>OZ038005.1:13941004-14233504 GCA_964035705.1 Porites rus | reverse complement strand
CTCACAGGGAAACCAGTGCTGGCGTCGCAAAATGTCGGCTGTCTTTTCAGGATACCGCTCCCTTCGCCTCGCCCCAGGACCTTGACTGTCGTATAATTTAACATGGCGTTTATGCCAGCAAAAATATTCGCACACCTGCAGAAAACGCGTAGCCCCAGTCGTTCAACAAGCTGAATACAGGGTTCTCAATAGATTTTTAAGTAGGAGGTGATCACTGTTAAAGTAGGAGGCTCTTCAGCAAAGCCAGAGGTGTCAAAACAAAGTAAAGAAAAGCCACCTAAACACAAAGTAAGCGGCTATAAATCCCAAAGTAAGCGGCGATCAATCGCCGGGTGCCGCCTTCTTTTGAGAACCCTGTGAATATCACTATTCAACGGATAATTTACTTTCCAGTGGATAACCAATTGCGTTATCCATTTGATAGAGAATTATCCAGTGGATAGCGTTATCAACGTTTTGAACAACAAGGGCCTGCAATGAAGGCTAGGGGAATTACCGAGCAACTTTCTCAGCACTTAGATTTGTTTCAAACCCATAGGTTGGTCTGGATCCATGTAGATCCAATGTTATGAATGGGGAATGTTGATGGTGACCAAAGGCGTTTTGAAGTTCAGTAAAGCCACCCTGTAACTGTTAAAAGGGTTCTTATGTTAGGAAAGTTAGCACTTTATATTGCCCCACCCTTCCCTCCTTCAGTTTTCCAGCATTTTTTTTTTCTTCTGTCTTAAAACCCAAAAACAAGACTTTGTTAGCTGACATTATTTGCTTTGGGTAGGTGAAATTTAAGAAACCAAAGAAAAGAAGAAAAATCAAGAAGAGGGAGACCTTGAAGGTAACAGTCTCTGCTAAGGAAATGTGACTGACACTCCTTGGATCTGAGACCAGTTTGCAGAATAGGCCATTTGCATGATGGCGTCATTTTACTACTACGACCAGAATCCTTTTCGTTTTTCCTTTCATATTTAAATTTTGTAATCCCAGTGAGGTTTAAATAACAAAAGCCCTAATTTGCACAAGAAAGCAAAACACTGAAGGATTATGGTCGTAGTAGTAAAATGATGTCATCGTGCAAATGACTAGGCAACTACACACACTGTTCAACAATTATTGCTGATAAGATCCTGGCCAAACATTTTTTAACACGTTCCACCTCTGTTTAATATAACAATGAGATTTGGTGAGACACTGTTGTATGTTGTGGTTCAATTTCATCCATGGCTCAAGTTTTATTTTCCTACTTTGGAGGATATGGCGGTGTACTCTTACGAGTTTAATGGTATGGCTGATTCATGTGCTAGAAGTTTAGATTTGTATTTGATTTTCGGCTACATGACCGCCAACTTCATGTGCTTTAGCGTTCCCACTTTGCATTCTTGTTGTTTATGGATTGATACCATCGTCTGGTGAAAAGCGGTATAGCACCCAGTTTCGCTAAGTCAAATTAAATAAGCCCCCCCGTCAAACTCCTTGAAATAAATAAGCCCCCGGGAGACGTAATACAGAATTTACAGTAGAGAACTTTAGCAAGGACGTTTTGAGCGACGTATGTCAACCGGAAGTGGATGTTTTGCACTCTTGGGCAGCGAACTTGCCCATATTTTCGGGCAGATCATCCATATACGAGTAAAGACATTTAGCGAGTCAAATGTGGTAGCGTCAAGGCATACTAAAATGAAAAAGGGTACACTTCCGGTCGACTTTCGTCGTCCAAAAACGTCTTTGCTTACGCTCTCTTCTAGCTTGCGTTGGACGCATTTAGTCAACCCCAGACACCTCCTAATTATTATAGCGATCGCAAACATGTGATGTTTATTTGACTCAAGTTTGTTACGAAGATGGCACCACTCAGATGTCTTACCGATGTGGCGCTCACCAGTTGCCGACCATGTTCCGGATCATATGGAAACCATGCTTAACAGCCATTACTCACTCATTAATGACTGTATTCATTCCACAGGCAGATGATCTTGAAGTGTTACCTGGTCAAACAGATTTACACAGTGATCGCGGCTCAAGGTATGATAACCGCTATTGCTGAAGTAGAAGGGGTGTTAGGGTGTTAGATTGTTCTTGATTGCACTGCACCTGGCGTGAGTGGTTAGGGCGGATGCTGGATTTCTTTAGCGTATTTGTACACGTCACCCCCAGCCCCTCCCATGTTTTAATTGACGGATGGAAAAAGGCTTCTTCCCCACATGGAGACTACGGTTTTTTAGTGTTCAATCGAATCTTCCCCTCTGCTTTCATAAACCAAGATAGGGTGAGTAACATTTTACGTTGTATCAGGAGTTCCCTCTCCGACAAAGGACAAAAAATAGGGATGGTTTTAGATATTCAACATGTGCTGATGACCTTATCCTCGTGTTGTATTTGTATATGGTTCTATCATCTTACAAGGTGGTAAAATTACGTTACTCTGTGTATGCAGAGCCGTGAAGTCAATCCTAAAGAATGCTCCTAAAAGACGGGAGCAAGAAGAACAGGAAGACATGATGGAACTAGATCCACTGGAGCCAGAGGACGAAGGTTTGATTTACTCCATAGTCTCAGTTGTACGGTTAAACACTGGAAATTATTGACGGCCCTAACTTCCTAGACAGCAAGCAGTCTCTCATTTTCCTCAGAGATAGTGAAACGAGGGAAATATGCCGGCATGCGTGAAAATCGCCGCGCGCGAGGAGAGACGAGACGGTGAGGAAGGAGAGAAATTTTCTCGCGCGCTCACGTAATTCGCTCGCTCTACTGTCCATGTGAAAAATGAGGGACTGGTCGTAGTCTAATAACTGCCAAGGTATCAGTAACGTTTAGGCAACCGCAATGTGAGAGAGAATAAATAAAGAAACATTGAGAATGCGCTCCAATTGATTCATTTACTTTGTTACTTAGCTTGGTGTCGTTGATTTCTGTTTTAGAAATCCTTGCAGCTGAGAATGACTACGGTGGAATAATTGAAGAGGATGATGCCCAGCTGGAATTACAGCTGGCATTAGAAAGGTGAACAACGGGTTATATCTTATTCGTGCCATTTATTGTCAGTCAGTGATATTAGAAAAATTATACGCGTTAGGATGCATCTGAGGCCTATGGCTGCATCATAGCCTGCAAGGTGAGCGAAGCAAGACGCGAGAGAATGCGTGAAGGAGAGGTGAAGCCCCGTCCGTGGTTGTGTGCAGCTCGCGCGTGACTTATCGCGAAATCCCTAAAAGGAGAACTAGCTTGTAGTCTTGCCGCATCATTAAGGTGGCCGCATTCATGCCGTACAAATTAAAGAGGGCATATGACGGGGTTCCTTTTAGGTGATTATTTGTGTTTGCATGTCTGATGTTAATAGCGTTATTATTTTCTCTAGATCGCGTCGACTGAAGCAAAAGAAGGCAGCAACTGGCGTTGAAAGGGTGAGTATTCAAGGTAGAGCATTATCTTAGTTATAAAAACTGCTGATTTGTTAAATCAGATTGTTGGTTACCGGACTTTGGGTCCTGTTGACTCGGGTTCTAGTAATTCCAGGCAGAACCTCTTTCATACACTTCAAGGAGTTCCTACTCCTTGGTTTCATGTACCTAAAGCCTGAGAAAGTTACCATCTTTGGGCGGAGCCTCCCTGTATAGGTCATCATAGGGGTAACAATTAATGTATCCAGGGCTGTCATCAAGATTTCAAGTTGCCGGGTAAATACTAGCCTGCGTGGCAGGCGTTTGAAAGGGAAGGGAAAGGGAGTTTTAGGCGCGAGAGAAACGTGTTTCTCTCGCGCCTAAAATTCCCTTTCCCTTCCCTTTCAAACGCAGGCTTGGTAAATACAACAACTAGGCGGCGAATCAAACAGCTAGGCTTTTCTTTTGGTTCTATTTTTCTTCCATTTTCCTATGAAAGTAGCCGGGGAAAATCCCCGGCCGCCGGATCTTAATGACAGCCCTGTGTGTCTGTGTGGTGTGATTTCGTAGGTAATTGAGGCACTTGCCACCGTTAAGAAAGAGAAAGAAGAAGAAGAGACGGATAAGAAAGGTAATTATACGGCTTCCTCTAATGATTTCTCCTTTCCCGGCTGATCAGTACTTCGAGTTACGGACCTTATGCCATTCCCACTCTTGGCTAACTATCCTGATTCTCAGCCGTCCAAGGTCGTTCGCGGTCCCTTCTGGAGGAGAAGCGAAGGGACAGTGAACGACCTCGGACGTCTGAAAATGAGGCCATTGGCTAACTGGATAGTGAAAAAAAGCAATAACAAGCTTGAATTTCAATTTTATTGCACACTTCTCCTGTAGCTTATCTGCTAGAGCATCTGCCGGACTAGGTCTAGTAACCAGAAGTTGATATGTTCGAATTCTTTTGGGAGAACTCTATGTACTCTTTGACCTCTGAGAACTATGTGAATCCTTCTGGGATAACTCTATGACCCTCATGACCCTACAATACTCGTCACAAATCGTTGAAACAGAAGCCGTTTGTCTTGAATTTTCTCCCAATTTCTTACATTCACTCTTCACACCTTTGTTCACACTGAAATGTGCCCCTCTCCTTCCCCAACGTTGAGCCACGCGTATTTTGGAGCACTGAGATGACTGCAATCCCAAATCAACATTGGCAAGGGGAAAATCACACAAGTGTTTCAAGATATGTGACGAGTATTGTAGCTCCCAGAATTCTTCGGTTGCTCAGTGGAAGAGCATGCGTAGTTACAGTTGGACCTCTCCACAATGGACACCTTAGGGACACAAGAAAGTGGCCGTTATAAAGAGGTGGCCGTTGTAGATAGGTTATAGCAACAGTCAATGTGTGGATTATTTGTCCGCTGGGAGAGGTGGTTGTTAGTTGAATTCCGACTGTAGTCCAGTAACCAGAATGTTATATGGTTCGACTATCCTGTAGGGAGAATTGGGATTTTTGTCCGCGTCGGTGTGTCACTGACTGAAGAAGCATCATTTACAAACGTGAAGAGTTTAAAAAAGTATGGGTGGCTTTTGTTTTGTTTCTTAACTAATGACTGGATTGTTGCTTGTGAATTTTAGATTCCATCATCTTGAACTCCACATCTGAGTTTTGTCGCACACTGGGTGAAATACCGACGATAAGTAAGTACCATATTGCACTTATATTGCGCTTATCTCCTATCGATAACTCTAGCTTTAAGATATTAAGGACTGGTAAAAGAGTACAGGAGGGTGGGCCCACCCCTTCCTTGCCTGCGAGCAAGCTCTCCTTTTGAGGGAGTCGCGAGAAGTCACGCTAGATCCGCACGCTAAGGGAGACGCGAGTGCGAGGAGTTCTCTAGCGTCTCGCTTTGCTCGAGCTAAGCCCCTCCTTTTTGCACAAAACGACTGGGCCAACTGTCCTCTCCTACGACACGAAGCCATGCCGAAGAACTTCTGCGTGGGAGGCTATTCACACTGATACTGTAAGTGAAAGTATTCTTTTAAGGCCCTGGGGCCCGTTTCTCGAAAGTCCCGGTAACTTTACGGGCCCGAAATCAAATATTCAAATCGAAATATAAAGAATAAGAGCGCGGGTCCTGGCTAACAAACTACTCCATTTTGTTTCATTAACTGACAGTTTTATCATGTTAGATGCAAAACTATTGAATCCTCGATCTTTAATGTAAACAGAGACAGCTTACCGGGCCCGATAATTATCGGGACTTTCGAGAAACGGGCCCCTGGCCCCGGTTGTTTAAATGTTGGATAGCGCTATCCACCGGATAAATCACTGTCCAGCGGATAAGTTTTAGGAAAAGCAATTGGATTATCCACTGGATAGAGATTTATCCGGTGGATAGCGCTATCCAACGTTTGAACTACTGGGGCTTGGAATTGTTTTTTCTTCGAGTTCGACTGAATTCCTCGAAGGCTCATATTGTACCCTGGAGATTTCAGTAGCTTTAAATATCACGGTAAAACGCAACACTGATGGAGAGAGGGGGGTTAAAACAGGTGTACTGTCAGCCTCAGATTTGTTAAGTCGGACGATGACTATTTCGAGCTACCGACGTAAAAATTGACTCTTTACCTATACCTTTTAGCCTGGAAAATTCCTGGAATTGTATTCTCACTCCGTAATGCATGATCCGTCTACATGTAGCACTAGCTATACCTATTGGGTGACTTCCTTCCAGCGGCTTGCCGGCCTTTAGTACCACGGTTGTTTAGTAAGCAGTGATTTTGTTGCCCCTGCGTCCTTCATCCCTGACGCCTAAAAAATCCCCAGAGACGCAAAATAATTCATGGCTTTTTTTCCCGTAGGACGCAAAGATCGATCGATCGATCCGAACATGTGTATTTGTTGTAATATTCCGTTCGAGTAATTTCTGTGACAGTTTTTATGGCTGTTAATTAACGATGCATATTTCTTTTAGCCTTTGTTGTGCTTTAAAATAGAAGGACTATATTTTAATGTCAGAATACTGTAATACAGAGTTTTGTAGTCTGTCTCCGGCTTCAGATTAACTGTCTGGATACATAAAGGCCAAAGCATTTTCCATTTCGGACTCGTTTCTTTTTTTTTTAACTGGGATTCATTGGTTCCGAACTTGAACTCATGATTTTGCTCAAGACGAGTCCTAGGACTCACCAGAACTATTTGTAAGAAAATCACTGAGTAAGGTGTAATTTTGCTTCCTCTTAGGTGCACCTGGTGAGCAAGCAGAAGAGGAAGAGGATGATACAGAGGTATGAAAAACTACCACACTATAAAATATTAAAAACGATCAAAATATTAAAAGGGTTTTAATGTGGCGGAATGCCCTCCCTTTTGAGAGTTATGTCCAAAAATGCACCCTAATAAGATTCATGCTCTCCATGACATACATCACGAAGTGTCCCCTAGCCCTAATCCTTGCCCTGGTTGTTCAAAAATTAGATAGCGCTATCCACCGGATGAATTGCTTTCCAGCGGATAAGTCTTATGGAAACAAAGTGTTTTATCCAGTTTATTTATTCACCTTTTGAACAACTGGGACCTGAACGTTTGCAGTTGTGTCAAACGTGGATTGATTTGGAAATTTTTAATTCTCGTGATAATCAGTCCGAGTTATGTTCTTTTCTAAGCATTTGTTTCTTTTGATTTTATTTGTCCCTGAACTAATAATGACTCTCTACTCTTCGCTGAATCAAAAGAGGACCAGTTATTATCAGAAGCTGTAAAAGTGAAAATCTGGAAGGTTTATAAATGTTAGTCAATGTGCTCAGAGATCTCTTGCGGAGATTTGTACGAGTAGAATTTTTAGATTTTCGGTTGCATTTCAGCGAAAATCAGCAGTAACAAACCAAAAATCTGTTGCGTAAGATCCTTAAAACCTAGTTCGTAAAATATTAGTCCAAACTTTATGTTGTGGTTCAATTTTATTCAATTTTAACTCTATTTTTCTTTTTGGGGGGTATGGTAATGTATGGTGGTAAACTCCAAATGAAGAAAAATAAACTTTAAACCAAGGATAAAAATAGAAAGAGTATTGCCAACTTTTTTCTGATCAGTAAAATTTGTTGTTTTACAGTGGCGCATGGATGTGGAGAAAGACGAAGAAGCTGAGCCGCAAGGAGGCTGGGAATGGGTTAAAACTCAAGAGGAAAAGATCAAGAAAGAACGGGAAAAAGTTTGTTGGCTTTCTTGTACTGCTTAAATCGATTACATTTTCTGTACACACATCTCGCACTTAATTAATATCCATTGTCTCGAACGATCGAACGATCATTGGCTGGATGGGGAGAATGATGTTTAGTTATGCATTCTGATGTACTGTCGGGAAGGCAAAATGTCTCTGATAGGCGCTTGCCAATTCCCAGAACTTTCTTAACAGACCAGTTCAGTTGTAAAGAGAATTTCACTGTTAATAAGGAATATCTAGGCTAGTCTCTTCCTAAATTGTATGCACCGCGGCATTGTTAGTCTGCTACACAGCCGTTTTTAGAGTCGTCACGCAAAGCTCCTCTTTAGTGGGGAGGAGCGTTGCGTGACGACTCTAAAAACGGCTGTGTAGCAGACTACGGCATTGTTGGGTCGAGCGGAAATTTTGATGAACGACTAATTATTTCATTTTCAAAATCACCGGTCCTGCCGGCTAATTTTGAGTTTTGGTAAGCGCCTGGTGATATAGGCGGCAAGCAATCGATCAGGAACGGTTTTTAAGGCTTGTTTCCGTGTTGCCATGAAAACAGGGCATCTGACAGGATGCGGTGGTGCGGATCCGCATAATTGACCAACTTCCGCATCCTCCGCATCTTGAGGGCATTTTTCCGCACAATACTAAAAAATTGCTCCATATAAGCAAAGGTGGAATTGCTTACCGTCCTCAGAAGCAAAATTAGTGAAGAGATTGATCATTTTGAAGAAATATTTTGCCCAAATCAGCGAGAAAATACTCTGTTTGTTCGTTGCTTGTTCGTACACCACATTTTTTAACCCCCCAGGCGTTCCATGCACTTTCTGGGGTGTCCTGGAAACTAGTTTTTTATAATGCTAATTTCTATTGGATAGATGGCGTTTGTATTTTAGCCAATAGCAGGAACTGATAGAAACTGCGTTTGATACGAGCGCGGGAAAGTCGAACGCGAGAGACGGCCTTCGATAATTGGTATTCACAGAACATCTGCGAGAAACGGAACATTTTGGGACTGCTTCCGGTGTCCAGTTTTCCTCGTCCGCTCTAATGCCTGGCTGCTAAGCTTAAAATGTTTCCACGAATTGAAGAACAAAATCATGTCGAATCTTCGCGTTAAGTCTAAGGAAAAACTGCTTTAAATGAAGAAATACCTGTCAAAGAATGGCAGAAAAAGGTCAAGCATGATAACAAGCATTATGTTTAAAAGATGTAATGAACTCAAATTCTTGGTAAGAGCTTGTTGATATTTCCGTTTATCGTTTTTACCGTACTTTGCGTTGAAATGAGCGGCGTAGCCGTGATTGTTTTGTTAGAAGTGAGCGGCGAAGCCGTGATCGTTTTTTTAGAAATGAGCTGCGAAGCCGCGATCGTTTCGTTGGAAATTTCCGCATAATCTGTTGTCTTTTCCGCATAATTGGCACTTTCTTCCGCATAATATTGCCCGAAATTTCCGCATAAGTTTTCATTTTTTTCCGCACCCTGTCAGATGGCCTGTGAAAACGATCGAAATCTTACGTTAAAGTTAAAACCTTACAAACTTAATTTCTTATAAATATATATTGTCCGTGCCAAATTTGAGCTTTATACCTGCAACGAATCTTAAAATAACACTTCGATGAATAGTATTCATACTAACGACTTAAAACCTATCAGACTGTGTTAAGCCACCTTAAGATTACCATTGAAAAAGTAACGATTAGTACAGTTCGTTAGTGGGCGGCCTTCTGTGCCGGAGGTCCCGAGTTCGAATCCTAGGTGTGTCTTCAATTTCTTGTTTTGACTTCTCTCCTTTACAGCTGTTTCGGATAACACGCGACCTGCGATGTCAAAACGTCTTTAGATTTTCGGTTTTTTGCGACGTTAATAATCAAAATACTTGCGTTTTTGCTGCTGTCAATCATCTTAGCGGACCTCTTAGGAAACAAGTTTACTTCAGCGGGTTCAAAATGATGGATTTGGATCCGTTTTGTGCGTTTCAAGGTTCGCTGCTTTTGAACTTCAGAGTTCGCGTGTTTAGTTTAAGCTCTCAGGTTTTTTTTTACCTTCTTACTGAAACATGGCAAGTTTAGATTCCCAAGGTGAAATTGTTCCTATTCTCTATTTTCCAATTCCCCATAATACACTCTGTTTGCCCCCCAATTTTGCATAAACCATTGTTTTTAAATGCTCCTGGGAGTATTGCATTTTCCCAAGAGCATTTTAAGACAATAAGTTATGCAAAATTTGGGGGGCAGACAGAGTGTATTATGGGGAATTGGAAAATAGTCAATAGAGTTTCGAAATCCAGAAGAAACACAGATATGGGAGGGTGAAAACGAATCATACGTCCCCGCCAACATTTGATTTTACAGCTTCTGCTTGTTATTTTATTTGACAAGCAAGGACTGGATACTATGGTAACGGTTTGATTGACGTCGAAGAAAAACCCAAAATCATGAAACGTTTTTGACAACGCAAGTCGCGTGTTATCCGAAACAGCTTTAAGTGTAGCTTTAGAAAGCTGTAAATTCCCGTAAAACGAAGCAATGATGGTGAGAAGGAGGGGTGGGGTGGGGGGTAAAATGAGCGCACCGGCGGCCTCATTTTAGATCGATTTTCGAATGACCTTGAAAAATGGTTTCGTTAAGTATTCGTTATTTGTTTTATCAGCCAATGGATGAAAAGATCAAAACATGGTCTCTTCGTTTTCCCGCCAAAGAAAACCCTAATATGGAGAAGGCATTGTTCGATTATGTTGCAATATGACGTCAAAGCAAAGTATCGGTTGGTTTCTAGAAACTTCTCGGGCATGAAGTTTTTTTACCCGAGCGTTTTCTTAACCAACCAAAAGCCATGCGCGTTTGTATCCCTTCGATAAACCAATCAAATCGCTCTATTTCCGTTCGTTTTTTGTTTCTGTTTTGTTCGTGCGTTTACTTTTCTCTGTCATACGAAAATCGCTTTATCACCCTAATGAGTACTGTTACGAGTTACCGACGTGAAATAAGGACCTTTACGTATACCTTTCTACCGTAAATTAAACTTCGGTTTTAGCTACTTAAACCAATAACAACTCTCACTCCTTTTTGTCTTTATTTTTATTTAAGGAAACAGAAAGTAGCATTCTTGAAGCAGAGCCTCTGGTTGGGACAGGAGTAGGCGCTGCCCTGTTTCTCGCATCTAAAAAAGGTAACTGCATCGCAACATTGGGGATCGTAATACGTTTCTGGGAAACTGCCCACCCGCCCCTCCCCTAAGCCAACATTAACACCTACTTCTCACTTAGGGCAAAATGTTGGCTTAAGGGAGGGGTAGGCGGGCAGTTTCCCAGAAACGTATAATGATCAAAGGCTCCTTGCGCTTCCCCCACTGGAGACCATTTTTTTTACTTTAAAATTCTGAGCCGGCGAAGAATTTCTAGACTGTGATATTTTTGCCGGACCATCTAAAATCCTAAAATAAAATGTTTTAACAGCACGTTGTTTTTTACATTGCGAATAGCCCACGTTCGATATATTAAAATTCTAACATGATTCCGAGGCTTTGTGGTCATTTTCCTATATTTGGTTTGGTTTTCTTTTTGCTCAAGTCTCTTTTGGGAATTGCGAGACAATGGCGTCTTGGAAAATTTCAATTTTAACCCTAAAGCCTCGGAGTGATGTTAGCATTTTACTATATCGAACGTGGGCTGTTCTTGTTTGTAATTTTCTTTTCGACTTTTCAATCAGGTGATTTATTATTCCTCCACTTCCCCTACGGAATACGAGTCGATACTACAGGAAGAAATTTGGCGTGATTAGAAGATTAGCGCGCGATGTCGCACTAAGAAACTAACGCTCTCGTGTTGAAATTCATTTAGGTTTATTGGAACAAACAACTAAAACCAAGAATGAAGGCAAAGCTCTTCCGTTTCTGCCATCTGTTGGTGTTGTGGATGAAGAAAAGATGCGGTGAGTCTCAAAGCTCCCTTTAAAATTTGCCTCAGCTTAAACTTTGCACATTTTTTTCAGTGTGTCCCAGTGTCAGTTATTAGTCGTTGAGGTTAGTTGTGGAGGTTGACCGCTTATCATCGTAATTAATAAACACTGAAGACCTCATTTATGAGCTACACGCTCTGGAAAACGAGTCTTTTAGAATTTTTGCTTGTGGACTTCCAATGAGTAAACCAATCAACTTCAGTCAATCAGTCGGCCATTCAGCCAACAAGTCAGTTAGAGAGGGTTTAAGTCCGTCAATAACCATATTTTAGCGAATTACCCTTTACTAAAAGAAACGTTTCAATGAATATTAACAAGTTAAATATTGGATGTTTTCTCTCAGTGACTTTTCAAATTTTTTTAAATCTTCGATAAATTACCTCTAAGTTCTTAAACTGAAAGTTTTTTTGTATAATAAACAAAATGATACCAGAACCGTTTCTCTGCGCACGCATATTTTTTAAGTCGGTCTGATTTTCACTTTCTTTTTTTTTTCTCTTGCAGTGAGGAAGAAAGAGAACGCGGTGGACGACCGCCTAGGTAAATATTTTCTTTTTATTATTCAACTATAATAGACCTTTTTACCGATACGGCGGCCACATTGAATTTATCAGATTTAAAGGGTATTATGGGATGCCCTGGGGGCATTTAGTACGATCCGATATACTCACTCAGTATTTACGCGCGCTTTTCGGGCGATTGTAATGGGAGAAAAGGATCGCTGTGCCGTGTTTGGATGTAATAAAGATCGCCTTTTGCCCGAGAAATATACACTGAAGTTCTCTTTTGCCCGAAAAGCGCGCGTAAATACCAAGCGAGTGCCCCCTGGGCATCCCATAATACTCCTTAAATCTAATAAATTCAATATGGCCGCCGTATCGGTAAAAAGGTCTATCAATGTGGTTTTCTTCCTACGTTCTTGGGAGAAGCAAGAAAGAAAGGGAGGTTAACCATACCTTTTTTTTTCAGGGATTTTGACAGGGACCGCGATAGAGACCGTGACAGAGACAGGTGAGTGAGTCACCTTTTATTTGACTCTTCAGCTTCCGAAAGTGTTTAAAAAAGGCAACGCTCCAACATTTGCAAATTCTAGTCTGTGAGATCTTGAATGTGAAAAAACTACTCAGTAGCTTTCACCTGAATGGCAACAGTTTAGGATTTCACCCACACGTTCAGACGTTAGATCCACCTCACAGGAAAGTACTGCCCAGTAGCTTTCATTTGAATGGTCGCACTTTAGGATTTCATTCACAGCCTCAAAAGTTGAAACACTCTTTACAGCATAATAAACAGTACCACAGGAAAGTACTGCTTAGTAGCTTTCATTTGAATGGCAACACTTAGGATTTCGCCCATAGGTTCAAAAAATAGAACTACCTTATACCAAATAATTAACCGTACCACAGGAAAGTATTTCCTATTGACTTTCATCTAATTGTTCACCGGCACCAAACGACTCCTTCCAAAGACTCAAAAGTTGCCCGTATCCCGTATCCTGATAACCTGAAATACTGCCGCTTTAGAGGCTTGGCCGTTTCTGGCCAAACTATCAACATAAAAATGTATGCCTTTGTTAATGAAGATAAATAAAGCCTGACTGAATTGTTTGTGTAGTGAGACAAACGAAGCCGCACCGGAGAAGATAGTTAAACATTATTTACTGACTATGATTGGTGATGATCCCTGTATTGCCTTTGTTAGATACGGTGGTGGATCCAGGAACAAACAGGATTACAAGCCTGATATAAAACTGGAGTACTATGATGACAATGGCCGCTTCCTTTCACCTAAAGAGGTACTCACAGTTTGTAGTAAGAACTAAGGCACACGCGTGCGGCTTTGAATACTTTGGCGAACAGGGGAAAACGCGCGTGTGGCCTGGTTGATTTAATGATTGTTGACAAGTGCGTGCGTGTGTTTCTGATTAGCTTAAGGAATGGGTGAAAACGCGCGTGGATTTGTGTTAAATTTAGCAGATGGAGGCAAGCGCTAGTGACTTAAGCTTCTGATCCGTTAGAGAATCCACGCATAGGCGAGTTACTCTTTGTGGTTAGTAAAGCAGACGGAGATAAGCACTCTTGGCTTTGATTGGCTTAGTGAATGAACTCAGATCACCTGACTTTTGATTGGTGACTTTGGAAATTCGGAATTAAGACGTAGAAGGTAGCGCGTAACCTGTCGATGAAAAACACCTGCCTGTACTTGCTTCATATTTCAGGCTTTCCGTTTTTTGTCACATAAGTTCCATGGAAAAGCGTCCGGCAAAACGAAGACAGAAAAAAGGAATAAGAAACGGCAAGACGAAGTAGTAAGTACATAACAGTATTAAATTACATTATACCAACATTGAACGTCATTGCTTCAACACTGAAAATTTCAAAAGACGTATACAACGCCACCACACTGTGGGATTCTCATTCTAAGGCAAAAAGAAAATCGGCATTAACTTGTACAGCGCAGTAAACATTACAAGAGGGAGACCATTTTCGTTATTACTTTTGGCTTCTATGAACCCTTAAAGCCCTAATATCCAAATACAAATTCTCCAAACTGATCTCTATACATTTCCATAAAGGATGTGTTGAGAGATTTTGGTAAAAGATCAAGGCATTTTATCTTTGGTGATCATTTTATTGATTCTCATAACCTAATCTCTTGACAATGTATGGATATCGTTAGGAGAAAATTGATGTTGGTCACCATTGGGACTTAAAGGGTTAAATGGGCAGCTTTCTTGCCTCCAGGTTAATTTGTAGTTAAAAACTGTGTCTCACTGATATTCTGTGATTGTTGCATTTTTAAGGATTTTGTTGCCGATTGCAGCAAGCAAACCAGGCTAACATGGCCTTTATAACCACGAGTCTAGCTCCTAGAAAAGTAGCACTTTGATAGCTCAGTAAAAAGAGCGTTGGTTGGCAGAGCAGCAGGTCGCGGGCTCGATTCCCGGGGGAGGACAAATAATCAGGGCCGAGTTGTTTAAGGCTGGGTTAAGATAACCCAGGGTTAGTGCGAGATTTTAATTCAGATTTGAAAGCTTAAAAAACATTTCAGTTTTTATTCTTTTTGTCTACAAGTTGATGATTGGAAGCTCTATAAATGACAGGGAAAATTATCTGAGAAAATGCTTTTGAACACAAGAAAAATGAACCTTTTTAAATTAACCCCGGGTTAAGCGCTAATCGGTCTTTGAACAACTGGGCCCAGGGTCTTAAAATAACTGTGTACGAAGGTTCTGCCTTACCCGTGCGAACGCCTTTGATGACCAAGTTGAAATGGCGGGTCCGTCTCTATTGAAAGACATAAAACACGGTCTCTTCAATTGGTCCTCCGTACTAAACACATTTAGCATTAATTATTGCAGGTTTAATTTTTTTCCAGTGGGTATCTGGAAGGTCTTGTGTCACCCTGCAACCAGAGCTCCTTTTCCTCTTCTTCATGATCAATTAGTCCGAGACTGAGTCAATCAGTCAGTCTTTGAGCACTTTCCATTTGTCAGAACTTACCGGCCAGACCATTCCCATCCGAGGTAGTATGCAAGAGAGAGATGTTTTGTTCAGCAAAACTTTCGGAAAAAGCCCATTTCATTGTCAAAATGACAGGTCCGACCATAGTCGGAAAGAGCCCTTAATTCACGTAACTAAGCTTGTGCTCTATCGCTTGCGTTTACAGGCGCTTCAGAAGATGAACTCAGGAGACACGCCTCTCAACACCACTGCCCTTCTCATAGAAAAACAGAAAACCGCGCAGTCGCCTTACGTCATACTTAGCGGAGCAGGACAAACTTTCTCCACAGGGTGGGTGACAAGTTTAATTGTCGTACTCTAGACTGATTGTGTTATCTTCGCAAGGCAAACTTAGCAGTTAAAGATTAAAAGGCTTAATTTAAAGCATCTCTAGAGGAACTGTGTTCATCTACCTGTCTCCTCCCCGGGGGCTTCGTTTTTCGCACAGAAACGAGCGCGAAACGCGAGGGACAGGAAAGGGGGTTATTGGAGAGATCATTACGGTATTCAGACTGATTCTTACTCTACTTATCATCGGTACCCTTTGTTAGAATCTTTCCCAACAAAAGAGTTAAATCTCTACTACATCTGTGCAATTTGCTCTTGTTTTTTATTGTCTCTTGTGTAAATTAAGCCTTAGTCGGCTTCGACCTAACGATTTTTCATCTTTTACATTGTTTTCAGGACGACTATCTCGAAAAGGAAGTAACAATCTGTTCTCCGATACTCATTCTGTGTATTGCGATACAGTTGGGTTCTTAGTTGTCGCAACTAGTTGCCAGCAAGTTGAAAGATAAAACAGTACCTGTTATCTTGCTATAAATCTCTCCATTTTAATTAATTAGACTTAATATTATTAATGAACGTATGTAAAATTGTCCTATGCTTTTTTATTAAAGTGGATTTGTTACTTAACACCTTAACGTTACACGAAACGAGTAGTGTGACGAGTATTGTACTCTTAATGGCTTTGCAAATACAGTAGCAAGACCAAGCACGTATTTTGATTGCCTTAAAAGACTGAGCGCACGCGAGAAAGTGCTCGCCTTGAACGTGTCCTTTGTGTCACACTGTCTAAACCTTTGTGATGTTCATTAATGTAAATTGTTGCAGCAGTTTGTTTTAGTTTATTGCGCTCCATTTTTTCCACCGATTCTTCGAAAATTTAGGAAGTGGTAAAATTGAAATTCAGAACTAAAACTTATAATGGCATGAAAAACTGAACAGTCGACGTTGTGGCGCCGTGAAATGTCAGTCTGTTTTCACAGGCTACTGTGAAAATAACGCCGAATTGGTTTTTAGAAATTCTGAAAAACAAATATGACCACGCGTTAGTTCCAACAGCCATTTCATATGGTTGACACTTTTCGGCACGCATTTCTTTGACGTCCACTTCACGACCACGAAGACAAACTTCCTAATTTGACGTTTTATTGACGACGTGGACACACGACGACGAATTTTCCTTTTTCTTTCTAAACTTGTATAGAATTCTTGAGAATTCAAGTGAGGAAAGTTAGCTCACCTGGAAATGAGAGAGGCTAAATTAAGGCCGAAGAATTTGAAAGAACGCAATTTCGTTTATTTAGATGACGTTTTCACGGCCGTCTTTGTCGTAGTAGCTTAAGCTCCATAATAAACAACACCTCGAGGAAGAACGTCCGCAATAATTTTCAACTAAAAACAGCCCAAAAAGAGGACATCTGTTGACCAGTAGTTTCCTGTTTTGCTGTTTATTATGCCGTTAACTTGCGGGTTAACATTGACCAAAAAATTCCGGAAATTCGATAGAAACGAGAAGACCTATATATTTAAACGCTAGCTTTTGTTAAACGTGGTTTTGAATTTTCGTTTTTTTACAAAGAAATAACCGAGCATGTATTGTATTTTTTTCTTTATTCCAAACAGGGTTTTAACGGAGGGTTGTGGTGTTTTTTTGCCGCAAAATGAAACAGTTTAACAATAAATGTATCATTAACGCGAAATGTCAGGGGCACCCAACGTCAATTTTCGGAAAATATCCGTTCGGAAGACGATTTGAGATCTAGAATTTTCGGAACATTTGTTGTAACATTTCTTGCTTTCCTGCCTCTCCTAGGATTTTCGAACATCTAAAAAATTGGTATAATTGCCAATTTTTAACGGATTTTTACCCTAAAAAGGTCACCTAGAATTTTCGGGAGCCTGTTTTTTGGCGGAAATTTTCGAAAAGGTAAGTTTTAATGCCTATAATTTTCGGATCACTAGACTTTCAGCTAGGAAATCCGAACAGATGAAAAATGTTTAGGGGATAAAAATATGCCTATGTCTACCGTTTTAATACTAAACTACGTTTAAGTTGCCTTTTTCCCTATTATGTTATGTTTAAGTGGTTTTGAACTATGCTCTCGTTGGGTGCCCCTGAAATGTAATAACGGTTTGACGCAAACCAGTGGCGGATCCAGGGGAGGGGCCAGGGGGGCTGCCCCCCCCTTATTTTCAGACCAAACTGAGGCCCGAAGGACCCAAAAAATTTTTGTTGGAGACCCCCCCCCCCCTTACCTAAGGGTCTGGAGGACCGCCCCCCCTTCCTTATCTCAACTTCTGGATCCGGCACTATAAACTGTAACATTAACTCGAATTTTGACAACTTAACGCGAAATGCAACATGCAAAATATAACAACTTATTCTTTTGCACATGAACAGAAACCAGTTTTGCTTTATAGCTTGCTTTTTAGAAATAACACAAGACCCTCCGTATCAAAGTCTGTAGACACAAGGTAGGCATTCTACAATCTTGGAGAAAGCGAAACGCAAAAGCCTTATAAACTTAGGGATGTTGCCACGGGAAGGCAAAAACTCGTGTTATTTTCCCATTCTTGATTTGTGCGGCTAGGAAGATATGGGCAACAAAGAAACTGGAACTTACTGAAGTTTAGTAAGATATGGACGTTGCCTTTTTCCCTATTATGCGTCAAACAACAATCATTTCCACCGATTGTATTTCAACATCTTATTCTCATTAAGGGTTCCAAGAAAGGAAACGAAAAACATTCAGAATTTCTGATCCCCACACAAAAGCTCCAAGCAATAGTCAGAAATTCTTACCCCCATAAAGTGCTCTAAACAACATTGACAAATTTTGACCGCCCAGTGAGGCTTAAACTCCGATCCAAAAAAGCATTCAAAATTCTTACCCCCTTAAAGATAGAGCTCCAAACAACTTTTAGAAATTGTGATTCCCTCAAAAAAACCCTTTACAACATTCAAAAATTCCAATACTTAAAAACTACAGAGATTGATTCCCACGAAGAATCCCTATCGAGGATTTACACAAACATTCAAGAATTCTCACTACCATAAAAACTCCAAAAAACATTCAGACTTTTTTATCTCAGACCTCCACACATCATTCAGAGATTCAATTCTCCACAAGGAATTCCAAAAGACAATCACAAGTTTTGATCCCCACGAAGGACTCTACGACTGAAAGCGTGCAGAAATTTTGATCCCCACAAAGAACTCCAAAAAGACAAGTCAGAAATTCTTACCCCCAGAAAGAACTCCAAAAAGCATTCAGCATTCAGAAAGTCTGATTCTCACAAACAACTCCAAAAACCGTCCAGAAATTCTGTTCTCCATAAACAACTCTTAAAAACATTTAGGCGTCCTCAGCCCCCATAAAGAACTCCTTAAAACATTCTAAAATACTGATTCCGCAAACAGAATTCCAGAACGTATCATTTAGAAATGCAAAATCCCCATAAAGAACTCCAAAAGACAAGCAGAACATTTGATCCCCATTAAGCACTTTCAAACTGAAAACGTGCAGATATTTTGATCCCCACAAAGAGCTCCAAAAGACGTCCAGAAATTCTGATCTCCATAATAAAATGACTTAGAAATCATTCAGAAATTCTCGCTCCCATAAAGAACTGCAAAAAAACGTTCAGAAATTCTGATCAAAAGTCAGTGAAGTGTGATTGTTTGATGCATGACCTCAAATATCACAGTTCCGTTCAAATTTAGCTAGTTTATTACCAGTTTTTGCAAAGATAATAATAAGAAACTTAGCATATGAACTATGATCATGCGTTCATTTCCTTGGGCGCGAAAAAGCTCAGGAAGAAACGCCGTGTTACGCTCGGAGGAGGGGGGGGGGGGTTGGCTATACTCAAAAATAGGTTTTATAGGGGGAGGCTCAGCCCCAAGGTTTAACCCGTTATCCTTTTATACCACCATTTTTGACAGAAAGGTACCCCTTCGTCTACCTTTTATTGACAAATGGTACCCCTCACACATACCTACCTAGTTTAGAACTTTGCATCCCTTTTAACTGCTGTAAACACACCGTCTTTGAAGTATGAATAAATCACCAAACCAGAACGTTTTCCGGACTTTTACACAGCTATTAACGCATCTGTTAGCCCGGTCTTTGGGGCCTTTTTACAGACCGAATTGACAGATTTCTCAATCCTTTCATCTACTTCAAATAGTGGAATACCCTTTCATAAACCTTCAGCCTGAAACAGGCACCCCTTTCGGGCGGAGCCTCCTAGTATAGACTATTATAAGGCGTACCCCCCGGGTATGTTACTGAACGTCGGTATTAGCTTTGTTCCTGACACATGACACTTTATCCCACCGACAGCTTTTAATGACAATTTCAGTGCTTTTAACTTTTAACAAATGCAATTGATGTTTATTGGTTTTCTTCAGTGAATTGTCCACTACAAACATGTAATTTGTACCGTAATGGGAAAAAAAATTTAATTCGATATTCATCAATCAATTAATACATTTTTTTTCTCCACACCTCTCTCTGCTCACATTGAGTGTGCTTTGTTTTCTTTTGACGCGGTGGAAAAAAAAAAAATTTTTGGCAATACCGCAGAGCAGGCAATTGGGGATAACCTTGAATTGGAAGCAATCATCGATTATTGCACAAAACGTGCTTCATCCTTCATCCCAAGTTTATCCTAATTTATTTCTGCTCGCTTCTCTGTGTGTGCTTTATTCATTTCTATTTTAATTTCTTTGCTGGGTGTAACCATATCGTGACCACAAAAATATTTGAAAGGTCAGTGAAATACGAACTGGCGTTTGGGACAGGCCATCAAATGATGAAACCGGATACACAAATTTTGCAGTGACCGGTAAATTTTGAATGAGTTAAAAACAGTTGCACACTCGAGAGAGTTTACAAGCACAACAAGGCAGAGCGAAGCGTGGCTGTCCACTGAATACAATCAACCAAGGTTGTGGCACAAACACACAAACAGATTGTACTATTTGGCAAAGGGAATTTTGGAAAACTCCCTTTTCGTTCAGATAAACAACTACTTGGACACAAATTCAGTGTGTTTCCACAGTTGCTGTGTCCGTTGGAGATTTCAGAGAGTGAGTAGATTATTGCATGATTTAAACTATGTTAACGCCTCTCAATATTTTATAGCTTTTAAGATGGTTACAGTAGACTGACAACAGTAGTTTAGAATGGCGATGGCCGGTTTTAAAATGAGTTGTACAAGTTCAGGGCATTGATATATACAGTAGTTCAGCATTTCGAATTACTTGCTGTCGTTGACAATATTTAAAGTTTGAAAAAGGTGACATTTAAGATAGATGGCTGGGTCTAATGACATCAAACGCATCGCATTAATGTTTCCATAGAGTATTAAACTAGAACATTACAAATCTGATGTGTATTGAAAATACTGCCAATTGTGCACTCGTGAGGAACTCGCGCGAGAGGGGTAAGTTCTTCTCTAAGATATTTTCCATTAGATAGGTCGACTACTGTACACGGGTAGGTTTAAGTTTAAGTATTGGTAGGCCTTTATCTCTCCATAAGGGTAAGTTGAACAGGGTGTTACCTTAGTGCGCACGAAAAACTCTTCGGCCCCCGCGTGTCTCGCGCGTTCGCGCGATTAACAAGGTACGCGGGTCATATCCTTTTTACAGATTAACTCTAAGGTACGATAGTGTTCTTGGTTTAAAACCAACACACAGTAAGTGTCTTTCGCTTTCCTCACAATTAATACGTAATAACTAAATTAATAAGCGATCTTGTCGCGATGACGCTAGCAAAACTAAAAGGACCATTTTCATAGACTGAAAGAGGTATTCAGGTATATGTATATCTGAAGCTTTATAGGTAAACGCTCCTCTTAACGGTTTGGTTTTCAAGGAACTATAGACTAGACTAGACAGGAAAAGGTATTAATATTGACTAGAGAACATATCAGCGTTTGGACTGGATAAAGAAATGGAACCGGACTCTGCGGTTGGCCTACAATCTTGTATTTAGACCAAGGAATGAGAGGCTAGGATTTGTCGAAGGGGGTTTGCGATGTGACAAAAAACTGTGACCGTGCTGGGTCTTTGGTGAAGTAAAACGCAAAATTGGCTATATCGACTAATCAACTTTTATGAATAAAACGAAACTTTTACGATTTGTCGGTGCTAGTTGCACAATTAGCCCAATTTTTTTTAAACGGGTGCGATTTTTAGACCGAATTTTAACTTGGTCACTTCCACTAGATAGCATTAAAGATGCAGCGAAGAAAGACCTTAGGAAAACTGTAGTAGCGTGTATATGTTGAGACTATAGGGTCTCGCTGAATGAATCGTATCGTCGTGTATAAAACCGGCAACCGTCGTCATCCCACTTTCATGAGTGTAAAGCTTAAGATTTGCTATAATCGTCATCAGCATAGAATGAGACAGAACCAGGGTAAATTCTGATCAGTTTAGTGCCTAAGGTTGCATTAGTTTTTCCCACATAGGTGAGATACCCTGTTTTTTTTTTCTGGGGCGTTTTTGAAGGTATTTCACACCTTTGAACACGTTTTCCCTTTAAGAGTCGCATCAGTTTATCACACCATCGTTATCAGACAAACAACAACTTCCCGCGTCTGCTAACGTAGGGAAAACTGTTTCTCTTTTTCTCCTCAGCTACAAATGGCAAAGTATACAAAAATGTTTTTGATCGCGTGTATGGTTGTCGCGTGTTTTCCGTCTGCCTCTTCGACGAACCCCATGCAGCAAGCTCGAGACAGCGTCCATTGTGTGATATGGGGCTACACGTTTACAGTTCAGGTATTGATTCTCCACTGCCTTTGTTAATGAGTTATTTATGTACTTTAATACAGCGTAAATGCGTGCTCGTGTTGCCTTTCGTTTGCTTTCTTGAAGCAGTTCTCGTTTCCCGTTTAGAAATTCTGTCGAGCCAGAAGCCATTCATGGCAACGCATTGTGGTATTGATAATCCTTTCGCTGTGAACAAAAGTTCAAGTAGTGTCAGCACCAATATTAGGTAGATTTAGAATCACATTTCAGTAGGGCAAACGTTAATGCAAGTTGACGATTTCTCAGTATAGAAAATGAGCAGATAAAAACTGTGCAGAACTAATTCTTACGTGGATGAGACTGGCGTGATCGTGAAACGTCTAATTTTTGTTGAAGCTATAATGAACAGTGTAAAACGGCAGATAAAAGGAAACTTGGTCGCGTGGCACAAATCGATGTTTGCCGTTTTTTTAATATTCTATTATTTTCTAAAATCTGACTAAAAAACCAATAGCATCACGAAAAGTACTGCTGAAGCCGTTTCAAATGAAAAGTCACACCTTAACGTTGTCTACGGACTCCAGACACGTCTACATGACTGCTTAAGTCCAATAGCCCTAAGGAATGTCTGCGTGTATTAATATAAGAACTATGATTCCAGGATTCTTTAAAATCTGCTCACCACACATTCCCAGAATCCTTACCAACCAGGCCCCAGTTGTTCATAAGGTACATAGCGCTATCCATCGGATAAATCACTATCCAGTGGATAAGTATTAGGGACACTAATTGCGCTATCCACTGCTGGATAGAGATTTAGCCGGTGGATTGCGCTGTCCACCTTTTGAACTGAAGCCAGGCCGGCTTTCCATATACATTAGTCCTTTATGTCATGTTGTTCAACAAAACCCGTCACTAATGATAATTAATTCAAAAAACATCGGGAAAAGTTTAAAAACGCCGCATAAATTGTGTCCCTTCCACACTGATTCAGTTTAATTTGAGAACGCATCTTTTTCTCTTCAGTTTTGACCAACGACGGATACAATTTTTTTTATATAGAGATATATATACTTATCCGGAAAATTTCATCTGGAAAGGCAAAGCTGCTAAAAAATATTCAGATTAGCGTTCGGAAAAGTCCCGATTTCTCTAGTCACAATTTTAGTCTGACATGTATTTGAAATCATGCTTGAAAAATCGCGAATCTCTTGTGAATGGGCCTTTCTGATTTTTCTCCACCACCTACTGTATACTCCACTCTTTTGATATGAAAACTTTCTTGATCTCTTTTTTTCTCTTGGTTTCCTGTTAGGTCGTAGGGTGTCAGCAGCGCTCAGTGACAGTCAATACCTGTGTAGGGACCTGCCTGTCATTTTCGACGCCATCAGGTTTAACCGGAACCAAATATCATCAAGTGGAATCTTGCACATGTTGCCAGCCTATAAGAACCGAGAAAGTGGACGTGGGGCTCTGGTGCCAAGACAGCGCCGATCCCTCCAAAATGGTGCGGTATTATCATCCCATCGAGACTGTTACTGAGTGCGCATGCGCGTCTTGTTGATGTGACTAAACTTAACTATTCTAGTCGCTTTTCTGAGTGAGAAGCGTTCTCAAGGACAAAAATAGCCGTAATTAGTCACGCAACTGTCTACTTTCGTGGAGCCAAGAAGTTGCGGTGCAGTTGTCATGGTTTAAGCTTAAAAAATTGGAATGTACATTTTTTTGATTCCGACAAAATTGTAATAATTTATAGACAAAAGTAGAAAAGAGTTTGACGAACTAGGGATGTGAATTTTATAGTTCACACAACTAGTGAACAAATAACATCACCATGACATTGTAAATCAAATAATATTAGGACAATTGCAAGATGACGTCATTTTACTACAACTACCACACCAGAATCCTTGAGTTCGTTGTTTTCTTGTGCAAATTGAGGCTATTGTTCTTTAATCCTCAGCGGGATTGAAAACTTAAAATAACAAAGCAAAACCGAAATGAATTCTGGTATTTGTAGTCAAATATCATCATCGTGCAATTGTCCTATTATAAGACAATATTTTGTTTTCAAAACGGTCTTGGTATGTTTTCGAATAAATTGCGTCGCTTATCGAGAAATAATATTATACGACTCATATTCACAAAGAACATTGTTTGTAGAAAACAAGGACGTGAAGGTCAGCGCCATAAATATGCAGTCCTTCTTTTCTTTAAAATGCGAGCAGGTTTTTTTTTTTTTTTCCGGAGAAAGCGCAAAAGTAGGCGGACGGGGAAAGAGGATAAAAAGAACGCGCCTTTTTCCATTCGTCTCCCAAAAAAAAGGGAAGGAGGGCCGCCTGATAGCAGGTTATGTTTTCTTTCGAAAACAGTTTGCTTGCCATGTTTGGTAAGAAGAGAATGGGCCTTTATCACGATGCGGTCGTATGGTACGAAAAGAACAAAAATATATATACCTTGCTGGATGGCAAATAATCCAGTGGGACCTTGGAAAAAAAAGGACAGCTTTTTGAATGATGTAATCTCTTTGTGTTTTTGTTGCCGCTCTGCGTCGTTTGCCCTACAGCAAGGTGTGTTTTGTACCATGCGACCATATCATGCAAAGCGTCCATTTTGTACCAACCCTTGCCCATTCATCCGATGCGGAACCTCTTGGATATAAAGTAAATGTTTGGCCTAATAATTTAATATAAAAATTCTATATGGGGCATTTTAAATCTTATACGTATTTTCTCCCAATGTTTAAGAAAGAGATGTCCATGCAAATGAGTAGCCATCTTTTCATGGTACGGAACTAAAGGATAAGTGTATATAAAATCCTCACTAGCGTAAGAGTTTTTTCCGTACTGAGTGGGTCCAAGTTGGGTGTGCCTTACCAGGCGATCAAATACATGATCATCTCTGAACGCCTGCAGTAGGCTATGTACCTTAGTTTTCGGTCGAGTTGTTCAAAGGCCTATCAGCGAAAATTTTGACAATGACAATTCGTATACTATGTTAGCAGATAACCCAAGATCAGAGCGAACAGGGGTTCGACCAACTCAACCCTGACTACTTCTGTAACTAAAAAATGAAAATCTTTGATGATCCCTTTAAGGGGTGTTTTGGCTCGCGCGTGGCTGGCCAGTATTCAGTTGCACAGACCACCCACACTAGCCCACGTTTTTCAGTTGTCATTTATATTTTTGTGCCTCTAACCCCTTTCCTGTTGGCCTGCCAACAGCTGACGTATTTTCGGTCGGAGAGAAGCGGCGACCGGAAATAAGTCTGCTGTTCGCAGGCTACTTTCCTGTTGGAGTCAAGAAAGTTCTTCCATAGATAAAAAATACAAGAAGACAAGAACATTTCGTTACTTGATGTTTTAGAATTACTTTTTACAATTTATTTTCTACTGTGATCTCATATTAGGCCATACAAGGTTCACATTCTTACACAAAATGTTCTTACAAGATAAAGGAAAATCCGCGTTAGGGACTTCTAGCACAAAATATATCGTGATACTACCAAGTTACAGGCTTCCAAGCGTGTAATTAACGTTTCATCTACCGCTCAAAATTTTCACAAAACAGTGGCTCTCATCCGTTGTTACGAACAGCTGTGGCACTGGCAATTTTCTGCTGATTCCACTTGTACTAAGGGGGAGACCCCTGGGTCGCAGTTTTCCAGGCTTACAATTTTCACACTGGTGAGAGACGGCTTGCAACATTCACACTTTCGTTTGAAATAAGGCGGGTGGGACAGCGGAATTGCGTATGACGCGCATGTACCAAGGCAGGCCTTTACTTGGGTGTACTTCGAATCACAGCCTTTCTTGGTGACCTCTTGTCTATAAGCTTCCCGATTGCAGTAGACACCAAACTGGGCAAACGGATTGTTGGATTGGCATGAGTGGAGGGAGGCAAGAAGCAAAACACAGCAGCACAAAACAGACACCTTCATGACTGAAACTGAAACGAAAAATGCACGTTAAATCGTTTAAAGCTTTCCTTATTAAGCGTTTGGTAATTTGGCCATTCTTTGGTATTGCATTTCTACCTCTCTTGACTGGTTAAAAATCTCTCGCATTTTCTTAACCAATCAGGTGCATGACGTAATATATCAAACATGAGACGCAGTGTTTCATCACCAGATGAAACACCGAGAAGAGAGTTGAAAATACGACGCGCAGCGGAGTATTTTTGGCGAACTTCGAGGTGTTTCATCTGGTGATGAAACACTGTGTCGAATGTTTGATATTTCTTCTCAAACAAAATCATTTTTGAAGGAGAAATTAACGATGCAAAAATGAGCAGTTTTTCATCTGATATCCAAACACTCATTAAACATTAATTTCCTTTGAATTTTCTTTATGAAATATTAATGAGTCTGAGAAGAAACTGATCGTCACTTGTTCCCACTCGTTTCCCGCGCTTGCCACTCCGGACAACAGGCTTCGAGCTCTGATTGGTACATTTTGATGTTTGCATGCTTTTGTTATGCAGGCAATAAGTTGTAAGAGAGGAAAGGTGAGAAAGGAAATGTTTAAGAGTGTATTACTACAATACTCGTCACATTTGTTGAAACACCTGTCACCATACGCCCTCCCCAATGTTGATTCACGTTTCACCATTTTCAAAAATACGTGAATCACAACATTGGGGAGGTTTAAAAACTGGTTGATTGAAAAGACGTGACACGCAAAAAACCTCAGTGACAGTCTATGTTTGAAAAATGAATTGATTAAAAAACAAAAACATCTAAGTGGTCGTTAAGCATTCTTTTCTCGTAGTAGCAAAATCCGTCGCTTGAATAAACTCAAGGCTCATTAACTGCTTTGTTGAAGATGAATCTGGTCATTAGCCAAGAGCACTTAGCTTATAAAAGGGTTAAAAGTTCGTCAACTAAATAAAACCAATATTACAAACAACCAAACAAAAAAACGTAAATAAACTTGCTAAAAATAGTTTTGGAAGACATATCTGCGGACGGAAATGGAAACGCCTTTTCTAATAGCTACTTTCATGGTTAATGGTTCGACTTGCAATATACCGTAGTTTTGTTCTTATTTTCGTTCCATGGATTCACCTCAACCTTGTTCCCAGTTCGTGCTCCGTAGGGACGAGTAGGAGAGAACTCTGGGAATGAATACAAGGCCTCAGCCTCAATTATTGTTTCGCCTGGCTCACTTAAAAAAAAAAAACACATTGTTCATCTTAAAGGCATAAGCCGACAAAAAATAAGGTTTAACAGACCACCACTGAAACTTAACTTCGAACTTGCTGATAATGCAAGTTAAAAGGCAACGTCAGCAAGAATGGTTTTACTGCTGAAAATGATAACCAATCTGCGATCACGAGGTGCTCCTGCCGCGATCAAGTGTTCTCGTCTTGGGAACGCAGCAACGAATACCTCATGGCATATTAAAGATTCAAAAACACTTTTTCAATCAAGCAACCTGCCGTTATTTTCCTTGGAACGCACTTCCCTTACTCCCAGCTTTCTCGCTTGCCTCGTGTAGAAAAGTGTCCCATCTGCGTTTATTGTCACCGACGACCTCCGCAGTTTTCTATGATATGTTGTAGTAAGAAAAGGAAAATGACGTCATTATTCCGTTTTTTAATTTTAATCCAAGCAGAACTGGAGAAGAATGCTTGGAATATGCTCCGTTTTTTCCGGAATTAGAAAAGCAGGTCAATCGAACAGGATATTCCGCATTATTTTTTGGATTTTCCAGAATGAGGTCAATCGATAGCAGTTTTCTTTACTCTTGATCTTTTCTATAACTCTTTACAACCCCTGTAGGGCGCAGCATCTTTAAAAAGGCCCATTATCCCATTATAGGGAGTACCGCTTCACTAAACAATTTCACTGTCTACTGACCATTCTGCATTAAAATTTTAAAATGTTGAGTATGACTTCCACGACACGCATGAGATTCGCGCCTCTTCGTTCCTCTACCTACGGTATAAACACCTGAAACACTTGCCATTGTCTGACAGTACAATGTGATTAGATATACTGGAAAAATAAAAATATAAAGGAATTGTAGTTTGGCCTCGTGCAACGTGCAGCATGAAGTGGTGGAATACTTCCTTGCTTTGTCGCGCAATCGAGATTGTATGATTTTTTTTTGTTTTTGTTTTTTTAAGAGAAAATTTGAATTTCAAATAATTTCTACACTTGGTTAATCGCTGAATTCAACGCGTATTCTTTCGCAAAAACACTTTGGTAGTAATTTGGCGTAAAAACCCTTGCAATAAACAAAATAGCATTGAAAGCGGACTGCTTGTAAACGGCTGTGTTTGAATGTAACATGGTTTTGGCGGGCATTGTAACAGTCACCGGCTGTCGTCAGTGAACGCTTAAGTTGGCGTAGCTAGGCTTCAATTCACAGGTAAGCGGAACATAACATCTTAGCTAATGGAATAGTACGAGAAAAACTGCCTATTTTTGAATCAGTACTCACCAAGATTTAGTCGTGACCGAACGAGGAAATCCTTTTGATTCAAGCGTTTATGCGCTGACGATAAAAACCCCGTTGGTTGGTCACTCAAATGCTGCACTATATATCAAGTGACCTTTTAATACAAGGAGCAATGCGACACTTGAAATTCGAGTCCCTCGAGACGACTAAAATAACACGATTTTGTTGTTTTCTTGACTTATAGCCCCCCCTAGAGAGAACGTGGGCCAATTTGCTCGCGGACATCTGATCGGTGAAATTTTTGTGATTCTTTTGGAATTTTCAGATGATTTGATGCTAAACTCACGAAAAATTCCTTATTATTATTCATTTAGTATTATTCATTCATTCCTTATTATTATTCATTCATTTATTATTTTGTCAGATAACGAGCGGCCGGTAGACGAGCCTACAAGAGAGCCAGTATAATGGAGAAGACAACCTCTTCAGATGACCCCCCCACCCCCCACCACTCACGAAAAAAGGATGAAGTCGCGAAAAATTTTCATCTCCTGATTTCGGGGATGAGGGGAGAGGAATATCGGGTGGCCTTACATTGTCATTCTCCAGAATTATAGTTAGAACATTTTTCCAGTGGCAACTCTCAAAATCTTCACGCTAGCTGTTGCGGCTCCATTGGCAAATAACGTATACTGTACATCTAGCCGACTTTTTGAAAACATACCTCAAAACGGACCAGAATTTTCGCACAGGAACCTGGCGATAGCCAGGTTTCTGGTCACTGCGGAGAGAAAAAAAATAGGGGGCTTGCTGTCCTGATTGGTCTCGTTGTCAAGCTCAGTCCCTGACAGGAGCTGGTCCCTGAGCTAACTCGCCATGGGTTGGGAAGGGGCCTCCATGTCAATTCCTAGGAAGGAGGGGAGGGTGCTGCAAAAGCGTAGTACTGTCCGTTAGTCTTGCTCTGAGAGAGTCAGTGCACTCGTGCTGTCTGTCAAATTCTTTTAATGTTTGAGGCCCATTGACCAATGAAAGCATTCCCCTCTAGCACGTGCTAGGCTGGGGGGGGGGGAGGAAGGCAGGGGGGTGATTTAACCTTGAATTCTCTGCTTAGAACTTATTTAAGTCTCAAGCATCCTCTGTCATTTAGAGCCTTCAAGCAGCTAGAGTTTATGGCTAAGTACAGCGTGTCTTTTTGATGAACTTGAATGTTTATTTTGCTAATCAGGAACCAAGAAGAGAGTCACCTTAAGAGAACCATGGGTAAGAGCTGAGTTTCTTGGCAATATTTACTTTAGTTGAGTCAGTTTAAGGTGTGTGGCCTCCAGGAGTCCGATGGTGCGGTTTTCATAAATCCGGCTAGATATAGATGTATATGTTAATTTGGCCACTACCTCTACGATTTTCTGTAATGACATTCATAAAGGAGAAATTATATACTGGTCAGTTTAACATGGGCTCCTTTTCAATTTTCCAGCGGTGACTGAGGAAACGAAGATACTTGTCCCCGGGCGTTTTCCCTCCGGCATCCTCCCAGTTTCCAATGGAAAGCTCATTTTTTTATATATCCACAAGCGAACTTTATCCTCTCTTGATATCCACCATTTTCAAATCGCCCATAGCTAGCCTGCGTAGCAAGCGTTTCCAATGGAGTTATTGCGGAGATCTATGTTTTCATCTTAATAACATAGAGTCGTATGCGATCGGTTGGGAAAGATGTTAGAAGAACGAACTTCCTTGAATGGACCAGTACGCGAGACTCAATACCGCCCGGTCTAAAAGACACTATCTGTCTTGATAACAATACTTCTATTTAACTCTGCACCATTATTCAAAATCAACAAAGATGTATTTGATATCACAACAAAGAAATCAAGAGTTTATTACACTCTTTTTATAAAAAAGGCGTGTTTTCCAAATTATTCACGAAGAGTGAAGATCAACTTTAATTTATCTGATGAAGTACTGAGGCAGGCTCATTTCTTTTACCTCATTCTGTTGCGTTTGAACCTTATGTTAAAGCCCTTTCAATACAAAATACTTAATAATATACTCTTCACCAATTTAAAGCTGTTTAGGACTGGATATAGGACGAATGATTTGTGTTCTTTCTGTAAACAGGAGCCGGAAACGATTAACCATCTCTTTTGTTGCTGTCCTTATTCATTCTCTTTCCGGAAAAAGTTCGAACTATAACTATTTGCTTCCGAGAAAACAACAATTTCAACTAGAATATTTTGATTGGGGTTTTAAGAACTGAATCCCTTACTAAATTACCTAATTCTTATTGGGGAAATTTACTTATGGAGTTGCAGAAGGAATGAAGTACTTCCCAACATAGATAGTTTTCAAGTTAGGGTCAACATTAAGTTTAAAATTTCAAAATGGCGGACGAAGCCTGTCTCATGTGAAGAAGGTCATTCAACAATGTTGTTGGCTCATACTAGAATTTTTACAAGATTAATTTTGATATTGAAAGGAGCCCCTGACTAAGGCAATGGGCTCCTTGATGCGTAGTCTTTACTCATAAATTTTTTGGTTTTAGTTGAGGACAAAGTTATGTACCAACGCCCCAAAATTGAACAAAAATGATTAGAAATTGTTCATTTTGTTTTACAATTGGCATATTTTTCAAATAGTATCAAATAAAGGAAGAGTGTAATAAAACATTTTTGGTTTTTGGGCAACTTTTAAGCAACTTCCGTCACAAAAAGGAGGTGGGGCCTGAAGTCTGAAGTGACGTGATTTGCCAGGTGATTTATTTAGTGGTTAGGCGAAGACAGTAGAGAAGATGCATAAACCAGCATCATTTCGGCGGGGAAAAATGTTATATTCGAGAGATTTTACGAGATTTATGAGATTTACCGAGAATGTCGTAGTTGCGGCAAGTTATCAAATATTTGAAGTTGTACCATTTTGCCATCGGGAGAGCGCCCTTAACCTCCTTCAATAAAATTAACCCCGTTAACTTTCATGGTAAAAAAGTAACATGAACTTTTACGGGGTGGCAATATTTTGAGAATACGCGAAAAAAAATTAAAGTTACGTCACGTCCTCTTAGTCGCGGCCCTCGTCCTCCAGTCTCAGAATGAGCTCTATAGTGACGCCTAGTTTTAAAACAATCCTTTCTTTTGATTCACAGAGCCAGTCTGTACCAAATTACAACCTCTCGCAAACTACCGGAAGCTGTACCGTTTTGAAACTTGAGCTGCATAAAATCCGAGACTAATCGAACTGCACTTCGCTACGCAAGTACAATTTCACTCAATGCAGGGGCTAGCCTAGTCCCCAGGCGTTTTCGGCTCGGTCATTCCTGGACTCTACCATGAGCTGTGACATCACCGAAAGATACTCGCCGAAAACGGAACGGCGTTCTCTCGCCCTCGCCCGCTCTCTCCCAGACTTCGCGCGGACAACGGATCAAGAGAGAACGCTTAGGGACTAGGTTGTGCAGGGGCTATAGTGACTCCGTCTCGACCGCCACAGTATGGAAGGCTACAAGTCCTCTTGCAACTGTTGCCAGCCAGGGGACGTTGAGCTTTTCAATGTTGTGCTGAAACGTCCGAACGGGGAAACCCGAATGACCAACTTTGTGGAGATTAAGACCCGCAAGTGTCGACCTGCCAGATGCATCTCCGTGCCGGACAAGAGTGGAATGTTAGCTAGAGACTAATCCGGAACGCCAGGTTGTTGAATCCAGTAAACAACAAAATGTTCGCAAACGGCTTAGTTAATTAGAAAAAAAAGGGGGAAATTCATGTAACCATAGGTACTTACCATTTAAGGTGATTCCCTAGTTTTGCACAGCGCATCTCTTACTGCGCATAACAAGATGACCGCCGTAAAAAAGAGCATGTGAAGTAATATTATTAAAATGAAGTTGACTGAAGAGAAACGCTATTGGAATTTTTGCTTGCTGTTGTTTCTTGCCGAGGTGAGACTCAATGTGTTGGGAATGTGCATAACGTAAGCAGTACCCGTGTTGCTGAGTTCGACCTCCTCTCGGAGAACCTCGATAGTGGATGTTTAACTTGTGCTTACTCACTTTGATTTTCATTTAAACACTTTCTTTATCACATTGTGTCCTAAATGTGATATCTCGATGTAAATTCTGTAAAAACGGATTTTTTAATACTTTCTTCCCCCTTTCACATACATTCGATTTTGAAACTCGCCCCAGTCCTCTCTCAAAAATCGGAGAAAATGCGTTTGGTGCGCACTTCCTGCAGCTCTACCGCAAAAACGAGTACGGTGACCCCCATTTTTTATTTCATGATTTTAATAAGAACATTGCTTCCTTTCGATGAGAAAAAAATTGGCACAAATCTATGTTCAGTTTTTTGGCAATTTTACTAAATTGTACGGATTGAGCCATCACGGGTCGAAAAGCGCGCGTCCAATTTAATTCTTCTTTGGAGCGTAAAGTAAAAACAAGGGCATTAAAAGGCATTTTTCTGGTACGTAAGTGGATAAACAATACATTTAAGTCAAATTCTGTGTGATGTCGCATGTATCAACGAAAACATCTCTCCTTTTTGTCTAGTTTTGCGCTGCCCGCGGTTTTTGTAAAAGGGTCCTAAATAGCCGTATTTGTCAGCATTGTGACGTCAAAACGAGCACGGTGACCCCCACTTTCTATTACTTTTTTATCATCTTCTTGACTTGTTACATCAGTGTACCAAGTTTTAGCTAAAATCTATGTTAGGTTCTTTTACTATGGAATCACCTTAAGTGGAAAAACCGGATATTACGAATGGAAAAGGAAGAAATTCGTGCCTTTCTATCTGGAAAACTTCAGAAAATACGGGCCTTCCTTTGAGAGAATCATTCACGTTTACGCTCTCTTCGGTCTCTGTAACTATTCTGGTTATATTTTTTAGCGGTGCTTCAGCCCGCAAGCCAAATTTAATCATTGATAGTTAAAGCACGATATTTTCAACATAATGGTATAAATGGTATGCACCTGCCCAGGTTCTTAGCGATGGTAGCTACTTCACTGACGATGAAAGAAACTACTTTCTGTTATTCTGGGATTATTATCCGGCAACCTTATGTAAGGCTATAATCTACGTAATTCTGACTTTATGAGTCCTAGATTTAACACAATAGCTTTTGGTGAACATTTTATAAAATATCTTGGTCCGTATCTATGGCATAAAATACCAATAGTCTTAAGAACGTTAACTGAAATTGATAAATTTAAAAGACAAATTAGGAAAATTGATTTTGCCGGTCACTTGACGGAAGAGAAATGTAGGTCGGGATGCACTTTATGTAGCTCTTAAATCTTTCTTGCTTTGTATATATGAATTATTTATTTACTTGTTTATTTATTTTCCTTTTCAACCGTAAATATTTGATTTTATTGCTGTACATATATATCTTTTTATTTCACAGTGTCCTAATTAGCTTCATAGCTAAAGTACCTGACACTTAAATAAATAAGTTTATTATTATTATTATTATTATTATTATTATTATCATTAAATAAATGAACTTGAGTTAGTTGAACTTGTAGTCTTGCTGTTTCTTGTTCATTGTGTTGTCTATGTTGTTTGAGTGGCAGCTGCAATTTTAGTTTGTTGTTGGTTCTCTCGTTAGCTCCGAGAGGTTTTTCTCTGGGTACTCCGGTTTCCCCTTCTCCTCAAGAACCAATTAACGTTTCCAAATTCCAATTTGATCAGGAATTAGGTAGACGAAGAAGCACTTTGTGCATGTGCTAATTAACAATTATTCTTCGAGCCCGAATGGGCTGTGAGTAAATAGCTCATGAGGCCGTCGGCCTCATGGGCTATTGTTTTAAAACTAGGCGTCGCCTCAGAGGCCAGGAGGGGGAGAGGAATAATTGTTTTAGTAAAATCTAACTAGTTGGTCAAACATATCGAGACAAAGCAGCTTTAACTAGCAAAACGCAATTCAGCCGCCATTGTTTTGGTTTTCAAAGCCGGCACTTTTCGCTACTAGTGGGCTAGAAAGAATGGGCGCACTAGACGGAGACACGCGAGAGGAGAGGGAGCCCCGCGCTTGTTTCCCTCTCGCGCGCCCGTTCTTTCTTGCGCCCACTACTTCCAAGCGCCTTCTACGCAGGCTATATCACGGTAGCGAGACAGAGGACGAGTAGAAAGGAAACTGGTAACGGGTTGATGATGGTTTAGTTGGAAATGTTAAAGATGGGCGAGAGGGCCTCTTAGACTAAGGCAAGAAAAATATATATCGATTTTGGCTATTAGCCATCTTGAATTTGGGCAAAGGGGTCAACCTATGATTTAGGATCAAAATTTCATATTACTTTGTTGTTTGTTTAATGTTCAAACACGGGATCCAAAAAGCGTAGAAATGATGTTTGGAGATGTTTTGGATAGGTAAGAATTCCTTCTAACAAGCGCTTCATAAAAATAGATTTTACCTTATCGCCATCTTCGATTTTTCCAAAGGGTTTAGGGCCAATAATTTGCTGGCCTTTTTTGTTTTTAGCCAAATAGGTCTGGAAAATGTAGACATATTAAATTCTGCAAGCAGAATGCTGCAATGCTAATCGTACTACGTGAAAATTAACTCTGGAAAATGTCTTCAGTGATGTTTCAGACAGATACTGCTAGAAGGCCTCCTATTTATAAAGAGAATTTTTCCTATGCTGCGTCTTGGATTTTTCCAAACTGCCGGGTTAGCCCGTGATTTTTTCGGGGCAAAAATTCTCGTCCCTTTTTTATTATTTTTAGTCGAAATTGGCTTACAAATGATGTTTGGATATGCTTTAGATAGGTACGAAAGCCTCTCCTTATGGACCATCTTTTAAGCAAGTGCGGCTTTCCGTTTTGCCTAATAGTGAATTTTTGCAAAGGGGTTAACCTGTGATTACGGGTAAAAATAAGATATACCTTTATATTTAGTCTGAATTTCAGCCAACTCCTCCGCTCGCTGAGTCGCTCAGGGAGAGAGCCTCTCTCCCGGGTGATTTAGTAGCGAGGGAGGAGGCGGCTGAGATTCAGGGTTGCGTTGCCTGCGTGCAGTCTCCTATTTCCTTTGTTGCACGCGGAAAAGGGACCCTTTTCCGCGTGCAACAAAGGAAATAGGAGACGTCTGCACGCAGGCAAGGGTTGCGCGGCGCCCGTACAGACGTCACCTTCGCGCCCTCAAAAGAGAAGCGCGAGTGTGTCACTCGCGTTGGCACAATTGCACGTTTGACTATTTCCATGGAACCAACACTGTTGCTAGAAAAGATATCCATACGTGATCTCTTATCCCGATTTAAAGCTCTTAGTTCAATATTTTAAGTTAAGTAACAGGAAATAGTCTGCACTCGAGAACTTGAGGAACGGGTACTCGAACGCGAAACAGCGGTGTACAGCCGGCGCGCGAGACTTACGCGCCAGAAGGAGACTGGGTTCTAGAAGAAACCAATATGGCGACGAGTTACTACACGTAACGCGTGTGTAGTTTGTGTGTAGTTAAATTGGTCTCCAAGTGACATTTTTAGACTTGAAGAATTCGTCTTTGACCTCCATCGTTTCTTTAACTAATCCGTCAACACCCGGCGTTATTTATGGCATAAAAATTGGACGTGGCATGACAGTGGTGATCAAACCAGTCTTGTGAGGTACAGTATGCACCCTTGGATAATTTTATTTAGCAAGTAATATTTATATTATAGTTGAATGAATGAACAAATTTATTAACGTGTCAAAATCTTCTAGCTGGCCACAAGTAGCCTACTAATCGGGGACACCTAGTTAATAAAATCTATTTAATAAGCTTAAGATTATGTTTGATAATAATTTTACAATAAATACCGGTAGTCCCTATAAAATTACATTAATAACTTGGAATTATATAACATAAAAATGAATAAATAAACAGATGAATGAATAAATAAATAATAATAACAATAAAATAGTCTACAATCTAATTAATCTAAAAGTAAATTAGTTGTTAGAATATTAAGCGTAGTTCCCCAAGAGGACATCAATCCCCATCCTCTGGTACAATGAACCCTTTAAGCCCCAATATCCACATACAAATTCTCCCAACTGGTCTCTATACATTTCCTTAAAGAATGAGTTGAGAGAATTTGACAAAAGATCAAAGCATTTTCTCTTAGGTGATCATTTTATTAATTCTCATAACGTAGTCTCTTGACAATGTACGAATGTCATTGGGAGAAAATTGATGTTGGTCACTATCGGGACTTTAAGGGTTAATAACTGTGAAACCAGTTTTTAGTAGATACCCACGAGGTCTCCGTTAGTATGTGTCAATGTGTCACAACATTTTTTGTTGAACTTTAAACAGTGGGGGCTGTCACCAAATTGTTTACCCTGCGGTAGAAATCTGTCATTGATGGACATAACTAAGTGCTACCCCAAGTTTTCAGGTTGAAAATCAGCTAAAACATCAAAGACACTATGGTGCTTGGGTGGGGCGGGCAGATTTTGGAAAACTCGAGCTAAACAATAGGAATCACTGTGGTAACTGTCAGCGCTTGTCAATGATACATGATCAATTTGAAACACGATCAATTTAATATAAATGCAACCAAATTTTTAGACCTTCTCGCTTTTGTGGACAGATGAGGCTACGACTATCTTTTGCCATTTCAAGGTTTTTTCGAAAACTCTTTACAGGCGAGGACTTCACACGCTTGTAATACTTCGCCATTTTAAGGTTTTTACGAAAACATTTCTTTGCTTCCACATTTCGATTTTGGTTCAATTATTGCACACCTTTTCCAGGGTGCCCTTAGTGAGTTATTATATTGTAAAATCGGAATCCAGAGCGCTTTAAATTGTGCATTTATGATTGACGAACAAAGATGATAGCATTTAGTGCGCCATTTTGTGTTGCCTGGTAAAAATGCTGTCCTTCAACCACCCCTTGAGAATTTCTAAACAAGGCAAACTATGTGCGACACGCTCTTTGTCAGGTTCTCAAACATGACAACAAACCAAGCAACTGTGAAGCCTCCTGTCCCTGCTACTATTCTCAAATTGAGGGTTTAGGGTTGCATGTTGTTTACATTACATGTTATGTTGTTATAAGAATTAAGAAACATTTACATAATCGAATCGAAATAATGGAAATTGAAAGGCAATAATCGAAATCGAATGGAACCACAAGGAATATGAATCGTTACACCCCTAATATTGATGCATTCGTTGTTCATATTGAATATGACAGTATTGCATCAGTCCCACAAACATCCACCTTTATCACAGCTTTGTTTTAAACAAACTAAGCTATGATAAATTGTTAATGATGATGATAATAATAATGATAACAATAATATTTTTTAACTTTTAAAGTGCCTTATTGGTTATATTGTTTTAAAAGTTATATTGTACGTCAACTTGATTTTTATCACTAATAAATTTTTTTTTAAGTGACTGACTGCATTGAAGAGGAATACCTTGGCAACCTGCATGACAACAGACTGGGATGACTGTTAGATAACAAGATCAGCAAGAAAAGGCAGCCCTGAAGACAAGGTAAACAACTCCAGTAATATGAGTTAGTTATTTGAGCAGATGGCCTGTGGGGGCTATGGTATTTTTAGCTTGTATCCCTTAAAAATTTGAACCCTCCCAGTTATTTTGTATGTTTGCCTGCAACTCCCTACCCCACCCCCCCATCCCATCCTAGTCAATTCACAGTTACCCCAGTCATCCCTAGTCTTCCCAGTCATCCTTACATGTGGTCTTCCCAGCCACCCCAGTCATCCCACTCACTCCAGTCATTCTAGTAACATAACATAACATAACTTATATAGCGCTAACTCCACTAATTGACCAAAGCGCTTTACAATTCATAACATTAAAATAATTAAAAAGATTCCACTGGTAATAAAATATGAATAAATTAAAAACCTATTTGCAGTCTTATTTATAAAAATATCACAATAAATCCTATTCGAAATTATCAAAAAGTTAAACATTATATGCTTTTTTAAAAAGATCGGTCTTTAAGTGTTTCTTGAATAAATTAATTGTATCTAAACTTCTAAGATCTAATGGTAGCTCATTCCAGAGTTTAGGTGCAGCAATGGAGAAGGCCCTGTCTCCGTATGTTTTAAGTCTTGACTTCGGAACTGCCAGAAGTTTTTGATCAGTAGAGCATAGCATACGTGAACATGTACGATAACTAAGTAATTCTGTGATATATAATGGTGCCATACCAGTCATCCTAGTCATCCCAGTCATCCCAGTCATTTCAGCCGTCCAAGTGATCCCAGTCATCCCAGTCATCCAAGTTGTCCAAGTCATCCCTAGTCATCCCATTTATCCCAGTCATGCCAGTTACCCCCAGTCATCCCAGTCATACAAGTCATCCTAGTCATCCCAGTCATCCTTAGTCATGCCAGTTATGTCAGTCATACCAGTCATCCTAGTCTTCCCAGTCATCCCATTCATCCTAGTTATTCCAGTCATCTCAGTCATCCCAGTCTACATGTACCTAGTCATCTCAGTTATCCTTGTCATTCCAGTTGTCCCAGTCATGATGAATCATCCCAGTCATCCCAGTCATCCCTACTCATCCTAGCCATTCTAGACATCGCAGTCATCCTAGTGATCCCAGTCATTCTAGTAACCCCAGTCATCTCAGTCACCCTAGTAATCCCGGCCATCCCAGTTATCCAAGTCGTCCCAGTCATCCCTAGCCATCCCATTCATCTCAGTCATTCCAGTCATCCAAGTCATCCCTAGTCATCCCAGTCATCCCAGTCGTCCAAGTCATCTCAGTCATGCCAGTCATTCAAGTCATCTCAGTCATCCCAGTCATCTCAGTCATCCCAGTTATCCCTAGTCATCCCAGTCATCCCAGTCATCCAAGTCATCTCAGTCATCCCACGCATCCCTAGTCATCCCAGTTATACCAGTCATCCCAGTCATCTCAGGCATCCCCGTCATCCCTAGTTATCCCAGTCATCCCAGTCATCCTAATTGTCTCAATCATCCGTAGTCATCCCAGTCATCGAAGCCGTCTCAGTCATCCCAGGCATCCCTAGTCATCCCAGTCATCCCAGTCATCTCAGTCATCCTAGTGATCCCGGTCATCCAAGTTATCTCAGTCATCCCAAGCATCCCTAGTCATCCCAGTTATCCCAGTCGTCCCAGTCAGTTTAGTCTTCCCAGCCATCCCAGTCATCCTAGTCATCCCACTTATCCTACTATGGAGAACAAAAGAACTTGGGACTGTGTGAAAAGGCCCTTCCAATTTAGTTATGGTTACATAGGACTTGCTCCAAATGACAATTTTATTGTCAGCTTTGGGTTTATCCCATCATCTCCCCACTCCTCCCCTAGCAATGTTGTAGCCAACAAAAGCAGTCATTTCTACCCATTTGCTCAAAATTCAACTTTGTTTGGGGTGGTAGGGGATGGGTTGCTACTTTTACTTATATCACTGAAAGGTCCCAACACTTTGATTTCCATTGTAGTCATCCTTGTCATTATAGTCATCCCAGTCTTCCCAGGCACCTCAGTCCCACTCATCCCTAGTCATCTTAGTCATCCCAGGCATCCTAGTCAGCCCAGTTGTCCCAGCCATCCCTGTCACCCCATTATCCCACTCATCCCTAGTCATCCCAGTCATCTCAGTCATCCCAGTCATCCCAGGCATCCCAGTCAACCCATTCATCCCAGTCAGGAGCCTATGACCCCGAGCTGAGCCTCCATGTCCCATACAAGCCCTTGGAGTCAAACCTATCCCGATTTATAATTAGAATGGTTCCCAGAGGAGGCTTTGTGTTCCGACAGTGGAAAGAGTAAATTACGATGATGCAATGACAGAGCTATTGTTCTTCATCAAACAGTGGGAAATACGGTGTTGACAGGCCAAACAATATTCGTCCTAGCCATCCCTGTCATCCCTAGTCATCCCTAGTCATCCCAGTCATCCCAGCTACCTTAAGTCATCCCAACCATCACCGACACACAACAGCTAGACAATAAATTAGCCAGTCAGATTGTAGAAATAGAGAATATTACATGGCCGCGCGGAGATATGAAATTTCTTTTTGAGTGTTAAAAAAACATTTCACGAGTGAGCGCAGCAAATGAGTGAAATATTTTTTCAACACAAGAAGAGAAATTTCGTATCTCTATTAAAGCGGCCATGTAATGTTCTATTTATTATATAAACACCAATGAACTACCAAACCATTTCACTTTAATGGTTTTTTGGTGTGAAAAGCGTGATTTATTATGTAGTCATAGCAACGGTGATACTTTCACATGTGAAGATATCAAGTTTTTGCACAAAAGCTCACCTGGTATTTCATTGGTGTTTATATAATAAGTTGTGATTATTCCATTGGATATTTGTACCTTGCTTTTTCCTTTGACTAATCTTCCATCATTATTTTGGTAGAAGCAGTTATTACATAATGTACTTGTAATTGATGGTTGTAAATTTGCATGTAAAAAAAATGAATTTATTTTCTTGTCTAACAGGAAGCAACTACAAGAGTGGTAGACTGAGGGAGGTTTGCATCAATATACACACAGTAGTGTTGGACACTCACAAGAGGGGATCAAAGCAACTGGCTGGATGACATTAGCATCTAGTACAAGGCGACTGGATAATGGAGAGGATAGAGTAGAGGGCAAACAAGACAGCTGGCTTGATGAAATCACATGCACCCAGTATAGGAACCTCATTTAGTGAATAATGGAGAGGATGGACTACAAGGGCAGGGAGTAAGAGACATCATGGGCACCTGGTGCAAGAATTGGTCTGAGGATAGTGGAGAGTCTTGCAGCATCTGGTTTGTATTGCATGGTATATTTTTTTTACAAATCTTAGTTTAAAATTATCTTTATCTTTAAATAAATAACAATAATAGTAATAGTATTCTAAATCTTGATAAAAATATTCAAAATTTCTGGCCCTGCCCAGGAGGCCTGAATGTGGGGTACAGCTGGCCTGGGGTTTTCCTCCTAGGAGCAAGTGGACGTACGGGGAGGTTTTTCACCCAGCTGTTGTTCCACAACCCCCATTCACTCAACATTTTCTGAAACACAAGACCAGTAGTTTAATAATTTTGATTAGCACATGACCTACACAACAATTGTTAATTTAATTACCAAGTTGTTGTATGACTGAGAAAACTTCACTATATAAGGATGTCTGTGGCCTTTCAACCTTTTTTAGATTGAAACCCTTTCACATTTCCAAAATTTTTGACAAGTTTTAATAACTAAAGTTCTCAGGAGTCTATGAAGGATTTTCTGGGAAACATCAGGAAACCTTCAGAAATTGGGGTTCCTAGAAATAGTTCAAGATGATGTCCAGAAATTTTATTTGCCTTTTAGCAGAAAAAATTAATTTTAATGGTCTTCATTAGGGCAGGTGAAAATATATTCAAAAATGTTTTAAATTTATATGCATCTAGACACTTTCTCAGTCATCTGACAAACTGGTCGGTAATTCATTGATTCTTAAAGTAATACGCTTTTAGTAATAATACTAGTGTGTGTGCCACCATTGTACAAACAGAGGCCAATGGGGAAATGCTATTTATCAGCATATTTTTACATTCATTAGCATTTTGGGCTTTAATTTAATTCCCAGGCACTTGTTTGTACAAGCACTAAATATGGCTTAGAATTTCCATCACAAAATTCCATTGAGCAGTGGTTTTGTGTAACATGACATCCATTAGTTTATGACTGCAGTGGGGGTTAAACAATCTCACAAAGGTTGAGGACGGTACGGTTAAGATCACATTTCAAGCACAGGTTTTGTTTCACTGTTTTGACTAGTAAATCAGTGTGGCAACTGGTGGGGCTTCTTGTAAGGTTGCTTCTTGTAGGTTGCTATGGTTACTTCCTTGTGCCTTCCTTGATCGCTGTAAATGAAAGGTTCTTACCACCAGTTTTCTAGGCACTGGCCCCCAAGCTCATCTATGAGTGATAAATGTGGTGAGTTAGGTGTTTGCTGCCAAAGCACAGGGAGTACAAATTCACCTAAAAGGAAACACTGTATGATCCGTAAATTTTCAGGGAATCTCTTGAAAGTTCAAACACTAAAAGAGGAGTAGCCAAATATTGCTCCAGTGGAACAGTCATGAAAAAAATTAAATTGTGTTTGCTGTGAGAAAGAATTTATGGAAATTATTGACTTCCTACAAAAAAAACAGACTTGGATTTTCTGTTTTCTAGAACGAGGGTCTTGGATAGGATATATTATTTTATCATTTGATAAGGACAGCAGTTTAGGTCTAAAATACATGTAGGGTAGAGAAAAACACATAATATTTTGGTCTGAAGTAGGGCTAAGGTTTCCAGGACACATGCTATGCAATTATTATTATAATAGTCTACAATAATGCTAATTCAAAACATTGAGGTAACCAGATTTTTTGAGCATAAATTTAATTTATTTTCTTTGAAAGATTTGTCAATTCCATTTTTTGAATAGCAATTGTAGAGGCTTTAAACACCTCAGTCCACATTCATTTGAATTGGAGACATTATAATGAATTTCATTGCTGCTGAAAACTGGTAACCTAATGTTTTTAACTGCTCATTGGAATCTTGTTCAAGGTCAGTTGTCATGCTAAATTGATACAAATGCTTTGGTCATTAATTTGTATTCACTATACGAAAATTATTGATGATAGTATAGATTATGGAAGTGAACCCTTTGCTGCCAAACTTTCACAGCTTTTCTGCCCTCATCAAAGTAACAGCAATGTTGTTTACTTAAGCAAGTTATCTGGAAAAAAAATCATTTTCAGGTTAAGGTTTTCCACATTTAGGATCTTGAATTTGGTAGCACTGTCTTGTTCCTGATTTATGAGCAAAGGGAGCAGTAAAAATTTAATCAAAAATGTATATATTTTTTATCCTCTCAGGTGAGTAAATATTGATCAGGAAGGTTACATATAAACTCAAAATTTAGCTCTGAAACAAAAGAACAGTTACATGCAATGGGACAGTTGTTGTATTATTATTATTACATTTTAGCCTGCAGTTCTCTGCCAAAAAGTTTAAAAATTACAACAGCCGGGTGTGAGCATGATTGGTAATATTGCTTCCTTTGCTCATAGTAATGGTAGTGTATTATTATTATTATTATTATTATTGTTTGTCATCAGGCCAGTTTTACAATTGCCTCATACGACTGCAAACCACCAGAATAGTTTAATGTTTTGTTTTTGTTTTCTTTTTTTAAATTATTTTTGTAGCCTGCGAAAACAGCCAGCGTTTCACAATGCCTCCACTGGTTTGTTTTCTGAGGAAACAGAAATTCCATACTGATGACATGTCACCACCCAGATCTAGGTAATGATGGGTCACCTGTGTGGAATTTCTGCAGTCATTTAGGAGGAAACCAGTGGTGTCATGGCGAACGGGTGGCTGTTTTCTTGGGCTCACATCTTTGGGATCACTTTATTTAAATATGAAGCTTTAAGGGAAAAAATATTGGAATTCTGGTGGTATTGTAGTCAGTGGAAGCCATTGTAAAAATAATCAATGGTCTATTTATATTGTTATCCTACAGGTATACATAGTTTACACAACAAACCGCAAACCCAGAAGCACACGTAAAACTTAACCAGTCATCAATTGGCATGAATTAATCCTTTACTAGCATAATTTGTTCATGGCCAGAAACTAAGAGTTTTCTTTATTGGCTTTGACAAAAATCAATTTGAAAACATTTTTTTCATTATCTCAAATCTAAATTTTTTTGCATACTACAAGGAATAAGTTCTCGCTGCTGACTAAAAGTTTACCCAAAACCAAAAAACAGAAAAAGTAATTTGCATGTAAGGTTAACTTACAGTAATACCAAGCACTGGGTGTCAACTCAGTGTCATTATTCAGGCTAGACTAATCAAAGACTTAATACTTATTTAATACTGTTTAAGGTCATCACTGGTCTGCTTGTTATTACAAACTTTCATTCTACTGCAAATCTAGGAAAACAGATTTTACTGATCTCACAGTTGCAGCTTCGTAATGGTTTTTCCATTGGAGCACACAAAGTACTTTTGGAATAGCTTTCAAACATCCTTGTTCCGTTTTCTTGGTTTGTTGATTTAAGACTGCAGACTATTGGTTACCATCACATCCTGTTTAATTAAGTTTAGATTATTATTTTATAATACAATCATATGCAAGTCCACATTTCTTGGTGTTGCAAACGTTCCCTCTTAAATATCAGTTATCAGTTTGTTTGTTTGTTTTTTTTTACACTCTAGGTTTTTGCTCCTCAGCAGGTTAGCATGTTGCTATTTGCTGGTAGTGATGTGCCGTTATAAAAAACCCTAGTAAAAAATAGGTTTATAACTGTTTTTTTTTTTATTTTTTCGGAATTTTTTCGCAACACCAACTAATATGGGGGCCATTAGGTTTTTAAAGTGCTAATGGGCTTGCATTTTCTACTTAAGATCTTAGCTTCTTATCTAATTTCAGATCTCAGGTGGCACACTCACAAGATTAGGAGCCCATCGCTTGGGAAAGGTCATGTTTAATCTAGCCAACCTTGCCCCTGCTGGGCTGTGGAAGCTCTGTCTCTGAGAAGGTGTGTTTCTGATGTCCTTTGAGATATTCCAACCGAGAAATCCTGGGAAACTTTATCTGATTCTGAAGTTCGTGCTGGGGGCAGTTTGACACTTGGAAGATTTGGTCGTTTGTTCCCAAGTGGGGAGTACAGCGTGAAGGAAGGTGAGAGTTTGCTTCTCAAGTTTTTAGGGTTTCATTCATTTCGTTATGATACCACACCTTTTTCCAAGTTAAAACACATTTCGACCTAGGAAGGAGCTTGTCTGCAAACAATATATTGGGAATGTTCATCTGTCTTGGATGTGATTTACGGGGATGCTAGCATTGTGCTCCCCGGCTTAAGGAAAGATGTGTGGAAGGAGGATTCGTTGGCAAGGACTGGACACTGAATTTGCACTGGTTTGACTTACCTGAATTTTCACAAATGACATCAAATTGAGCCGATAGTCGCTTAGAATCTCTCTAATAGGGACAACTGGTTATGGATTTCTCTTCTAAACCTAAACCTTGCATAACCCTAACATATAATTTATAGGTAGCTTTCCAAAAATCGCAGAAAATAAAAGCCGCGTTAAAATAGGTTTTTGTTCTAAATTTTCCTTTCTTGCCCAAAAATGCAATATTTCTTTGTAGATTTTGAATCATTAAACCATATAAACAAAACATCGCTCATATAATAGGTCTGACTCCTTTTTCCCTAAATATTTAAAAATAATGAAAACTAAGTTAGGGTGCATCAACATCTATTTTTTTGCCTGTTGTTGTTTTGTCAACTGGAAACAACAAGTGATAAAAAAGATATCGAAATTTATAAATCTAGGTGTTAAACCATTAGCAAAAAAAATAATAACGACTGGTCAAATAGCTTGATTAATCAGACAGCTGTGGTAGTCTACTCTATTTCCTTGTTGTTAAGAGGGATATAGAATAGATTTCTATGGATTGTGTGGTAAATCAGATAATTTGACCCAAAAATCGAATTTCGGATAGTTTTTTGAACACAGCATCATAGACATTGGACATCGTCTTAACTCTTACTTTTCTTGGTGGTGACTTCAATTGATATTTTCAAAATTGGGTTTCTGAGGAGGACTGGACCCAAGTGTTTCAGATCCTTTTCGTTTCATCCCCAGTCCTTTATCGGGAACCCGATTTGGAAGTGTCCATTTCAGTCACAACCATTTAATTTTATGCAGCAGCTTTGGTGTTTCAACGCTGTTTAAAGAGCTATTGTCACGGTCGTCATGCAAGGCGTTGAAGTCGGCTTGCGTGACTATTGTGACTAAAGCTAAAAGCTTAAGATTGGGTTAATTTAATATGCGGGAAAACATCACGGCAAGCTGCATAAATAAACACTTAACGTAGAATCCAAATTTTTCCCGAAAACATTAACTTTTATTAGGTTTACAATTTTCTTGCGCTAATTTTCCTTAAGAAAAAATTAACCTTTTTTCGAAAACCGACGCAGCACTAATTTTAAAGAATCGCGACTTTGTGTCGATATCATTAGAATGAAATTAACCATCTAGATGCGTAATTAATGGGGACTGAATCGTAGCTTCATTAATTTATTATGTAGAAAAATATCACGGCGAGCTACATAAATAAAGCCAAAATTTTCCCTAGAAACAGTAACTTCGAGTAGGTTTACAATTCTCTCGCGGTAATTTTCTTTAGGAAAAATAAAACCTTTTTGAACGCCGAAGTGACGCGGGTTTTAAATAACTGCAGCCTTTAATCATAAGAGCAGGTTAATTTTGAATAAATCAAAACATCTTGAAGCAAAATTTATGCGACACTGAATCAGTAACGCGTAAACTTTGCGTCAAACTGTTTTGTTTAATTGCTTTCAGAAATACGAAATTTTAGAAAGACAACAATAATAACGCAAACACGAAAAGACAACCAAATTTCTTTTGATTTAGGTCTAAACACTAAACATTAAATAGGGTAAAAGAAATCCTGTATCAGAAGTTCTCAATAGAGAGATTATTATTGACTTATGTTCTTTGGTTAAGTTTGAGGAATAAAGGTCCGGTCAGACTAAGCGGGATTCGGTGCTTAATTCTTGCCTTCGTTTGCCGACGGAAGCGCACTGAGTACTGAGTTTCACTCTGGTAGGGCCCTTTTTTTTCTCATCTACGACTCTTGGGGATTTTCGATGTATTGACTTTGTAGACACGCAACTTTGATAAAAATTAAACTTTTCACTCAAATTATATTGGCTAATTTTAGTTCCAAATTAATTTGGTGTGGTATTGTGACAAAGTTGAATGAGACCCTGAGGGCATGAGGAGCAAACTCTCACTTTCCTTTACGCTGCCCACCCCACTTGGGAACAAACGGCTGAATTTTCTAAGTGTCCAACTGCCCCCAGCTTGAATGAAGGGATCAGATAAAACAGACCAGGATTTTAAAGTTGGAATATTAAATGAGGACAGAAGAATGAACACCGACTCGGAGCAGAGTGGAAGCAGCTCGGCAGGGGCGAGGGAGGCTAGATTACTTTTTTTAACATTTTTTTTTATTGTAAATAATGGACAACAGAGACAAGTTTTATTTCTACAATAAAGTATTGCTATCTTGAGTACCCATGCTGTTTACTTTGTAATCCAACTACTCGAGTGAACCAGATAAACACCCTAAAGGCTCGGACACAGCAAAACATTGCGCGCAGTAAAGACTTGTTTACACAAGCGACATAAACACCAGCACAAGTTTTATTAAGTGCGAAAGTACGCACTCATTCTTTCTATTCTCACCAGTAATTAACGCATTTAAAGAACAAGTACAGGAAAAACAAACGAGTTCGCTTTATTCTTCTTGTGTTTGTCCTTAAATTGCGTGAATTAGTGACAAGAACATGAATAATGAGCGTATTCCTTCTTTCCGTGTTTCTGCATATGCTTGTATTGTTGATGATCTCACTGCACTCAGTTGTTGTCTTCCGGTTTTTCTTGTGTTCATGTCGCTAGTATATACTTGTCTTTAACTTACACCGTTTTCCAGCCAAGTGATTGTTGCATAAAATGTTGTAAAAGATAGGTCGAATTTAAGAAATAATTGTTTTTCTTTACACATCGCACGTAACAATCTCAGGGCCGAAAAACGACGTTATTTTACAGCGCACAATACTTCATTGTGTCCGAGCCATTACGTTTGACAAAACCACAAGTACTTCAAAAACAAAGTACAAGTGTCGATTAAATCTTTGGAAGAACAAACGTCGCAAAGCAGCGAAGTCAAAACACGTAAGTAAAAGGACTCGGTAATTCATTAAGAGACCTTTTACCCAAGCAAATTGTTTCCCTGGTCAGCAACATTTAAAGGTCTCCCTTAAAACCAACACTCATTTTTTGAAATTAAAGTACTAGGTGGTTTAAATCAAGAGAGAGCTAAGTTCTGCTTTAATAAACCCTTAGTAAAGCTTCGCGATAAAAATCAGACTAATCTTTACAAAACAGGTTGCATTTCGACGCAAAGTACGCCACAAATTAGTGCTTTTAATGCAGAAAGAATAAAAAATGTTTTTAATTCTAATAAAATAAAAATGGTGCAGTCGTCCTTGAAGTGGTTCTAGGGGTCGTCACGCAGAGACAAAAACCTTGCGTGACAATCTCAAGGACAACTGCAAATAAGACCACGATTTTGTAGCAAATTGGAAATCAATAGATCAGTCCAAAATCAGTGGACATTGTGGCACATTTTGCGATACAAACCAATTTTTCATAAAGGCAGTCTGAAATTACACAACCAGGCGTTAACCAAGACCTTTTGCATTAATATGCCGAAAACCTTTTTTAATCCCTCCCATAGTGATGAAAATGTCAATTCTCCTTTTCAGTCAAAACTTTCAAATTTCCTCTTTTTTTTAAAATGGACCTCGAAGTAATGTTTGATGATCACTTAGTTAGAAAAAAAACCTTCCTAGACTATGAAAATATCTGTTTCACAGAGTTGCAATATTGTATTTTTCCCAAACGGGTCAACCCATGATTTTTGGTCCAAAATTGGAAACTTCCTCTAGGTTTGTTTTTGGACAAAATGGGCCTAGAATAATGTCTCATGATCATCAAGTTAGAAAACGGGCCTTTCTAGACTATAAAAATAAAGATTATACATAGTTACCATATTAGATTTTTTTCAATTTGGAGATTACCTCTTGGTTTGATTTTGGACAGAATAGGCCTGGAAATAATATTTAATGATCATCCAGATAGAAAAGAAGCTCTCCTTGGCTAAGAAAATGTTACTTAAACATAGTCACTATATTGGAATTTTTTCCAAAGGGGTTAACCCATGATTTTGGTCAAAAAAATGGAAAATTCCTCTTGCTTTGATCTTGGACAAATTAGGCCTAGAAATAATGTTTGGTATTCACCAAGGTAGGAAACAAGCCCTTCCAGGCAATAAAAAGCAAATTTTACAAAAGTGGGCATATTAGATTTTTTTCCAAAGGGGTTAACCCATGACTTTGGTCAAAAATTGGAAAATTTCTCTTGGTTTGTTTTTGGACAAATTATGCCTAGAAATAATGTTTGATCACCATCTAGCTGGAAAACGTGCCCTCCTGGACTGATTTTACAAAGTGGCCATATTGGATGTTTTTTATTAGGGTTAACCCATGATTTTGGTCACAACTTAGAAATTGCTCCTTGGTTTGTTTTGGGCAAAATGGGTCTTAAAATAATGTTTGATGATCATCAAATTAGGACACACCCCTTCTTATGCTATAAAAAGCTAATTTTATCAAGTGGCCATATTGAATTTTTTTCCAAGGGATTAAGAGATTGTAGTCAAAAATTGGAAAATTGATGATCATCTGGTTAGAAAACGAGCCCTCCTTGACTACAAAAAAGCTGATTTTATCAAGTGGCCATATTGGATTTTTTTCAAAGGGGTTAACCCATGATTTTGGTCGACAGTTGGAAAATTCGTCTTGGTTTGTTTTTGGACAAAACAGGCCAAGAAATAATGTTTGATGATCATCTAGTTAGAAAACGGGCCCTTCAAGACTATAAAAAAGCTGATTTTATCAAGTGGCAATATTGGAATCTTTTTAAAGCAGTCAACCCACGATTTTGATTAAAAATTGGAAAGTACTCCTTGGTTTGTTTTTGGACAAAATACGCCAAGAAATAATGTTTGATGATCATCTAGTTAGAAAACAAGCCCTCCTTGACTACAAAAAAGCTGATTTTATCAAGTGGCCATATTGGACTTTTTTCACAAAGGAGTTAACCCATGATTTTGGTCAAAACTTGGAAATTACTCCTTGGTTTGTTTTTGGACATAATAAACCTAGAAATAATTTTAGATGATCATCTAGTTAGAAAAGAAGCCCTCCTTGACTATAACACAGCTGATTTTACACAAAGTGTCCATATTGGATTGTTTTCAAAGGGGTTAACCTATAATTTTGGTCTCAACTTGGAAATTACTTCTTAATTTGTTTTTGGACGAAATGGGCCCTGAAATAAAGTTTGATGATCATCAAGTTAGGAAACACTCCCTCCTATGCTACAAACAAGCTGATTTTATCAAATGGCCATATTGGATTTTTTTCCAAGGGATTAACCCATGATTTTGGTCAAAACTTGGAAATTACTTCTCGATTTGTTTTTGGATGAAATGGGCCTTGAAATTAAGTTTGAAGATCATCAAGTCAGGAAACACCCCCTCTTAGGCTATAAAAAAGATAATTTTATCAAGTTGTCATATTGGATTTTTTTCAAAGAGGTTAACCCATGACTTTGGTAAAAAATGGAAATTACTCCTTGGTTTGCTTCTGGAAAAAATACGCCTAGAAATAATGTTTGATGATCATCTAGTTAGAAAACAGGCCCTCCTAAGCTACAAAAAAGCTAATTCTACTAAGTGACCATATTGAATTTTTTTCAAAGGGGTTAACGTATGATTTTGGTCTAAAATTGGTAATTACTTTTTAGCTTGTTGGGACAAAAGCCTAAAAGTAGTTTTTCATGATCATTTAGTTAGAAAACAAGCCCTTCTAGATTACAAAAAGGCTGATTTTATCAAATGGCCACATTGGAATTGTTTTCTGTAAAGGGGTTAACCCATGATTTTGGTGAAATATTGAAAATTAACTCCTTGGTTTGCTTTTCGACAAAATATGCCTAGAAATAATGTTTGATGATCGTCTAGTTAGAAAACGGGCCCTTCTGTACTATAAAAATGCTGATTTTACTAAGCGACCATAATTATTGGATTTTTTTCAAAGGGGTTAACCCATGATTTTGGTCTAAAATTGGTAATTACTCCTTGGTTTGTTTTGGGTCCAAAAAAGGCCTAGAAATAGTTTTTGATGATCATCTAGTTGATTTTGGTCAAAAAGAAGCCTTCCTGGACTATAAAAAAGCTGATTTTATCAAGTGGCCATATTGCACTTTTTTCAAAGGGGTTAACCCCATGATTTTGGTCTAAAATTATTTGTAATTACTCCATGGTTTGTTTTTGGATAAAATGGGCCTTGGAATAAAGTTTGATGATCATCAAGTTAGAAAACACCCCGTCTTAGGCTATAAAAAGGCTGATTTTATCTGGTAGCCATATTGGATTTCTTTCCACGGGGATAACCCAAGATTTTGGTCAAAATTGGAAATTACTCTTTGGTTTGGTCTTGGATAAAATAGGTTAAGAAATGTTTGATGATTATCTAGTTAGAAAACAAGCCCTTATGGACTACACAAAAACTAATTTTTACAAAGTGACCCTATTGGATTTTTTTGAAAGGGGTTGACCCATGATTTTGGTCAAAAATTGGAAATTACTTCTTGGTTTGGTTTTGGACAAAATAGGCCAAAAAATAATGTTTGATGACTATCGAGTTAGAAAACAAGCCCTTCTGGACTATAGAAAAGCTAATTTTTACAAAGTGACCCTACTGGATTTTTTTGAAAGGGGTTAACCCATGATTTTGGTCAATAACAATAATTGGTAATTGGAAAATTCCTATTGGTTTGCTTTTGGACAAAATAGGCCAAGACATAATGTTTGATGATCATCTAGTTAGAAAACAAGTTCTTCTAGACTATAAAAAGCTGATTTTATCAAGCGACCATATTGGATTTACTTCAAAGGGTTTAACCCATGATTTTGGTCACAACTTAGAAATTACTTCTTGGTTTGGTTTTTGGACAAAATGAGCCTTGAAGTTAAGTTTGATGATCATTAAGTTAGCAAACACTATCCCCTATGGTATAAAAAGGCTCATTTTATCAAGTGGCCATGTGGGATTTTTTTCAAAGGGGTTAAGCCATGATTTTGGTCAAAAAGTGGAAATTACTTCATTTGTTTTGGGACAAAATAGGCCTAGAAATATTTGATGATCTAGTTAGAAAACAAGCCCTCTTGGACTGTAAAAAAGCTGATTAAATACAAAGTGACCTTATTGGATTTTTTTAAAGGGGTTAACCCATTATTTTAGTCAGAAATTGGAAAATTCTGCCTGGTTTATTTTTGGACAAAATAGGCCTAGAGGTAAAACTTGATGATCATCTACTTAGAAAACAAGACCTCCTAGACTGATATTGATTGTACATACTCCCTATAATGAATTTCTTAAAGGGCATGACCCATTAGTTTTTTTAGCACAGAAAATGATGAAAATCTGCCTTAATACAGCAGAACTTAGCTCATATCGATAACATAACTGTGGTACAACTTAACAACAAGCTACCCACATTTTGTATATCTGGTTCACTCAAGAGCTGGATTACAAAGTAAAATATACAGCACCTACAGTACTCAACATAGCCTCTAAATCCTAAATGTTGAAGACTTGATTCAGTCTGTTTGTAGCAAATGACCTGGAAGAAAAAGCAAATAAACATAAGCAATAAGTTAAATTATGTGAAGTTAACATATAAGCCTGCCAAATTAATACTAATATTTCATTTATCAGTTCATTTAAGAACCGTACATATAAAATATACGTTTGTTTTATGGAGGCCCATTCTGGTCAAAATCATGACAATAAAATTGCACCACAAGTCATTTTTAATCCAACTGCAGCAAATATTATGGACCTGTTGTGCATTTTTGTCATCACTAAACAATACTTTTTTCAGCATGTTTTTCAGCATTATTGGCTATATAAGGTATCTGCCGTTGGACAGACTCATTCATCTCAGAATATTAAAAATATAATGTTAAAAATCAGGAATTACTACATTATTCGGCCATTGTAAATGCACTCAAGCCAGTCCCCCATGTCTTTCTTAAATTCAACAAGTAATCACTGACAATATTATACAAAAGAAGGTTCACAAACCAGCCTGGCAACTGATCTCTTTCCTGTGGCAATGATGCCCTTCAGTTCACCTGCCTCCATTGTTGGAGCCATTCATGAAGGTGCATCTGAATATCTGTCACACCCTGTTCAAGACAAGTTGACACATTAATTTTAACTTTAACATTGATGCTTGAATAAGGTTTGTGGAACACAGTACTAACAGCTGTACAGTACTGTGAAAAAGAAATGACAGCAAAATTTGGTGGATTTTGTCCTTTGTTCTCGCGAAAATTTGACGAAATTTTGTTAGCACCCGTGAATTTTCGTTGAGTCAAGAGAAATTTTGCTGTCATCTTGATGAAATTTTGCATCCACTAAAGTGAAATTTTGTTTTGCTGAAATTTCGTTGGGGCGAAAATTCGCACCCACAAAATTTCACCATAGTGAAAATTCGCATCCACAAAATTTCACCAAGAGAAATTTCAACAAAGCAAAATTTCACTGGCAATGGAAGCGGGTTGTAATGAGACCCTTTGTTCTCTGATTTAGCACTAAATATTCATCTGTTTTCAGTTATTATATTGTCTCAATACTCTAAACCATTGATCTGAATAACCAATAAACTAATCCTTACAGAAAGCTAATTGATTGCACTATCTGGTTTATGGTGATTGCACTTAGCGTATTATTTTTCATTGGCATGATAAAATAGCCTGCAGACGGCAGACGTTTCTGCTCGCTCATCGCCACTGAGGGAGGTTTCGTGAGGAGGAATGTCTGCGACTCAGCGACAGAAATTCCATACTGAAAACTCAAAATCTGTCCGGAATCTGGTCAGAAGCGCTAATTGGTAGACCGAGTAGTTTCATTGTTCTAGCTATTGTTTACGAATAACAGACCAAAGACAAAAAGCGGCAAAGGCGTAAACGTGATGAATCTCTAACAAACCAGTCAATATTTGTGGAATATTATATAGCATTCTCTAGAAGTAACATTTGAGTTTTGCTGGAGCTCATTCGCAGATGAACACAACACTTTTGCAAAATCGACCAAGAGAAACGTAAAATTGAACAAATTTGCATTTGCAACCCCATGACCGCCAGATTTATTAGGTAAACATTGATTTACGTCATCATCATGGAATTGCTGTTGCTGAGTCGCAGACTTTCTTCTCCGCGAAACGTCCCTCAGCGGCGATGAGTGAGGAGAAATATCTGCCGTTTGCAGGCTAATGAGAAAATGGCATTCAAAATTTCTTTTTTATTTTTTGTTTTTCTTCGGCCTTGTAAAACGGAATTCCATTTCCATTTCCATTTTTCGCTATTTGTCTACTTGTGACATTGAAAAATGGATTTAATTTTCGTTTTCGCCACACTTTGAAAAATGGATTTGAATCATGCCACAAAATTTTGTTTCGATTCATCACCTTGCTTGCGAAATTTCGCCCACATTAGAACAATAAATGCACTGAAATTTCGCCTGTTTTTCTGTCTGAAACAAAACTTCACAATTTGATCATCAAAATTTGCAGAAATTCACTGATTTCAGCAAATTTTGCTTTCATTTCTTTTGCACAGTACTGTAATATTATTGCTCCCCAGAGGAAAACCCCTGGCCAGCTGTAACCTACATTCAATCCTGGCCTGTGTCAGAAAACATTTCTAGAACTACATGATTGTGAATTTATTTCTAAAATTCAGTGCATAACCATTGATACAGACTGTTCAAACATCCCGATTTCATTGGGATTCTCCCAATTTTGCTTGAAAATCCTGAATCCCAACCAATATACAATCGGGATGGGAAAAATCCCAATTTTGACATCAAATTTTTTGATACTCATACAATTCAAGAACATCTAACAGAGTATACTTAACTAAAATTGATGTCCAGAAAACTTAAATAACTGCATGAAATATAGATTAAAATCAAATACTTGTACACAAAAACACACAAATAAAAATACAGAAAAAAATGACAATCAATTTATTTAATTTAGCAAAAAATTGTCCTTTCAGAACACTGGAAATAGCTTTTCAGGTCATCAAGATTTCAATTTTTTTAGGGAAAAACCCCTACATCCCCTAGCAGCATACCCAATCGGTGCTCCTGTGACTCATCGGTGTTTAAAAAATATCCCAATTTTACATACTCAAACGGTTGGACAGTTTGTTGAAGTATTACCGATAAAGGTTATCCACAAACCAACCTAGAGACTTGTGATCTCTTTCCTGTGGCAATGATGTCCTTCACTTCAGTTGCCTCTCTTCTGTTGGAGATACTCATAAACACCTGAAGATCTGTTCTACCTTCTTCAAGACAATCTGCCTGAAAAAAGAAACATGACATAAGGTTACACAAAGCTACATGATAATATTTTAGATTTCCAGAGTTTTTTTATATTATTAAGACAAAATCCATCAGGAAATCCAGAAACAAAAAAACAAAAACATTGTACCAGAATATTTTAAGCCATATCGCATTCTTTTTTACACTTTCAAGGGCTATAAATGTGATAAGTTATATGACATGACTCCAAAGAAAAGGTTCTTATATGGGAACCTGAGAAAATAAATATCAAATTTCACCGGAATTGAGAAACCACAGGTAAAACCATCATGCATAAGATTTCTTTTCTTTTCTCAGGCTCCAATAAGAACCTTTTCTCTGGAGTTATTTCGTACAACTTTCACTCACAGCTGTCAAAAAGTTTTTCAGTACCAGGCTGATATTATGAACAGTAGGTGGCTTTGGAACTCACACCAAAGGCACAAGTTCTTGAGGGGTGAGGCATCTAGGGTGTTTTGAATTTTAGAGTCTCAGAAATGGCATTTCCAGGGGTTTCCAAGAGGTATTTTCCACCGTGGATGCCACATGTCTTGTTTTGTCAGAATACACACAAGACTGGGAACAATGCCCCTGAAAAGTCCCAGGCATTCCACGACATCACACAGTTTGAACGTTTCAGAGATCTAAACCTGGTTAATATGCATTCAATGTCATTCAAAACTGGGAAACGAATGCTTTACAATTTTATTCGAAGGTGCCTATTTTTTGCAGCAGTTATGGTAGAAGGAGATGAAAGTAGCTGGCTAAGGATGGCATACTAGCTGGTGGTTTTGGCCGGCTTAACCCGCCCTTAACATTATTTTCTACAATTAAATAAGATTAAAATGTTCACTGTGCAGTAAAAACTGTCTCTTTTTCCTTAATCCCAGCTAATTTCTTTGAGCTCCCAACAACTCAAACCTTTTTCAATTTCCCTTGAAGGTTCAAGTTATGGGGAGTCAGCTATACATGAAATGACACATACCGTACATTATTTTGAACTGTGGATGAAGATATAAAAGTAGAAAAAGACCCTCAGGGATATCATACTCTTACATCTGAGTATCAACCACTAAAAAAGCTAAGAAACATGTTTCACTAATTCCATCTCTAATAATTAACCCTTTAAACCCTAAGATCAAAATTTGAATTCTCATTTGTTGCCCCTATTCATTTCCTACAGAAGTAGTGGAGAGAAGTTGATAAAGTTAATATCAAGCAAATTTGTCTTGTGTGGTCAATAACTGCATTGATATTAGAAGGAGAAATTTGATGCTGATCACTCTTAGGGCTTAAAGGCTTAAGAAGTGCCCTTAAAGCTGCAATTTATTAGTATAGTACCTTTAGGCATAGATGGGCCCTTTTCTGAGGATATTCCTTATGATGGCTTTAGAAATTCATGCACCTAAAACTAGAAAAAATATACACAAATTTCAATACATTCACGCTGTGTAACGGTGTCTTAACACAAACAGTAAAAGTTCCGTAAGATAATATCCATTTTCAGGGCTGTCACTAAGATTTCAAGTTGCAGGGTAAATACAGCAAGTAGGCAGGGAATCAAACAGCTAGGGATTTCTTTTGGTTCTATTTTTCTTCTATTTTCCTACAAAAGTAGCTGGGGGCCATGTTTTTAGTAGCCAGGTGAAATCCCTGGCCTCCGCCTCTTACTGACAGCCCTGAATTTTAAATGAAAAAGTTAATTTAAAAATAAAGTATGTAGCTACATGCAAATATTTTGGGTAACCTATTATTATATGCAATTTGTTATTAACCTACTATTACTATATCAACCTATTTACCCCTGACCTGTGTGGATGTGTTCCTCGTCCAATGTACCATAAAGGGAGGGTTTGAACGGGGAGGGGGGGGGGGGGGCACACAAGTTTTTCTGGTTTGTGACTGACAGGACACTACAAAGCACAGGGTGCACAGCAAGTTATAATGCAGTGGTTTGATGAAGATGAGAATAGATTAATTCCCACCTTTATCAAACCCAAGCATTTCCATCCAATGGTGGAGGAGGGGGTGGTATTTGCTAACAGTTGTAGGATATCATAAGGAGGGCCAGGAAAAATATACACCAACAATTTGAAAAGTAGACATAACAAGAAACTAAGAAGTTAGCATAAGGTTCCAATTTAGAAAGTGCCCCATTTGAAAAGTACCTGAATTAGAGTGGTATCCAAACATTTCTATGTATCCTGATTTATTGTGTAAAAACTGTTTGAGTGTCACCGGCTGACGCATTAAAAAAGCACCCTTACTAAAATAAATACCAACGAATTGTTTGTGCCTCGTGCGTTATCTGACGCCCCACATGTCTGCCTCGCATAGTTCGCATACACATTGTGCACCCCGAACATCAAAAGCATTTTCCCCACTTGGAACTGAACTCTTTTTTTTGTCATGCAAATTCCACGAAAAGCCAACACAGCCCCCTGGTCACGCAGTTGCAAACCAAGAAAAGTCATCTTGCATGTCGGCTTATTTACAAAACAACAACAACAACCATCGGCAAAGAAGATCAGTGCTGCCAACTATCCCAGATAATTCAGGAGACTCTAGATTTTGTACCATATCTCCTGGTGTCCTGATTAGAGTCTGACATCTCCTGGGTAATCAGTAAAGTCGCTATTTCTTGTAGACTCAACTTTCGGACCATAAAATTTCAAACAGTTTGTGTTGTTTGAGCTACTGTTAACATGGAACGTTTCCCCATAAATTCTGGTATGCCACTGTAATTTAAGCAATAATGTGGCTAAATATGAACTGTTTATACGCTATATACGTTGATCGGAATCAACGAACATTTTTGCACAAATGACTTCATTTGTTGTGCGATAACCTGTTACGCCGCAAAATGTAATATTAACGCAAAATGTAATAAGAATCGCCACAAAATGTAATACTAACGCAAAATGTAATAACATTTTCAACGCAAAATGTAATAATCTTTCAACACAAATTGTAATTTTTTTTCTAACGCATAATGTAATAACACAAAATGTAATAATCTCCGAATAACGACGTGCGTGCTATTTCAAAATCGATATTGTGGCTCAGTAATCAGTAGTTGATCCAGATCTTCATTTGAATTATTATTATCAATATTGATGTTAATAATAGTAATAATATTTATTTTCTTCTTCTTCTTCTTTTTTTTTCAATCCGACCAACTGACTCAATATCAGGAAACGCATTCGACGCTAAACGAAACCTTGAATTTGCTCAGTAACGCAATCGCCATTGGCTTAGAGTTGACAGCACCAAATCTTGAACTGGGAAATCCATAAAAAGTGCGCAATTTCGTCTTTTTAGGGCCGACCATTTTTGACCACTTGAGGGGGAGGGTGTATGGGTAATTTGGTTTGGGTTAGAATTTTTGGATAATTATGGGAAACTGTCAACGGATTTTGAAATAGCATGCACGTCGTTTTTGGGAAATTATTACATTTTGCATTATTACATTATGCGTTAGAAAAGTTATTACAATTTGGGTTGAAAGATTATTACATTCTGCGTTGAAAATTTTATTACATTTTGCGTTAATATTACATTTTGCGGCGATTGTTACATTTTGCGGCGTAACAGACGTCATCTATTATTTCTTCCCTATCAATTCTCAATATTTGATGACGTAGGGGGTTGCCAGCCCTGGAAGATGGACTAGTTGAGTCATGCAATTTCTGCTGTAAAAAAAACCGTGAAACCTTCTAGAAATTTCAGTTCTTACATCAGTTAAAGGAATGGTTGTCTCTATAATGTTTCGTCGAACTCGGGAGAAGAGGAAAGCCTACCTTCAATTTTGCATCCGGGCCAACAGACATTGCGCTGCATTGAGCTTGTTTCCTGTTGCTGAAGTAGCACATTTCCATACATAATAATGAGCCAAATGACGACAAATAAGTCAACAAATGCTTAGCCGTTCAAGCCACAGTATTGAAGTTCTAAACAAATGGTGGAGACACTTGAAAGTTCAGGCTTCAAACAAACACGTTCAGCCGCCATCTTGGTTTCTTCTTGGTCCCAGGTTCCACTCATAGTTAAAAGAGTGATTAGGGGGAGGGGGTGGGGTGTTGCTGGGACGGGTTGCAAATCACGTTAAAAACTCTCAATTTTTCCCCTTTTAACAAAAATCAAGAGGTAAAAAACGCTGTTTTCAGCATTAACAACAGAAAAATTTTCTCTTGTGACTGAATGATAAATCGATAATAAATGAGACCCCAAGAAGACCATGTCAAACGCGCGTGAACTGAACTATTTTCAGGAGCCAGTACATCAGCTCCTAGTATTTTGTTACAAAATATGCTTTATATATATTCTGCTTGGACTTTAATTTACCCCAAGTTAATTGCAAGTACATTCACTACATTCAGTTTTCATTGTGTGTACGTCCATTGTCATCCATTCTTTTTTTAGAACCGTTGTAGAAAGCGCGCAATTGAAACTGTAACGAGACTTGAGGAGAGAAAGATGGTGATGATGATCTTGAACTTGGTGATGATGATAAAAACGATCATGATGTTGAGGATGGGGTTGATGATGATGATGACGATGATTATGAGGATGCCGGATGAAGATGATGGCTGTACGTTTTTGTTCAAATTTACATAAACGTCCAGGGTAGGGGGGGTACGTGGGGTAGGGGGGTACCCCGGATTTCAAGTGACGGGGATGATCGAATGGGGACAAAAATCAAAACCCAACAAAATCCTTAAGGCTTCCTAAAAACCCCCCCAAAATCCTTACAACAAAAAATAAACACCAAAAAATCCCATGCCGAATCACTCCGAGCCTTAATTGGAACAACAACTCCCAACATTGTTGCGCCAACAATGTTGTTGCGTGTTGTTGCGTCCTTGTTGTAGTGGTATGCAAACGGTGCAACAACTCCCAACAGCATGCAAAAGGGTGAGCAAACGGACGCAACATGTAACATCCTGAAAAACGTTGGGAGTTGTTTCTACTTGTTGGCCAGCAATGTTGCGTCCGTTTGCACTTTGCACGGGGCTTTCGAATTGACAAGCAATAAATTCTCTGCCAAAAAGGAGACGTGTCAGGACCCCCTCTAGGAAAAAGAACACCTGTGGTTCGATTCTGGTGAGCGAACACTTAATATTCGCTCTTGGGGTTGTCGCTTACGGGAGGTTCGAATCATTACTTGTGTGCGATTATCGGAGACGAAACGTAGAGCGGAGGACAAGTACATATTCAAGGATATACAATTCAATGATTCAAGAAGATTACATGAGCTAGGCCTAAGGTCAACTGATTTATGGTACAATCACATCAGGATATATAGGTCGAGCGCGGTTGCTAAGTAGATTAAGAGCTAATCTCACAACTTGCGTGTTAAATAGTTTGACAGATGAAGTAGGGGTGTTCCAGGGTACGGGAAGAAGAGAGACCCTAGGCTAGCCTGCTTAACAGGCGTTATTATTTTTTTTCGCGTTTTTCAGGCGTGCGAAGGCAAAGACATGGCGGGCGTGGCCGCGAGACGTCGCGCGCGTCTAGTGCTCCTCGCTCGCTTTGAGTCGCACTTACCTTCGCTAGCTAAAAAAACGCGAAAATAAAAGGTCTGTTCTACAGGCTACCCTAGCCGGGGACGAAATTGGACCTCCGGCTCTACCAGCTCAGATTACTCTGCCTCGCGCGATGAATAAATAACCACACCATACTGCAAAAATCGTCTTTATTCCTCTCAATTAAGAATAGCTCTCGTTATAAATCACTCTTTGTTGTTACAATAAAATTTATATCAGTTAAATAACCAATTTAAATCACTTAAGTACAATACAAGATGGTAACATCTTTGAAGATTTCAATAGCGTGATAACTAATGGTAATAGGACTTCGTGTCGAACAATTCAGGGAGCAATCGCGCGAGTAATTTCAAATACACGCTCCGATTGGAAATTACGAGCCCAATTACCCCTGGATTGTACGACACGAAGTCCTATTACCAATTAATTGTGTCAATAACAAAATGCGAGAATCTCAGTCTTGGAATATTTATTAATGTAAATATAAGTCATTGGACCACTTAGTTTAATCCACTTTATTTCCAGTTGAAGCTGGATAGCTTACCTGGTCACTATTTTTTCATTGATTTTGATAGGTTATCACGTGCTATGTAGTTAAATTTCACTGGCTAGTGGCATCTGCCACTTGAATTTCATTGTTTCTTTAACTGTCTGATTTGACCTGTCCGAGTACATGCTCCTGGTAATCGGACAATTATGGAGTTACAATAGCAAAGTTAAGCTATAAATATTGGCTGTTAAGAACCAATAAGATTCAAGCATTTTGTTATTGACACAATTACAACTGTAATAACTCTTAATACAGCAATGTTCCATTCATTTCCTATTATCGTACAATCATTATTTAATTTCCTAGCTGTTAAGTTATGCGGCGTTTATCTCAACAAAGCATTTTGGAATCTTGGACCGGATTAGGAAAGCTGCTATGCCAAGGTAAAACGTATCTGAGGCGTGTTCACGCTATACAGGATAGCTTTTGACCCTTTAAGTCCCAATAGTGACCAACATCAAGTTTCTCTTAACAATATCCATATGTTGCAAAGAGAAATGGTTATGAGAGTTAAGAAAATGACCAGTAAAGAGGAAATGCTTTGATCTGTTATCAAGCTCTCTCAACTAATTCTTTAAAGAAATGTATTAAGATCAATATGGAGAATTTATATGTGGATATTGGGGCTTAAAGGGTTAAGCTGGCAGGATAAACGTACTGGATAAGGGCTTTTGTTCACACATAAGGATGGTGATTCGGGCGCGATTTCTGCGACGGAGCGAAGCTGCGCCGCGCCGATCGCTTCACCCTTCAAACCCAAGGATCAAAATTGAAATTCTCATTTGTTGCCCCTATTCATTTCCAATAGAAGTAGTGGGGAGAAGTTGATAAAATATCAAGCAAATTCATCTTGCGTGATCGTATCCTTAATTCTCATGTCCACTCTGTTGTACAAAGCATCGATATTACACGGAGACATTTGATGCGGATCACTCTTAAAGCTTAAAGGGTTAAGAGGAGAGAGACACATCGGATAGGTGTTCATATTACAACGGATAGCTTTTTCTGTTGGCACCAAAAGCTAACCGGTAGTTGTTTAACAGGAGCCTATATGGGCTTCTGTGTGTAACAATGAGTTACAACGTATCTCGAATGTATAACAAGGGCCATATGGGCTTCTCTCTATAACAATAAACTACTACCGTGTGGCACGAATTTTTTGCGGTAGTTCATTTTTGCGATAAGGACAGATTGGTTTTTCTTGCTTGTTTTTCTTTTGCGATTTTCAGAAAGTACCCAGTACCCAGCAATGATAATATTTTCGTTTTATTGAGTACATGCAATAAAAACGCACTTTTTCAAACAATAAACCAGTATTTCGTTGTATACCGTTTTGTTTTCGAATGAAAGAGACAAGTGATTAAACCGACATGATTTCTTAGTACTGTGTTATTGTGAAGCAAATGTAAGTTAGATAATATATACTTTGGAGTAGATTTTTGCGGAAAATTTGTTTACGGTAATTTTTATTTGCGGGAACTTATTTTGCGGATCGATGGAAAAATCACAAAAATTAGAACCCGCAAAAATTTCGTGCCACACGGTATTAAGACTATTAAGAGACTCGCGAGAAGCCTTCGTTTAAAAGGAACCAGGTAACGGCTGCATGAAGTAACTTTAGATAAAGTGGGAAATTTTTGCAACCGTTTCAACGAATTCATGTTCTCTTTGTCAAGGTGGATAAATTGACATAGTATTTTATCCTGCTCCATATTTAAGTGTTTCCTATTGGCCCTTAAGCGGTGGCGCGAGAGACTGGGCTGGGACTATGGGAATGTTTCGGGGACATTTTCGCTTCTCTTATTGGCTATTAGGTAACTGGGTCATGATTTGTTTCCCAAACCAGTCTCAGCTCCGTTCTACGGCCTGAAGTATGAAAATTTGCACGCAAACTGCCCTGTTTGTATTTTTTTTCTTAATCCGGCGGCCGAAATAATGTTCAATACGCTTTTCAATATAATTTTAAAAACAAAACCGGGCAATACGGAAAGAAGAAGAAGAAAAAAAAGAACAAAGAAGGGACCTTCACAACCACATTCGCAGCGGGTCTCACGTCCAGTTTCTTACTCCGCCCCACAGAGGTTAACTTGAGTGACGCTAATAAAAAACCGAGTTTCGCGAGGCTTATTGTGTTATACGAATTTCTAGTAAAAATCCCAGAAGCAGCCTCCCACTCAGATGTTCTTAGGGGGTTCGTCACAAGTTCCTGGAACGCGTGACAAATTCCTTAAAAACGTTTGCGAGGGAGGCTATTCCAGAAGTCATTACGAAAGTTAACTCGGTCCAGTCTCCTGTCTAAAGTGGCGAATATATACCAACACCTACCCAGACTCGAGCCAACCCTCAAAATGGCTCGTATTAACGTCAACGTAAAAGAAAGTTATCAGAACAACGGAAACGGTTGCAGAAAATTTGCACTTTATCTTAAGTTGCTATAGCAACCGGGTCCAGTAGTCCAATCCAATCAAAATGGCAGCGGATTCATGAGATCATTTTGTAGAAGGCCTGGCTCTAAGTTGCTTTGCTGTTTTAAGCCGTTTGTGGGGTCGTTAAGCTTTAACAAACTCTTGACCACCAACAAACGGCTACGAAAAGACAACGCTCACTATTTACAATTATCAGGCACCTCTCGTGATAAAAATACAGAAAAAATGATAACAAATTCTACTTCCTGAAGAAAACAATTCAACCAAGCTCCCAGGCCCCCACTAGCAGGAGACTGGGGAGTGGTTGTCAAAATTTTGCGGAGGACCTGGAGAGAGTGAAAAATCCATTTCTATGTAGACAGCCGTTATTACTGAATTATTCCACAGCAGTAGCCGCTACAAGCATTGGGAAATTTCGATTTCTAGCGAAAAACCATGTCAAAATATGTCCTATACGGCAGTAATTCAGAGTAAAAAATGCAGACTACTTAACTGGGAATCGAAAATTCTGTCGACCAAATTGTCCAACAAATTATTATTTTTTTTTGTTAGCCAGTATTGTATACTTAAGCGAGCAAAAATATTTTATGGATCCCTTTATTGATTACTGCAAAAAAAATTTATACCATCGCCCGGCTAAAAGAGATTGTTTTCATTGATTTTCAGAAAACATCACAGAAAAGGAAACTAGTTTACGCACATTGAAATCCGGGACAACCTTGCTAGAGTTACTGTAGCCTGAAAAAACAGCCGACATTTGGCGACGCTACCACTGGTTTCCCCGCCAATGACGTCAGAGAAAGAAGCGCAGAAATTCCATACTGTTTAGGGGTTTTAGTGAGTTTAAGAATGAAATAACATTAAATGCCATGCTTTATAAAATAACCTAAAAATAACAAGCAGCTTAGTTTTTTTCGACCTATCAATTAAAAAATAAATCAGATAAGAGCTTACAGCTTGCAAAAAACATAAAGAACAAAATGACTATAACAAGGCAATATGTGCTAACATGTATGCCGCCATGCACGAACCGTGAAAATAGCTTCATATGCCTGCAATCCTTGCCAAATTATGCAGTGGGTTTGTGGGAAGTGGACTGAAAAGGAACAACAATGAAAACTTAAGTAAAACATGAACAAAGATTTTTGCGCTCGCTCTCAGCGTTTGTTGAATGTAATCTATTAAGTGGAGGGCTTGTAAATTTAAAGTTAGCATTTTATTACTAGTAATGTACAGGTTACTAGTATACTTTACATTTTTTTTTTGTAAACACGTACACGTTTTCACGAGAATTTTGGTGCTCCTGGTTGTTACGCGTCTGAATATAGGATTTAATTTGATCCGCGGGAAGGCCAAGGGGGGGGGGGGGAGCAGAGGGGGACGGGGGGGGGGGTACTGCCATATTTGGGCTATATAAGGCCGTGTGCGTTTTCAATAAATTTCAAAAAACGCTCTGGAAAGTGGATCAAAACGAAAACGCATACATATCGTATCCGCCTGGCAGGTCGAAAACGCATCAAAATGAAAAAGATGACCGAAAATATCACAGGCGCGTGTGTTCGTAGCATGCGCGTAGAGTTCAACTTAACTTACAACATGCAATTCTATCGTTTTGAAAACGGATTAGTGGACAGGACTCTAGAATAGAGTACTAATAATTTTCCAAGAAACTTATCAGTGGTTTGATGATTTTAGTCTAGACTAGGGAAACCGAGAATTGACACTCGGAAGTTAACAAGCTACTCCTTAGCTAACCAACCTTTTCTGTTTATTAGCAGGAGCCTTTAAAAGTTCTTTATATTGATCACAGCGGATGAAACGTCGATAGCTGTCCGACTTCATCAGCTGGAAAATGTGATCCTAGGAATGGAAGTAATAAAAAGATATAGTACACTGTTCCTGGTTGTTTTTGAAGAGAGATCAGATGACATTTTTTGGTTTGAATGACTTGCGAATGACAGAAATGGGACGGTGAATTTGGCGCCTGGTAAATACATGATAAAAAGGAGATTTTTCAGTCAGTGACATAGGCGGCTCGGAAGAACGTCCAAGAACGTCCTCGTGGAATGCTACTCACAGGACAGGCTTTAATACCGGGGCAACTGAATAGGCGGGAAAATTCCAAGAACACTCCAGTCCATGTGTAGTCTGTAAAACAGGCGTTAGCTTTCCGCAATTTTCAGGCGAGCGAAGGCAAGCGCGAAGCGAGCGAGGAGCGCACAACACGCGCGGAGTGGGAAGGCTCTACGCCATGTTCGTGCTTCGTTCGCCTGAAAAACGCAAAAAAAAGCGCCCGTTCTCCATAGAGCACCAGTTAATTCATCATAAGCGCTTTTAAAATATCCGATTTTGTGCAATACCTGGGCTGCGTCAAACATGTATCGTCCAGGATGTTTCAAGTTTAATTCCACTTCTTCTCTGGTCTTGCAATCCACGTTTATTGGCGACGTTGCACTTTCAGATAAATATTCACTGAAAAAAATAAATAAATAAATAAATAGAGTGATTTTAGTCCTTTTTTCAAATATTTCGTCTTACGAATTGTTTTTAAGCCATCATGTCTAAAAATGAATAGTTCATAGGGTGTTTCACAAAATGGTTTGACGACGAGGAGGGATTATTACAGTTGGTTAGTGGGCTGCCTGTGCAAGAGGTTCCGAGTTCCATTCTCAGGTGTGACCACGAATTCTTTTTTCCCCTTCTTTCCGTTTAGCTTAAAGTAGCTTTTAATACCTGTAAAACGGAGCAGGAATTACTTACTTAAATATTTCTTGGGCTTTGGTTGGGACGTTTTTTACTGGTGTCGCTTTCAGTTGTTCACAAGCTAGCCAGAATCTAAAATGGCAATCAGAATATAGTAACGAAATGCATTAGCTTACAGTACAGTATACTTCCACAATGTAAATTTAAATGTTTCTTTAAACCAGAATTATCACTTTTAATAAAAGGCTTATTCGGTCTGTGTATAGAGACATGAAACCGTTAGATCTGGTGGTAACGTAATCACTCTGTGCAGTTAAGAATAAAATAATATAAGGTAAAAATGTTAAAGGCGCACACCAGCTAAAGGCCCAAAAGGCCAGAGCTTATCCCAGTTTCACTAGCATGAAGCACCCAGGAGTATTGCTACCCCCCCCCCCCTACCGGACGGGATGCTGATCCATCGCAGGGTTACCCCCCAGCAGCATGTCGCCGGTACTCATTTACACACCTCGGTGGCTGTCACTAAGATAACTGATTTTAAGTTGCCAGGTAAATACAACAAGTGGGCGGGGAATTAAGCAGTTAGGGATTTCTTTTGGTTATATTTTCTTCTATTTTCCTATAGAAGTAGCCGGGGATTATATTCATGGAAGCTGGAGGAAATCCCTGGTCCCCAGCCCTTAATGACAGCTCTTAAGTGGAGTAAAGTTCTATGTCTTCCTTCCTTGTTCCTTGCTTGAACCACTGACCTCCAGATCCGGAGTTCGAGGTGTTAACCGCTCGTTCACACACGCCTCCACAAATAAATAAACAAATAAATAAATAGAAGGCTTTATGGACTGATAAATGAAAACAAGTTACGATTTGTTCTGGTTCAACTTCTGATTGGTTGACAAAGCGATGCGAGACCTTTTCGGCCAATCATAAAGCAGAAAGCCTAAACACTTTAAACATCAATTATTGACAGTCAAATTGAAAGCACCTTATGGGGAAAAATCTTTACACTAACAAGAAAGAGCAAAGTTCTCACCCCAGATTTTCAGCGCTAATTTCCTTCTCCAAAAACCGTGTAAAGTGTCTTCTTCCCAGAGGATCAGCGAGAAGTTCAGATAGAGAAAATCCCCACATTTTTACACGACGAGGAGGTACATAATGCCTGAAAAATATTGCGCAAAGCGAGATAAATAATGGGTCCGTGGTCGAGTAATCTTTCAAAAATACTTTTAAAAAGAGAAACTATTAGTCTCGCCCGTCTCGTCACGCAACGCTCCTCTCGTCAAGCAACGCTCCTCCCCAACAGGAGCGTTGCGTGACGAGACAAAAACAGCTGCGAGGGAGACTAAGAAACTGTCGACTTATAGTCCAATGAAGACCGTGCAAGTATAACAAGAAATTTAGCGAAAAGATTTCAACACTTTAAACAATCAGTCTTTTAATACAAGCATCAGAAAGGGTTATAACATTTTAAAGTCATATGTGAGGAAGAAGCCCCAAGGGGTACTCAACAAAACTTTATACGGGGAGGCTCCACCCTGAGGTCCAACCCCTTACCCTTTTATATAACATTTATGACAGACAAGTTACCTCTTTTATTGACAGATGGTACCCCCCATCACATCTTCACATATTAGTTTAGAACGCTGCATCACTTTTAACTGCTGTAAATGCACCGTCTTTTGAAATCTGAATAAATCACTAAACCAAGAAGTTTTCTTTTCTTTTTCATAACCATAAAATGCACCTGTTGGCCCTGTTAGGTCCTTTTACAGACCGCAATGACAGATTTCCTACCCCTTTCATATATTTCAAACAGTGAAATTCTTACCCTTTCATATTCCCAAAATCTGAAAAGTGGCACCCCTTTCGGGTTGGGCCTCCCCGTATGGGTCATAATAGGGAGTACCTCCCAGGGGAAGAATTTATGGTGAAAAAGACACATTGCCCCTGAGGTTTACATTGAAGATAAAGAACCTCTTTGGTCCTAATAAGGAAAACAATGACACAATGGCATCAACTCCATTTGGGGGCGGGGGAAGGAGGGGTCACGAGAAGTCACGCGAGAGCCACACACGCTTACCACACTTTCTCTTGCGGCCCAAAATGGAGAGCTCGCTCGCAGGCCATGGTTAGCACAAAAAAAAAGATAGAATCGTTCGATTTCATGAGGTGAATAAATCTGTTGATAAAAAACTGACGTACAAACTTTTATCCTGTTCCCAAAGAGTAATATCATCAGTAATCCATGGATTCGAAGGGTCTGGAGCACAGATGAAGGCATCATATTCAGCATATTGCTCACATCTTTGAACAAAACTGCCAACAAAAGATAGAAAAACAAATGTATTTGGAAAAAAGCTCATGCAGTGTTGCACGGGAGACGGTTGAGCTCCAATCCCTTTTTATCAAAGTTCCTGCTCAAATCCCCTTTCTTTACAGTTCCCATCCCTTTCTCTCCCAATTCCCTCCCACTTCTCCAGTTCCCTCCTTTCACCCTTCAGTTAACACCTCCTTTCTCCTCCAGTTCTCATTTTCTCTTCTATTTCAAGCCCCTTACTCTCTCATTTCCCTTATTCTGCTTGTCTCCAAACCCTTATTTTCCAGTTCCCTTTCCCTTCTCCCCATCTTCCCACTGTCACAGTGATATGGGCATCCCCGCGTTTTGGGCATCCCCCTTCCCAAAACCCTAGTGATATGGGCATCCCCTGTAACCCTAACCCTAATCCACATCGCAAAGGTAATATGAGAAGGGGATGCCCATATCACAAGGGTTTTGGGAATGGGGATGCCAAAAACACAGGGATGATCATATCACTGTAACACCGCCAGTTTCCACCCTCTCCTTTCTTGGTGTATACCTTTCTATTTCCCAGCTCCCTCTCTCTTCTTTATCCTACTTTTTATCCTTTTATTCTCACGGTTTCCACCCCCTACCCCCCCCCCCCCGCCCCCGTCTCCTTCTTTATTTCTTAGGCACTGACATGGTTCCTACTGCCATAGGTTTTTGAAATTCCCTGTCTTTTCCGGGGGAAAAATTAAAGTTTCCTGACCAACTGAATAAAAAATTTCAGAAATAAGTCCTGATAATGGCCTCCAGACTCCCATCTAAGCCGTCCTCTTCACCTATTTATTTCTGCTTTCAGCTAGTCACATGAATTGATAACATAATGGGGAAAAGGACTGAATTTCTTAGAAACCAAGCATCAGATTGTCGTTCGATTTCATTAAATAATATTCTACTTCTATTCCATTCACAAAGATTGCAGTAAATAAGTATCCTTTCTCCGACTCAAGGTGAAATTTCCTAACCTTGAAGAATTTGTTCCTTGACCATTTCCTGACCTGTGGTAACCATGACTGGGTTGGGTAACTAACTAAAGAGCACCTTTCTGGCCATAAATTGTTTTTGGCAATAATTACAAAAATGTTACCTACCTTTCTGAAGCCTGTGAAGTCTTCATTCTTCTTTTATGGAACTGCTCCCGTAATTCTTTCACCTTAAGTAAAAGCAATGGTAGTAAAATTCAACCAATTAAACATACAATACAGAATGTCTTGATGAAAAAGTTTTTTCGCACTGGACAGTACAAGTATAAAGCTGAAAGACAACCGTGATCAAAACACCTTGGGAAGTGGCGCTGTTACCTGTGAATTCAAGATGCCTTCATAACGAAGTGTTATGTTAATTTTAACAAAATTAATGCCTTGCAATTTTCACTCCCATGCTGAGTACAATGTTGGAGCATTTAAGGTGTTTTGATACTGTCTTTTAGAGACCATACCAACATTTTTCAATCGCCTTAAACTCTTCACCACCAAGTGACTTTGGATTATCAATGGCAGGTCTAGATTGCACAAAATTCGTCTTTAACTGATTTCATGGTTTTTTGTCTATCATTGTCATGGTAATATCAAATTAACTTAAAACAACATTTCAACAAACTTTGATCTAAAGTAACTTAGTGGTGAAAATCTCATGGCGACTGGATGAGGATAGAATCACTTTAGGGCCGATGGAAAAATATTTGTACGGTTTACCAAAAACAGCATGGAAACACCTAAGTGCATTCACAGGCTCCGACATTGTATGTTGGCTGGGTGGAAGGATTGGGCATTGTGTAGTTCAGAATTGTGCAACAAATGCAAATATGACCCAAGACTCTTGTCCATGATTGTTGTTTGACCATATCGCTGTTAAAGATTTTTACCTCCTCTTTAATTCCATCCAATGCAGATGAAGAAGACAATGAATCATTGTTCCAAAAACGGTCCTAAAACAGAAAAGCAGAAATTATTACATTGCTTTATTTTAATATTTTGTGCCTGTTTCCAGGGCTCAAAGCCAACTTGAATTCCTGATCACAATTGCTCAGGGCCTTGCTTGCTTGTCTTAGTTCATGGTTTGACTTGCCTGGACCCTCGCCCATTGCGGAAAGTAAACTTAACAAGTTACTTGCCCAGGAAGAAAATCTACTCGTCCCAGACATCTAGGCGGGGAGCATTTTTCAAATCCTGGATCTCAGTCAGTACAAACCAACAGAAAAGCAGGCAAATGCTTTTTTTTAAATCTTCTGAATGCCTGTCTTTCTGCTTTTCCAAAGGAAATGAGAGCTTCGGATCCACTAAATTAGTAGCTGAAGCGTAACACTTATAAGAGTGTGTCATTTTCAAACAGTTTTTCTATTTCAATTTTTTCTCATAAAATATTAATCTTTTACTGTCCTCAATGAGAAAAGTGGAAAAATTAGAAGGAATACTAATGGGGAAAGCGAAATAATAATGATCACAATTATTGCAATTATTAGTAATGGGTGAAGATGAAGAAGACGATGATGATGAAGATGATGATGATGATGGTGATAGTAATTATGTTAACTACACATGATGCTTTATACCTTTCTCTTTCTTTTTGGAGATGTATCAGCTGCTTTGCAGGCCTTTTTAATATCAATTTCAGTTACAGACACACAACCTGGCTAAAAGAAAACAAAAATAGAACAACTGTAAATAGATAGGGAGATGAACTTCTACAAAGTATAATCACCCAGGGGTATAATCAACATGAAGACTCAGTTGAAGCAAAAAGAAGTTTCAAATTTGAAATTAAGAAGGTAAAAACATAAAAAAGACTGATTTTTTTGGCTTTGCTATGCTTCCTTGGGTTAGTATGCGAGTCAAAATAGCCAGTAGAATTGTGTGAAAATAAATTGGTGAGTTATAATGACGAAAAAAAATTGTATCATGGTCCTTATAGTGAAAGCAATCTGTATCATAACCATGACAAATGTCTCATTTCAGCCCTAGGGACTGCTTACTAGTGTCACGTGCGCGAGCGGAGCCCCATTGCTGAGAAATTTGGTTATCTATCCATCTGAGAAATTTTGGTAGTCAAATGACTGTACGTCCATCTGACCATCTGTCTGCACCACAGGGCAACCAGTGTGAAATCTCACACTGTCTAGCTAGTATGGAAACCCTGCAACCTGATATGGCACATCCCTATTGTGGTCAATTGACAGCTGTCAAAACAGGGTATCCCCTGATCGGTATCACATGACCATATTGCAGGCTTAGGTGTTGACCCATCAAGGTTATGTGTTTTTTTAAAGTTATCTGCTAACAAGTTTATTAATGGGAGCTTCGCTTTTAGTCTTGGGTTAACCTATATATTATTGAAGATTTTATAGAATATGATTTACATTTTCGTGGCAATCATGTTTTATATAATGTAATCAGGTGGAGCTGGTACATGTAATAAGATATCTTACTGGTGGTCTGTGGACATTCCAAAATGCTCGTTCTTGACTGTCTAGTATTTGTCTCTCCATTTTGTCTCTCTTCTTATCAACTCTGTCAGATAACAAACATATTAACCCTTTAAGTCCCGATAGTGACCAAGATCAATTTTCTCCTAACAATATCCATATGTTACTAAGAGAACTGGTTATGAGACTTAATAAGATGATCACCTAAGAGAAAATGCTTTGATCTTCTACCAAATTCTCTCAACTTATTCCTTTAGGAAATGTATAAAGACCAGTTTGGAGAATTTGTATGTGGATATTGGAGCTTAAACGGTTAATGTTTTCAGCAAATTTTTTTATGAAGCATTGACAGTTCAGGAACTTGTCATTTATGAGAGGTTACAAAAGCTAAAAGAAACTGACACTTTCAGTAAGGTAACTCGCATACGTAAATGTACATCACTGTGCTTTGACTGAAAACCGATTTGTTGTATTTTGGATACTAGGGTCGTCACTTGAGCTGGTTGAACTGGTTTCCTGTGTTCATACTTTGAATAGCAGAACGTTCGTGGATTTAATGGTATTATTAAAAAGTGAATCATTGGATAATTATGCAATTCTAGAGTGCTGATTAGTTTAGCCATCATGGTAAATGAGTCATTCTACCTTGCTCTCCAAAGGATCTGCTCAAAATTAAAAACAAGCTGAAAATCGGATGTTTTTACACAGAGGTCCGGAAGAATTCTCAATATTTTGTGGGCATTTCTAATAGAACAATAGGGAACTTAAGAACCACGACGAAGTTCACGACGACGACATATGTTGACTGGGAAAAGACTGGAATGGGAACATCAGTTTTGGCGTGAAAAAGGAAACTTAAGATGCAGTCGGTCGGTAGGTTGACGACGACGACACTGAATGTAAACACAAATGTAAAACTGTGATGGTCGTTTGCAACAAAGTTTTTCGGTGTCTTGTAAAACAATGCAGGATCTTATTTTTTAAGCCGTACATCTAATTTCATTGACCATAAAGAATTTTTGTGCTGTCTGACCTTTTTGAGTGGAAAAACACCTGCTTCCTGTATGGAGATTATTCAACTTTCAACCTAAATGAGATGACCCAGTCCGAGTGTCTGTCAGAGTTTAGATTTGGAAAAAGAGACATTCTGATGTGATAGCTGTTTTCCATATAAAGTTTACTTCCTCTATATTAAAGATATATGATTTGCCTTACCTAAATATGTACAAATATATTTATCACTTACGAGTTCGCTCGCTCGGCCTCCACAGCTGTTGTCATTCTTTGAAGTAAAATCAATTCATTAGTCGAATTTTCAATCAACATCGCTTGTTAGGAGAAAAAAGGAACGATACCTGGATTTACGAGCATAAGAAAATGCAAAGGACTTCCAAAATCGCTTAAAACAGTTAATTTATACCTGCAGAAGCTTGTGGATTGCAGGATGATGTGATTCTACTTTGTTTGGCGTCATCGACGACACCACGATGACGAAATTTACTAGTCGCGCTTGCGAAGTACACTGTAACTCACTTCCGGTCGTCGTTGACAAAATCGTCGTCGTGGTTCTTAAGTTCCCTAATTATTCCACTTACACTTGTTGGATATGAGAAGATTATAGCCAACTCGCCACTACGTGCCTCATTGGCTATCTACCATCTCAAATCCAACATGCACTCGTGCAATAATTCTTAACCCTCATCAAGAGTAAAGGTTATGAGAATTACTCAATTGATTACCAAAGGGAGATCGCTTTGCTCTTAAACCAAATTCTCTCAACTATTCTTAAAAGAAACAGGTGGAGATCAGTCTGGAGAATTTGTATGTTGATCTTGGGGCTTAAAGGGTTAAATAGTCACCTTGCTTGTGCCTCGGCTTGCATGAATATAAATTCCCATTTCCTGGACAGTGTTCTTTGAAGCTTGGCTAGATTTTCCTGCAAATGAAAGGGAGTCAATATTAAGAGCCTCATCAGGGCACAAAGAAAGTCAGTTTTACAGCTTGCCATTCGGGCAAGTTGCAGCTAGCATGTACTAGCCCAAGAGTCATTTTGATTAGCCCCAAAAAATTTTTGATGAGCAGGATTGATTACAGTTCTTCTGTATGTGAATTTCCCCAAAAATTTATTTGCCCATCAGGCAAATTAAGACCAGAATTCACTAGCCCGATAGCAAAATCCACTAGTCCCAGGCTTTCGGACACGACTTTCTTTGCATGCTGCTTATAACGAAAGAAAAATAACAACATTTAAAAAAAAAACACTACATGTAAATACAAAAAATGACAAGAACAGAACTTGTATACTAGATTAATTTACGTCTCACTCACTGCTTCATAGTCATCCAATTCTAATCTTGATTTATTTTGCATAGTTCTTTTACACAAATAGACCGCTAGAAATTAAAAAAACAGAGTTTATCAAAAAGAATGTGGTGATCGATGTGGGTAAAATATTTTAAAACATACCTTTGACTACATATACTATTGATGCTACAGGAGCCAAAATATAGGCTAAAAGCAGGACCACTTAAAATCAATTATTAATCTGCTGCTGTGACCTCATTTCCTCACTGTACTGGCTTATTTATGACAAGAATATCAAATAAGCAGATTGGCCACAAAGTTTGATGACCCAATTAAGTTAAATAAACTGAGTTGCCTAATGTAATTTACAATAATAGTGCTCTTCAGAGAACAATATAGACCATGCAGCTTGTAGTCACATAATCTGCTTACATTGCAACAATTATGGAAAATAACAATACCACAAATACAAATCAAAGAGCATGCAGAAATCTGCTACGGAGCCAACTTTAAAGTGAAAGACACATACGATTATAAGGGTGGAGTGTATGGAAAAAATTGCTGAGCCACAAGGCATGTGGTCCAGCGATTTTTTTCAGGCAGCACACCCACAGCACTTCTTTTACTTGTAAATATATTAATATTTGAGGTGGCCTCTGTTATAAGCCTGGGATGGTTTCTTGAAGTCTCCTTGCCAAAACAAATCTAGCAGTAAATTTGCACTGTACTGAAGCAAGGCAAATAATGATGATGATGATGATGATGATCTCTGGTATATTTAGGGTGGTATACCATCATTACTAGTGGGCTGTGAAATATCTTTAAGTATATATTTATAATACCTTACCATAATCCACACTCTCTGGTTCCCAATTGTTTGATAGCCAAAAGAATGGTGTCTAAAATAAGCGCAGGATAGTTAGGGTAGAATGCATTATTTAAGCAAAAAAAAGTTAATTCACTATTCTTGGAAAACATTTAAAAGATCTTTCATCAGTCAAAGTTCAACACACCTGAAATCTGTAATATGAAGCATCGTCTTTAACCATTAAATGGTGATCGGTAATTGAAAAAATATATCCATAAGCCGCCAAAAGAGACGCCAAATGAACTGCGGCACCTGCGTGAGAATTAAAGCAGTCACTTAAAATGTTGTTGATATTAATTTAGTTCCTTTGTAAAATTTTCAGGGATAGGCGTGGCAAGGGTACTTTGCATTGTACCACACACATGTACCCTTCGAAGTGACACATACCCTGTACAGTGGAGGATCTAGGGGAGGGGCCCAGGCCTCCCCCCACCCCTTATTTTTAGACCAAACTGAGGCCCAAAGGGACGAAAAAAATTTTTTGGGAGACCGGACCCCGCCCGTTACCTCAGGGCATGGATGACCAGCCCCACCCTTATCTGAAGGTCTGGATCTGCTACTGCTGTATGCAGTCAAAGTTCTCCAAAGAGGTTGCAATTTAAGCCAGTTTCTCATACCCTATAACAGCTCTCCCACAAAGTATTTGAGAACATTATCAAACAATATAGGATGGTTGCAAAAACTTAGTAGAAGCAATATAATTATTATTCCTTGCTTTTACGACATGTCAGTTTCTTAGCCAGTCCTTATTGTATCTCTGTTCATTTCTTTTTGTAATAAAGGTGTTCATGAACAAGGTTAATTTACTACCTCTGTCTTCAATCGAAAGATTAGCCATGACCCAGTCGACAAGCTCACTACCTGCAAAATGAAAATGAACTTTATTCAGTTGCCCCATCAAAACATGAATAGGGAGCTTAAGCAACGATGAAGGCAACATCAACAAGAACGGCCAAAAAACAACAGCTTTTTTATACATTTCTTTGCCATCACTGCACAGCTACGGCATGAAAATGTCATTTTCTCATGGTAGTCATGCAGTGATGGCAAAGAAATGTACAAAAAAACGTCATTTTTTCAGCTTGCCATCCGGGCAAGCTAAAGCTAGCATTTACTAGCCCAGAAGTCATTTCAACTAGCCCCAAAATTTTTTGACTAGCAGAATTGATTTCACAGTTCTTCTGTTCATCAAATTCCTAAAAGAACATCACTTGCCCGTCGGGCAGGTTAAACACAGAATTCACTAGCCCGATAGCAAAATCCACTAGCCCCGGGCTATCGGACACTAATTTCTTTGTACGCTGAAAGTTGTTGTTTTGCTTGGTCAAGCTATTGCTTTTTTGATGTTCTCATTGTCGTCGCAGTCATGGCATCTTAAACTCCCTATTGTTAATTTTAGGATTCCTTGTGATCAGTCACGAACAAAATTTTCTCGGTGCAAATTGAAATTTTCCTGCTGATACCATCTGAAACATTTATCCGATTCATCGGTAGTTCCTTTGTTTCTGGTTAGGAGAGTAGGAAATGAAAGTTCCTCTTGCACACAAAACGTTGGTGAACGAAACGGACAAATGTGGTGAGACAACAGCTGTCGTGTACGAACTCATGAAAAGAACTCAGAAGATGCTGTTCCAATGTGGCACAATAATACAAAGCATTTTCTGTGCCCAATCAGGAGCCAACATTTGCTCGACCGTTTGGAAATGGTCTGGTGAGAGTCAGTACCCAAGGGTTCATCCGCCCGTACTTGAATACAGTGAAACCTCTATTAAGCGGACACCTTCGAGACCTTCCCAAGAGTCCGCTTAATAAAGGGTGTCCGCTTAATAGAGGTTTGTAAAAATTGTGCAATGTTTGTTAACGATTAACATTAACGGTTACTCTGTACTGTGATTAAGTTCCGTGTTATTGAGGAAACTAAGGAAGCTGTGCTGTACTTTGAGCATGACTCTTCGGTGAACTTTGATCACGGATGACAATAATACTGCCAGATATCGGTCTAATCTACAGTTTATTGACAGCCAAATGCATTGATTTATCTTTATTAATCAACTACAGAACGTATTTCAAGGAAGTAATTAAGCCAATACTACCATTGTCAATTCAGTCCGGTGTCCGCTTAATAGAGGTTTTTAACAATAGAAACTAGCCAATTATGATTTATTTAAGTGTCCGCATCTGCTTAATACAGGGTGTCCCAAAAGTTCGTTCCTCTAATTTCATGCTCTATAACTTTTGATCAAAACTTCATTTTTACATGAAATATCTAGAAGATGTTTATCTTTCTATCAAGTAGCTGTCCTCAGAATTTCAGTAACTGGCATGCCCTTTTTGTTTTTTTATTACATTCTTTAGCTGCTGCGGCATGAAGTGGGATTGCGTTTAACCCTGCAGATGATCCATTTTGAGCTTTTTTATCACCTGGTGTGCAGCAACCAGTTCAACACCCGAACAATATTATTTTGTTTAGTTAGGCAGCTGGAAAAAATATGTTTTGGGCATTCATCCAAATAAGGTAATCATCCAGGCCCCCTTCCACAGCAAGGCTTTTGTACTTCTTTACAAATTTGAGACGAGCTGGGCGTTACTTGGCAGACTAAACAGAGGTGTTTTGCCATCTCAGGGGCCTCTAATTTTAAACATTGTAAACAGCTTTTCATGACCCTTTCTGGACTTGGCTTGCTAACTATGTGAGAGCTTCCTCGTCAAGTCTCCTAATTTGTATCTAGCTTTCTTTAAAACTATTTTAGCTGCTTTATTTAGGACTTTTGGTCTTCCCCTTTGTTTCTTGCCTTCAAAACCTTCATTTTTCCATGATCATTTTATCACCCAGCATTCGGATTTTTCCAGTTTTTTTAGCAGTTTCTACAACAGACAAGCCAGTAAATCGAAGTATACATGCTTATGCTCTCATGGAGCCAAAAATTTTTGCGTTAAGGGGGTTTATCTTTCGTGATATTCAGAAAAAACAAGGAAGGAGTTCGAGCAATTCGGGCTATAAAATACAAAAAATGTGTGGCTGGAAAATATACTCGCTCACGCGCACCTTTGGTGCGGAAGTAGACAAATCGAATATTCAAGTCAAACGATGGCACTTTAAGTATGAAAGTAGTGAATTAGATTGAAAGACACAACTTTGTTTAAAATAGTTGCTCACCAAGTCCAATCGTACTGAAATACAGACTTATAAAGTAGAGGAACGAACTTTTGGGACACCCTGTAGAGGTGTCCACTGAATAGGGGTTCTTTATAAGGGGAAATATGAGACCCAGGACCCGGTTTAGTGTCTGCTTAATAGAGGGTGTCCCCTTAATAGGGGGTCCTCTTAATAGAGGTTTCACTGTCCCTTCATCGCGCCTTTTCTCCCGGCCTGACTGACTGTCCCTGGGTCTTTGAGGATGGCAGGGTTCATACAAAACAATGCAACCATTTTTTAAGGTCTTTTCAAGGACCACATTTGATTTTCGAGGACCCACCTACACCTATGCAATTTCATAGACGGTACAAAAATGCACATTCCCAGTCGATTATAGTAACAGGACTTTAAGGTGACTCGACCCAGTTATTTTGTGAGGGTACCATCCTTCTTTGAAGCTCTCTGGTATCCCCACCTTTCCTTTGGTAGTAAGTCACACATATAGCATGGATAACACGTAGATCAATCTATAATATAGCATGAAATGTTTGGCGATCGGAGTAAATGTCATGTGGTTATAGTGCCACGCCTCTTTGAAGTCTGAGTCGACATATAGTGCACATTAGTGCCTTGGGTTAAACAGAGTTTCACAAAAATCGCAAAGACCCAAGGCGAGAAATTCAGTGATTTGCAAATTTAGGTCATAATTTATGTGAAAATGATAAGCAAACTTTACACAATTATATCTAACAAAAAAATAAGATTTATCTCTTTATTCTGGAGATCTTTATAACATATGGGCCCTTGAAAGTCAGCAAAAAGCTTTAGGGCCTTTTAAATGCGCCCAATTTCGAGCAATGCAAACATATAGAAATTATAGTTTTAGCTATTTGTTGACGTTTGTCAGCGTTTAAGAGTACTTCTCACGACAAAAGCATTTTTCTTAAAAATTCGTAGTTTTTTTCTTCAAATTTTTTCACGGCCACAATTAACTAACTAGCTACCCGGATTCTGAATTTCATGGTCATTAAAAAAATGTGATGTTATCTTCTATAAGCCCAAACTTGAGTAAACATTGATGATTTTTATTATACATTGTTTTGAAGAAAATAACGATCAACACACTGTCGCAAAGAACCTAAATTGATGTAGTTATTGGAAATCATGCATTGCGTGCGCAACCTACAGATTAGTCAGTTATTAATTTTGCTAGCAGATAACTGACTAATCTGTAGGTTGACCTGATTTCCAAAATTAGCTGTAGGCTGTTAGCCAGTGAGAAGACAGATAGTGAGTACAATGTATAATAATTATGCTTATTGCTTCCTGATCAAACGTGTCTGATATCTTCTTCTAATAGAGCATTTTGTGTATGGGTAAAGGAACTAAAAGTAACGACTTCAGTACAGAATTGATCTAACACAGCAATATCCTCGCCCCTTTATCCCTTTAGGTCACAAGAGTGACCAACACCAATTTTCTCCTAACAACATCAGCGGATGAACAAGAGTAAAGGTTATAAGAATTACTAAATTGATTATCAAAGAGAGAACGCTTTGATCATAAACTAAATTCTCTCAACTATTCTTGAAAGAAATGAATGGAGATCAGTCTGGAGAATTTGTATGTGGATCTCGGGGTTATGCTTTCCCCTTTAATTTATTTTACTATACTTGAGGAAGACAGCTGTTTTGTAAAACTCACCTAAGAAAACAGACCATGTGCACATGTAGGAGTTACAAGAAGGCTGCATTCAGTTAGATCCCTAGACATGCATTATTCCAAAACAGCTCCTAAGCTCTTATATACAAAGGAACTTCAGTCTCCACAATGGCCACCTTGGGCACAAGAACGTGGTTGTTGTAGAGAGGTTTAAACAAGAGTCAATGTATGAAATGTCCAGCAAAAAAGTGGCTGTTGTAGAAAGGAGGCCGTTGTGGAGAGGTGCAGGCCATAAGAGGTTTGACTGTAATATATAAACATACAGATTTCAAATGCTCTTCTGTTCCACTCTAACCCATGAAAATTACATCTCCAATTTACAACATATTCATTATTTTGTTTAACTACTAGTATTTTTAAACTGCTGTTCACCTGTAAAAACACTAGGAATTCTGGACATAAAACTCTTTACAGTTCTAATGGGCACTCCAGTCTTTTCATCCTGCATTTGATGGATAAGTTTCTCCATCTGTGAAAAAAGAAAAGACTTCTCACATCAGTCTCTGTTAGTAGTGTATTAACTCTTAAGACTGCAGCGCTTTAATTCAACAACGACAAAAACAAAACACATTGAAGAGATTAAACACATGAAAAACCTTTAATGCCTAATTATTGCTATTATGAAGACAACATGCCATTACCCGGCTTTAAATATTTGATCAACTTTAATTCCAAAATTTTCACAACTGAAAGGTCATTGAGAGATTTACACATTTAAGCCCCTCCAACACAAGACTTGATTTACCACGTCTTCAACTTTGGACACTGGTTTTTCAACTAACTATGAAGGTAAAAATAATCTGAAAAGGATCAGTGGTCTAAGAGGATCTATGCAATTTAAGCTATATAGTTAAACAGTATGCCATGTACAGTATTGTACATTTTTTTTACAATTATAAATTATAAATTTTTTTTATCGTTATGTGGTTTATTTATGGTTCATGTTTCACATTTGCAAAAGTTTGGTTTTCCCTTAGGCGTTGTCAATCCCTCCATAAGTGCAGCCCCAGTCAAAATGATTTGACAGCACACTATTTTGTCCCCCTCCACCCACACTCCCTCCTCACTGGGGGTACTAACAAAAAAATAATACGGGGAGGCTAGAGCCCTGAGGTCTGATCCCTCACCCCTTTATTTACCATTTTTGGCAGAAAAGGTACCCCTATCGTATACTTTTTACTGACGAATGGTACCCCTTTCAAATACCAAGTAGAACTTTGCATCCACCTTATAGCTTTAATTGCTGTAAATGCACTCTCTTTAGATTTTGAATAGATCACAAAAACAGAACGTTTTGTTGACTTTTTCACAGCCGCAAAGTGCATCTGTTCTCCCTTTTGACCCTTTTTACTGACCGAAATGACACATTTCCCTACCCTTTAATATACTTCAACAAGTGAAATCCCTACTCTTTCATATACAGCTGTACCTGAAGCCTGAAAAAGCCCCTATTAGCTCAGGCAGAGCCTCCCCATATGCGCTATTAAAGGGAGTACCCCAGCCCCCTGGGATTTTGCCATCCTGCGCACTGTTGTGAAACATTTTGACTGGGCTATGAGCAGAACCTAACATAGGTAATACAACTTGATATATTGACAAAGTCAGGAAAGGACTGGAAAAAGTGTTCCCTTTTAAGTGAGAATGCAGATTGGTATAAAACTCTGGTAAATTTAGGTTTTTTTCGCATTGAGTTTTATAGTAAATACCTATAGGATGTAAAAGTACATGTAGATGTTTTGAGTGCTAAAGTCAATTCCAGGGCCCAGTTGTTCGAAGGCCGATTAGCGCTTAACCCAGAGGATAAATTTAACCCTTTCTTGTGTTCAAAACATTTTCTCGAATAATTTTCTCTGTTATTTTTAGGGCTTCCAATCATCAACTTGTAGACAAAAAGAATGAAAACTGAAATGCTTTTTAAGCTTTCAAATCTGAATTCAAATCTTGCACTAACCCTTGGTTATCTTAACCCACTTTTAACCCAGTCTCAGTCCAGGCTTTCACTTTCTCACCCCAGCCCTTTTCCCCAGAGGTACGAGGCTTAAAATTCCAAGTAGCCATTTTTTTACAGGTTACCTGTACTTAATGAGAACCCTGTAAAATACACACGTACCCCTTCCCTAATCCAACATTTTGCACTAATTAGTCAGAAGCATTTACCACAGTTGAATTAGAGGAATAGGATGGTAGGTGTGTATTCAAAGAATCCTATTGATTGAAGTGAGTTCTATATCAGTTCCATGTGTATTTATACTACTAAAAACCTGGTGGCAAAAAATGTCAAATTACAAAAAGAAATATCACAAAACCAACATTTCCTCATGGAGCAAACATAACATTTGGGTTTACCGGTAATGATTGATTATTTTATTACCATGTGGTTCAGCACATGTACAGCTGGGAGATGCAAAACAATTATAATGAACTTTTGTTTATAATTTTTTTCATGGACATACACATCTGTGCATACTTAATGAAAAGGAGACACAAAACAAAACACAGCTGTACATAAAAGGTAAGTAATTATTACTTAATGACCCCTCAAAAGAAAACCTATGAAGAAACGTAATGATTGCAATGAGAGACTACTAGAAAACCGGTAGTCTAACAGCTGTACTTAACCCTTTATTAGTGCCAATGGTGACCAACAACAACTTTCACCTAACAATATCCATACATTATGAAGAGATAAAGTTATGAGAATAAATAAAATGATCACCAAAGATAAAATGCCATGATCTTTTATCAAATTCTCTCAACTAATTCTTAAAGGAAATGTAGAAAGATCAGTTTGGAGAATTTGTTTGTGGATATTTGGGCTTTAAAAGGTTAACAAGTGGTTTTTAGTAGAACTGTGCCCTGACTTTTAGCATTGCTGAGGATCTGGTTATTCATCTCTTTACAACTCAAAAACGTCAATGACTACAAGTGGTGAACTATATTTGATAAGGGATGCTGAAACCACTTAAGGCAAAATAAGCAATGGCAGCTGGTGCATTCATTCTTGCTGATGACAGCAGTGAATAAATTTTTACTATATTGCCAGTAATCTCTTAACCATAGTCATTCCCTAGCTTGGGTGGAGGGGGGGAGGTGGGTAGGACCTTCATATGAAAGAGATGGGGGTAAGGTTGATGAACGTGCAAAGTTAAATTATTACAGAAAACCAATTGCTGTTATAATGTGTTGAAGACAGCATTCAATTTCAACATTTTTCATGCAACTTAAATTTATTACTACAGCTCTTAATTGGTTTTGGGAAGGTTGCATGTTTTTTATTTTTTTATTTTTAACTTGACATGTAAATAAAAGATTGCACTTTTAAAAGTATCCTGTATGAATCTCAGAACACTAGAATCAGTCACGTTAATTTCTACTTATGTTATTTGTACGGTTGCACTGCACATTTAATGGTTAATGCCTGCTCCTGATGAAACAGTGGCTGTAAAGCACCTTGTCACTAAAAGAAAACTGCACCATTGTACATGCTTATTTCTACTAAAATCAACAAAAAAGTGAAAATATCATTCCACCAGCCTTTTTGAACATCTTCTCTGGTGATATAAGCCCGCAAAAACAGATGTATTTCCAGTCGTAGCTCCTCTCCACCCAAAAAGCAACTGTTAAAGTGGAAAGAAGTGACAATCGGACAGAAATACTGTATGGCTATGTTTGCAGGGTAATATATTAAGTGACAGCTGATTAAATCCAAATTTGAACAGATAACTGCTGTGCCTTTCCAGAAAATCACAAAAGAAAAAAAAATAACATGCCAATAAAAAGATGTACGATGCAAAGCTACTGCGGCATTGGTAAATGACATTTTATTAGTTTCACAGGTGATGGAATTTGTCATGTTGCTGGCAGGAGTTGTAAAGGTAAACGAACAATATGTCCACTCAAACAATACAGTCAGATAAAAATCTTAAATCTAAAATTTTAGTGGCGAGATCAAAGTCGAAAGACATTGCTGCCCATGTAGCTGGCCTTAATGTTGTGATAGAAGTCATGCCAAAGTTACATCATCAAAGTATTTACTTGGTTCTATTGCCAAAACAGTACATTGATTGAGAGAAATACTACAAACTATTTGACTTCAAAATTGGTCACATACATGGTATACTACCGACGTCTTTTTTGCACTGCAGAAACATAAGTGGGACTAGAAATCCAACCTATTTCACTTTAATTTGGTTACCAACACTTTTGTTTTGTTGATGTTTAGAAATGTGGGTAAATCAAGGCATCATTCTCATGGCTAAAATTTCTTTTCCTGGTCACTCAAGATGCACTGAAACGCCTTTTCAGGAACCTTCAACAACGGTGACGGCTATGAAAACATCACTTAAAAGTGAATTAGCACAGCCTCAGATTTTATTGCGCTTATTCTATCTTGTTTAATTCGTCAAATGCTGGCAAATTTTTTTGGAGCTGAATTCTAAAGGACTGTATCAAAGTTCGGGAAAAGAAAAAGAAAGTTGTTGTCTTGTGTTCCCGTCCTTGGCAAAACGTGAAATGAGGCACTTTCATGTTGTAATCATGCAATGATGGCTAGGAAATGTACCAAAAAGCATGCTGCACATACAAAATTGTTGTTTTGCCAATCTAAACCTATTGCTTCTTTGCCATTCTCGTTGCTGTCGCTGTCGTCGTTACTTAAGCTCCCTAATAAGGGTGAACAGTGGTATGACAAATGTGAATGACCTGCTCAGAGAACATAAGTATTTTACATTCAAGTTTTAAAAAATTAAAACTGGAAATTTCATTTTTGACTCCTCTTAAAGTGGAGGAAGCAAGGAAAAACTTAACAAAGAAGTAGTGTGTATAGTCTTTACAACTGGTTTCCAAAATTCTCGCATCACCATTAAATACTCTTGCAAACTAACAACTTTGTTTCCATGGCTCATGCAGACCGCAGGAAACAATTTTATTTTTTTCCAGCATCTAATATTCATCCTGGTAATTAATTTAACCAGCTAGTTGGTCATGCATCAGTGAACTGAAGGCTCTTGGGCAAATTAAACTAAGAAATTTCACTGAAACTAATTTCGCCTAAACAATGAAAAAACAATGGCTATCTTGTCATTGATCTAAACTGTTCAGCTGATTTAATTATGTTAATAAACAAAAGCAACAAAGCACAGATCGGTAAAACATCAATAGCTTATTACCATTAATCCTAGTTCCAATATGTAGACAGAGATCAGATATATCCTACAAAATATAGTGTGCAACTTTCAACGCAAGGACAGACAAAATACTGCGCTTGAGGAATTTTTAAACGTTCTAACTTGCGTAATAAGTTTATTGGAATGTATATCGCCAAATATCGAGCAAGCATTTTTTAATTAAACGTCGAGAAAGATACTGATACAACGCAACTTTCAGTTTCAAATCGGTTTTTCGCTCTGAAAGGTTGTTCAAATTGCTCATAGCTAAGCGATAAATGGTTTAATCTAAGACATTCGCTCAGTTTCACGGGAGATGCCGTGCTATAAATAGCTCGTAGCTATATTTCATCTGACATCAAGGGGTTTGTTAGCTTTCAAGAAGAGACGTTCTGATCTATTAGAGAAGAGTCGAGTATCGCTACGCAAATTTCAAACCGAAAAGGTAAAGATTGAATTTTGACCGTGGACTTCTATAGATTCTTTCTTACATACCATATTGAACACCTTAAGAAGAAATAAACTTGGGAACTTGAAGAAAACCGAAAAAGGCTTGTCTATGCGCAGAACGCTGACGGATATGTCAAAATACTTAAGCTTAAGCTTATTGCTCAATATAAACGCGAAGACTGAATTGAAGACATTTACCACAGAACGAGAAAAAAGTTGACTTGGGTATTGCGAAACCTGCAGGTTGTGAAATGTTTTCTACTCTTTTTTATGCTATGAATGTAACTTGGACACCGAAATATTCATAACCCCAGGCCTTACAACGAAACCCATCTCGATCTTCTTGTCTTGCGCAATTCTGAGATGGTAACCGCAAGAATGCCTTTATTCAGAAATACTGTCATTGAAAAGGGTGGTTATAATACAAAACGCTCGTTGGCCAGCTCTTTCAGAAAGAAAAAAAATTTAAGAGGTTTAACACTGGAGTCCGCTAAGATGGATAGGTTAAAGAAAACGAATATCACACAGGACTTTCGTTTACGGCTTCACGCCAAAAACTTAAGCCTTTTTCAACGGTGGTGAGCTACAGCAAAAATGAATTATTTAGGCATTGAGTTAAATTCCCACATCTCTATCTCGATTGCTACGGAAAAAAATACTTTCCCCACCTTTCTACATACTGCTGCATGATGCGGCTCGTCGTTTAATACACCATCGGACGAAGCCTCGCCTTGCATTTTTGATTTCCAACCACATAAAGAAGATCGTTCATTCCAAGCCGATTTTAAATTGCTTCGGGGGATCTCACTTAGCTTTCCACATGCCACAGCTTAGTTCTATAGTGTTTTAAGCGTAACAAATGAGCCGGGATGCCTAACAAAAGTGCGTCTCTGTATTGACAAGAATTCCCTCGCTCCGATGCGGGTCGTCGTTGACCAATGGCCACATCCGTATGCAAAGAGCTCTCTGTCAAAACAAACACGTCTCTGAATTGAGCAACTCACTTTCGAAACTGGAAGCTTTGAATTATCCGTGAATCAATTTTTTCAAAAAAATTCCGAGAGCCATACAAAACGACAAGCAGAAACCGAGGGTAGCAGTGAGAGAAGATTTGTTTACGAATGAGCTCGAATGGGCACTTGGGAAATTTACTCACTCGCGCGTGCGCGTGCGGGCGCGCAAAATAAATTTTCCGTGGGGCATACCCCAGGGTCCCAATTTTTTTTCAAGTGATTTTATTTTTCTAGCGTAAGCTTAATGAAACATGACACCTTTGAAACGACCAGATCCTAGAAACTTGATGTCGAAATAAAATATGTCATGTCATGGCATGAAACCCCCGTCTGAATCTGACGTCGAAGGAAACCAATAAGGCAAGTAGGACGCCAAGTGTTATTTTTGTTGAATAATAAAAGACTAATAAAGGAATAAATATCAAACCAGAAATTGCTCTCTTCAAACTGTAAATTATAAATGATCCTGAGAGAATATTCAGTGTGTTAAGGATTTCCCTGCTGTACTGTTAGCTCTATACAAGAGAGGAAGGGCGATTCTTTTTTAATTTCCGTTTCGCTGACACAGCTTTCGCAGAAATCTCGCTGTAGTCGTTTTCGTCGACAAAAGGAATAGCAAAATCGCTCTCCGCGTCTTCCCCCTTTTTGTTCCGCGTCAATTCGTGGAGGACGCGTGGCTCTAGCGTGGGTCGTCCACGCGGAATACATTCGCGCTATGTGATTAGCTGTTGTCCAATGCCCCTTGGGATCTGCGGTTCTAAAAATAACTCGAGACGAATTACCTATGGAATAGGGTGTATATGGGGGATACCCTCTCTGTCCCTTTTATAGTCTCTGGCTGGAAGGAGATAATTTAAAAATTTTCTTTTAGGTTTCGTCATGTGTGGCAACGAAGTTGACGAGTCCATTTTGGCATACCTGCCTTGACCCAGACGTCTCTCTCTCTCTCTCTCGATATTATATTAAACAAAATAAGCAAGGCTGATTTTAAAATCGGGAATATATATATATACATATATATATATATAAGACCCTGAAGAAGGAAGGCCGTGCCTTTCGAAATATTAGTAAAATATGTATATATTCCCGACCGTAAAATCAGCCTTGCTTCCTTTGGTTAATATTTTCACTTATTGTAGCCTGAGTATCAGGCTTTTCTGGAGGAAAAGGGGAAAGATGGAAGCGAAAAAGGGAGAGAGCCCCGTCTAAAATCGCCTCTCCCGTAGCCCCTTAGGAAGACCTGATACTCAGGCTAACTTATTGCTGATTAGGTCCTTTACTAGCAACTGGTCCTTCTTTTTTGTAAGCTGGTCCTTGCTTCAAGAATTGAATCTCTCTCGGTAACGTCGATTCAGTTATTTCATAATTTGTCATAATTTACGCATTGTACTCTTCTTGGCACGGTACTCGATTCGGCACTTTACACGCCCCCCCTAGCCAGAGCGCCCCAGAGAGCTTTGCTCGCAGGCTGCTCTCAGGTAAATTAAGGCATGGGTCAACAGCCATTTTCCTGTAAAAATGAGGGGGGGTGGTCTATAATATGAATGGTTTATCATGAAGCAGAAAATACCAAAAAATATTACACAACACCAAAATTGATGCTTTTAAACAGACCAAAATTATGCAAATTAGGTCACGTGACCTTACAGCTCCTCAAAGTTTCAAAATATCTTTAAGAAAAAATGGGCACCTTTTTAGCAAGAGTTATCTTACTTTACTACCCTAAGAAGATACAAAATATAAGCCGCTACAAAACTGTGCTTGGCAACTTTCAAATATCTCATCTATTTTGAAAATAAACGGGTTTTTCGACTAGTACCCAGTCTCCCAATACAAATGTATCATTTTAACATGCCTTTCCTTTGAAAACTCTTGACATTGCCAAGCGCAGAAATGACATACTTAACGGCCTTAAAATTATGAAACTAGTAGAAAAATGAAGGAAACAAGAAAAAGTGTGCCCATTTAAGTTCAAGGGTTTTTTTGGGCGTGTCGTGTCACGTGACCCTATTTGCATAATTAAAGCACAGCAAATAGATAAAAACTAGCCGTTTATGTGTCTGACAAGTTTTCAGCTTGCCACTGCTAATGTACCGAAAGATAGACCACCCCCCTACTTTTTGACTTAACACCTGGGGACCCATGCCTTAATTACCTTGAGCTCTCGATGAAATTTTTTTCGGCGAAGGAAGGCGGGAGGGAAAGAAGAAAGAGGAAAGCGGGCGCCTCTCATTTTTCTCCTTCCCATGGTCCTTTGCGCTTCGTCACCAGTCGATGCGCGTGCCACTCGCGTTTCGGACCTTTTCGCGCTCGCCTCTCAGCGGAAAAAGAAGGCCACCTAAGAAGAGCTGCGCCAATTTAAGCCGGACCCTCAGTTTTACACGTCAATCAAGACGGAATGGCTCGGAAGCAACTGTCGGCTCCAGACGCGTACGAAAACTGATTGTTTACGCGTACAAATTGAGTTTAATGATGCACTCAGTGAGAAAATGACTGAGAGTGAGATAGCTGCTTTAGAACAAGAGGTACCCCAAGCTCACGAGTGCAAAGCGTTGTTACGGTAACAGAAATATTATAAGGGTTTAATCAGAAATAAAAGACAAAGTGAAACAGCGGTGATAAACATTATGAGCTTTCTCGTTTTTATATAAACTTGACGTTTCGTATGCTAGTCAACACATATTTTCAAAAGAGATATATTTGTATAAATAGTCTTGTCATAATCTGTAACGGTCGCTTTAGATCACCTTTGTCTTATTTCTGATTAAACTACGATGGCCCACGAAAAAAGTCTTTATTGTAAGCTATTATAAGAGTTTATATGGGGATTTCAGCGATCACACTAACCCTGACGATTGTTATTTAGAGGTCAAAAATGAAATGAAAATACATTAGAGTTTGTTACCTCTTCTCCTTGTTTAAATTTATGGTATATGTTCTTAGCTTGTTTTGGACGTTTAAGGGCGATTCCAGTGACAGAACAACTGAAGAAATAAAACTTGCCGGAATCCCCCTTAAACAGCTAAAAATGCCAAGAACACGGAGGCAAGTTAAGAAATTCTGATGTCTGGTGTTATTACTATTTTTGAGCCCTAAATAACGATCGCTGAAATCCCCATACAAACCCTTATAATATTTCTGTCACGCAACAACGATTTTTGGGTACCTATGCAGGAAAGAGTACTCGACCGTCATCGCGACCGGTACATAAAGATGGGAAACTGAAAGAGGCTAGACGTTTACACGTTGAAAAGGAATAAAAAATGCCGGTACTGAACCTATTTTTATACGTTCCTTTCCGAAAAAGGACCCTTTCACGATTACTGTAGACTTTCTCGAAGTATTTAACCGAATACTGCTATACACTCTCTGAAATGAACGGTATACGCTCCGTTACTGAGGCCGTATGTACTCTGAAGTCAGTATATAACGTCATATGAGAATGGCCAGGGGGTGTGTGCAATTTCCTAAGCAAATCTAATGACTGATTTTTGCGTAAACCTACCAAATTCAGAATTTTAAACTAGATTTAAATCATGCATGTTGCCATGGCAACGATGATATCTTTTGTGTAAATTTATAAATGTTATGTTTTATGAATATATTTTGTCCATGCCAGCTGCATAGCTGTAACAAGTCTTATATAACATCCAAATGAACGGTAAAGATTCAAAACCTATATAACTGTGTTCAGCTACCTTAATGACTAAGCTAATTATTTATTCGTTCTTTTTATTTATTTTGTGCAACTCACCGAAAACCGCCCTGAAGAGCTGAGTTCTTACATGAACTATTATTCACTATTGTCATTAATAAATTATTACTGTAAAAATTCTCACCCTGTCTTTCACTGTGCTTAAAGACCTTTCTACAGCTTTGGTCCCGCCCTTCGATCTTCTTCTTATCATTGAGAAAAGGAAGTTTCGTGCTCTTGGATCTCAGTGATGACTGCGTTCGACATGCTACAAGCAAGATTGGAATTGCCCTCATTATACTTTCGTGGCTAAAATATCATCCGTCTGGTCGAATATCAGCCACGTGTTATTTTGGATGGAATAACTGATCAGAAAAAGGGCGTGTCTATGACCACACGAATATGGTTTAAACGCATTCATACTTATGCGTTAACGGCTTTCATCACGGGGGAGGGGGAGAAGGAGGGGCGGGGAGAGGTACTCCCTATAATGGCCTATACGGGGAGGCTCCACCCTAATGGGGTACCTTTTTCAGGCTTCAGGTATATGAAAGGGTAGGGATTTTACTCGCTGTAGGAAAATCTGCCATTTGGGTCTGTAAAAGGGTCCAAAGGGCTAACAGATGAATCTTCAGGCTTGGTAAAGTCGGGAAAACGTTTTATTTTTGTGATTGATTCCTATTGAAAAGACAGTGCATTTACAGCAGTTAAAATGGTTGCAAAGTTTTAAACAAGGTATGTGAAAGGGGTACTATTTGTCAATAGAGGGTATACGAAAGGAGAATCTTTTTTGTGAAAAATGGTTAGTATAAAAAAAGATTAGGGGTTGGACCTCGGGGCGGAGCCTCCTCGTATAAACATTTTTTGAGTATCCTCCCCCTCCCCCCCGACCCCACTTTCAAAAACATGATCAATCATAAACGAATTTTTTCCTAAACAATCCCCGGATTGTTTGAGTAACAGAATCATCATTGTTCTGCCCTTGTGGGCAGCGATAAAAGCGCATATTTTCGTGAGTTTAGAAACATACTCGTTTGGGAATGGCACCAGGGTTGCTCGATTTATATTCATAATTACATAAAATTGAAGAAATCTCACGTCGCAAAGCTGACGGTCAATATCAAAATTAACATATTACTTTCAAATACTTCTGCTCTGTTATAAATCGGCTGAACATTTCTCTTATTTTAGAGGAGTACTTTTGTAAGCTGGTATAACCTTCTCCGTAATACTGAATACTTATAGCGTTTTTCTCGTCCACAAGGCGAGATCAGCTACATTTTTATTTGAGTTGCATGCTTTCAAAGGGGCAGCTTAGAAAGCTATTCAACCATTTCCCTTTTAAAAATAACAAGCTAAACTGCTTTTGAATTGTTTAAATCTAACCTGAAAGCATTGTTTTTTGGCGAAAATATACGCTTATTTATCATGTACTTCGTTAACCCTTAACCCCTAGAAGTGATATACATTGTTCAGCAGACATGCCATGAGAACTAGCAAAGGCATCAGCCAGCAGATTCTATCTCCATACACTCTTTTTTTTATAAGAATGTTGTTTTTCTGGTCCAGGCTGAATATTCTTATTTTTCTGCCGATTTTAGGCTGAAAATATTCTTGTATTATTCTTAAATTATAGCTTATGACATTTCCGTTTTAGAATTTATTGGGGTATATGTATATGTATTACATGTACCGTTCATCGAACTGTCATTAGCGTTGAACATTTTGCTATAGCTAGTGCAGGTTTTTTTGTTTTGTTGGCTAGTTTCGCCGTTCAGAGAAAGGAATAATTTTATACGGTTAAGTTAAAAACATAAAATTGTATTGTATTTACAGATGTTTCAACACACAAAATTATATCTATCCTTTTCAAAATCTCAGCCTCGGCTTTATTCTTAAAATATTCTTAAAATTTCGCAAATTTCAGCCTCGATATTCTTATAAAATATATTCTTATAAAAAAAAGAGTGTATATAAAGAGCAATTCTCTTCACTAATGACCAAGGAACTGTATAGCAGCCAGAAAGGAGAATTTCTAATCACATCTTGAGAGTTAAAGGGTTAATAATATTGTACGGGGGACCCTTACTTAGATCAACACATACCGTACTCCAGGTTGAACATAGGTGACCAAATCCTACACAAGTGGTTGTACACAGGTGACCCAGTCCGAAGCAAGTGCCAAAAAAAGGTTTCGGGGTGAACTAGCCTTTCGAAATAGAACGCAAGTGGACAGGAAATTCCAGTTTCATAATTTCCCTCTACGTGTTTGGTCTACACTTACCATATTACGAAATTTATTGAATATTGCGTAATTTTCCTTGTGTTTGACATCGCCTATGACGGGCCGACGTGCCAGTTGAAACATTGCCAGAAGCTGTCATTGGCTTCGCTCAGTTTCGAACAGTTCTGATGAACAAAGCAAGGTGAAGTTGTATTACTGCACCGGCTTCCTATTCGTTTTTACAGATATTTAACGCATCTCCTTTTGTACTTTTCGCTGTTTAGGTATAGCTAAAGCAACGACGACAACGATGGTGGAGCCCGGGGGGTACTTTAGGAATTTCTGGGTGGGGATGTGCCGCTGGGACCTTAGAACCCTTAACCTATACCAGAGATAGTTCATCTAAATTCTGCTACCCTATACTAGAGTAAACACCCCAAATCCCCCCTATCCTAGAGTAGCTGTTTCCCTAGTCTAGATAAAATCTTCAACCAACTGATCAGTTTCCTGAAAAATGATACCCTATTCTAAACCCAAATGTTCTGATTTATATACCCTATCCTAGAGTAAACTGCTTGAAAACCATACCCTTCACAGCGGCACATACCTATATAACCCAAATATGGCAGAACCCCCCCCCCCCCGGGGGTGGTGGACAAAGTGAATTCACACTGTTTCAAAATTCATCGCTCTTATTTCATGTCGTTCAATATGTCAATTGTTGGTGAAATTTTCTGCAGTTAATTTCTAAACTACTGTATCTAATTTAAAATGATAATAATAATAAAAGATTTAGAATTTCGTTGTCCTGTGATCACGTCCTCCAGAGAGCCGTGACAGTGAATTAGGCCGTTTCAGGTCGTGGCCGTGCAACGAAGGCAAAAAAAATATTGCTGAACCTACTGCTTTTTTTGCCGTTACGTTGTCGTCGTCGCCGTTGCTTTTAAAAACTCCCTAAAACTCCCTACTATCTCGGAACCGAAAGGTCCCTTTCTCAGTTACTCTTCTTTCGTTTCCACGCGGGAGATGTTTATAGTATTACATTTATATTTGTCAATGAGATGCAACTTGGAGATAGTACTAAAACAAGGATTACCACATTCAAATGCTAACATTTAAATTCATATTCATCATGTATTTTGATAAAACTCTTTCCAGATCTGTGGAGGCTTCTGTGACTTCTGTGACCGCTAATTTTGATGAGGAACGTCTTTTTCGCTACTGCGGTAAGTTTGCGGATTCAGTGTATTGGCTGTATTGTTAAATAGCAATCGAACTTAAATTCAGTCCTTGGTAACAACTTTAGCCACACAACCGAGAATGTTGTACGTCAGCGTTTCATGTCAGTACAAACCATTTTCTTATCTAGTTAGGCAATAAACTGAAGCAAGCATACAATTAAGGCCACGTCCACACGTAACCGGACATTTTTGTACACGGAGAGTTTTTTCCTCCGTTTTCAAAAAACATTAATACGCGTCCTGCACTTAGCGCATTCGAATCGTTTTCGCCAGTCTACAGGAAAACGCTAAAACGGTGGAAATACGATAGCATCCCGCTTGTAACCGTAGCTTACACTACTTTCTTTAACCATACTTTCGGTTGATCCTCTTGTTTACTGTAGGTAGTGTCGACCGATCTATCGCCCGACATAGCGGTCGATATAGCGGTCGATAGTCGGTCGACACTCGATCGATATAGCGGTCGATAGTCGGTCGACAGTCAGTCGACAGTCGGTCGCCTTGGCTGGTGTACAAGATAAAGAATGTATCTTTTTTCAGAGCCAATGCTACCATCGGTCAAACACTTCGTGGCAACAGCTCAAGAATCAGTTTGGTCCCATATTCTCAGGTAAGGTAGACCTTAATGTAAAACAGAAAACTGCATAGTTCGTTTGGCAAATTAACGATTATTATTCGAGAAATCGACAATTACCGAATTCTGTGAAAATGCCGCTTTTTGAGTGCAAAATCTAGGGCGATTTACGACGCCTCGCGTTACAAAATATTACTCTCTAAGGAGAAAAAACATACCATAGATTGTGGAACGATGTCAAAATATGCCGTAAAAGCAATTGAAGTAATCCTCGTCTATTGACTTTTAAAATCTAATTTACTTTGTCCCACCCATTTTTATCGAGATGAAAAGTTAGACAAAATTAGCCTATTCTTATAGGCATGTGGTCCGAATATAATTCGTCGAAAACCTGGACTTTCAAAGTCAAAGAGTTGTTCTTTATGATCTCTAAAGGATTTTGGGGGGAAATGATTTGGCGCGATGAAATCGAATTTCAAAGTTGGATAAACTGCTCTGTTTCAACTGATCCAGTTGATTCATTTAAACACACACAGCTGCATATTTCAAAAAATAACTTTTTTGAAATAAAGATAAACCGGCCAACGCCCTTTCACTACTTCTCTAATGACATTACCTAGTCCTTAGACCTCATTATTGCTCGCGGCTGATGCGTTTCGGGTCACGTGGCCCGATCGAGTTTCCTGAGTGTTCGTCTCGGATACGTCACCGAAATGCATTGACCGAGACGGCCTGGGAAGACGCCGTACACGGACAAGGCAACTTAATCTCTTACCCAGATAAACAGAGTGAGATCTGGGTACGAGATTACAGTGTAAAACAGAGTGAGATCTGGATACGAAATTAGGCAACTATGACATACAAATGCCCTTTGGGGTCACTTTAGGTCAAAATCAATCTCTGAAACCGCACGTTTACTGAAGCGTTCAGTAGTGGTAGCATCAATGACGTCATCATTTAAGTTATTCCAGGCCTCTAAACTCCTAGATAGAAAACTATACTTATAAACATTGCTAACCTGAAGCTGATGGCTGAATAAACTTGTTAGGATGGAACCGCCTTGTGACTCTCTGGGGCTGTCCACACTATGTTCCCTGGAACCAGTGCCTGGTACCGGCACAAAAATTGTGTTGTGTTTAATAATAATAACAATCTTTTAATAGGATGCTCCATCACAAGAGTGGTTTACATAGAGGTCCTAATTACAAGATGTATATTATATAATACAATTAAAATATAAAAAGGTTAAGCTAAAATCGATATATATGATACAAAAAAAAAAAAAAAAAAAAAAAAAAAAAAAAAAATAATAATAATAATAATAATTCAAGCTAAAATTGAGTTACAGAAATAATTAAAAACATACACACTACAAGTACTCAATTATAAAAAGCAGAAAAAAGACACTTCTTAAAAATTGGAAAACTTGCTGAGTTTCTTACAGTTCTCTCTAATTCATTAAAGTCTTTGAAACAGTGGTACCGCGAACGTTGTTTTCCCCAATTATATTTAATTTTGGGGAGCTTGATAGTATCGTTATTGCGCGTATTGTAGGAATGTATATCACTCTTTCTTACAATGTCCAAAGAATGATTAAGTTGGCCATTAATACACTTGTATGCATATATACATCGATGACATTTCCTACGTTCTTCAAGATTCAGCCATCTCAAGACAATCAATGCATCGGTGGATGAGGAGTGAGGTGATCTATCTAATATCAACTTAGCTGCTCTGTTTTGGAGAATTTGCAATTCCTTCATAAGTGAGACATTGTCCTTGTCACCCCAGACTAAATCAGCATAATCAAAAATAGGTAGTGTTTACGCCGTGAGGACCCGATACGTAACTGTGTACATAGTTACCCTATTCGTCCTGTTAGACGCCGGTTTGAAACACGAGCTTAGCAATGACTACAGCGTGGTAGACTGCGCACGGTGGCACACAGAGACCCGCTGCCCACTTTTTTTACCCGAGCATAAGGTCTCGACCTTGTACTCAGGCACCGGCACCACGCCCGAATTCTTGCTTGTGTACTTGAAAAAGGGTGTGTTCACATGAGTGTCCAGCGAGTACCGTACTCGGGCACTGTGCCCAGGTAGCAAGTGTGAACGTTGCCTCTGTTTCTGAATTTCATGGGCTGGCATAGGAAGACTAATGATATCATTTCAGTATGGCTTCCCACAAACAATCGAATATTTAATCCATGTTCAAGCCCAAACACCGTTGATATGCAATACAAAAATTACCACTGGAGTTTAAAGTTTATTGAGGTTTTGGATGACAAGCGACGTAACATGCTCGGAAATGTATCAAAATATAAAAACCATGCACTGTAGTAAAACCTGAATAATCTTAATTTACATCAATTTCTAGACTTTGCTAGCACTCGTATCTTACCCATATGACTGTCCAGTACTAAGCTGAGATCAGGCTGTACTTAACTTTCATTTTCCTGGGTAAATAGATTCCAGGCCAGCAAGGCGAATCGAAAAGTCATTTAGTACAGACTTGTATACCTGAATTACGTGTACTTGATTGTTGCATCACTTGCATGTGCATTCACGTGATCACCATGACATCAGACGGACCTTAAACTCAACACCTGACCTTCGCGGCCACATACAGTCTCGCCATACAGTTAAAAGAGTGCCGCTGACCGAGAATAGGCTGCGGGCTCCTTTTGTCGCCCGTAAAAAGAAATCGAGCACGCCATTTTGGCGAAAGGTGGGCATTTTTCGACGTTATCCAAAACTTTCTTTATTCTTCAGCCACAGGAGTACGATATAGAATAACTGTTCCTTAAAAAAACTAACAACCAAATATGCTGCGAATTTGTCAGAATATAAAGGCGGAATCTGTAGAAACAATGACTTAATGACACCCAAGCACATTAAACGGAAGATACATTTTTGACGCGACAGGTCAGAGGTGTAACAGCCCGGCAAACCAGAACTCAAAATCAAGACCCATAGTCCGTGTAAAAATCTAAATCCAGCTTATTAAAGTAGCACGCTAAGAAAAGATTCTGCAAAATATTCAGATGCAAATATCTTTATTCAACTTTTAACTTCAATGTGCAAACAATTTAGTTTAGGCTTTTCAGTGTATTAATAGCAGTCCTTCTAAAAGGAAACATTAGCAAATGATTTTCGAAATGTTAGAATTGCGATGATCGAGCCTTACATCGACAATTTCTAAGGTCAATTTAAAATAATCATAATTTAAGTCACTATTTGCTAAACTCTAATCAATGAATGGACGAAAAGCCAGCCTGCCCCCACCCTCCTCCAGGTTGAGAGCTAGTTGGGATGTTTCGCTGGACGGAGTATGGTCTTTTATCTCACTGTCCTAAACAGCTCGGTGTATATAACTTCGTGTGAGTCAACAGGGTATTGCCCGCACGATTGATTTGATTTGCAAGATGAATTTTGTTTGTACTCCAAATATACAAAAAAAATGACTATAACGTGAATTTGCTCTATTGCAATCGCCAATAAATGGCTTAAAAACAAGACGGCGTGCAGTTTGTCCTTTGTCCTAAACAGTGTAATGAAATTGAGGGTGCTGTCCTAAACAGAGTAAACATGTATTTTGCGTTAACTGCAAATAGATCATATGGGTTGACTAACTGATCTTCGCTCGAAGAAATCGGCCAATGAGGGCTCAAAGTTATTTCCAGTCCCCTGGTTAAGTGCTCGGTTATTACCTTTATCAAAGATTCTATCTCTTTTTTGACCTCTGGCACCTGTGAGCACTGTATTATCATGAAGAAGAAGTGCGATTTTTACTTGGCAGTTTGGGGTTAAAGTATTCATTGGCTTTAGTAAATAAAATTAAACGCGAAAAAAAAAAAAAGAAGAATTAATTTGTCCGCACAGTCTGCCTGGCCTGCAGTCTGCAAGGTCCGCGTTTTAACATGACCATTTTCGTCACTTAAGTTCAGGCACAAAACCTCCGAGCACAGGGATCGAACAAAAAACGTAGAGCTTTGGATAGCTTGTTACACCCCCACTCCAAAAAGAAACTCAATGGGTTTTAAAATTAAAGAATGCAACTGTAAATAGGTAATTACGTAATATGTATACTAAAATAAATCTCTGCAAAATATACAGATTTAAATGCTTAACAAGATAAACAAAGAAGAAACTTACTGCAAATGCTACAAAGCTCACGCACAAATCATAAATAGTCAGAACGGTGTGTGGTACGAACTTTTGTGACTCCTGTCCGAGTCCGTGCTTGTATTGGTATATCTAGCCGATTTTTTGAAAACCAACATAACGAAATTTGCAAAAGACGCCAAAAGGTAGGTTTCTTAAGCCCGAAGAGCTCCAAAATCTCAGTAACGAAGAAAAAGGAAGAGAGAAAAAGAAAGAACGAGGAGGAGGAAAGAGAAGAGAAAAAAGCAATGGTTGCACTCTTAGTTTTTATAATAGCTACTTTGGCCGAAAAAAACTGTTAGACGCAAAAGGTCCATTTGGCGATAACGTTATCAAAAATCCGGCTACATATATTTGCAATAAATTATCTTCGAAATAATAAATGTGCTTCACCCGTTACGTTCTCGATAGAGGTTATCTGTGGTTCATTGTCTAAAGCGATCGTAAAGTTAAAGCTTTTTTAGGCGGTCACTTACTTGAGGTTCGACGGTATTCTTTTAGGCCTACTTCTAGGGACCTGGAACACACTAGGTGACAAGTTGCTGCAACAAGTCGCGGCGACAGATCACTCCATGTGTGCAGGTCCGACGACTAGTTGCAGCCACATGTTGGGTCGACACGTCGCAGCGACAAATCGCTTTGTGTGTACTGAAGAAAGTTTTGTGAAAATCTTGTCTCAGTCTGCAACAGAATTTTGTCGTCGCAACAAGTCGCTCAAATTCTGTCTGCTTTGATTTTTGCAACATGTCGCTGCGACAAAGTTCAGTTGCAGAGACAAAGATTTTCACAAAAATTCTCCAGTACGCAAGAAGTGATTTGCCGTTGCGAGGTGTGCTGCTGCAACTTTTCTCCTAGTGTGTACCAGCCTTAAAAAAGGACTTACAAGTCAACGCAACTTATGGTGACTTAAGGCGACTTTTGGCAACGTTAGGCGACTTAGGCCTTTTTTACTGGTTAAATCTACATTGAATTATATACTATCCTATTTTTAAACTGCAAATTTAATAAATTCTATTGCATGCTGTTCCATAAGTAACTTATCACAGATCTTTCCTTTTCAGTTGTTGAGGTCGTTATGGCAACGTTCTTAACCCTGGCAGTCACTACTTGTCACGTGACCCTCTTTATCGTTGACGCTGCGCAAGGTACTGTTGTCTTTGTTAAGGTTGCCATTCATCAACAACGCAGGATCCAGACCCTCTTTAATGGAAGAACTCAGTGGCGGGATTCGATCAAGTGGTATGAAGAAGTTGGACAGGTTAAACAAATCCACAAACACCTTGTAGCGATCACTAGGGATATCCAGGAGTTAATTACAACGTGTTATGCTCATTTAATGAGACAATCGGATGTTTTAAGTGTATAAAAAAGTGCATTTAATGGCTGACTCTTACTAAAGAGGCGAATGAGTTGAAGTCACTCAGTTATGAACTATTGAACAAAGCGCTTCTTTCAGTGTAAGGATGGCATCCTTCTCTATATTTTCTCTTTTGGTAGTTATATAAAAGGGGCACCTTTTCGGTTAGCTTGCGAACAGGCTCCCAAGTGGAGCCTGTGTACAGACCCCCTACAGACCCCCCCTCCCCCTCTCCGATTTTTACTGAGGGTAGGGGGGTCTGTACACAGGCTACCCAAGTGGAGCGGGGCGACAAAGAAAATCCCCGTTATCTGAGGGACAGAAAAAGGCTCCAGGCCTAGCTTCGTTCGCCAATTTCTTTTCGCTTCGCTTCGCTTCACCTGGGAGCCTGTTCGCAAGATAAATTTCGGTCAAAAGTAAGTCAAAGACATTTAATTCAAACACACCTTCGATAAAGAAATGCAACTCCATCAGATGCAAAACCTGCCCCTTCATTAAAGACGGTATATCATCTTGTACATTCAAAAACACTGGCCAAACTCACCTCATCAAGCAGACGATAAAATGTGCTTCTGAAAATCTCATTTACATGATCCATTGTCGTAAATGTAAAACAAACACACAAGCGGAATGCATCGGACAGACTAAAAGAGCCTTAAGAGACAGATTTGGAGAACACCGCAGAGCGATACAAAAACAAAACCGACGACGCAGAACCACAGCATTTAAGTCAACCCGGACACCAACTTAAAGACATCGAACTTATCCTACTCGAACTTATCAAAACCAAAAGAGAATCCATACGTGGAGCTCGCGAACGTTTTTACATTGAGAAGGCACAAACTATGCAGCCACAGGGAATAAACAGAGAGACGACTACTTGTCAAGATGGCGTCGAAAACCGTGACAAGATCTATTCAAGGCTATGACCACACTTTACCGGTTAGCTCTTGCCCCAGCACAAAAACCGTACTGAAAAGGTCTTTTGTTCACCCATAACAACGGTGATTTCGGCGCCAATTTTGTAACAGAACGAGGCTGCGACGCGCAGAGTTGAAAGAGGAAGCGTCACATACCGGATAGGTTTTGTGACACACTTTGGTGCAGTTTGAACAGGCATTTGGACTGTAGCGGGAATGACTAAGTCAGTAACCCACTGAGACGGAGGTAAATATTCAGTTGAGAGGACTGGTATTTAGTTCACCAAAACCCTCTCTGGCCAACTGCTCCGACACGGTGTTAGGTGTGGGTGTGTATGTGTATATGTGTGTGTGAAAGACTTGTTCCAGTCCCAGGCGAAGACTACTTTTCATTGCTGTTCTAGATAGCATTTCGTGTCCAAGGGCGGATTTACGGGTGGGCCCAGGGGGCCTCGGCCCCCCTTTTGTGGTTTATTAAATGGAATCCAGGCATTTGCTAACTTTAAGCGTCCAGAATGCACTAGATTGCATCTCAGAGAACTTCAATCCCAAAATTTTCCTGGAGGAACATGCGCCCGGAACTCCCTAGGAAAGTGCGCGATCGCAGTCCTGATCGGCGCTATCGCGCCCATATTGCCACTGTATACTATATCTCTAGGCTCCCTCTATCACGAAATCCTCCGTCCGCCCCTTGTGTTGATACGAAATGCTATCCTGCGTGGTGTATACAAAGCCTTAAGTTCTCTACTCTCTCTTAAACCAACCTGACCGTGGATTTAAGGTACTGATAACCAGATGAACCCATGGTACCCACTTTACTTCCGATCATCCTCTGAGCCATCATGGAATGATCGTCTGTCAAAGAATGATAACGACCATCGTATTTAATTGGTAAGCAATTTGAACAACAGATTAAGGGAAAAGTATTTTACTACACCCAATTTGTTAGATCATAACTGTAACAAAATTCCCAAATCTGATTGGTCATCAACTGCCCTGATTTCAGCCTTAATAGGACAGTACGCGTCATGCCTAAGTTATTGGACAGTACGCGCCATCAAGCGCCCTTAAATGGCTTTTTTCACTGCTAGCAAAAACGAAATTTTGGAATTCCTTGTGTTTTGATTTAAAAAAGAAACTCATATATCACAAATTTTGTTAAAGTTATGGTAACAGAACTTTGTGTCGTCCAATTCTGTCTGTAATCATACTTGTGATTAAACAAATCGCACTCCCGCTACGCGGTCGTCCGATTTTGTCAATCACCGAATTAGACTCCACTCAGTCCTGTTGCAATTATCTACTAAGATCTTCACAATGCAGGAAATGGCATATACAACTTGTTCAGCGCATTTTTTCAAATTTATCCAATGAAATCCCTTACCAGAAGTAGTGTACTGCGGAACCTATTGAAGCTTTAGGAAAGGGCTATCCGCCAACATTTGGAATAAAGGACAAAAAAAAACAAAAAGCAAAGGGAAAAGGGAAGAAAAAAAGAAAACATTAATTGTAACTAGTTACACTTGGTGATAAAAAACTTACAGCGCCACTTGAGCAGAAGTGAGTCAATATCCATGAGCAACTGAAGGATTTGAAATGGCAAGCTGAATCCAGGCTCGTCCCTGGAGGATGAACAGACACAAAGGTCAAATGACTCTTGAAACAAAGATGGGTATGAAGAGGCTTCCCTAAAGGGTTATTCAGTCCTTACATCCTGGACAAAATTAGCCGGCGTGACAAACGTTTCCGTTCGAGATTGCAAACTGAGTATCTCTTGTCTCGTTCCATCTTTCTCTACGAACTCGTTGGAAACGCTTGTTAAGCAGGCTTAAAACTTTCTCTCAATCCCGTAATCCCAACCGTTATTATCTGCTAATCTTGATCCCCAACCTGAGTAGTAAAGGGCGTCACTTCCGCCAGTAACCAACCAGGATCGAGTATACAGGTCACGTGACACGAGTGGACCAATCAGCGTTCGAGTTGAAAATGATGACGTCACAATTTTTGTCCCATGTATCCCATAATGCATCGCTCAGCTGTCAGTCAAACTGACGTCATTTTCAACTCGAACGCTGATTGGTCCATTCGTATCACGTGACACACATGATCCCGCGTGGGTTATCACGCCGGGAAAGAACAAACGTTCTAGATCTTTTACTTCGATTTTACCCTGGGCCCGAGCGAAGGGGAACTGTCAAAGATGAAGAAAGTCCACTGAGCGTCTCTTACCGGTAAAAGAAGATCATCAGTGCTCCTTGTATGGCTTTGTGAGAGAACCTTCTTTCACCTTATAATGAACAAACAACCCATGTTAAAACTACTGATGGTTGACATGTATCTCATCGTAGTCAGTAAACCTTTGAACATCCCCGGGTGAGGGGGGGGGGGGGGGTGACTCCTATATAAATGTTCACTTACGCTTGAAGTGTATCTCACTGTAGTCAGTAAACCTTTGAACATCCCCGGGTGAGGGTGGTGGTGGTGGTGGTGGTGGTGGAGGGGAGGAGGGGGGGTTGGGAGTGACGGGGATGCTCAAAAAGAGAAATAGAATTGAACACCTAAGGGAGACCAATCTGGGTGTGGCTCAACCTCGTCCCCAGGACAGTCCCATGTTCTATGAAAAAAAAAATCCCTACGGACAAGATTGGACGTGTCTCAGACCCATAAAGGAGATCATACTCCAACATAGACGGCATTTGCTTTTTTTGTTTGCAAATTTGCCCACGAAAAACGCTAAGTAATACCTTTACGCACAAAAATATTGGCATTATGTCTTGAAAACCCTAAGTGAGACCAAAATCTGCAATTTACATTCCTTCGCAAAATGACACGAAATCCCTTCCTTTTTATGATTATATGAGTTTTCCCCGGTGGTTGAACATTTCGTATCAGTTCTATTGCGTTGTTCTCTTTGGTATGAGACTACAGCTTTGGTCCGAGTTCTTACTAGTTATTGGGCACCCAGATTTTCTGCGTCTATCAAGATCAAGCGAACTTAGACCTGTCTCACTACCCCTACTCTATCCACGATTAATAACATATTGAGGCATGTAGACAATAGATCAGGACTTCTTAAGACCTGCGTTCTGCGGCATATCCGTTTGCGGTCCTTTGCAGTTAAATTTTCATTTAGTACTTTATATATTGGGGCAACACTTTTCTTGAGTTGTCTGTTACAAAAAGCATCAGTTCGGATTGCTATGGCAACTTGTCAAAATCGTCCTTTTCCTTGAGGGCCATTAAATCCCCCATAACAAAGGAGATTTGAGAAATGGAATGCTTGCACCCACAAGACAATAACCACTTGACTCCAGTTACAATCGAATTGGAACACTGTTTTTTGGGTTTACTCCAAAGCGGAAAGAAGTGCCTCACTGATGGAAACGTACTGTGCTATGGACGAAAAAATCAGCGAACAAGCTCTTACGCTGCTTATGAATGAATCAAAACAAGAAGTATCACATTCGCAAAACATACCTCTAGCGATACGCTGGTTGTGTTCCTCTTCACAGAGAATTGTTTCAAAGTGATTCTGCCAATGAAAGAAAATGTGTTTTAGTATGACGTATCGAGGCGAAAAAGAACCAGTGACGGTGCCTATGCTCTCTTTGTCCCTTACAAGAAAAGCTCCAAAACTGCATTCGAATTTAGTACGTGATTGCACGTACGTTTGGAAAGCGTTTGAAATCCCCCCTATTTAGTAGGCTGTTGTGTTTCTCTTCATTTACCTTTTGTTTGTTGACTTCTTCCAAGGTCTACGAAAAAAGATGTGATCAGCATGTAAAACATGTAAAATTACATATTAAAATGTAACATAAAGCCCTCTTTGTTTTAAATAAATCCACGTATAAATGGGCACAAACTAGGAATAAGATAACCCTGACCTCACTTATTTTCAGGTGACAGAAAGCAACTTTTTAAAAAAACTTGGTGGCCTAAAAGGAATAAGGGGTGGAAGGCTTGCTTGGCTGCGAAATCAGTCTAACAATAACACATCCAACTCAAATAACAAAGTACATAACAAGGGTTATATAATGAATTCATATCGATCTGGGAAGCACCATCCTTGTACCGATTGTGACAGTGATTTTATCAAAACGGTCCAGAAATATACGTACAAAGGTAGGACTTTCTACCCTTTGCGCATGCTTTAAATTTCTTTTTAATTTTTCTTTTGTTTTTCAAATTTTGAAGACCTTTATTAATTGAGTTAAATGTCTAGAAAGTAAAAAATCGGAAGTCGACTCGGACAAGAGAAACAACAGAGAAATAACGACAAGTCGAAGTTATCCAAGCCAGATTTTTTCCTCACATTTTTTTTCATAATGAGCATGCCCAAAACCAAAAAAAAAAACAACAAACGTAAACTTTCCTGTTAATGATATGTGAAATAAATCATATATAAACGGCGGAAATAAAATGAAAATGAAGAAATGATCGTCGCAGTGAACGCAATTTATGCAATTGCGTAAAGAAGCCTGAAAAAAATTCAGGACCTCAACGGGGTTTGAACCCATGACCTTGCGATACCGGTGCGATGCTCTACTAACTGAGCTATGAAGCCACTGACGTTGGGAGCAGGTCATTTGTGGGTTCATATGTTCCCGTGGGGGTGGGGGGGGGGGGGAATGGAGATAAACAATCAGAAGAGGTGAAAAGGGTTAACCCTTCCCAACACTTTTGACTCCTACAGTAGCTACGGCAGTTTAATTTTGTGAAAAGTCTATGAGTGGAAGGTCTTGCGAAGAGGCAGTGGGTCATTTCAAACGATGTGAAGGGGGGTGGAAAACAGTTACATGATTGCGGAATTAAAAAGTGAGATAACGAAATATAAACATCCTTGTTCGTGTCATTTCAAGAGCCAGTGAGTAGAAAACTCTTCCTACCTTAGCCTCAGCCTCCATGGCATCTAGCATGTCTTGTACGCTTTGTTTGTATTTCTTCCAAAAGGTCTCAAGACCAGGAGTCCGTTCCAACCATTCCTGTAGAAAGACAGAAGAAAACGTTAAAGAACACGTTCACTCCGGAGAAGAAGTTATTTTTGGAGTCACAAATAAGTAAAAAGATAACATTGTCTTTTGTTACTGACCTTATTTTAATAAGGTGAGCATATTACCTGTGTGTGTTTTTCACACACAGTTGAAGTGTTCGGCTTTCCGAATACAGGGGCTGAAAAAGGGGGTATTATTATCACACCCCGCAATGATCATTATTATTGTTATCATTTCAGAACGGAAACATATTAGGCATGGCCTAGTGTTTCTATGCTTAAGCGTATGTCTTTTTTGAACTTTGCCTTCGACATATCTTATCCGGCTTTGGTGAGTGTCCTCGGACTCGTGCGGTTTCCCACAGAGTGTGGCCGTTGGCTTAATTTGTCCCATCCCTTAATAAAAATGTCTTGTTTATTTACAATTTGAATACGTTATATCGGTGTACTCTCGTAATCAAAATTTGTTAACGTGGCCTTTAAAAATTAGCGTGATCTCTCTACTAACGAGTGACGTCACGATAAGAGGGCCGGGCTGCAGAGCATGGCCCAAGATATGAGGACCTGTCAGGGTAAATTCCGACAAGCGACATGGCCCAAAAAGTAGCGACAGAGCCTAGAATGAAATCCCGACAAGCGACAACCCGGCTTTGGTTAAATTGCGACAGTGACGGCAAAGCCGAGAATATGCGACAAAGAACGATAGTTTGGCTAATTTATCACCAGTCTGAATGCCAAGAAGAAGTAATTTTCGTTAATTTTCCTTGCGCTTCAGAGATTGTCTCTCGTCAGGGAGTTTCAGTGGACCCTCCTGAACGCGTCGCGTTGGCCCGTCGCGTAGTCATCATTTACGCAACCCCACATAACTCCTGGGAGAGCTTGGAACTAAGTTGTCCGTCAAATAGCTTAACTTTAGGCACACTTTACATCTCTTGTAATCACTACTTTCATATAGACTATAATGCACCTTGTTTTCCCAATCAGAATTTTGCATAACCATTGTTTCCAAATTCTCCAGGGTATTACAGTAAGCCAAGAGAAATCGAAAACAATGGTTATGCAAAGTTTTTGGGAGGTAAACAAGGTGCATTATGGTCTATGTGAAAATGGTGAATACTTTGCTTGTTCCTGAACTTCTCACATCCTTGTCGCTCTCTGTCGGACGGTGATGACGGTGGAGAGACCATGGACCAGGTAACTTAATCACCGACCTTCCAATCGCTCTCACAGAGTAGACCACCGTTAAACGGCTTTCACGTCAGTTAGTCTTAAAATGTTGAACGTGGGTGTGTTGACAGTATTCCTTTAAGCGAATCCAACAACGGATTTCTGATCCGAGATTTGCCAGATTTCGCGGTCGAAAGGAACGTTAAATCCGAAATCGGATTTGTTACCTTGGTAACCTTTTGCAAACGCGTGCAATATGCATGACAGCCTCAGCCTCTCAAGAAATGACATTTTTGCTACTGTTTGACAAATTATGCGATTACACCGTGCAGAAATTTGTGGTCGGCAGTTCGAATAACGACGATGGAACATACTGAACAGAACAAGAAGATCAAGATCAAAATTCCGAAGGAGCGCGTTAAAGTTGAAAATTATCTAAAGGTTGTCGGCTCAGTTTAACCCAGTTTCGTAGCTCGGTTTTTTATGTAATACGATCGAGTGCCTATCGCGTCCACAAGCGATTTTGTAGAAAGATAGCAGTTATTTGTCCCTTTTAGCGACAAATGGTCAGCACATGGATATTTTACTGTACCACTTTGAACAATCTTCTAGTGTTTTCAGATGTTTTACGGCAAATGGCAGCAATTAGGAAAATCTCTACGGGAAATACAGCTGGATCATCTGACTAATTTCGAATCCACTGTGAATGGAACAGCGTAGATCACTAATCCGTTAATCTGGATTCGGATTCTTCGGATTTCAAATCCAATGTGAATCTTTTTTCAAAAAGGATTCAACAGATCAAAAATCCGAATTTGGATTTGCCGAAAGGAATGCCAAATCCGTTTTAAGATGGAAAATCCGTTTTGGATTCACCGAAAGGAACACACCCTTAATTGTGAATGGCGATGTATCGGTGTTCTACACGCGACAGGTTAACTGAGAAATTGCACAACTGTAATGGTTTCTTTACAACACATCGCTATCCCCCTTTTCTAAAATTCCGACGAAGACAAAGAATTTTCGTTCAATTTCCGACAGCGACGTGAAGCATTAATACACACCGACCCGAGACGTTTTAAAATTCAGACGAGCGACATGGGAGCCCCCCCTGGCAGGGCCTCAGATATCGGTTGACGATGAAGAGTTTTAGCAATCTTTCGGAATTTGGAGGCCCATCAACTTAAAAGACGTCGCCATTTTTTTGTTGTTGTGATTAAAAAGCCCTTCAAACATATCCAAGGGAAATGCAACATAAAAAAGAAGAAAAAGGAAGACGTAGTTCCACATGGCGAATAAACCACAGTTTCAAATGCATTCATACTCTCTATATAGAAAAACAAAATCCTTAAGACAAGTTTGCCTTTTCAGGCTGAATGGGAAAATCTGATTGACGTTTGAAACAAACCTGGACGCGCTGCAGCAACGATGTTTCTTCTTCTGACTGTTTAAGAATTTTTCTATCACCGGAGTCAAATTGACTTCTAGAAATTTACACATGTTAAATTGCAGCAAAGAACTAATGTATCTACAATAGAGAGGAGAAGTGTGACGTCACATCACCATGGTAGCAAAATTTCTGGATCACAACAACAGGGAGTTTTTGCACCTGTACGGCTAACAGGAAACAAACAATAGGCTTAGACTGGCAAAAAAAAGAAAACAACTTTTCACGTGTATCACGCTTTTTTGTACATTTCTTAGCCGTTCTTGCACGACCGCGACATGAAACTTCCTAATTTCACGCGCCTGCTCCATGGAGTAGGTGACCACAACGCAAAAATCTTCTTTTCCTTTTTCTAAACTTAGATAAGGTCCTTTTGGATTTAACCCAGAAAATTTCGCCAACATTTGACAAATTAAATGAATCTAAATAAGATCGATGAAGTTTGAAACAGTACGAATCCACTTTTTAAGTGACGTTTTGGTTTGTTGTCATCCAGAAATTTTGTTACCATGGCAACTTGTCGTAACGACATCTCCTCTCTATAGACTGTAATTATATTGAGCAGCCGCCTGCAAATACAATCCATTCTCCCTGACATCTCCTTATGACAACACATAGAAAAGGCCAGTGCCATTCTTAAATCATTTTGTTTGACTCTTATTTGGAGGCCGACACTTCCCACATGTAGACACTAAATAGCGGCCATCCGCCTTGAGATAGCTGACTGAAAGTGAGAACTTATTACGTATTGCAGACCTATCTCTTTTCCATTGACCACTCCAGAAAATACCATAACATACCATAATGCTCTTTGCTTGTGACCCCCAAATTTAACATAAGCATTGTTTTCAGTTTCTCTTAGAGCTTCTCTTGGGAACTAAAATGGCCCTAAGTGAAAATGAAAACAATGCTTATGCAAAAGAAGGAAGATGTAGGTCTGCAATACGTACTTGCGGTTCCTTTATCGACCATTGTGTCATGAAAAAAAGACTGATACCGTAAAATTCCGAAAATACGCCCGGGGCTAATATTTTTCAAAGGCCCTTTTCAAGGAACTTATATTCGATGGGGAGGGAGGCTTATCTACGGAGGGAAATTTGCGTTTCAAAATTGATTGGGCTGGCCTTATACCTGGAAGGAAATTTACCGTTTTTGCTCTGTTTTACTTTGTATTTGAGGGCAATTTCCAAGTATAATCCCCCGGGCGGGGGCTTATATTTGGAGGGGCGATTTAACGGAAGGTTTTTTTGCGTTACGAGTTTGGGGGGCTTATATTTGGAGGGGCTTATACATGGAGGGGCTTATTTTCGGAATTTTACGGTATCTATACCATGCCATAGTTGTCAGTATTGGTGTCCTTCCCTGTTCTGCTTCAAGACTACTGTCTTTTATCTTGCGTTCATCATATCAGTATATTTTATTGCTCAACACCTTCTCATCATATTATTTGACAAAATTATCCGGTTGTAAACTTGCGAGACGAGCAGTGAATCTTTCAATAAACTAAACAAGTGATTCTAATGTAAATTTGAATATTGATCGTGGAAAATTACAGTTTATTTATTCAGGTAAAGATAATTTTTTCAATCAGACCTGTATTCCTGTGATTTGCATTTACTTCTTTGATCCTGCAATGGAAACAGGACGAACACAGTCATTATCGCAGTGAATCGCCAGAAATGGTTGTTTTTATTAATTCTAAAGACGTAGAATTAGTCTGAGACTGACGAACGTTGGCGAAAGTGTCTACCTCACTTTAAGTGTCTCTATTTCGTCAAGTTCAAGTGAGAAATGAGTTAAGTCTTAAACCCTGTCAGTCTGAAGACGAAATTACTTGTCAAGACGAACTATTAGTTCTCTTCTTAACTGCTATAGTACAACTAAAATGACAAACAGAAAGCTTCGTGTGTCTGGTCTTACGCGGAACACATAACGTTGTAATGAATCCAACATGTTAGCCCATCATCTTCTAAGATTGTTGCATGGTGTTTTAAACGATATCCGATAATTACCGAACTTCATCACGTCCAAGATGCTGCATCCAACAATGTTTGTTAAAGCCTGAGCAACAGATGAACACGTTGCGACATGTTTTTCTGTTTCCCCAACTTATCAACGTGTTGGATCCATGGGTTGCAGACGACAATTCTTTTTGACATTTGTGCTGGCTGCTTTTTCTATGGTTTTCAAAGTGAAACTTTGATTTTTGTTGTTGCTTGAAAATTAGCGAGCCTTACATTTGAGGAAGAGAACAAGTACGAGTACGAGATTTTACTTTATTTAACTTTTTTTCACCAAAAAAATTAGTACGGTTATTTATACGGAAGGAGGTTAAGCCCTCTTCCGATCGCAAAATGATAACTTCTTACATTTGATGAATTGTTCCCACAACTACGACATTCTCGCTAAATCCCGTTGTAGAATGACAATGGCTATAACGTTTTCCCGCCAAAATAACGCTGGCTCACGCGAATCAATCAATCAATCAATCAATCAATCAATCAATCAATCAATCAATCAATCAATCAATCAATCAATCAATCATCTTTATTTAAACACGGAATCCCATTCATAAAAATGCTCTTCCAGAGAGCCTTGCAAAAATTCATGCAATAAAACAACATTAGATAAATATAGTTATTAAAATGGTATAAATTACAAATCTGAGATAAATGACTTCAAGCTTGTCTGTCGTTTAACGGTGTTTGATGGACTATTCCAGAGAACCGCCGCTCTATAGTGGAAGCTGTTTTTTCCAGCCTCAGTATACGGTCTTTGTACAAACAAATACTTAGTATTATCTCGTACCCGTAGTCGTCCTCGTCCTGCAAATCTAAAGCTCTCTATTGAGCTTGAGCAGTGCGTCTGAACTTGATGGGTCTCATACCTTCTTAATTCCGAGTTTATTCTCAATTAGTCTAAACTGAAGACTATGGAACCCAGAAGCCGGAACCAAGTGATCTCTGCAAATAAAAAAAAAACTCCCTAGAAAGATTTTCGTATGACCTTGAAATGAAAACGCGCGAACAAAACAGAAACAACAAACGAACGCAAATAGAGCGATTTGATTGGTTTATCGAACAGATACAAACGCGCGTGGCTTTTGGTTGGCTACTTCCTACTGCTCCTACACAGCCGTAGGTTAAGCGAAGGCTCGGGTGAAAAAACTTCATGCCCGAAGAACTTTCTAGAAATCAACCGATCCTTCGCTTTGACGTCATACTGCAACACGATTGGCCAATCGAACAATGCCTTCCCCATATTAGGGTTTTCTTTGGCGGGAAAACGAAGAGTCCATGTTATGATCTTTTCATCCACTGGCTGATAAAACAAATAATGAACACTTACCGAAACCATTTTTCAAGGTCATACGAAAATCGCTCTAGCAAAGGCCCCTTTTATATAAAGAAAAGTTTTCCCCGGGTAGACGGGTCACCCACCCACCCTAGCTAGCTACCCTGGGCCAGCCAACTTTTCATACTTTTACTTACAAAACGTTGCGAACCGTTTACAAGAGACACAAAAAGTTGACCCGGTGGGTCCCCATTTTGTGATTGTAGGGTCAACCTCCTAGCCGTCCATTTCTTCTCCATTACCAGTTTGGCTCGCACTGCCGCTAGAGGTGAGACAATAGGGACTTTAAGATCGGGTGTCTTTAAAACAAGACCCCCCAAGACCCCCTAAGACCCCGACGACCCGTAAGACCCTCGTTGAATCTTTATGTCCCTAATTATCAGAACATGCGCGAGCGCTGTTGGCTCAGGCAAAGGAGTCAACTTTTTTCCCATATAAACTCTCGCTAAAGTCGATTCTGCTGGGAGGGGGCGGGGGTGACCCTTCCACTCTGGACAGGTTTTCCCCATATAACGGGGCATTAGAAACCCAGTGCTGAATCCCAGATACGCAACAATTCATAAGTAACTGACCTGAATTTCATAAAATCCATTGGGGTCATCGATTCCATAATCACGACCTGGTCACGTAGCAGCTGTAATTAAAGTTGAGAAAATACCCAAGACAATTAATACAAGCAAATCCGTTTCAAAACATAAATTATAATAATTCTTAATGCAACTTATGAACTTCTGCCACTGGACATACTGATATCCTGGACAGTCAGTAAGGGTTGTAAGGTCACATCTGTATCAGCTGTGTTCACCTAAATTAAAGGGTAATAATAGATAGGGTTAATAGAAGCCAAAGAAGAGACCACACACTTTTTGAGAAGTTACAGGCTTACGTTTTTGATTTTTGTACCAACACTGCTTCAAAAAACTTAATGACAGTCTGGATGGACTCTTATGAAGGCATTTCGTAAGTGAAACCTGATAGTATACAGCTATTTCGAGAAAGGTTGTCGGAAAAAGGGCACTCGACAATGTATTGTGGGTGGTTTTGATTTCACTGTTCTTCAAACGGCACGAGAGGCCATAGCCGTATGTTTGTGAGTGCTAAAGGAAAGCAACAATAGAAGATTCGAAAGCTACAGTGTCAGGAACAGCGTATTGATCATATCTCATATGACCTTTCGGGATTGTCGGGTGCTTATTTTTTTCGACAACCTTTATCGAAATAGCTGCATGTGGGTCAGTATTTCAATCATGAAATACACCCGTCCAAGCTGAGGCAGTGTTTAAAGTCTATATGAGGAAGGATCAACAGTGACCCCAGCGCGGCAAGAACACTTCGGTGCGCTCAAAAGAATGTTAAAAAACTATCAAAAGGAATGAATCGATGGATTGTTTGAAAAATAAAGGTCGTCAAACCACAGGGATAACAACTGAGAATTAAACGTCACAGGCAGGTAAAGGCAGAATAATCAGCCGCAGACCTTAGGAAGGAATTCATGAAAATACTGCGGAGTTCATCAGGAGCTTAAAAAATTTTCCGGCGTATGAAAGAACTTGTTTCAAATGCCACATTGCAGCTTTAAAACTCTTTCAGTTTTTCATCAAGGGCCAAGTTAGCCTGCTCCACAGCCGTTCTTTGTGCCGCACCTCCCCACAGGAGCGTTTGCGTGACGACATAAAAACTGCTGCGAAGCAGAGTAGGGCATGCTGATAACACTTTTTATGGATTGATTATTATGACCTTAATATATTCCAGCTGACACCCAAACTGCAAAAAGTAGTACAATAGGTGTCGAACTAAACTTTTTTGAAGTAGATTTAATAAATTGAATTTGGAGTGGAATGAATTCATATTGATGACGTCATGGCTTTTTATCTCATGAATAAAATGGGGTTGAATCTTCTCAAGGAGGGCAGGGATAAATAGGCGAGTTCCAAATAATTAAAATTCAGACTTAGCATGGGCAAGACACAGCAGCAGTGCTAAAGAACCCGTAAAGACTGATATACTCTAAGGCTGACAAGCGAGCATACGAACATGTCTCTGGGAATGACAGGGTGTGCGTTCACCACCGACACCCGGCAATAAGACATTACATTTTCATAAAAAGTATCTCATAGTAATAAAATATCTCACGTTTTGGATCTTCAAAATGCGGTTAAGTCTTGAACTTAAAACGAGCATCTTCCTTCCTTCCATATCCTAATAAAATGAGACAAAATTTGTTGAGCCATAAGCAAAAATGAAATATAATTGCCCAGAGCTTCTATAACCAGTATAGAATATGGAGTTTCTTGTGTGCCTTAAGTTTTTGCTTCAGTAAAAATTTTGCCTCTTGTTGCAGTCCTAGAAATCATACAAACGGATCATACTTTGCAAAGAACAACAACCATATCAATGTATCATTACGAACTAGAAAATCTTGCACAGTGTCATACGTGTATATATTAATTAGCAATTATTGAATGTGGCTGAGTAGGATGCAAAAAACTATGCAGATCTGGGAGAATGTTATCCACCGAGACTGAAAGCCTAACATCCTCCGAGATCTACATAATTCTTCACGTCATACGAAAACCGAATTCAATAGTTGTTTTATTATTCATCCAAAATTTTTCTACTGAAGTTCTCAACAAGCTTATCTCCTCGTAGACTTTCCTCTATAAACTTTGGCTTATTTCTCGGTGCGGTTTCAGGATATAAACAGATGTTTTTTTTTCTTGCAGATACTTCTTGAAAGGTAGACGGGCAATATGTTTTGCGTATACTTGCATTTCTTCCGTCCGGTTTTAGTCAGAAATTCAGCTATTTCTTCTTCAGATAGCTGTGAATGCCATTTTTTTTAGTTCACTCTTGAATAAACTGCTAGGAGGCTGTTCCTGGAAACGAGGTTGATCAATCGTCTATTACCCAGGCAGCCTCGTTTCCAATCAAATATACCATCAAATCAATGGTATATTGCTCGCATCTTCCAAATATAATTAGCGCCCGTTAATTATGAAGAATTAGCCCGAGTATTGAAGCCAATCAGAAACGGGAAATATTTTGAATGAATAATAAATACATTTAACAATTATTCGTGGAAATCGAGGTGAATAGTGGATGAATATTTTTGGCAAAAATTTTCACGTTAGGAAACCCTGAGTTTACAAAACGACTTCTTCTAATCGAACAAACAGTTGTTGAAAACATTCCATCAAGGAAGAAAAATTAGCTTAAGTGAATGGAATACGCCGTTTTGAATCCTTCAAAGTCTTCTCCTGTGTAAAAAATATCAACCCTAGGATTTTGTAGAATTTCGAACGATCGTTCTCTAAAATATTGGATATTAAAACATCGAGCTCCCTCATTATCAACTCGCTCGGAGGTGAATAGTCCGAGCTAGCGAACCAATCAGATATCCCTTAAAACACCAAGATCACTGAGTGTGTGTATATTCTAAATGTCAATGTAAGACTCTTCCTTCACTGGTTTCACAGCAAAAACGTTGAAAAAGTAAACTGCCTTGTTTTAAGTTAATGATGAACAACTAAATTAGGAAAAAGCTTTTCCAGCTTTTTCAGTTTAAGCCGTTTTTCTCTCATTTTGACCACTTGTTCAAAGCTTTGGCTTCTTTAACTATCAACTAACCAGTGTCTCAAAGATTTCCATGACAGAGTCCAACTCATGAATGATCTCCTTAAACCACAGTTCGTAAACTGGAAAGGAAAAAGAAATAAACAGGGATAATATCTTTCATCAGGATAAACATTCAGAACATTGAAATATACCAGATTAGGACCGGAAATAAGATTGAGAATCCCGAACTCAGAAGTTTTGCCAATGGGTTTTCTGATCCAAGCATATCGCACCTGGGCCATAAAACCCGATATGAAGAAAACTCCTTCTGCCGCTGACGGTGTGGACCTCCAATTCGTTAGTAAAAAGTATAAACAAAATTTGTCAAAATACCCTGATGTACAATAATGAACAACAATTCATCATGAGCAGTGGATTCACTTGGCTTCTGACAGTCAAGAAGCTTGCCAAGCTGCAAGAGATAAGAATTGTTGGAAGTTATTTCTTTATAATCTGACTAGAAAGTCCAAGAGTTGATTTTTCAGTCCATCCTTCCTTCCATCTGCCCCAGTTACATTTGGGTCTCTCCTAACGGCCACTCCACAGTCATATCCAACATTTGCGATTGGAATCAATATTTTATTAAAAACGCCCGCAAAAAAAATCGATGAAAAAGTTCCTGAATTTCTTTTGTTAAAACAAACCGGAAACAAACAAGATTCCTCCGCTTTCCACACGTCACAAACTGCTTCCACCAAACTGTCACACACCGCGTATAGATAAAAGTGTTGACGACGATGATGATGATGATGGCCAGCGGAGCTCTCGCACGATGCGCACGCAGCGGAGTACCATTTGGTTAACTATTTAGTTATCCACCAAAACTTTGTTATCTATGACGTACATACGTCGGTCCGCCCCTTCAAGTTAGCGCATGTGAAATGTCTTACTACATGTTTTAAGTCCAAGGTATAGGCACTGTATGCAAATGGTGTTTAACTTGATATTGGACATCCATCTTATGATCAGTTGACAGCGGTTAAAGTAGGGTACCCGCTGACCAATGTCACATGCCGGTATCGCGGGCTCAGATGACCAACTCATTGAGGTGACCTGTTTTTTTGAAAAGTTCTCCGCTGAGCAGTTTTGGTATTCGAGTGATCGCATGCACAGAAAACTTCGTTTCAAAAGACATTTCTTAAAAATTCCAAGAGAGCTTTGTTTTTGGCCTTGGCTGAAACTATATATTACAAAATTTACGATACACACAATTTACATTCCATTCATTATTTTTGTCAAATTATGCTCTGTAAAAGTCGTATTAAAAAATATTAGAGGGAAAGAAAATTAAATGGAGAGAGAAGAGATTAAAAGGGGCATATCGTTTGCTTCAAAAACTTTACTGATAAAGATACATTCAGTGGAGAACACCCCAACTGTTATTTTCTGGCCACAGTAGGGGCCAACAAAGCCGATCCTTTGCTTTGGCTATAGACTAAGCCAGGCGGAAACAGCAAGGCTACACTCATTTCACGTTAATTTATAAAAGATATTGTAATTAAATTGATTAATTATTACTTAATAATATATTTCAATTAATTTCATTTGTACAGAGCATAATTTTGACAATGTAAAGTGAGACATTTATGCCCTGGAATATTTTAATTGAACATTATAAGTTGATACTGACCCGCCTTGATCAGCGTTGATCAATATGCTTAGATCTAGTATTAAAAGCTATTTGCATTAAGGCGAGACGCAAGAGGGAAAAAAGAACGAAAAAAAAATATAATATACATTATGGTTTCCCTTCATACAGGCTTCCAAACTCTAGACGGGGATCATCAAACCTGGAGATATCCTGCGTAAGACACTTCTTTATCGTCACCATGTCCTCCTTCCTGGGTACTTGCTTCGTCATCACTGTGAAAGAAATCAGCATACTTCAACAACATATCAGTTTAGAACAAAGGCTGTAAGCCAGGGGTATAATGCCGGCTATCGACTATTGTCTAGAATTCACACAAGTATCAACAGATCACGAAAAACAATAGTCTTTTAAAGTAAGCTCAGATACTTCTGTCCTAATCAACATTAATAACCACTGGCCGCAGGCTGTGGTGTAACTTTTAACAGCGTTTTTGATGTTCGTTAAAATTGTAAAAGCAGGTACCATATGAAGGCTTTCTTACAGATCGTGAGCATAATAAGAACAGTTCATAATGATGAATTGTTGAAAGTCCTCCCGGGTCACTTGCAGTCAGGAAGATGCACGGCTTGAGGATAAATCAGCTCGTGGAGAGTGGTTACCTCCGTGGTCATTGGGCTTACAAGTGGGCGTTTCTGATACGTTGGAACACAACTCCCATTAAGAGCATTGGCAGTTCTTTGTTCGCAGGCTCAAGTCTTATAAGGCAATAGCGAGCTTAAGCAACGACGACGGCGACGACAACGAGAATGGCAAAAAAAGCAATAGGTTTCAGTAGTTTGGAAAAACAACAACTTTGCACGTGCATCACGCTTTTTGGTACATTTCTTTGCAGTCACTGCACGACAACGATGTAAAAAGGCCAAATTTCACGTTTTTTGGGGGACGTGAACACTAGACAACGACTTTTGTTTTCTTTTCCTGAACTTTGGTAAAGCTTTTTAAAATTTAAATCCAGAAAAAAATTGCCAACATTTGACGAATTGAACGAGATGGAATAAGCGCGATAAAGTTTGAAGCAGCGCGACTTTACTTCTTTAAGTGACGTTGCGTAGCCGTCGCCGTCGTTTTTGCTTAAGCTCCCGAGTATCTGTTCTCAAAAACCTAGCCTGTGAACTGGCTCACAAGTGGAGCGGGGCCAAATAGAAAATCGGCAAGCCGAGCGTGGTTTGGGAGGGGAAAAAAGGAAGGGGGAGGGGGGGGGGGTGGTTGTAGACTTTGTTTTGATGACGCACATCTATGATACGAGAGTCTAGTGTCATGAGCTGATTGGCTGCATTTCCTCATTCCGCGAAAAATACCCAATTTCGCGCAAGTGTTATTGAAGCCGATGCAAGCGTAAAAAAACTTCATAATTTGACAGGTGTAATTACCATATTGACATGTTATTGACATATGTGTTACAGGATAATAGCAAGTGGGCGGTGCGGTGGGCAGCAAGGCTACGAGCTCCCCCTGCTTCTTTTCTCCCTCAGGCCACGCTGAGCTTACTGCGCACTCCGATTTTCTTTTTCGCCACCGCTCCACTTGGAAGCCTGCTCGCAGGCTATCAAAACCATTGCTAACAGTTTTATGTACTAGAGGGAGATGGATATGTATAATACGAGTTTGATGGTAAGATGAGCCAAGAGATCTGATCGCAGTTGTTAGCCTTATTTCGGTTATTATTTTAAACCATCATTAGGCCACGAAGGAGCAGGCTCTCATTTGAATAAGAATAGATGGGGCTACTGGCTTTAAATTCTGAATTAATTACTGATATTTTTTAACGTGTCCAACCTCGTCCATCAAAGTGAAAGCCGTTGGGGTTCATAATGGATATTAAACTTACCCTGTTAGCAAGCTCACCTTTTGGGGGAGTTGCGAAAAGTTACGCGACAGCAACACGCGAAAGGAGACGCGCGCAGAGCAGGGAAAGAAAGGGAGAGCTCTCCTTTTTCTCCTCCCGTCGCGGCTTCGCGGCTCACTCGCGCGTTCTCTCTTGGCTAGCTCCGCTCGCCATAAATAAAGAGCTTGTTCGCAGGCTATATCAAACTTTGCCGCAGGTGCGGAATGCATTTTTGCGCGAATACATGTCCTACATGTTTATTCCTACGCCTACCTACTTACGTGATGTACCAGTATAATTGCATGATCTTCCCAGTTCTGTCGTTGTCTAATTTTTTTCGGGTAGCTCATTCAAGAGCCTGAATGCTTTTTGTGAGAAGTCCTTCAAGTGTTTGTTCCACATCGCCATTGAGTCTAGGAATAAAAGAGCATAATACCGTGTTTCCTCGAATAATAGCCTGGGGCGATTATTAATTTTTTCACACCAAAAGGGGAAGATTATTCGATGGAGGAGATTATTTCAAATATTGCTCACTGGAAGTCGTGCACTAAATATTGAACAATTATTGGACGAGGATCGAAACAGTAACAAAACAGATAGTATTTGATCTTGGCTCAATTAATACAAAAGGTAGATGTAGCATGATCATAAAACCACCTTTCGCTTTAGGGCCTGTTTACATGGAGTGGGGGAGCCCGGTCTATTGGGGTTGGTTTCTTTTGTTTTCACGCTCTGGGGGACACAAAACAAAAGAAACCTACCCCACAAGACCGGGTCCCCCACTCCATGTAAACAGGCCCTTAATTACTTTTTTATTATTATCGTTTTCTCACCTTTGTTGCCCTCACATCTTAAGCGACAGCAAATGCTGTAAGAAAGCCTTGTCGGTGGAGAAGAATGAGATTTTAGCGTTTTAAATTTGTCCAGAATGTCACGACCGACATAAATCCTTCCACGGGCCTTGAGCTGATGAACTCCGAGATTCAGATCTCTTTGCTGCGCTCCTCACAAAGCTCCAAAAGCCACTGGCACAGCGTTTTCCGTCTCGGGCCGACATCCTTCGCTTGGAGCGCTAAATAGCGCTTAGATTTTTGAAATTTTTCCTAAAAATTACTGTAACAAGCAAACCTTACGTGTAAGTAATTTGATATGGATACAAAGCGAAACGAACACCGATTAGTGACGATGGAAATGGATTTTGACTCGCAGTCTCGCTAAAGACCTGTTCGGCTAACTCAATGTTGTAACCAATTCAATTCTCCCGGGGTTAAGATTCTTTGTGCATTGTATCTGCATTATAATGTGGCATTCACATTTAAATGATATGGAAATTCCTGAAACAAAACGTTTTATTCCCAAAGTGTTTGAATGGGTACAACATTGAGTTAGCCAAATAGGTCTATTCTCGGGAGAAAGATTGAATGGGAACTCGGTACAGTCCCCACATTAATTTGATGTAATAACAATTGTATCGTCTCAATGAAAGGCTTTGTTGGGGTTATTTTCTTTAAACAACAACAAAAGCTTTTTGTTATCTAGCTTTCCTAACTGTGAATCGATGGTTTCATTTTTTCAGCTGTAAAGGACTCGGAAAATCAGAGGTCACCTCAACACTGCTCACTGACACTCGTATATGCTTTTATTTAATTTATGTATGTCTGGTCATGTTCCTTTGCTGATGAGTATTTACAGCAGCTATTCAGGCTATTAAAAGGTCAGACGAAGAATATATGTTAACGAACGTTCAAGCTAACTTTATCTTGTAAAAATATACATAAAAAGGGCCTGACAAAATGCTGTATGGAGACCAGCTTTCCATGCTTGGAGTAATGCGTAGAAATATGACGTGAAACTTAGGGGCGGATCTAGGGGGAGGGTGAAGGGGGTGTGCACCCCCCCCCCCCCGAGATGACCTGCGGTTTTCTAATACAGCTGGTATTCTGCAAAAAAAAAACTATGTGGTTTATTGGCGTTGAAGTAGAGCAAGAGACGAGTGCACCCCCTCCTGAAAAAAATCCTGGATCCGCCCCTGAAACTGAATATAAATCAAATAAAAAATTCAGCATCTTTTAAATAGATCGTTATATCTAGGTCAGAACATCATCATTTGTGTATGTTTTATGATGGGTACTAGGTTTTCAAAGAAAAAATCACCTTTGTTTTGATACGTCATGTGTTTGTTGTGCTAATCAGAGGCCCGTTTTAGCTCGTTTTAGATCAATTGTAAGGTAAGAGTCGGTGTATTTCTTAAAAAACGAAATTGCTTTGGCTTTAACAATTCATTTTCACTTACCAAATACAGAATAAGGGCTTCTTGTCAACAATTTGGTTTGTTTATGGCCTGAATTATGCTCAAAATTCCATTTTGCATCGCCTAAGAGGGGCGCGAAGTGTTTGTTCCAAAAATTCAATAAACCATAATAAGCCAACAACAACAACAACAAGAAAAACAATATTTATTTAAATAAGATAAAAATCACAGCGGAGCTGATGTCGTCGTGTAGTTAAAAGTTTAACACAGTTTACAAATGAATAAAAAGCTTAGAAACTAATTAAAATTTAGAAGAGATGTAACCTATTTGAAAAAAATATACCTATAAACTAAGCTCTTCGCGTGAAGTTCTGCGTTACTGCGCTTTTGACAAACATGCGAACTCTAAAGTTCAAAAGCCGCCTTCACAATTGCGTTTTTCACTGCCGTCAATCATAATTACGATCACAAGCAATGTACTTGAAACACAGAAACACACAAAGCAAAACGGATCCAAATCCACCAATAACAAATCGCAAACCATGACCTTTGCAACCAGTTAAAGTAAAGTTTTGTTTCCTAAGAGGTCCGTTAAGATGATTGACAGCAGCGAAAAACGCTATCGTCAGTTGGCTTTTGAACTTCACAATTAGCGTGTTTGTGAAAAGAGAGTTTTTAAACAATTGTTTTAGTAAATTCCACCTAGTTGGTCAAAAATATCGAGAATAAAAAAAGTTTAGCTAGTTAAAGCTAGACTTTAATCCTTTTTTTGCTGCCAAAAAGCCCGCGCTTTTCGCTACTATTGGGCTATAACATATAGCCTAGTAGTAACTCAACCAATCAGAACACAGCATTGATAATAGACCACTAGTTGGATTTTACTAAAATGTAATATGATAACTATAATGCAATATGATTAAAAATTATTCTGGTAAAAGGTTTTTCTCCACTGAATTTTAAAATTACTCAATTTCCTGATGGATTCTGTCTTTAAAACTGTTCATAATAATTTGCATAAAGTGTCGATAAAGTGGTCAGTTGGTCAGTTTCGAAAGAAACTGTGGTGTTGTTCCAGTGGAAATTAAAACGCACATTTCGTCAGCTGAGTTGATTCAGTAAAGTTGCCATCATTCAAAGATGCATAAACTGATGTTTCGAGTGATAACCTTTCAACACCGGGACTTGAAAACTGAACGTGGCAATGTGATAAATTCCTATACAGATCTAAAAACTGATCAGGAGTGACAACAATGATTTTTTTCATGTGGATAAATGGTTGGGCCACTGGGAACCGTGAACGACAATTTTTTCAGTTGTGTGATCAATCGCTTGTCCAATCATTTCTAGCCTGTGAACTGGATCTCTGTTTGTGAAAAGGGTGAAACAATCACGAGGAGAGGGAAGGGAAAGGATGAATCCCTTCCCTCTCCTCGTGATTTTATTTCGTTTTGTTTCAAACTCATTATCATACATTACCATACCCAAAAACAAAGGGAAATAATTTGAATCAAGGATAAAAATTGAACCACAACATATACGCTAGTTTAGCCCCTCCCCCTTCCCCTCCGGGCTATGACCCTAGCTGCCGATGCACGCGCATTTTTGGTGGTCACGCCACAGCACGATAAATTATTCGCTCTCGTTTTCACAGTATTTCCCTTCGTCGTTCAAGCAGAAGCTCTCAGTAATCTTAGTGAAATCGCAAACAGTAAGTACATCATGCGCATCATGTATTCAAATCGAGTATCTACTTGTAGTAAATACCATTCCTTACGAATGGTCCAAACAATGCGCAATTCAGGATTACATTTTTCACGGCCCTTGTACCATTTGGTTTGGATTGCCTGTTTCGCACCTCGGTTTTGGGTACTACTCGGGTTGAAGACACACCAGGTAAATAATGTCAACGGGATCTACCAGTTGTTTTTGAACTACTTTAATGTCACAATTTCCAATCTCGCGACAGCTAGCTAGATGTGTATATGCGTAGTCAACTGAAAATAAAGGCATACATTGCATTGCTTACTTGTGAATCGACTATAAAAGCTTGATAAATCGAATCTAACTGAAAATGAAATCAGTAAACTTTCTTCAACAAATGTGAACATACTTACAATTCTGTAAGGCGTTATCCCGTGATGACACGGCTATTTTCCTATAACAGGATATAACAGGATTCTTTCTCACTGACCCTTCAATTTCTCTAATCACGCTAGTCCCACGAGCGAGCTGAAAACTGATTGGCTAAATTCTAAGAAAGAATAATAATCTTGCGTGTCCGGTTTTATCGCTAATAAAAACAATAAAAAAAGTACCGTGACTCAAAACTAATTACAGCTGTCAACGGAGTGCAAAACATTGCCCCCTTCAAAATCCGGCATAGTATAGGTCACTGCCCAGGCGTGGGTAGCTGACATGGAATAATTTCTTGGTGAGTAGCCTGTTCCAGACGTTCAGATGAGAGGAGAATGCAGGGTGCGAGTGGAGAGCAGAGAGAAAATAACAATTAAGCGGAATCGAAAGAAAAATGATTTTATGATGAGGGGAAGGGTAGGTGGGAAGAGGAGGTGAATTAATTACAACATGGATAAGTCCTGGGGAGGGAACTTCCTTTTAAGAGGCTAATGGGGATGTGCCGCTGGATGGTGTCGCATTTTCACGTTTTCACGACTGGATTGTCTATAATGTGGTCGCATTGTCAATAGAGTTATTAGAGTGCGGTCGCACATTTTCGGATTTTTGGGATTTTTGGTTCTGTTGGTGAAAAGTAAAGTGTTCTTAATTCAATTTAAAAAAAAATGGTCTGATTCATTTTGGAATGACCTAAGGTCGTAGATCATGCATAAATAGAAAGTGACTAAGTTGGGATCGCGAAAATTACGTTTGCCCAAAAGTGACTAAGATGGGGTCTATAACTGGCCACAAAATAGACTATAATGATATTAATCCAAGTACCCGCCCTCTCCTCCCCCGGGGGGATACGTCCTGCTTTCCACGACACACTGCACAAGTCGCGTTAGCTATATGCATCACACTGCCGTCAATACAGTTAAAGACGTACATGGTAATGTTCAACGCTGACTAGCCCGGGTGGCAGGCGCAAAAGGGACCGTCTTCGTTTTCATAGCCTGTATAGCAAGCGTTTCCAATCGAGGTATTGCGCGAAAGTTAGAGCGGGAGCGAAAAAAAGGTGGACTCCCCCGTCATTCATTTGTTTTTGCTCTTGTCCCAACTTTCTCGACGAACTCGCGGACGCAGGCTATCATTTTCAAAATCTGCGGTGTATTTGTTGTGAATAATTTTTTTAAAATAGATCAACAGTTTGAAAAATGGTAAGGAGCTTTATCGAAAAGTCGAGGTTATGCGTTAAAAAAATTATTTCTTCTATAAAAACTTAACGTCTGAATTAGGAGATTTTTATCAATAGCGCATTCAATTCTTTTCGAATTCTTTTGTAAACCCTAAAGAAGAGTCAACTTGATACTGTACACATGAATGTATGAACTGCTTAGGAAGTATTTCTGGGAACTAAACTTGTTCAGGGAGTTTTTCTATACCCCAGTTTACCCCCTTCCCCTCCCCCCGGGCTATCACCCATGGATTGCGCGGGCAGCAAGTGAAATCAAATATCAAACAGCTGCCGATGCAATATATGCGAACTTTTGGTGGTCACGCCACGGCACGGTAAAGCATCCGCTTTCGGTTTCAAAGTATTTCCCTTCGTCGTTCAAGCACAAGCTCTCAGGCAGCCTACATTTGAGTCAAATCGTAAACAGTAAGTATACTCGATTTGCATACTTGATGCAAATCATGTAGTACTCGTAGAAAAAACCGTTTCTTACGACTACAAAAACTGGCTATCCGGGTGGTGGAGCGCTTGAAGCAGGTATATATTATTTGGCCAGTTCGTTCAAAGCGAGGGCGACTGGGAACCTTTTTCGCAGAAAAATAACCGCTCTTTGTAACTATGAGTTTAGTATTTTAGCCACGGTTCCGTGAAAGATATTAAAAAAGCTGTTTCTAGACGTAAAATGTAAACCGAAATTTCGGCCTATAGCAATAGTTCAAAATGTTGAGCCCAAATTGTACATGATCCTACTTAGAGTGCGATGGACGTGAGGTAAATTATGAAGATATCATTCTTAGATCAACTTTGAGACTGAATAAAAGAAAAAGACATCAAAAAGTTAAAGAATGTAAGAGACGTGTTCCTGTTTCTTCAAGCTTGACCACCATTAAGCGTGTCGTCAATATTCAGGCATGACGGAAGTTGTTTCCCCAGGGATGGGGGGTGTACTCCGGATTTCAAGTGACGGGAATGATCGAATGGGGGCAAAAACGAAACCCAAAAAAATCCCTAGGGCTTCAAACAAAACCGAAAAAAATCCTTGGACCAAAATTTAACCCCCAAAAAATCCAATGCCGAATTTCTGAGCCATAAAAATTTCCAGAAAGCATTAAATGATATAACTATTACGATTCTTTAAATTGTTTTGAATACCCACAAAAATCCCTACAATCAAGCTGCCCCAAAAAATACTTGCTAAAATTATCCTGCCCAAAAAAATCCGTTGATCATACCTGTCACTTGAAATCCGGAGTACCCCCGCTGGGGTTGTTTCGCATAGTAATGTGCCTCTGAATTTTGGTTTGCAAAACAGCATATATTCTGTTTATTTTTATTTAGAAGGACGTATATTAAAGAATGGCGATGTAGGATAAAAAGCCCCTTAAATTGGGCTCGACCAAGAAAGCAAGCAAACCCCGGGGGGACCACCCTTAATAAAATGATTGCTGTGTTTATGATGATTTATCGTAGACTCTTTGGGGTTTAACTTGTGACTTATGTCAAAAGAGAATGATCTAAGAGAGGGAATCCCCCATACTGTCTTGCTTATATAGTACCGCTATATACAGTGTATCTAGTTGGAGTTATCGTAATGCCCTTTTAGGCGTATTTGACGTCAATGAGTCACACAAATGAAAGGAACCATTTGCGGGTCAACTGAATAGTCCATCGTGATTTAAAATTCAAAATTGTCAGTGCCCGGTGCCAGTTGTTGTTGCTTTGAAATTCAGTGTACTTTGAAGTTCTAATAAATTTAAGCCATACTTGTTAACAAGATTCATGTACTCTTCGGGAGTGTTTTCCAAATTTTCTAAGGAGCACTCCTTTCACTGCAAAACAAAACCCTCCGGGAACCAAACGGTCTTGAAAAATCAGTTATACTGGAGGTTAATTATGTCTTTAACTGTACCAAATGACGGCAGTGTGATGCATATAGCTAACGTGACTTGTGCGGTGTGTCGTAAAAAGGAGGACCGATCTATGTTGCAATTCACCTCCTGTTTCTATCCCCCTTCCCCTAAAAATAAAGTTGATTTAAGAAGCAAAATATAAAAAACCATTTCAGATATAACATTTCAAAAAATATTCTTAAAAGGATTGCGCCCGTCTGCCGACGTTGTGAGGTTAAAGCTAATTGTGTTATCCCTTTGTTTTTTTTTTTTACACTTGTGCTCTTGACATATTATATTAATAGGTTTTCTTACTCATTCAAAGAACTGTTATGTGAAAAACGACAGGTATGGGTGACCTTTTAAGTGCTGTTAAAAAAAATCCTGTCGCAACATTATTTTTTTCCGGAAACGTTACGAATTTATAGATGCATTAATTGTTTCCACTTCTTAAGCAGGCTTAAAATAAAGAGGAAATACATGGTTTGTGGCTGCTGGTCAATGAGCTGAGTAGGTCGGATACCCTGACAGCAGAAACACGGACGTCATTGTGCAACAGTTTATGCTATGATTTCTCTTTCGATTCCGCTTGTTATTTTCTCTCTGCTCTCTACTTGTGCCATTCTGCGGTGAACATGGGATAATGTTCTTTGATAAACTAAGACACTAAATGCAAAAAGTGGTGAAAAGAATGTATACAAGCGACGTATTAAGCCAAGATTTTCGACCTCTTCATTGATTGTGTCGTCAGTTCAGGCGTGACGGAAGTTGATTTGCATAGCAATGTCTAAATGAATTTTGGCCTTCAAAACTGTATAAGGCTCTCCTTTAGTTTATAAAATATATGAATTTTTGAACGGGTAAATTAAAGGAAGGTGACGGAGAAGAAAGAGCCCATTAAATTGGGCTCTCAGTGTCGTTTGTTCGACCCCACCCGGGACGGTCGACAGCAAAACCCGGGGGGACCTCCCTTACACAATTGATTGTGCTTCTTATACCCTATTGGCGTGTGAATTGTTACCTGGTACCGCTAACGGTGCAAAAATGTAACATTCTTAAAGGAGCTGTGTCACGAAATTCAGCCAAATTAGGAAATTACAAAATGCCCGTCAAATTAAGAGAAACATAAAATAACCGCTTCAAACTTTAAAGACAGGTTAAAGTAACATAACAGAAACAACAGATGCCACGGATGGGCAAAACTGAAGAAGATTGAAACGGATTGAAATTAGGATTTTTGAAAACTGTTGAGCCTAACAGTTTTTCAAAATTAATCCCTGCTGTTTGCAACTTCAAAAATAATGCTCAGGAGACATATTTCTTTGTCTTGGATCCCTGATTTTGTCATTTACATGTAATTTCTTTGCTTACTTTAAGTTCCATAGCGACTGAGGGCGAGTAATTTGCAAAATTAAACAAAATGAATTGAACTGCCGTGACACAGCCCCTTTAATTATTCAAGCAACTGTTATACGAAGGTTACCAAAAAAATTATTTAGTAGGCGCAATATGAAGAAGAAATACATGATTAGCTGCGGGTCAACGAGCTGAGTAGGTGGAATACCCTGACAGTGAAAATATGGACGCCATTGTGCAATTGACATATTTGCTTTCTTTTTCGATTCCCGCCCGCTTGTTATTTTCTCCCTGCTCTCCACTCGCGCCATTCTCCTCTCATCTGAACGCCTGAAACAGGTCAGTTCTTACCATGAAAATACTCCACTGAGTAATTGCGGGCGACAAAAGGAGCCTGCAGACTATTCTTGGTCAGCGGTACTCTATTAACCGCATAGCGAGGTTTTTCCCAAATCTGTCTACATTCTTGGCGTGCTCGTGTTCTACCGTCTAATATGCATAGTATATGGCCGAGAAGGCCATGGTGTTGAGTTAAAGGTCCGTCTGATGTCACAGTAATCACGTGAAAGTACATGCAAGTGATGTAACAATCAAGTACACGTAATTCAGGTACACAAGTACTGTACCAAATATGAGACTTTTCTATTCGCCTTGCCGAACGGGAATCTATCTACCCAGGAAAATGAAAGGAGAGCCTGATCACAGCTTAGTGGGAGACGAGTTGTCGGGAAGATACGTACGTTAGCTAAGTCTAGAAATCCATGTAAATAAAGTTTATTCAGGTTTCACTCCAGTGCATGGTTTTGTATTTTTACACGATTTCAAGCATGTTACGTCGCTTGTCATCTGAAAGCTTCAATAGGCTTCAAACTCCAGTGGTAAAAACTAAGCTTTTTTCATTATTTTATTTTACATACCAGTCACCTTTCGTCATTAAACACGGACTGAAAACCCGATTGAATAATAAGACTTCGTGCAGTCGTGACTGTATACATTTCAGGTTGACGGTAGTGTCACGCATTACTGTTTTCATTGTATCTTTGAATGTGAATACAGCCTTCACTCTTCGCTCCTCACCATTCGCAGGTTAATTGTATCTAAGCAACTGTGAATAAAATCGTTGAATTAAATATGAGTATTGTTTGCTGTGTTGTTCAATTCAGTTTCTACGCTCATGATCCGCAGTAATTTATTTTTTGACACTGGAACTAAAAGGGCTTTGTCTGATTCACATACACAATTATGAAAGCGGTTCTCATCAGTTACATCCCTAACGTAAACCCACATGTTCGCCCATACCTCCTAACCATCGGTTACTTCTATTATAGACTGTGAAAGCGGTAAGCGGAAGCAAATAGTAAAAATATGCAATAAAATTTGCTGTGAAATATGCAATTGATATGTTTATTTTTTGCCTCAAGTGGTTTGAATTACCGCGAAAATAAAAACAGACGTCACGCACAGGCATGTTAAAAGAAAGATCCCGTTTCCTCTTTGACACGCTACTTCTCTTGGTCATTCGAACAGTAACTCTGTAATTACGGTACAGTTGTTATCTTATCTTAGCCTTCTTTCTTAACAGTAAGTACATCACCTACAAAAAGCTGACAATCTGGGGGTGGAAAGCTTGGCAGAAAGGTTGTTTCAACAACCCTGAATTGTTTAAAGCTACATGAACAGGCAACCTTGGCAACAATAGCTAAGGATTACTAGAAATACATGAATCACAGGACCTCGCGAAGGACTACGGGGAAACGGCAAGAAATTGAAGGGGAAATAGAGAAGAAAACATATAAATTTTTAAAAAACAAGCTGTATAAAGAAGCAAAACAAAGCAACAATAACTAATAAAAAAATTAAAGCCACGTGGAACTTATTGTGAACTTATGAACTTATTGTGAACGCAACGATAATATTTTATTGAAAGGCCTTTCCCAAGAACTTCCGCCAGCGCGCCTTGTATAAAAATGATCGCGCCCTATTATACACGAATTCAAAGATACCTTTCAGAAGAATGACTGCCGTTTTGACCGTGAAAACCCAACGTAAACTTATTTCGTCGCATTTAAAGAACAGATGCCGAACTAAGCCGATACGGTATAAACTCGTCTGCCATGAAAACATGTTTTGTTACCTCCATTTTCGCTCCTATCTTAAGACTTATCATCAAAAATCGCTCAGTTTGCTCTTAAAAGTACTTTTGCATTCGAAATTCATTGCAAAAAGAATGCCGACTCCTAAAACGAACGACCGCAAAAAACCGAAACCGATAGAAATATGACCAAAGCGTAGACACTTTTCGGTGTTGCCTGAAAAAACAAAATGCTCCGTGACGTCACACACTAGATGACGTCAGGGCGATATATGTAAGTATAGATGGGCCGGCCGACTTTGCAGGTCGCTAACACCATGCGCGGGACAAGCGCTTAGCGCGACGAAATTATGAGCCTCGCGAGGCCAGACGCCTTTGGCGCCTCACTTCGCTCGCAATACACATTTGATTGATCATTAGTGTGTCCACCAGTTGTAGCATGACGAATGATTTACCTGTTTTTCATGCACAGGAATATTTATGTCCAAAACAAGTTTGGGCTTGCAGTACAGTATATGGCTCTATAAGTATTAAGAGGATCCTATTTGACACAGGCTATATTAGTAGAAGGCGTTGAAAAAGGAAAAGGTCATTCAGGAGACCATTAGGTTCCTAAATATTTACCCGAAGTCGTACGTTCCTTTAAACTCGAATTAAGGCCCATCATTTTCCTTGAATTTTACATCACTTTTTAGAAGTATTTACTCGGCTAACTCGAATAGTTCGAGCTAGTTCTCCGCTATCCCTTCAGACTTCGAGTTACCTAGATTCTGCTATTTATATGGGATATCGCGCACCTGGAAAACAGCAACGTCGGTCAAAATGGCCGACACTTCATATGATATAATAGGACAGGTGAGAGTGAAAACAAAGCGTTTTTGTAATAAAAATGCCTGTGACGTAGTTCAAAATTGCCTACACTGTGGCGTTTACTGAAAACTTAGTTAAAACTCTGAACATATAGACATTTGGCTTCCTTTGGATCTGTTTGAGGTGCATGACGTCACAGTGAACGTCACTTATGCCGCCGTCATATCTCCTAACCATAGCAATAGACTTTCAATTTTGTTAAAGGGCATTCAAAGTTTATTGGTTTGAATAATTGGGCTATTTTTTGTTACAAATAAACTGATGGCTAATAAAAAGAAGAGTTTCTAATAGTCTTAATCATTGTTTAATAATTACAGAAAACTACCCTTGGGAAAAGGAATACTATCCAAGCCCCCCACCTCACTCCATGTACAATGAAGGGTTAACATATCTAACTGACAGTCTCAAATTTTATCCCATAATTCTAAGCAAAAATATTCATTTTTTGAAAACCTTCTACTTATCGTTTGGGTTTTCTGTCTAATTGTACTGTCGCATCGTATAACACAGATAACAGAGCTGAAAAATGCAAGGAGCTCGATTTTTGGCTTTCAAATTTGTGAAGAGCTGTGTCTAAATTTTTGTTCGGTTAGTCAGTATGAAGGTGTGAAGGAACACATGAACACAAGAATTTTAAACTAGTCGAAAATTCGTCCGGTGCCTTTCAAATTTTAAGATGATGAAGATGATCAATAAAAGTGTGGGGGAGACTGCATTGAAGAGAGCTATAAGTCATTTATATGGCGACATTTTAGATATGCTATTGTTAAAATTTCAAGTCTTCTTTTTAGTTTATGTTTAATAGCTTAACGTTGCTTTGTTAAATGCCAAAGAAAGGTTATCGAACTGTAGAGTTTTTCGAAACGGGAGATTGGAATGTAATTTCAACACTACCCTTGTTAGTTATTTTCGTTTTTAGTGCCCCTTGTTTTCTTTTATTATTCTTTGGTATAAATTAATTTGTCCCTTTGAGCTGATTTGCTAACAGAAGGGATTATTTTCCCAAAGGTTCCAAGGACCAGAGGTACATCAAGTATGTCCATTTCCAAAGAATACTCCAAAGAACAGCTGAATTACTTCAGAATTTGTTATGCAACAACTGATATTCTCACCGAAGGCCTGAGGGAAATCTTCAAACAAGAATGGGACAAACAGCACAAATTAACAAAAGGAGAATGGAAAGACGAGCCTCGGAATGGAATGGACTTTTATAACGGAGAGTCTGCCCGAAACCAAAGAAGAAATGCTCATCTTTTAACCACAATGCAAAACGGAAACAGAGAAGAATGGGATTGCACAATGCTTTTCTACGCCATTCTTTTCTCTAATTGCGTTGGGCGCAGTCTTAGCGCAACTGTGAGAATAAACGTGGATCATCTCAGAAAGTTCAGGAACGAAGAATTTGCTCATATGAAACAAGGTAGTCTCCCTGACACAGATTTTCAGAATGCTATTTGCAAAGTTGAGGTGGCATTTCAAGTGCTTGGTCTTAACACTGTAAAAATTCAAGATTTAAAAAATCAGAAAACGTTTCCGACAGAAGAATTACAACAGATCCTTAAAAAGGTTGATGAACTTAAACAAGAAGTTCAAGAAAAGGAGGATCAACGCCAGGTCCTTGAAGATCAGCTTCGCAAAGAAACGCCCTCGTTTTGTATTCTCCCTCCTAAACCTTCACATGATATTGGTGGTCGTGAACGCGAGGTGTTAGAAATAGCCCAGCAGTTGAGGGAGCTAAAAGAGTCCAGTGACAACAAGCTGAGTTGTCTGTACATCTCAGGGAATCCTGGAAGTGGCAAATCACAGTTAGCTGGCCTCGTAGCTAAGAGGTTCTTTGACGAGATTAAGGATATCCCAGGCAGTTCCTCATTTGTGATGACCTTAAATGCAGCTTGTCCAGATTCACTCTTGGAGTCATATGTCTCATTTGCTCGCTTTTTAAAGTGTCCAGACTATTCGGTTATGGAAATCCTCAGCTCCAAGGACTGGAAAGTAGAGGAAAAAATAGCTCATCTTAAAATGCTTCTTGCTGTAAAAATTAGCTGTTATACGTCTTGGCTACTGGTTGTTGACAATGTTAGCACCAAGTCCTCTATGCATGTCCATTTACCACAGGCTGGAATCCACACTTGGGCAAGGGGTCAGATGCTGATTACAACTCAAGACATTAGGTCAATCCCCCCAAAAGACTCTTTTGTTAATCACATCTCAGCAAGCAAAGGTATGGAGCCCGACGATGCCTGTTCCTTATTGGCCAAGCTATCTGGAATAAAAGCTAGCGAGATAGTGAGAAAAGTGGCACAAAAACTAGACTATCAACCTCTTGCTTTAGCAGGCGCTGCCGTCTTTGTCAAAGGGATACGACAGGACAAAGCATCAAAGCATTTTGGCTGGAACGAATACCTGAAGATGTTAGAAAATGGCAAAAGAGAAACTACGGAGGATACACTCGCATATACAAACCCAATTTACCCAAAGTCAATGACACAAGCAATTAAGCTAGCCGTCGAAACACTGGTGAGTTCCGACGAGATTGTAAAACACCTTTTCACTCTCCTTTCCCTCTGCGCACCACAACAATTAAACGTGGACGTAGCAATTAATTATATCATTAAGGTACTCCAAGACTTTCATGTAGAGGACAAAGAACTAATACGCATGAAGTTAAGAAATTGCTCACTTTTGCTTTTCGAAGATGACGAAGGTGGCTACTTCATTCGTGTGCATCAGGTTGTGCATGATGCTATCAAAATTATGATGGGTAATTGTCCAGAGAGTCAAACCCCGCAAGTCGTAAATAACGTTATTACATCATTTGACGAATTTGTAGACGCTGTTCCACAATTAAATAGGAGACTGGACACCGTACGTCTCGTTCCACATTTAAAGGCCATAACCATGGTAACTGACGAAGAGTTTTTAAAAGAAAATGTTCTCCAAGTCCACGATAGAGACATTTCAGAAAAATGTGAAAACATTGCCCATACTTGTATAATGCATTGTGAATTTAACGTGGCCAAAACATACTTTGCCCATTCACTCACCATAAAACTTGAAAAGCTCGGCCCTGAACAAGTTGATGTTGCAAAAAGCTACAATCACTTGGCTTCAATTTACCAGGACCTAGGTGACCTCGAGCAAGCCAAGGAGTATCAGCAACGTGCTCTAAAGATTACACTGGACAAGCTTGGCCCTGAACATGTTCATGTTGCAACAAGCTATAATAACATAGCTTTAATTTACCAGGACCTACGTGACCTCGCGCAAGCCAAGGAGTATCAGCAACGAGCTCTAAAGATTAGACTGGACAAGCTCGGCCCTGAACATGCTGATGTTGCAACCAGCTACAATAACTTGGCTGCAATTTACCAGGACCTAGGTGACCTCGAGCGAGCCAAGGAGTATCAGCAACGAGCTCTAAAGATTAGATTGGACAAGCTTGGCCCTGAACATGTTGATGTTGCAACAAGCTACAATAACTTGGCTGCAATTTACCAGGACCTAGGTGACCTCGAGCAAGCCAAGGAGTATCAGCAACGTGCTCTAAAGATTACACTGGACAAGCTTGGCCCTGAACATGTTGATGTTGCAACAAGCTACAATAACTTGGCTTTATTTTACAAGTACCTAGGTGACCTCGAGCAAGCCAAGGAGTATCAGCAACGTGCTCTAAATATTAGACTGGATAAGCTTGGCCCTGAACATGTTGATGTTGCAACAAGCTACAATAACTTGGCTTCAATTTACCAGGACCTAGGTGACCTCGAGCGAGCCAAGAAGTATCAGCAACGTGCTCTAAAGATTAGACTAGACAAGCTTGGCCCTGAACATGTTGATGTTGCAAAAAGCTACAATAACTTGGCTTCAATTTACATGCACCTAGGAGACCTCGAGCAAGCTAAGGAGTATCAGCAATGTGCTCTAAAGATTAGACTGGACAAGCTTGGCCCTAATCATGTTGATGTTGCAAAAAGCTACAATAACTTGGCTTCAATTTACAAGCACCGAGGTGACCTCGAGCAAGCCAAGGAGTGTCAGCAACGTGCTCTAAAGATTAACCTCGACAAGCTTGGCCCTGAACATGTTGATGTTGCAAAAAGCTACGATGACTTGGCTTCAATTTACCAGGAGCTAGGTGACCTCGAGCAAGCCATGGAGTGTCAGCAATGTGCTCTAAAGATTAGACTGGACAAGCTTGGCCCTGAACATGTTGATGTTGCAAAAAGCTACAATCACTTGGCTTCAATATACAAGCAACTAAGTGACCTCAAGCAAGCCAAGGAGTATCAGCAATGTGCTCTAAAGATTACACTGGACAAGCTTGGCCCTGAACATGTTGATGTTGCAACAAGCTACAATAACTTGGCTTTAATTTACAAGCACCTAGGTGCCCTCGAGGAAGCCAAGGAGTGTCAGCAACGTGCTCTAAAGATTAGACTGGACAAGCTTGGCCCTGAACATGTTGATGTTGCAACAAGCTACAATAACTTGGCTTCAATATACAAGCATCTAGGTGACCTCGAGCAAGCCAAGGAATATCAGCAACGTGCCTTAAAGATTACAATGGAGAAGCTTGGCCCTGAACATGTTGTTGTTGCAACAAGGTACAATAACTTGGCTTTAATTTACCAGAGCCTAGGTGACCTCGAGCAAGCTAAGGAGTATCAGCAACGTGCTCTAAAGATTAGACTGGACAAGCTTGGAACTAAACATATTGATGTAGCAAAAAGCTACAATAACTTGACTTCAATTTACCAGGACCTAGGTGACCTCGAGCAAGCCGAGGAGTATCAGCAATGTGCCCTAAAGATTACAATAGAAAGGCTTGGCCCTGAACATGTTGATGTTGCAAAAAGCTACAATAACTTGACTTCAATTTACCAGGGCCTAGGTGACCTTGAGCAAGCCGAGGAGTATCAGCAACGTGCTCTTAAAATTAGACTGGACAAGCTTGGCCCTGAACATGTTGATGTTGCAACAAGCTACAATAACTTGGCTGCAATTTACAAGCACTTAGGTGACTTCGAGCAAGCCAAGGAGTATCAGCAACGTGCTCTAAAGATTAGACTGGACAAGCTTGGCCCTGAACATGTTGATGTGGCAACAAGCTACAATGACTTGGCTTCAGTATACAAGCATCTAGGTGAACTCGAGCAGGCCAAGGAGTATCAGCAACGAGCTCTAAAGATTAGACTGGACAAGCTTGGCCCTGAACATGTTGATGTGGCAACAAGCTACAATAACTTGGGTTTAATTTACAAGTACCAAGGTGACCTCGAGCAAGCCAGGGAGTATCAGCAGCGTGCTCTGAACATTAGACTGGACAAGCTTGGCCCTGAACATGTTGATGTTGCAAAAAGCTACAATAACTTGGCTTCAATATACAAGCATTTAGGTGACCTCAAGCAAGCCAAGGAGTATCAGCAACGTGCTCTAAAGATTACACTGGACAAGCTTGGCACTGAACATATTGATGTTGCAAAAAGCTACAATAACTTGGCTTCAGTATACAAGCACCTAGGTGACCTCGAGCAAGCCATGGAGTGTCAGCAACGTGCTCTAAAGATTAGACTGGACAAGCTTGGCCCTGAACATGTTGATGTTGCAAGAAGCTACAATAACTTGGCTTCAATATACAAGCATCTAGGTGATCTCGAGCAAGCCAAGGAGTATGAGCAACGTGCTCTAAAGATTAGACTGGAAAAGCTTGGCCCTGCAGAGCATGTTGTTGTTGCAACAAGGTACAATAATTTGGCTTTAATTTAGCAGGACCTAGGTGACCTCGAACAAGCCAAGGAGTATCTGCAACGTGCTCTAAAGATTACATTGTACAAGCTTGGTCCTGAACAGGTTGATGTTGCAACAAGCTACAATAACTTGGGTTTAATTTAGCAGAACCTAGGTGACCGCGAGCAAGCCAAGGAAATATCGGCAACGTGTTCTAAAGATTAGACTGGACAAGCTTGGCCCTGAACATGTTGATGTTGCGACAAGCGACAATAACTCAAGCATCTACAACGGCGACGGCAGCGAAAACGGCAAAAGAGCATAGGTTAATATTAGCAAAGCAACAGCTTTGCTCGTGCATCACGCTATTTTTGTACAGTCATACTTTGTTGTCGTTGCATGACTACGACGTGAAAGTGCCCAATTTCACACTTTTTGTCGAGGACGGGAACACAAGACAACAACCTTCTTTTCTTTTCCTGAACTTTGATATAGTTCTTTATTAGAATTCAACTCCAAAAACATTTGCCAACATTTGACGAATTAAACGAGATGAAATAAGCGCGATAACGTTTGAGGTAGCGCGAATTCACTTTTTTAGTGACATTTTCGTAGCCGTCGCCGTCGTTGTTGCTTAGGTTCCCTATTATTTACTTGGAGTACAATTCATCAAGTAAATCTGAGCAATCGTGCAGGCTAAGAGAGTGACGAAATTTTTTATTCTGTGAAGGGCGAACCCCCCTGGAGCCAGATGCATTTGTCTAAACATGACATTTACCGCTAGCAGGTTGACTTACCGCGATCTATGTAAAGTTATTAAGAACTAACCAGTACTAACTTTGGGCATTGGCTCGACCTTCTATACGTTTTTGAAAAAAATGAAATCTCTTCCCGGTATCAGAATTTCTTACCATCTCCCCTTTCCTTTTGAAAATCTTTAAGATCTCTATTTTATTGTCGCTTGGTATTGCTGGATGTGATCGAGACGATATCAAACTTAAGTCTATAGAAATGATTTAAATTTTTCTGCGACTTTGCTTTCATAAGGGATGAAAGCAGTAAACTCATTCTTTTTTGTTTTTCATGTTCGAAAAGGGCCTTCATTTGGTGAAAGAATACGCTTTTGCGTTACAGGTAAATGACGGGCGATGAAACAAAAATTGACTTGTCTCTTCAGATTAATTAACTCGAACCCTCGATAACTCAAACCTGCCTCTAACTCGAAGTAATTTTTGTTTTCCTTCATATCATCTCTATACAATTTTCAGCAGAAATAGAATTAATGGACTTGGGTTAATAGGCTCCTAACCAGAATGCAAGTTTCATAAAAGATTACAGTAACAATCGTTTATTCTAGTCAAAAGGGGTTAATTAGTGGTCAGAAGAGGGAAATCGCGTGACTTCATGTTTCGATAACTACATGCACACTTACACTGTATTTGCTTGGCTTCTGTAATCAGTGAAAAAAGCAAACCGCTGATTACAGAGGTAAAGTCGTACCTCAGTGAAGTGGTGCACTGATCTTGGTTAATATTAAGTTATTTACACAAAGAAAAATTGAACTGAATCGTCAACTTAGATAAAATAAAGAAATAAATGGAGAGACAATGTCGAGAGTTTGTGATAAGGCTGTCTTTTTATATCATCTGTTGAAGGCAGCAAGCGTAGTAACTTCAGAAAGCTTTGCACGAGTAGCCAGCACGGCAAGGTCAAGAAGTGTAGCAAGCAAACGTAGTAAGTTAGAGTAACAAGTATAGCAAATGTACTGTAGCAAGCGCAGCAAGTGGATCGTAGCAAGCGTAGAAAGCGTAGCAAGAGTAACAAGTGTGGCAAGCGCCGGTGGCAAGTGTCGCAAGTAACCTTTGCAAACGTAGGAAGGGTAGTAAGGAGAGCAAACGTAGCGTAGCAAGTGTAGCAAGCGTAGCAAGGGTGTTACGAAAAATTGTATTGCGTGATTAGTGTGGCTTTCTAGAAGCTTCGCGAGAGTTCGTAGTTTGTTTATTTTAGGATTTTGCGTAAGCGTTCCTAAAGCGGTATATTTTGTAATCTTTCTATAATTAGACTATTTAGAAAGTTCTAGAATCTTATTGTAAACGTATATAAGTAGGCGAGCCCGAGTTAAGGTTTAACTAGTTTTTACAAGCGAAGAGAGTTCGACGTTAGTCGTGTTTAGTCAAGTGTGACGAAAGCAGTGTTTATTCAAGTTGGCGTAACATTGGGGGCCTGTCCGGGAGAGGAATTCAATTGTTTGCCGACTACAGTAACCAGCAAAGGACAGTTCAAGAAAAAGGAGTGTACAGAGAAGTGAGAAGAACTGTTACGAGGAAGTATATCAAGTAAGTTTGCTGTGAACTACTGCTGTGGAAATGGAAAAGCTTTTGCAGATAGGCAAAGAATTCGGATTGGAGGGAGAAAAGCTGCTCGAGTTTGTAGAAAAACAACAAAAGTTAGAAGAAAAAAGAAGGAGGGAAGAAGAAGAAAAAGAAGAAAAACGTCGAAAACTTGAGGAAGAAAGAGAGAAGAAGAGAAAGAGGAAAGGTGTAGAAGAGAAGACGAAGAAAGAGAAGCTAGGAGGCAAGAACGCGATCTGAGAAAATTAGAGCTGGAAGCAGACCTGTTGAAGCAGAAAGAAGCTATTGAAGCTGCTAAGAGAGAGCATGAACTAGAGCTCGCTCGTCTAGGACAAGGCCGTAACGTTGCCGAACACCCTGAAGTGAGAGAGGATAGGGCCAAGGCACCCAAGCTTCCCTCATTTGTTGATGGCAAGGACGACTTAGATGCTTATCTACAACAATTTGAGAGATTCGCAACTACAGCTAAATGGGAGAAGACAGGATGGGCTTCGAAACTCAGTGCTCTTTTGTCTGAACGTGCGCTAGAGGTTTATTCACGATTATCTGAGGAAGCAGCCCAAGATTACGACCGAGTGAAGTTAGCTTTAATGAAGAGATATGACCTTACAGAGGACGGCTATCGCCGTAAATTTAGAGCATCAAAGCCGGAGGTTGACGAGAGTCCTGAACAGTTTATAGTGAGACTGGACAGATACTTGTTACGTTGGTTAGAGCTGTCGAACACTGATCGTTCTTTCGAAGGCGTGAAAGATTTACTAGTGAAAGAACAGTTTATTGACTCTTGCCCAAAAGAGTTAGCTATTCACCTCGGTGAAAGAGCCCCGGAAACGCTTGCTCAGATAGCGAAGATCGCCGATCAATACTTGGAAGCACATGGAAAGCATCTGTTCAGCTCTGCGAGCAAGAAGCCACAAGTACAGCCCAAGGCGGAGGAAACAAAGGCTACACAGAGTGACGCAACAGTCCTCCAGTGTTACAAGTGTAATGCTCGCGGACACAAAGCTATTAACTGCCCAACCCTAGCTAAAAGGTGTTTCCTGTGTAACAAGCAAGGTCATGAAGCGAGGAACTGTCGATCAGGTGGACGAAAGTCAGGAGGCCAAGGTAAGGATGGTAACCCTGTGCAACGTGGTCAAGTTAGTGCTGGCTGTTTGGTTAAGTCACCCGATCTTAACGCTACCCCCGAGGAAGTCAAGTCGTGTATTCAAGATGATCAGCTTCTGTTAGCTTGTGGAAAGAAAGTCCCGTTGCTGAGTAATGCCTGTGTTGAACCCTTAACTGGAGTAAGAAGTAAGATGCCTGTTGTAAAGGGTAGAGTTGGGGAGAAGACTGTTGACGTTTTAAGAGATGCTGGTTGCAGTGGAGTTGTAGTCAAGAAGGACCTTGTCGGCAAGGATCAGTTCACCCTCTAACGTTATGTTGCTTATTGACAACACGGCAAGGAAAGTGCCTATAGCGAGAATTTATGTTGATACCCCTTATCTTAAGGGCCATGTAGAAGCGCAGTGCCTTTCAGATCCTATCTATGACCTGATCATTGGCAACGTACCTGATGCCAGGGACGCACAAAATCCAGACCCCGGTTGGCAAGAGGCCTGTGCAGTATTTACAAGAAGTCAAGCTAAGAAAAAGGATGAACGCACAGCGTTGAAGGTGCCAAGTAGCCGTGAGAGCCCTATTGTGGATATAGAGAAGCTCAAGCAGATGCAGCGTGAAGATGACAGCCTGCGAAAGTACTGAGATCGAGGCAATGTGCTAGTAAAGGGTCAGGCGGAGATTTCATTTGAAGAAAAATGTGGAGTACTGTACCGCCTGTACAAGCACCCTTATGTGAATGGTGGAAAACCGCTTAAACAAGTCATGGTACCTGAAAAGTTGAGGCGCCCCATAATGGAAGTGGCTCACGGATCGATCATGGGCGGTCACATGGGCATCAAGAAAACAACAGACAAGATCCAGAGTGCGTTTTATTGGCCTGGAATTCAAGGTGACGTGACTCGATTTTGCAAGTCCTGTGACGTTTGTCAGAAGACTGTAAGTAAGGGAGCCGTGCCGAAAGTACCGTTAGAGAAGATGCCGCTGACAAGCCCTTTAAGAGAGTAGCAATAGACCTTGTTGGGCCTATCAGTCCTCCGAGTGAAGAAGGACACAGGTACATATTGACGCTGGTAGATTTTTCGACTCGCTACCCTGAGGCTGTACCACTAAAGAACATTGATACGGAGACAGTAGCAGAGGCATTGGTGGATATCTTTAGCCGTCTAGGAGTACCCGAAGAAATCCTGAGTGATCTGGGCACACAGTTTGTCTCGGAGTGCATGAGAGAAGTAACCCGACTACTAAGCATTAAACAGCTTACAACAACGTCCTATCACCCGATGTGTAACGTTTTGACGGAGAAGTTCAACGGAACGATGAAGTCTATGCTGAAGAGACTGTGTAGTGAGCAGCCAAGACAGTGGCATCGCTACATAAACCCACTGTTGTTTGCTTATCATGAAGTCCCCCAAGAGTCCACTGGTTTTTCGCCGTTTGAGCTGTTATATGGAAGAGCTGTTAGAGGACCAATGACCATACTCAAACAGCTGTGGACGAAGGAAGTTGAGGAGCCTGAAGTAAAGAACAGTTACCAGTACGTTTTTGAGTTGCGAGAGAAGTTAGAAGATACCCTTAAGCTCGCCCATAGTGAATTGGAGAAAGCTCTGCAGAAAGGAAAGCACTATTACGACCGCAAGTCTAAGGTTAGGAAGCTTCAAGCAGGTGAGAAAGTGCTTGTGCTACTACCTGCCGACCATAACAAGTTACTTATGCAGTGGAAAGGTCCCTTTGAAGTCAGTTCAGTAGTAGGTCTCAATGACTACAAAGTGAAAGTAAAAGACAAGGAGAAAGTTTACCACGCTAACCTCCTTAAAAAGTATTTTGAGCGAGAGGAGACTACAGTCGAAGGAGCCGTAGCTGTTGGAGCAGGCGCTACGAGTGTAGACGATGCTGTCGACTGTGCAGCTACAGTTGATGAAGCAGAGGAAGAAGAGGTCGATTTCCTAGCGCTTGGTGGTTATGTAGCCAAGGAATCAATTGAGGATATTGCAACTGGACCAAATCTTACGGACGAGCAACGAACTGAATTTACGGATCTGGCTGAGCAGTTCACGAATTTGTTTACTGAAGCACCAGGTACCACAGATCTTGTTCAGCATCATATTAAACTCACCTCAGACGAGCCAGTGAGATCAAGACCTTACCCAGTACCTTACAGCATGAGAGAATCACTGAGAAAAGATATTACTGACGTGATCAAGATGGGAGTCATTAGAGAGTCCAGTTCTCCGTACGCGTCACCTGTTGTAGTAGTGAAGAAAAAAGACAACACAAACCGTGTGTGCGTTGATTATCGGAAATTGAATAAACTAACTGTATCTGATCCTGAGCCTATGCCAACCGCTGAACACTTGTTCCAGAAGCTTAGTGGAGACAAATTCTTCTCAAAAATTGACCTCAGCAAGGGATACTGGCAGATAGCTATACAAGAGGAGGACATTTCGAAAACTGCGTTCGTAACACCTGACGGGTCGTACGAGTTTTTGAAGATGCCATTTGGAATGATCAACTCGGCGGCGACACTGAAGCGTGCAATGAAGAAATTGATAGAAGATCTAGATGATGTCGACTTCTACTGGGATGATATATTAGAGACCTTTAGCATCAGGTAAACCGCAAACCTCAAACCGTAAACCGCAGTTACGCGTTTGCAGTTTCGCGTTGCCGAGATTTCAAACTTTAGCAAGGCGTTCAGTTCGATTTGTTCAGTTCAGTTCAGTTCACTTTTATTTAGCCAAAATACAATACAATACAAGAATACATATAGGAATTGTAAGGTTGCAAGGGAGCCCAGAAGAAACCAGAAGGCTTTATGAAGCCTGAGCTCCCCAGTCTAAAAGAAATAAGCAAAATAAAATGATATTCGCGGAGTGATACGTTAAAAAAAGGAACCAGACAGAGACTGATTTAAGTTATGAATTTAGTAACAAGATAGAAAAAAAAATTTAACTCTGGACTGGAACAGAATACTTTCCATTGTTAGTACGGCAGAAAGGAATATAAAATTGATTTGAACTACGCGTTCATTGTTTATGGCCGCCATGTTGTTTTCATCAAGTCGAAGTGCATCACTTTAATCGCCCAAAAATCAGCAATAATTCATTGATTCGAGATAAAAAAATCCAACAAACACATCGCAAACGGATACAAAAAGCTAGTTCATACCTTTAAACGCGAGGCTGTACAATTTTTCGTGGCAAAAAACCTTGCCGTAAATCACTTACCGCTGGAAGCCCTTCCTGCGGTTCAAACGTAAACTGCAAACTGCAAACGTGACTGCAAGGCCGTGGTCACGTGACATTTTGCGGTTTGCGGTTTGCCCTTTCCCACGAAAAACCTGATGCTAAAGGTCCCTATTGGTTCACACCCGTACGTGGGAAGAACATATTAGAGCCCTCAGAGAGCTGTTTTCGCGCCTTGTACAAGCTGGGTTGACTATTAGACCTACGAAGTGCCTATTCGGAGTAAACAGTGTGGATTTCCTAGGCCACCGACTGGAGCAAGAAACGATTGGTCTACATCAGGATAACGTGGAGAAAATTAAAGATGCCCCAAGGCCAAGTACAAAGAAACAGGTGCGCTCTTGCATGGGTCTAGCAGGATACTACAGAGATTTCATACCCAACTTCGCAGCCATCGCAGCGCCCTTATCTGATCTCACACGGAAAGGCCAACCAAATAAAGTTGAGTGGAGTGAAGCACAAGAGAAAGCCTACCAAACAATCAAGTCCTACCTAACAAGTGAACCTATTTTACGTCTTCCCGATCCAGCTAAAACCTATTTCTTACGGACGGACGCTTCCAACAATGGAATTGGAGCAGTATTGATGCAAACGCACGATGAGAAATTATTCCTGGTTTGTTATGCAAGCAAGAAATTGTCAAGTGCGGAGCGCAACTATTCTACAATCGAGAAAGAATGCCTAGCGGTTGTATGGGGAATCAAGAGATTCCATCTATATTTGTACCGTGTACCTTTAGTGCTGCAGACAGACCACGAGCCGCTGAAGTACATGAACAGTGCAAAATATACCAACGCAAGACTAATGCGATGGGCCATGCTTCTACAAAGTTACATTTTCAAGGTAGAAGCCATCAAAGGATCGGAGAATGTTGGAGCGGATTATCTTAGTCGAGCAGAAGAGTAACCTGAGAGACACTGGACTACCCCTGTTGTATATTAGCGTACAATTTTTCTGTTGTAGTGGAAATTTAGGAAATTTCTTCTGAAAGGGGGTTATGTTACGAAAAATTGTATTGCGTGACTAGCGTGACTTTCTAGAAGCTTCGCGAGAGTTCGTAGTTTGTTTATTTTAGGATCTTGCGTAAGCGTTCCTAAAGCGGTATATTTTGTAATCTTTCTATAATTAGACTATTTAGAAAGTTCTAGAATCTTATTGTAAATGTATATAAGTAGGCGAGTCCGAGTTAAGTTCGAACTAGTTTTCACAAGCGAGGAGAGTTCAACGTTGGTCGTGTTTAGTCAAGTGTGACGAAGGCAGAGTTTATTCAAGTTGGCGGAGGCCGTGTAAGTTTATCAAGCTTATTCAAGTTGGCGGAGGCCGTGCAAGTTTAACGAGTTACGTGCTGTTGTGGAGTTTTACTTCGCGGAAACTACGTTCATTTTGGAATAAATCTTCTTGTTGCTGTTCCGACAACCCTGCGTTCAGTTTAGTTTGCAAGCTACCCGTCCTCTAAAAGATTACCCGCGTAACACCCCCCTTACTACTACTGGCACCGTGTCGCGCAGAACGTGGTCCAGTGGAGGTCGATAGGGAAAGGCTACGTCCAACGACAGACATTCAACGGCTGAAACTGAACTAAAACTGAATTGAGTATAATTTGAAGTGCAACTAAAGCTAGTGCCACGCCCAGATTGGTCTCCTTCAAGTTGAAAGGGAATCAGCTTCACAGTGGTCCTGCGTATGTGCGGGCAGTGGTATTATAACACATTGTTGTCAAACCTATCAGAAGCGAGTTCACTAGTCTAAGAAATAAACATGATTCGAATCCGTTTACTGGCGGCGAGTTATCCGGTCGAGTCGTTCGATTTTATATATTTGCTTAGTTTGTATTTATTTTTTCTATTGCCCCGATAAGCTTGAAAACAAACATTTGCCCACTCATTTTTTTTTTACTTAGTGGCACAAATAATCCACTCTCTCGACAGGCAGACAAGATGTATACAAACCACTGAGGCCTCTTTTCGCCTAAAGCACAAATGTCTTTAAATAAATAGTGACTGAGCTAAGTATCGAAGAAAGCTACCGGGTATGCCAGGCAAATGCTTACCTTACACACAGAAAGCACTGAACGATAAACACACTACATCCTGTAACTGCCGCATCAGAGGAAAATCACAGCAGTGAATGAAATGGACGGGCGTCATTAACGTAATGAAGGGAACGTCAAATTAGGTTAGATAGAAAGCTTTCATTTATTCCGCAAGACTTAGAGGGGAGGTTAGTGTTTAGAAGAACCTCCGCTACTAGACTTGACAAATCTATATCTAACTTATCTTTTAAGAGCTTCTTTGTAATATGAGAGATGTAAACTTGGCTTGATAGTTTCTGCTATCTTTAGATAAAACGTTCAGCATAAAACTATACGATCATAAGAATAGACACAAATTGAGCATGCTTTGTAGCAGATTTAAGTTACAAAAGCTAAAGAACTTTTGGAAAGCCTCTACAGTCTAATACTGGCATCATAATATCTAGCAATGCTAACGTTTGGAAATTTTTAAAAATCACCTCCCTTTGCCAAAAATGGCAATAATGATAACTACTAGGCAGTGCTTGACTGAAACAGAATAAAAATGTAAATAGAAGTGAAAAAGGACCCTTTAAGAGGCGTATTCGGACCAAGTTGTGTAAGTTATAACGCTGAGTGCTTTAAATCCTAACGCTGTTTAGGACAAGAAAGAGACCCTATAAATACTTACATTGTATGGGATAACAACCAATGTTTAGCGAAAAAGACAAATAATACGCCCTATCGTTCTGTTACTAAAAATGAAGACCAAATCAGGGGAAGATGTTCACTCTTCCTCTGCACATGCATTCAACCAATTAATTGTATGTTTGACATTTCTGTCAGTTCACATCAGTTGTTAAGACCAGGAAATTCCAGTTTCCTCGGAGTCATAAATTTTTTAACGACTTCATCTGAAACAAGTTTTCTTCTCTCCTGATGTTCTGCGACTAGTGGCTGTATAACAGAAATCAGCTCTTTCTTGATTTCTCCTGAAAGCATTTTGCCACTCGAATAATCCTGAAAAGCAAAAGTGGTTCTCTCAGTAATGAGAAACATAAATTCCATATTGATAACACTACCAGTACCACCTATTGCATGCATGAGGGCTCGCCTTCCCCTTAACAAGCGAGGCGTTTTAAAACTTGCTAGTTAAGAGATGCTAACTAGAAGACCAAGCTGCAGGACGAAACTGAAGTCTTAGGCCAGTTATAAGATTCCGTGGACATCATTGCCAGCAATGTGCGTAACTCAGAGCATGTGTATTCAGGATGCCAAGATCATCACATAAGAGAAAAGGATACCGCAGCCGGACTGCAAAAACTACCGAGGCATCTACTTCTGCAGCACTGCAGGCAGGACTTCGTTAAAGTGGTTCTTGTAAGGTTGGAGGTATCGCTAACCGTGTCTACCTGGAGTCTCCGTTGTGCCGGCCTACAAAGCCAAAAGATCAATTGCCGACATGATTTCCTAAATCCGTCAACTCCAATTAAAAAAAACCATGGAAAGCACATGGCTCTTTGCATCGCATTTATCGACCTTCACAAGGTGATCCATTTTATTTGGTTTTACGATGTCTTTGTTTATTTGTTTTCGACCAGCACCTAATCCTTTTTATATCTATACCACTTTATATAAGCGGATCGATGAGAATGATAATAACAATAAATATAAAACGACTCAATTTCTAATCAAATCTTTGCGCTTGGGAAATTCATGTACAATGTGCATAGAAGTGATGTGGAGATCACATTAATGAATATTTAGTAATTCATGGTCTTCGGCCTCGGTGGATTACCCTCCTCGATCTGCAAAATTCTTCATATCAAACTCACCCTTATCCAATATTTTGTTATTATTCATTCAAAATGTTTCCAAGCCCAAAACATGCAAAACGCTCTGTATAGCTACCTCCTTGAAAACGTTTGCCTCCGTCCGTAGTCTCACTAAGGATATATCGATGAAGGGATGTTTCTTCTAGCAGATATTCTCCACGAAGCAATTGTTACCCGTCGAGTGTTTTTTTTATATTCTAGCTATACTTTTGAGGCAGTGGTCCGCCTTTTTCGTCTTCGCATAAAGTGTCAGATCTTCCGCCTCTTTTTCCACCTATTCACTGCCAAAACCGAAGCCACCGCGCCTCTGTTTTTTTTGGCTTGATGTCTTCGCGTCCCTTTTTCAGTCGATAACATTATGAGTGACGTCAACTGTATCTTCCAAATTTGATCAACACAAGCTGGTTATGAAGAATTAGATGGGGGACTTACGACAATAAGAAGCGGAGAAATATTATGAATGAATGATAATATGATTTAAAGAGTGCTCCTTTAAAGACCACTAACCGCTTTTATTTGAGCAAGTTTTTCGTCATCTTCCAGGAAGAAGGTTAGATACTGGTAAGAGATATCCACTGTCACATCTCCGCCATATTTTTGGTGATCTTCAACTGTATCTCGTCCTCCAGAAAAAGCATACTTATTTACCTGCAGCAAAGAAAGTTGTGCTTTAAAACAGAATAGCAAGGGCCATCGGTTAATGTCTCATGAGAAAAAGGCCAGTCAACAATTTGCCTGTTTATCAGCCTCCGAAATATTTCTTTTAGTTCAAATTAGCAGCAATATCCTGTTTTCTAATTCAGTGGTGGATACCTATTCACGGTTTTCATTTGCAATTGAGTAGCTCCTCTATGAAGAAAAAGTATGTACATTTCCAACCAAAGATATTTGGAACTGCGAGTTGATTAAACCTGACATGCCAAAGGCATTCTCTCCACGGGAACTCCCCATTGACTTAACGACCTGCCTATATTTCAAGATAACAGCTAGTGCACGCTACAACCATTTGCAAAAAAGTTGAGACACTCCGATGAAAAACCAGACTTTTTTTTTACTCCAAATCGCTGCTAGTCGCACATCTGTGACATATAACACTCACCCCCTCCCTCCCCTCCATTCAAAGTTTTGAGCACGGTCTTCGACTGCGAACAACTTTGACAAGAGGAGGTGAGGGATCACAAGCACAAGATCATGGACAGGCAATTTAACCCCAAATAGGGTACAGTGTCTCAAATATTTTAATTTGAAACTGGTTGTAGCTTTCATCAGCACGTACTCATGGACAAATAGTAAATGGGTACCGGTTTGTGAAGACCCGTAAAGTTGAATTTTGTTCTTTTACATAAGAAACAAGAGAAAATATCTACCTTCTTTTCAATCTGATCTGGTGAGTCAGTGAGGAATATAGAAGAAGTTGGATCACTTGAACTCATTTTTGTTTTAGCACCTTGAAGTGCGGGAAAGAATGTGGAAAATATCAAAGACGGTTTTGGACAACCCAGGCGTGGAGCAACATCACGAGTCATTCTGAAGTATGGATCCTGCAACGGGAATATCAAGTATGTTTTATAAGAATTTCCTCACAAGAATGTTTCATCAATTCTTGAAACAAAATGTTAAGCAATCATGGATGTATATTTTCTAATCTCTACTTTTTAGAATTTTCTTCTTTTTATTTTTTTTAATAGTACAACTAGTGAATTTATCCAGATTTTAGTTTTTACAATTTTCTTCATTTTATCTTTTTAATATTTTATAACCGCAAATTCTGAAACGTTAGTTGTGTCTCAAAGCCCTGTCAAGGGTCAGACTCGATAAAATGTGTACATGTATGTAATTTGGAAAGCGAGGCCGCTAAAAGATGACATTGTGTTTCTGTAGATTATCTTGAATTTTTGTGCTGTGAATACGTATCAAAACTGATATTACAGTTCTTTTTTGATGCTGTCTATCTCTGTAAAGGCTGGTTTTCTCTAGGAGTCGGAGTCGTAGAATTCCCAGTCCATTGGGGTCAACAAAAAATTTCCCTTCCGGGTGAGGGTTAGTGTTTTGCTGTGACACTTCTAAATTAAGCTTGCGTGAGGTAAAAACAACAAAACGGTCAAAGAGTACTGAAAAAAAAAAACGTTTGACAAATGAGAAAGATGCCGGCCGAGTCACGGAGAAATATTTTATGGTTTTCCAAGACGTTTTCTGGAAATTTTCTTCGTGCTGTCTACCACGGGCGCAGCTTAAATTCAAAGGAAAACAAAAAACCCAGTTTTTATCACATTTCTTGGTTTAAAAGGCTGTGTTGGTTTTAAAGGCAGACGAGAGATGTCACGACTTCAGGTGGTACCGTTCGCAATTTCTGCAAACTTTGGTTTTAATCTTTCCGTGAAAGTCCACGCACGTGAAAATCCAAACAAAAATGGCGAGTTTTTGGTTGGTTTTTAGAGGGAAAAACCCAGTGAAATCAGATAAACTGGCATTAATCGACGTTAAGATCTTAAATTTGATGTTTCTTGTTATTTATATTCCGGTGGTACCCACTGAGAATTGATTACAAGTTACTCACAATCAGAGACGAAAAACTCTCAAGGTCGCTGCAGTCCTACTAATTATTCCGCCAAATTTTATAGATCACAATGCGGCTCTAGTTTGTTAAATTTCCCGGATGTGACCGGGCATTCTACGCAACAGTCAGAAGTACAGAGCTTACGATACAATACAAATCAAACTTTATATGCCCAGTTCAAACAAACGTCGAATTTCACATGTGCCAAATTTAATTCGAGAATTAAACGCATGTGAGACGGCAACGTCTGAATCAATTAAATTCGACGGTTTCAAATTAAAGGCGACTTTCCTGAATCTGTGACTGAAACAGCTTAAGATTCGACTTAGGTTCGACATTTTGATTCAGACGTCGCATTTCACACGTGCCAAATATAATGCATTAATTAAAATAAACTATTATCCATATTGGAAAACAAGTTGTTTGAGAGCCTGGGAATATTTACAACAAAAGGAGTTAAGCTCGGCACCATTATATCCGTATTTAAGCATTTTAGACGACTAAAATAGGAGTTAAATTCAGCATATGTGAAAGTCAACGTTTGAACTGGGCCTAAAGGAGTTGCGTGAAAAGTTTGCTATTTTGCTTATGAATAAATCGCTTACGATCTGGTGAGGGCAACGACATTGTCGGAGTCGTAAGCAGAAACGCAGGAGTGACCAATCACAAAGCGTGGGAAAGAGTATTCTGATTGGTTTATTCTCAAGCTTCTCCTCACGACTCCGACTTTTTATTTTCTCTAGGTCTTTCTCCTTTACTACTCCCATTAAGACTGCGACTGCGGCTCCACCACTAACAAAAACCAGCCTTTACTATTTTGACTCCTTGTGGTCTCATTTCTTATAAGTGATCTGAACCAACTTAAATGGCTGTCATTAGGCTACGTAATATGGGTGGTCACTAACGAGAGGTAATAAAACAGTAGTAACTGAAAAAGCAGTGCCTTTTGGCTGAAACATTGTAGGTTTTCCAATTCAGTTTCACAAAATTTGAGCTTCCAAACTTTAAGTGCGGCCTTTACTATTTTGACTCCTTGAAGCCTCATCTTTTATAAGTAATCTGAACCAACTTAAATGACTGTAATTAGGCTCGATAATAAGGGTGGTCACTGACGAGAGGTAATAAAACAGTAGCAGTACAGTCAACTCCCTCTAAGACGGCACCTTTGAGACCGGGAGTAAGTGTCAGTCTTAGAGAGATGTCCGTCTTATAGAGAGTCAAATAAAGGGAGTAAAGAAAGCAGGGACCAACTCTAGGTGTCCGTTTTAGGGAGGTGTCCGTCTTATAGAGGTGTCCGGTCAGAGAGAGTCGACTGTAATTGAAAAAGCAGTGCCTTTTGGCTGAAACATCATGTTTGGGTTTTCCACTTGATTTTTATATAATTTGAGGCTTCCAAACTCTAAGTGCGGTTTATTAAGCAATTGACTGGACTTTACGTACATCTGCCAGTTTTAATAACAACTACACAGGGGCAACCAACGACGATTTCCTCCTAAATACATTGAAAACACTCTTTAGGCTATCCAGAGTAATTTTAGATCTCTAGAAAAGTATTCTAAGCGGCGCTCTCAAACTTCTTTCTGTTCCGTCATCCTAGAGGAACTTGGGCCTTTTCCAAATTACAAGGGCTTGAATATTATTTTCCAGAAAATTTTAGATGAAATTTGACGTATTACGAAAGTGAGACATTTTCTAATTCCTCTCTCCATCACATTTTTGAATCCGAAAACTTTTTTTCTATGAAAAATAGCGTAACTTGGGAAGTAAAATGCGAAAATTAAACTTCAGAAAATCGTAGAGAATTTATTAGATAAGCTTCGAAAATTGTACTTGAATGGAACGGTCATCTAGAAATTTTTAGCCCTCCTTAAGTTATAGAAAATTCTGGGCAATATTTGCTTCTTCGAACAGATATTTTAAAGAAAGCATTCGTTGGGTGCCCCTGACTAAAGTGTGGCAGTCATGTCATCATCATCATCATCAATCATCATCAATCTTTATTTATACACGAAATCGTATCATTTTACATGGTCTTCCTAGGAATCGTGTTTAAAACTAGACTAAAATACTAAGACTAAAAGACTAAGGAACTATTGACTATAATGTTAAAAATACAAAAACTTACATCATGAATAATAAGAGTTACAATGAGTCATGGTGTATTAGAAAAATCTTTCCCATGAATTGAAGTTTTAAAAACATTTAAACTAGGCAGTTTTCTAATCTCTGAGGGAATCTTGTTCCACAGAACAGATCCTCTGTAGTGTAGGCTCCTTTTTGCAGACTCAGTTTTGGGTCTGAGGACATAATAATTTAACTCAGAATTTCTAAGATTGTGTGAATGTACATTTGAGGTGTTGGTAAAGATCCGCCTCAGATACGATGGGGAAAGATTATTATGGATTTTATACATTGTCACAGCCAACTGTTTAAGTCTTGCATATTCTAGCCTTTCCCAGCCAAGCTCATCCAACAAAACACTTGAGCGAACGTCATAGTTAGAAAAGGTGAGAATTCTAGCAGCCCTATTCTGCAGCTTTTGAAGTTTGTCTGCTAGTCCCTTATTGATATTACCCCAAACGGCACCACAGTAATTAAAATATGGCATTACCAGTGCATTGTACATGTTCACTCTAGTATCAAATGGTATAAAATGACTTACACGCCTTAAGATAGCAATACCAGCTGGTCCCCACAGGTTTAAAGGCGCACCTTATTGCTAGCTCGTACCTGATCTATGGCGCATGGGATGAGACATGGGACATCCTTTCTGACTCCAAAAGTATGAGGAAAGGAGTTGCTGAACGATGGCGCAGCTTGAATGGCTGGAAAAGCTATTTTGCCTATACTTGAGCTCTCATCAAATCCAAAGATAGCCTTGACCTGGTTAAAAGTCACGCATTTCTGGATCTTGATAATGTTCTTATAAAATTCAGAGCTGCTTCTGAATGTTGAAAAAAAGGATGTTAATAAAAATCATTTTTCCCTATTAATTAACACTTGAAAATTACAGTTTAGTAGCTGGTCCATCATGGGTGCGTTATAATTGTTTATGTTATCATATAGATGCTTATCCGGCAATCAAATCTCTGGAATGCATTATACAAAGATTCATGTTTTAGTTTACAGACGATATCATTCTTTCGTGGAATGTAATTAAGGTGAGTAAAAGATATATTGCCTGGTTAAAGGGACCCTTCAAACAAGCGTTTTGTTTGGTTTCCGAAGTGCTAGAACAACTAAAACGGTAAATGCAAGTGAAGAGCCTAAGTTTCTTCTTAAAAGGCCGAGAAAAGGGTTCAGACACATCTTTGTACACAACATGTGCCACTACAGTTTTGCCCAACCTTTTCCAAATTCAACAAAATTTCTAAATTTAATTGTGTAAAATGCTGAAGAACAAATATTACCATGCGGAAGAAGTTTTAAAGAGGTTTCATTTGAATAGTCACAGGATTTCGTCCTCAGACTTGAAAGTTAAGAGCCCATATATCATTCACTCTTGCAGAGCATGAGTATATTCATAATGTATAGATTTAGCCAGGGCTAAAAGCGAAGCTCCTATTAATTAATTTATAATTTAAATCAAACAATAAACTTGTAAGCCACAAATCAGTGAACTCAGAAGGGCACATTCATGTGACTTTTGAGGGAAAGGTTAAGTAATTTTAGAGTGAAACAAGAACACGCATACAGGGGCATTCAGGTCTCATCTGCTTCGAGAAATGAGGAGGCGATTAATTCTGCAAGTACCATGGTTTACTCGCTAAAGGTTTTTTACTTCCTACTTTATCGACGTCGATACTTTTTATTTGTTTCTGAAGTGACTTAGTATGCGTGTTAGCGACGACCTAAAATATCTCTGCGGTAGCAGCCTATACGCTTGTATAAATACACGAAAATTCAAGGGCCTCGATTCCAGAGAAATTACATTATTGCCAAATATCGAAAAAGTGATTTACATGACACGTCATTTCAATCGCCGAAAATAAATCGCATGCTCATCACAAGACTCATTTGCATACAATGAAACACCCGACCATCGCAATTTTGCTAATTAAGATTCTAATTTTTTTTCGACCACTCAGTAGTGTCCGAGGTCAGTTTGAAATCTAAATGTTAATCGTGCTGGGCCATAGTCACATAAACACAACATACTTCATATGCATTTTTAAAAAAATAAACTTGAGCATGCGATCATTTGAAAACTTAGTAACTCGTCAACGGATAACTTAAAAAAACTCGACCTGGATGGGTCGACACCTAAGCCCGCGATAAGGTCAGGTGACACTGGTCAGCGGATGCCTTGTTTTGACAGCTGTCAAGTGATCACAACATTGATGTACAATCAGGTTTCTCCTAAGTTCCCTGGGCTCCCAAAGTAGCTAGAAAGTGAGAAAGTAAACATTGCTATGCCTGTGGTGCGGATGGACGGGCGGGCTGCGGGCGGTGTACGGTCACGTGATTACCAAATTTTCTGGGATGGGTAGATTTACTTACCCATGGTGCTCCGCTGGCGCGCTTCGCGCGCGAGAGCTCTGCACATAAATGATTTCATATTGATAATAAACACATCAAAGCAAGGTAACACGTTCTCACGTTCTTACCCTATGTAGTCAATATCAGAGAAGATAAAGGTCTTCTCCACATCGAAGCCACAAGCTATGATATCTTTGGCATTTTCATAGGCCAGTCTGTGAGTTTCCTCGCACTCCAAGTCCTTCAGGAAAAACTTTTCATCATCTGTAAGCTGGATAACCAAGGGAACATTGAAAGCATCCTGTAGATATCTGAATGGAGATGAAAGATGGTTATTACCGTTATGAAAAGAGTACAAATGAAACTGAGTTCATCTCATACCAAGCTAAACTGTCTTTAACTGATGCAGATTATAGGGCAGATATCAGAGCGCAGTTGAACAGATATGTTTAACACCTGGCTACCGTTTCTGTTATTTACTTGAGATGTTGAAAGAATCGTCTTCACAAATCACGCAAATAAGACTAACTAAAAATAACTTTTTAAAGACTATCATCGGTTGTCTCCAGAGCAGACGGCTGCAAGTTTCCTGCAACTGCTGCAAGTTTGATAACAACTTACTTTGTGAATATAAATGGAATTAGATGACCCAAGTGCATGGCTTCTGACGAAGGTCCTCTCCCAGTGTAGAGGTAAAACGGTTTCGCTTTAGAGTACATGTCCAAAACAAAGTCAAGATCCCTTGATGAAAACAAGACAATGTAGATTAAAGAAAGCACAATATTACCTTCTTACTTAGCAGTTTTTCTTTTCTTTACAACAAGACTCTGTGTGGATAGGACTACAGCTGTAGCCGAAAGTTTTTTGACCTATAGACGCCAGTGTAAAAGTTATTTGTAATTATCTCATTGTGATCAACCTGACTCTATCATGAATCTGACTCTGACTTTAATCTTTAACCGCACATTTTATGGTATTAGCCATAATAAATGTCTATAGGAGGGGTGAGTGGACAGTTTCCCAGAAACGTATAATGATCCCTTTATGACAATGATGCCTTCCAGGTTTATCATTGCCCTTGCAAGGCTTTTTTAGAGGCAAGAAATTATACCTGTGGGAAAAGAACACGCCTCTTCTAAGCAAGTGGTGGGGAGGTTTTCCTGTTAGTTGCTCAATCCTTTCTTTGTGCCTTTGATCCAACTTCGAACAGCCAAACTGGTCTGTTGACAGAACATGATGTAATAATTTATAAGTATTTGCGACTTCTCACACTAGGCTAACTTGCATGCATAAGATAAAGGAGGGTAATTAATGCAAAAATCAGATTTCAGTGAGTCTGTGTGGGCTTGCAAACCTTTCCTTTCGCTGATTCTCGTGCAACAGTCGATTCAGCTGCTAAAAGCTTCTTTTATCTGAATATATTTCTAAACTTCATTTGGCCAAGACAACCTCCAAAACGCAACATTTTTATATCAATTCATACAGAAGTTAATGTTTTCTTTTTACTTTTGGACCAAATTCCTACTTAAAAATCGTCAACCGGCAAAAGCTCTATAAGAATGTAAACGTCAACCGTCAAAGCTACCACCCCATTGAGACCCTCAAATAGATGAAGGAATTAGCTTAACTTACTCATATTTCTAATGGTAATCTTCATGTGCTGTAAAAGGCGGAGACAAATGCAGTGCTTGAAAACTGTCCCAAATAAATTGCAATTATCGACACCTCTAAATGTTTTTCACAGGAGGGAGGGGCCTTCTCCATGGTAAACATTGGTTCACTGATCACTGCCAGTGTGACGTCACTTCATTAATCGGTGATTTTCAAAATGGAGGGCAAATTTCTTGTTCGTTACGTTGCAAAGGATGTCAATTTTCCGAATGTTTGGATTCATCTTTTGCGTTCTTCAATAAGGCGGAGCTTTTGAAAAATAACATGGAAATATTCGCGATAAGGTTCAGTGGGAAAAAGTTTCAAAAGCATCACATGAGGCAAAGAAGGGTACCGCGAAGTGTCTATAAATTGGCACACTTTGTATGATCGTTTATCGCTTTCGGGCAACGTGCGAGGTGGTGTGGCAATATCCTGATCTCAGAATAGGAGGATTGGTATATGATACATTGAGCTTAATGTACGCCGAGTTTTAGCGAGCCAAAGTGTGTAGTTCTTCTCATCAATCCCTTTAAAGTCGATGGAATGAAAAAATGTTGAGACGACATAAATGTAATCTGCTTACATCAACTCACTACCTGCTGCAACAGGTTGGTACTAAAGATCAGTGGTAAGTTTTGAAATTTCCTCGTTTACTTCTAACAACAGGAGACTTATATGCATGTTTTATGCGTGAATCAACATCAGGAAAACGCAATTTTTTGAGTTGCAAATAGATAGCTCCTGAAATGCATGCAGGTTATAAAATTAATGTTTTGGCTCTACAAACAGCTGCAAACGGTTATACTTCAACAGTCTCTCCATATATTAATGCTAGAGGGATAACACTGCTAGTCTAGAATCTATGTGCAATTGCATCGTACAATATTAACTGCAATATTCCATTAAATAATTTTTGATCAGGGGTGCAAGGAATCTCTGTTGTCAAAGTACAAGATATTAAAACTAATGATTTCTAATTTAAGAACACTATAATTATGATAGTGTTCAAGTTTATGCATACAAACAGGAATAGATTTGATGCATCTTTTGTGAAGGTTATTGTTTTATGCACTTATTGAAACAAATCTGTGCAATAGTCAATCCCAATTGTTCAGGAAGTATTGTTTCCCCAAATTTTTAAAGTGGACAAATCAATTTCAAGCTTTTTGTAAGAGCCATTGGGGGCGGCCAGTGAGGAATAACACGACATGGTATGAATGGTATACCTTCCTGAATGGCCACCCAAAGACGATGGTTTCCTTCTGTGGTATAGGCTTTTCCAGTTGTAAGATCACATGATATAATATATTATTGTTTCTTGAAAACCGTTTTTGAAAATGAAACGTCTCACTTGTTCAAGATGATCGTGATTATTGCCAGCTTTTGGCATGAGAGATCTTTCAAATTCCCTATATTCCCAAATATCTTGTGTTTTGACCATTTGAAATTCATGCGAACAATCAAATGCATCAGAAATGTAAGATTTGGTCTGCATTGCATGTTTTTCACTTTCTGTGGGTTCATCAAGTGTCACAAAGAACATAAAGCAAGATCGTAAACTATCTTGACATTTGTTGCATCTGGTTTTTGAATGGACGGGTAGTTTGTAGGTGCAATTTAAGCTCCTGATGCACTTGACAATCTCTCCATCTACATTTGCTCCTTTTGCATCCACAAAGTATAAATTTGTTTCCCTTTTTCTTTCAGCCATATCGACATGGGCTGGATCATATATACCTGGACAAACCGGTTAGTTTTCAATAGTTTTAAGCATGACACCCAAAGCAGATTTTATTATGTTTTCTTGAAAAATATTGTGTGGGAGTTCCCCATGGTCAATTTTGTTATCCAAGAATTCTACTGTAAATGGACTAAAATCCTTTGAAGGAAATGTTTTATTTCGGAAGGAAGAAAAAGGGTTAACTCCTTCCACTTGGTTATTAGAACAACTTTTCCGATATTTGGAAGAGAAAAAGTATCCTTCATGGTATTATCTGTAGTGTGCTGAGTAACTGACACTGTCCATGGAAAAATACATGAAATAACTGTTTGAAAAACTGTATAAACTGGCAGAGGCGATGACTGTACTTCATTGTCATTTCCTGCATCTACTGGTTCTCTTGGAGCAGTTTGTATCATTATTTCATTCAACACATCTGTAAAAATACCTGCTTTAAAGTTTAAAGCATCAGACACAGCAAATTCTCTATCCAAGACCATTTTTTCTAATAACACATTGGCTTGTCCTTTAGTTGGATTTATGGTTGTTTCTTCAAAAAAATCATGCTTGTTGATGTCATTATCTGTTGTTATTGTGGAAATTGAACAACCTTGTTTTTGGTGGAAGATGTTTTGAGCTTCTTTGTACTCATGCTTTATTTTAATGGATTTTAAATAGAAAGGCTGACATGACATGCATATGTAGTCCGGAAAAGTTCCATTACAAGGATCTACACTATGCAAGTCATTATGTAAATCAGTCTTATTGCCAGTTCTTTCATCCAAAAAATTACATCATACTGAAAACGTATTTTTAAAAACATTTATGTGGTGTTTCTTGCAGGAAACATCACTACTCAGGCAAACCTTGTTGCCACATTGTGAACAAGTCACTATACATGGTGTAGCTTTCAGGATCCCTAGCTGGGCATCGCTGCGTGATCTAGAGGAGCTTTTCCCCTTAGGAGGTTTATGCCCTCTTGCTGATAAACTGCTGTAATGTTTATCACATACTCTAAGATCTTTGAGATTTTCAGGTGTAACATCATCAGGGGCACATTTCAGTTCACACCGCCCAACCATACTATCAAATTTTCTTGATCCTTCAGCCGCGCAGCTTCCTTCTACCTCGCCTCAAAGTCTCTTCACACCTGGCATGGCTTCCCCTCTAGGGCTTTCTAGGCCAGTAGACAAGACTTTGGAGGACAAAATACTCAGGGGTGAGTACATTGACTTTGCGTTACTTTTGCCCGATACATTATACCAGTCCCAGACCTCTGAAATTCAGCTCCGTTTGGACTACTCGTCCTCAGACCCCATGGGTTCTCCGGTTACCATGGTCAGAAAGAAAAAACCGGTAATTGATACCTTCCCCAAGTGGCTCGACGCTTTCATGACCTACATGTTAATACTTGTGAATGCCTACCCACGACGGGCGCTCGAGCTTATCAAATACCAGCAAATTATCAGCAGAGCGGTCGCTAAATTTAAGGGTTTGGCCTGGCTATCGTACGACAAGCAGTTCCGTCGCCGGGCGGCCTATGACTTGTCCCTGAGCTAAGGATAAGGTAGACCTTGAGCTATGGACAGTGACTTTCGCCGGCCTCGCTAAGCCCCACTGCAATGTTTGCTCGAGTCCCTATCACGCTGAGGATGTCTGTCCTTCTGCTGACCTTAACAGAAAATCTCGCCGCCCCCAGTCTGTGTGCTTCGACTTCAACAAGTCCTCTGGCTGCCGGCGCCGAAATTGCAGCTTCCCCCACGTGTGTCGCCGCTGCTATTCCAGCACCCACCCCGCCACGGAATGCACCCAGCCACAGCCCAGCAGCGCCAACAAGGTCCCAAGACCTAGCGACTGCAGCAAGAAGTAAAGTGGAGCAGCAACGGCTTAATCACAAGCCTTTAGTATCCTCGCCTATTGACATTTATCGCTTAGAGTTAGAATAAGCCACTCATCCTAATAGAAACTTTGTATATAATCTGCTTAGTACGCTCAAGGAGGGCGCTTGCATCGGCTATACAGGGCCGCGTTCAGACCAGGTCTCCCCAAACCTCATTTCGGCAGCACAGCGCCCTGAAGTCGTTTCTTTGAATTTGCAGAAGGAAATAGCCCTGGGAAGGGTAGCAGGTCCCTACCTCTCCCCCCCGTTACCTAAGTTTCGATGTCATCCGGTAGGCGTTATCCCCAAAAAGCACTCACCCGAATGGGGCACCATTTACCATCTCTCCTTCCCCCAGGGTACTAGCATTAACGACCACATTCCTAAAGATCCCTACTCTCTAAGTTATGTACGGGTTGACGATGCCATCCGTATCCTCCAGTCCCTGGGAAGGGGAGCTTTTATGGCCAAGACTGATCTCAAATCAGCCTTTCGTCTGATACCTATTCATCTGGACGACTGGAACTTACTAGGCATTTATTGGCAATCCCAATACTATGTAGAAATGTACCTACCCTTCGGGTTCCGTACGGCCCCGTTCCTCTTTAATCAGTTGTCTGAAGGCCTCGAGTGGATCCTTAAAAATAACTACGGCATCCAGCATGTTATCCACATCCTGGACGATTTCTTTACTGCCGAGCAAAACAAATTAGACTGTTTAACCAGCTTTAGTACTCTTTTAAGGGTATTCATGTCACTTAAGGCCCCGGTATTCTCTTCCAAGACGATAGGCCCCTCCCTGGAGATTGAGTTTATGGGTATTATCTTAGACAGCGTCCGCATGGAGGCCCGCTTGTCCCAGGACAAACTCATCAGGATCAATCAGCTGCTCGACTCCTTCAAAAATCGTCGGTCAGTGCGCCTGGTCGAGTTACAGTCACTGATCGGGACTCTTCAGTTTGCATGTAAAGTAGTGGTGCCGGGTAGGACCTTTCTACAGCGAGCGATTAATTTGACCAGGGGGGTCCCCAGTCGTTTTCACCACATAAGGCTGAATAAGGAATTATTTAAAAACCTAGCCACGTGGAAAGTTTTTCTCTCCAAATGGAATGGGCGCTCCTTTTTTCTCGAGTCCACTCCTACCCTTGCTCAAAATCTCGAGCTATACACCGACGCTGCGGGCTCTATAGGCTTTGGGGGAAACTTCCAGGGCAAGTGGTTTCAGGGCCATTGGCCCCCGAACATGCAGTTGAACCAACAACAGGGAATTAGAATTGAATGGCAAGAGCTCTTTCCCATCGTTGTTGCCTGCGCCATATGGCACCCTCTTCTCGCCGGAAAACGCCTTCAATTCTGGTGCGATAATTTATCTGTGGTATCTATTATAAATTCAGGGCATTCTAAGATCCCCCGCATTATGGATTTGCTTAGACGTCTCGTGCTTCTTTCCATGCAGCACAACTTCGTAGTGCGAGCTCGTCACGTGCCCGGGGTTTCAAACACAATTGCTGACGCACTCTCCCGATTTCAGATGCAGCGCTTCAGGGTCCTTGCCCCCGACGCCGACCAGAATCCTCGTACCATCCCGCCTTCGCTCATGACCCTCTGAGGGAGGAAGTCCTGCGGTACGCTACCTGGGGTCTTGCTGAGAACACAAATCGGGCCTACAGCTCTGGGGAAAAACGGTTTTTACAATTTTTCCTTATGAATCGTATCTTCAGCTCAGACGGGGATGTGTTACCTGCCTCTGAAGGGACCCTTATATACTTTGCTTCCTACCTAGTGAGAACAGTACGGCATAGTACTATTAAACTCTATTTAGCCGCCGTTCGCAACCTTCACGTGACAGCAAGGTACCCTGATCCCCTTAAAGGCAAGCTCCTTCTCCGCAAGGTTTTGCGCGACATTCTTCGCTATCAGGGCAACCAGCGCGCCCGTCGGCTACCTGTAACCCCTGAGGTTCTTCTTGCAATTCGTCCTGTCTTGCAGTCATGGCTTAGTCCCCGGGATTTTTCTATGATCTGGGCCGCGTTCAACTTGGACTTTTTCGCTTTCCTGCGCTGTAGCGAATTTACCTATAGCGGGGTTCGCAAATTTCGCCAACAATTGGATCTTTCTACCGATTGCATAACGTTTCACCCCAGCCTGGCGTGCCCGCAGCGCATAACAGTATATCTAAAATCGTCTAAGACAGACATTACTAGGGAAGGTCAGTCACTCACTATAGCTTGCACCTCGACGCCCCTTTGCGCCGTTGCAGCTATGCAAGAGTATTTCTCCTAGTTAGGCCTCAGCATGGACCTTTGTTTTATTTTGCATCAGGTCGTTACCTCACTCGGGGCATTGTATCCGACCTCCTTGGGGATAGTGCTAGGGTGGCTGGCCTCCCTTATCAAAGCCTAAAAGGGCATAGCTTTCGCATCGGTGCGGCCTCCGTTGCAGCCGCCGCCGGCTTGCCAGATTGGCTTATAAAAGTTCTTGGTCGCTGTTCCTCGGACTGTTACGAGCTGTATATCAGAACTCCTCAATCGACATTAGAGTCTGTGGCTCCCAGCATGGCTATTGTTCCTGGACGCTTCCAGCCAATATAGCCTCCGTTTTTTCTACTTGTTTATTCGTTTTCTCTTTGGGCTTGGGGGGATGCATTGCCTCGCATGCATCAGTGGCGGTTAAGTCTGCGCAGCGACTTCCCCCAAGCTTGTTGGCCGCGTTGCCGTTTAATATCACCTGCAAACCGATACTCTTGTCCGATCCAGCACGTACTGTATTGCATCCAGCTCGTAGTGCTGGGGAGATAAGTGAGGTTCTTTGGTCGCGCCATCGCCGGAAGTCGCATTAGGCTAACCTAGCGCAAGGCAGTGCTCCCCCATTAACGCCAACTTGTCGTTATTTTTTTATATAATTTAGTTATGCGTTTAACATGCATCGCGAAGGAACAGAGACATTAACCTCACTTTGAAGTGGATAATAAAAAAGGACAAAACAGAGGAGACCAACATTTTTACTACATGCAAAGTCTTACCGTTAGCTCAAAGGAGTGAGGGATTTGTGTTTCCAAAAAAAATGGGGGCTTTGAAGGGATGCAGAGGGCACATGGAAAGTTTGAAAGGCTTTGGAAAGATATTGAAATCACTGCAAAAACAATATGGACACGCAGAACAGCCATCACAAGATACACAATCTTATGTTTGTGAGGGCTAAAAAGCCAACAATGTCAAAATATAAATCTTACAACAAGAAGCCCATTGTCAAATATATACACAATAAAATATTCTTATTCATTATGATGTTTTCTTCTTTTAAGGAAATAATTATATAGAAAAATATTATATAAATATGATCTTACTTTATTAATTTTCTCACTAAATTGATTTTTCCTTTTTAAAATAATATATCTTCTTGAATTAAGCTATGTACTTTTTATTTAAAATATCTTTTTTCTGTCTCTTTTATATGTCTTTAATATTAATATTTTTTTTTTCAAGTAATAGTCACACTATATTAATTAATAGAATAATCTTTTTAAAAGGCAAATACAGAAACCAACAACACTGCTAACAAGCAACAACAACAATTACCAGGAAAAATTTAAGACACGAAGACACAAGCAAGAAAAAGACGGGGGAAAAGCCAACAAAAAACTGCAGATAAATGCAAATAGCAAATTTTAATAACAGTAACAAAACAATAAAACAACCAACAGCAGTAAATTTTCAGAGCAGTAAAGGCCAGCAATTACTTCGATCAAAACAGAGGGGCACCAAATTAACCAGCAAACCTTAGACACAAGCAGTAAACAAACAAGCAAACTTAACACACAATGACATCGTTAAAGTTCGCAAAATCTACCCCAGATAGTCAAGAAGCCAAGAAACCACATGCGATTCAAGACAGTATCTTCGCATTCAAAAGGATTGATGAGCGAAATGGCTGGTTATATCAACACAAATCAACTATCGTATCAAACCTCTGTTATTAACGAATTAAAACTCCTCTTCTGAGGCGATTTTGGCAATTTAAAGAGAAAACGGCAAACGTTTAGGGTGGACTTATCTAGTTCCGAGTATAAAATGGCGCCACGCCACTGACCCGAAGTGGATTGGAGTAGAATTTAACACAAACGTGCGAAGAAAACAAACACAGCTTTTACACAGACACAATATAAGCAACAAAGCTTGCACACTTACGACAAATTGTTTTACAAACGTTGAACAAAAGCCTGTATTAGCTATTTCTTTGTTTAACTTCGATGACTTCTCCACGCTAAACTGATCAAGCGAGGCGAAGCTCTGACTCGTTGCTATGTGACGTCACACTGTCATTGATGACTCGGTCACAGACAAATGCCTGGAAACAATAGAGACGCCTCCTCCCTCCTGGTTTTTCAATTTAGGAAAGTGTACATCATATGAAAGGCTCTTAACCAATTATATTGCAAGAATAACAATATTTTAAAAAGGTACAGACATGAAATCCATTGTCGTGTGATTATCTAAGCCGAGAAAAATGTTATCTTTTTCTACCACAAAAGTTGATTACGTCGACGTTTTGTGCATCGATCCAGTCACAGAGAAGTTGACCAAACATCCATCCAGTAGAGCTGGTTTCCATCGCTAACGTTACACCACAAATGAGTGTTCTACCACAGACATCAAAGGGTAGTTAATGCAACCAGTGAAAAGGAACAATGCTGAAGAATGCTAAGGATTTGAAGAGGGAAGGAAGAGATTCATATGGATTTTTGTGACTTCCTCAGTAAGGACGTCGCTGAGAGGAGAAAACGACACAAAGCAATCGTATGAAATTCAGGCTAAGTGTAATAAACAAGCCCATTTGATTATCCTAGATACCATCATATCGGACGGACGTTTTTACCTTGCGTTTGCGTTAGCCGGCGAGCAAGTTCTCTTTTGAGTGCAGCTTGCACGTGACGTTTCACGATAACCCCCAAATAGACAGCTAGAACGTAGGCTGCATTGCGTTTTCCTCGTTCACAAGCGTTAAGTGCAAACAAAAGCGCTTTGGGAAAGAGGAAGTTTAACTGGGTTTTGCGGCTTGCACTTGCGTTTGTTTATCCAGTCCTCATTATCTTCAATAAAACGAAGTAAAGAAGTGAAAAAGAGGATGAAGTGACCTTCATAGTGTTTCCTGATCAACTCGCCGGAGTAGTGCTCATGCAACATAACTGTCGAGCAGTGTAAAAATGGGATATGCCGGTATATAGGGTACAATATTTCTGAGGCAAACAAATCCAAGTCCTTATTGGTGTTTATGAATTCGTTAAATGAAAGAAAAACTGCTTCGTTGTGGATACAACTCTCAGAAATATGGTATATGTAAGGAAAACGTTTATGTCATGTGACATTCGATTGACGGGTGCGAAGAACAAAACTCCCAAGAACGAGGGCAATTTTTGATCGATTCCGGCTGTTATGCCATGTTCTATGAATCCAACCCAAGATGACTGCACGCAGCGCTAGCTGGAGGCTTTTACAGCTCATTGCGGTGCTGGGTATTCACCCGGATTTTTAGTCATGATTCGAAAATCCTGATTTGACCGAGAGGTTACATAGCAGAACAGTATTTTACCTGAAATATCCTACCGGAATCAAAGCACACGATCTGAAATTTACTTTGATGGTAGCTTGACAGTTTCTCTTGTAATTCAGAAAAAGAGGACCATAATCGATAATTTGTTCTCCTTTTCAGACAACAGTCTGACACAAGTCATGGAATCTAATTGCAATACATGTACATGACATCGCGCGTGTCGTCTCGATGTATAAGCTTTTCCGCTTATCTCTTAACCTTTTTATCAGGCTTCTACCTTGATCTCTAAAGAAATATATTATTTTACCCTTTTTCAATAAAACCAAATGTTACTTTCTTTTATGTTTATCTGCTTTGCAAAATTTGAGCTCACTAGGGTCATAGGTCGAGGACCAAACATTGTTGATATTTTCAAGGGTAGACTAAACAAAACTTTCAAACCCTCCAGCAAATTCCTTCACAACGGCAGACTGATCAGCAAAGCAAATGTCTTCGTCCACAATATCTACGACTTTATTTACAGAAACACTTAAAAACAGGTATTTTAGAAGAAGTTCCACTGGCAGCCTCGTTTTCATGTAGGCCATTTTAGGGCCTCCACCGTGGTGAATTTGGCTTGGCTCCATATTCAAAACTGTTAGTCTTAGGGTTGGTTGTAATCCGGCAAAGTTTCATGCTTTTATCATAAGAGTGAACAATTTTGGTCGATAACGGCTGGACTAATGGGCTTAGTAGGCTCGATTACCAGCCGCTGTTCAGGAAATGAGCCCGCGCTCCTCCCCCGAACAGACGGCTGGACGCATGAGTTTGCTATTGCTAATTATCGCTAATCAGATCGTGAGCAGGCATCATAAATTTATTTTCCTTGAGCAGATGCAAAGGTGTTGTTTGATGTGGCGTGCGATCGTGTTTTCGAGCGTTTTAAGAGCGAATCCACGCAAAAATCGACCAAAATCGCCGATTCGTGGCAAGGTTCAAAAAATCAAAATCGCTCTTCTTTTGCAGACTGGTAGACTTTAGTAAGTATACAAACGCTATGTAGTTTTTTCCTCGAAAGATCTGTTCGTTTCCGAGAAAAACGAAGAAAAGCGTTTCAAGCCCCACCGTCGATTTCGCAAGCCGAAAACAGGGTTGAAATTCATCATGATTCGCTGGACTTGCGTTCCAATACAGCCGCGCTAGGAAAAAAACTTATTGCTAAAATTTTAAGTTTAACTCGTCGTTGACAAAAATATATGATATTTTTAGCATTACAACAGTCTGAGTAATTATAAAAAAGCTGAAGCGTACGGCTACCTGATGTTTAGCCACGAAAGGTCGTTGAAAACAGCGACGATTTTCATGTGCCTTTGATCAGAATTTTTTCAGATTGAAGGGAAATACACTACAGGCGTCAAACGTTTATGTTATGTAAAAATTATTTTGGGGAAATCATTTTGAGCTTCTCAGAAATTATTTGAAAATCGTTTTACAGACAACATAAAGTAACGCCATCTTTAACATATGCGTGACCATCGTCAGTCGACCAGGCAAAGGTCTCTCCTAAAAAGCCTTGGTAATATTCACGCACAAAGTTCTAAATGTTAAAGTACTTATGCTTTTCTTTGTTTCAGGTCTAGTTTTACGGCAAAATGTTTCCCGTTGCCATCTGTTCAAGTTTGCCATTCTATATTAAACTCTGTTTGAGACTCATAACCAACCGTTAGTTCGCTTAGTAAACACGTAGTAAACCCTCTCTTCCTGATCTGTCAACAACTTTTGTCTCCAAATGCTGCTGGACACCGCAGAAGGAAGCGCCAATCTGAAGGATAAAGCGCCCATGCAAACGTTTTGTGACTCAGTATGCAAATTACTTTCAACAGTAATATCAGATTACAGCAGTCAAGATCCCGGGGCCCGGGGTCTGGATCCGCTAAAAGCAGGCCAAAAGCAAACGTAAAACATGCGTATAATATAAAATTTTTGAAAATGAAGAATTTTATTGGTAGCCTCGCTGAAGATTTTCATTGCTTCGAGACGCTGGCATTATCAAATCAAAAGATGTCTTAACAAAATATTGTGTACATGTTTTCTTCCCATCTTCACTAGTGGAACTTCCAGTTGTTGGTATCCTCGGAGACCCAGGGGCAGTTAGTCGGGTCGATAAAATGAGTTGTTGGCTTCACGTGGGTAATCCTGGCCCGCACGTGCGTTATTCAGAGTGCCTTCTTAGTAAGGGACAAATGTAATTTCTGCTGTTCTAAATGTCACTTTTCGTGAATTGAAACAAACATTATTGCCGCCAATTAACCCTAAAAAAATATTCATGCTACGGCCTAAAACTGAAATTCATGAAGGAATTTGATAACAAAAAAAAATTCACGCGGCTCAAAAATTCCCCACCCCCCCATAACTTTTCTAATGGTCCGTCCCTAATAGATAAGATTTCTCTTCGTGATCCCCAGTGTCCTGCGTTCTTGTAACATTCTGCAAGCGCATCTGCTACTGAGCTTGAAGTCAATGGCTTCGTCTTTCGCCATATCCCCACACGTTGTCTTGAATGAGGTACAAGTAAGTCGTTTGAAGTAAATGTAAAAAATAATAATAAAAAAAAGCGGCAACGACAAATGCTATCAGAACTGGACTAAGATCTTTAAATTAAAAAAAAAAATTATTTACTCTGGGGGAAATCGGGTTTCATTTCAAACTAAGAGAAAAACTGAAAGGTTTATTTTATCGGACAGATTAGGTGGATTGGTACCGTACCCGGGAGACTCTGGGTTATCTAAGAGAGTTGCAATTGACAACTATGATAAACTTTATACAGTAGGTATTCGTGGATTGAATCTAAGTGACCTATTAGAATATAATACAGTGAATAAACCAAGAGTACCTGAACCTACAGGAATGAGGATACCGGTTTGCTGATAGATATATTCTGAAATGTTCTTTCTCTAACTCTTTTGTCGGCTTTAACAGGTTTCCCTCAGTCTATGTGATTGGCGCTTTCCTTTGGAACTTGGCACGAATTGGAATAACTGTTCCGTCGCCATCCAATACGGTTACCGAGCTCAGAACGATGGAAGGGGCATATATTAAAGGAACTTAGGGCGCTTTCCACTTGTCAGAACTCAGGCCGGCTGGACCTTTGCCTGACCAGTCATTTTGAAAATAGGATTTTTCCAAGAGTTTTGCCGAAAAAAGTTCTCTTTCGAGCATACTATTTCGGATTTGACTGATCTAGCTGAAGAGTTTGATTAAAAGAGAAATTATCATTGCGACGGGAATGGTCTGGCTGGTCAGTTCTGAGCTAAAATAAAGTCCATTTCGCTTTCAATACCAGAAAGAGACCATGTTGACCTATGCCAAGTTACGTCCTTAATAGTTTGACAGCAACAAAGGAACAATCTCAGTTGATCTCTGCTTATCCCTTCCATCAAACGAACTCAGAGTACCTACTAATGACTCGAAGGAGCACGAACCTTCCATAACTTCAAAGATCTTTTTCTTTTTCAAGTGGGAATGGTTGAATGAAATTAAACTAAATGTTAATCAAATGCCTAAAATGTCAAAATATTAAAGATAATTCTCAGGTAAAATAATGTCAGCTGGAGTATTTTTGAAGAAGGAGGAGTATAAAAGATGAATCTTCTTCAGTACCGTGTACTAGAAGTAACGGGTGAAAGTCGGTGAAGCTCGTCACGTGTATATCACCGGAAGTAGACCCTTGGCACACTACTATGCAAATGAGATTAGTTCATGAAGTGAACGGATCCACGAGCAAGCAACTTTGCTTTGTTGACAGTTAAACTACCGAGCTTTATTTTATAGACGGCTTTTTTAAGGTCCAGGGTTGTCAAAATTTTTAACAAACATGAGATGTTAACTTGAAAACATTAGAGAAAACAGAGGGATGAAGAAATTACCAGAATGCTGTCACGCACCTCCAACGCACACATTCCAGCGGACTTCACGACTACGGTAACATAGGTGATAAGACGGCAAAATGAAACAACTTGGGGCTTGAAGTACAACAGATACAGGTTAAGGTGAGCTTTTTTAAAAAATGGTTCTATATATCAAGGCTACCAGCGTTGTAAACGGAAAACATAAGGTCGAATTGTTGGTGGTGGTCGTGTGACTCATGTCGGTTGGATGCCGTTATTTCATGTTGTCTGTCACACGAATTTCAAATAATTTCTGAGAAACTCAAAATGATTTCCCCAAAATAATTTTAACATAACATAATAGTTTGATGCTTGTAGTGTTTTCCCCTTCAATCTTGACAAATTCTGATCAAAGGCACATGACGAAAATCGTCGCTTTTTTCAACTACCTTCCGTGGTTGAACAACAGGTAGACATACGCTTTAGCTTTTTTATAATTACTCAGACTGTTGTAATGCTAAAAATATTATATATTTTAGTCAACGACGAGTTATACTTACATTTTTAGCAACAAGTTTATTTTTTTCTAGCGCCGTTGTTTTGAAATGCAAGTCGAGCGAATCATAGTGAATTTCAACCCTGTTTTCGGCTTGAGAAATCGACGGCGGGGCTTGTAGTAGCGCAGATATGTGCTTCAATTGTTCACTTTCTGTTAAAAGCATGAAATTTGGCATGATGATAGTTTTCAAGACTCTAAAAAAAATAGGATATGGTGCCATTGCCAAAAAGTCCGTTAAGTGCGAAAAATAAGAGTTTTAAAGTGGAGGCCATTTTATGCCGGAAGTGAAATTAACATTTTCTTTAATACGTCTGAATTTTAGCAACTTGGATAAGAAAATGTCAGCAAATGCCTAAGGCAGTTGTTTTTTAATACAGAGATATTTTTTCAACGCAATTGTCGGCCATTTTAGTAATACTCCAAAAACCGGTTTAACGGGAAAAATTTGCGATGGCACCATATCACATATTAATAGCCACAGCTAGTTTATATAATAAACAATTTCATCGTCATTTTGGCTCAAAAAAAGTGCTTAATTTTGTGTACTTTCGGTTAGATGATATTTACTTCCGGTCAAAATGGCGGCCAGTTTAATTTTCACTCCAAAAACCAGTTTAACAGGAAAAATTTGCGATGGCACCATATCACATATTACTAGTCATAATTAGTTCTGTCAAATCTGCGGCCCCAAATCTGCACATATCCGCCCCACTATTGAAACGGTTTTCTTGTTTTTCTCGGAAACGAACAGATCTTTCGAAGAAAAAACTACATGGCGTTTGTACACTTGCTTAAGTCTATCAGTATGCAAAAGTCGAGAATTTGGGCCATCTGTACATCTGTACATTTGTACACTTCATATCTGCACGGGTGGCCCATATGTATTTCTTTATATATATATAAATATCTCTTGGTGTCCACAATGACGTCATTAAGCGACAAACTTGACTGTTTATGCGGCCGTTTTGACGATCAAGAAATGCTTTTGGTGACAAATTTCAACGGCAAAAGTTTGCTTTTAGACAAAATTGAAGCAATTTGGACCAGCTGTTTCAAAATAAAAGGAAAAAATGGAGAACGTTTGTCACTGCGTCTCACTGACCAGTTTGCTTAAGTCGCGGGTTATACATGTTTGTCGGAAGTCAGCGTTTCAGCTCGGCTTTTTACGGTCAAAAGCTCACTTTTTTCCGGGAATCTAACTTGGAATTTACGTTACACCGAGACAAATCCACAATTACTTGGCTCTTTTCCCGACGATGGCCCAAAAACTGATTTCAGGCGAATCTTTGCGGACGTCATTGTTTACATTTTTGCTCATTTGCACGCGAGTAAACCTATAGAAGACGTCGTCGTTTGTACAAAGTAGGTTCAAAAATTGAAAACGCTGCTCATTTTGGGCAGTTTGTGCAATTTTCAGCTCCTTGCAATCAATAACAAAGGAAATAGATTAAGTAACATGAGAGGACACAGAGGCTTTTTACTGGAAGTACAATCCCACGCAGGGATGTTTTCTCCGCTGGCAGCTAATCCGACTTAATCCCATTTAATATGTCGCGCTCCTCGAAAGTGCGAAAATTTTCTTATCGTGTATGAGATTTCAGATACATTTTCTTAATCTTCATTTCGCGCCAGAATAAATTAGTTTGCGCGCAAAGCGCTCCTGAAAAAATCACAAGGTTTGTCCCACTTCGAGTCCACCTTCTGGAGATACGCCGGCTTGGTAGCTGAAATACATTGCCGAGGCGAAGATCTGGCATTTTTTCCTCCTCGTCGTATTTTCTCCACGACAAATGTTTATATTTGTGGTGAGAATGCAGCGCATGTCGGTGGATTTTACTTCATGCGGCTTGCTACTTCTGAAAGAAGAGTGCCGGATTTCATCGTTTTGTCCATATTTACTAGTGTTGGCGAATGTAAGGTAAATGAACCGACAACTGTAAGGTAAGAATTAAAGTTTTAAATTTGTTACTCGGCGAAAAATCGTGGAATTGGAATTCGTGAAACCCGTGGGTATTACCTCTGTTACCTAATGTCATGCGATGACTCCTCGCTTTTTCGATGCGTAACACGGATACAAGAGATAAATTTCTTTCGCAAATTGAAGTATAATTTACTTAACGAGACCATTTGACGAATATTTCTGTTATATGCTTTATTTATATTTGCTTGGCTTATTCAGGCTACATGCCAGGAGTTTGATGACAATGTTTTGTGTGCTATAATTATGCTGATAAATTTTTGCACCCTTATATTGAACTCATGTAAGCCAAACGTTTCTAACCTCTAGCAAAACACTCTTCTATTGTGGAGGAACTTTTAGCGTCTTTCGGGGCCCAATATGGTGTCAATTTTTAGGGGGAACAAAGGTTGATTTTTGGCCAAACAGACTATAGCTTTTTTGTCTCTGAAGAGAGCGCGAGGCAAACGTCCGTCACAGAGCGCAGTGTAACCCAGTGATTCTTTAGGCAGAGCTAACAAACATAGGCTGCACTTTAGGTGGCACACCCATGGGTGCAGTGTAACCCAGTGATTCTTTAGGCAGAGCTAACAAACATAGGCTGCACTTTAGGTGGCACACCCATGGGTGCAGTGTAACCCAGTGATTCTTTAGGAAGAGCTAACAAACATAGGCTGCACTTTAGGTGGCACACCCATGGGTGCAGTGTAACCCAGTGATTCTTTAGGAAGAGCTAACAAACATAGACTGCACTTTAGGTGGCACACCCATGGGTGCAGTGTAACCCAGTGATTCTTTAGGCAGAGCTAACAAACATAGGCTGTACTTTAGGTGGCACACCCATGGGTGCAGTGTAACCCAGTGATTCTTTAGGCAGAGCTAACAAACATAGGCTGCACTTTAGGTGGCACACCCATGGGTGCAGTGTAACCCAGTGATTCTTTAGGTAGAGCTAACAAACGTAGACTGCACTTTAGGTGGCACACCCACGGGTGCAGTGTAACCAAGTGATTATTTTAGGTAGAGCTTACAAACATAAACTATACAGGTGTACATCAGATGGCAACAAGTTTTCCAGTTAAAACTTTGTCATAAAGTGCTACACCGTGGCACTTAGACAATTTCTTTATCGCGCGCTTGATACATTGTTTTGACGCAAAATTGATAGTCAGGAGAAGTCGTATTGTCTAAAACCATAGCAAAAGACAAATTTACACACATCACAGAGGTAAGGTAAGGTAATACACGGTATTTCCCTTAGGTATATTTACATTCAAGTATAGAAATATAACCAGATAAAAACTAAAATAATAACGATATAACAATAAAAAACCTGCTTTACATTTAGGCCTTGGGTAAAGATACATATATCTAAATTAAGATTTTTTAATTTTCCTTTAAAAAAATTATTGCCGCACCTTCAGAGACAAGCTGTTCTACAACACTCTTCCGTTATAAGAAAGGCTTCTCTTTTAAAATTCAGTGCGGGGTTGTGGAACAGCGAGCTTGTTTGTATTCATGCATTTTCTGTTAGGTTATAAGCGATTAAATCGCATGCAGCGACGAACAAAACGCGAAGCCGTCAGATATTCTAGAACCGTGTTATTTACAGTGCTGTGCATTATTATTGCTTAACTAGCTAACTACGCGCTGATGGAAATAAATTTCGCCCCTTTAAATTTCGAAACAATTCACTGGTACTGTATAGTCATAATTGGAACGGAAAGTTAGCACGCGAGCAGAGCGATTCTGGGCGATTCTGCCGTAGTTTCTGCAATATAGAAGATATTACGGCAATGAGGCTCCCGAGGTCCGTTCCCGAAATCACAACTACATGTAGTATGAAATGTATTCTGCGTACAGACGTCTCCTTTTCCAGGTTAGGTTAAATAAACCCACGGTTTGTTTGACAAAGCTCCCGCGAGACGGTTTTTTGGTGATTTTATTAATTTTTCCGATCCATTTTTTGTTTCATCTCTATTTTCGCGGCTTTTGCGATACAAACTAAATTCATTTTTAGTTGTGATGGCATTACACTGCTTAATCATGACGGCTTTGGAAGAAAGTGAATATACTGCGCTTCGCGATTTCGTAAAATTGCTGCAAGAATTAAAAAATATTTTCTTCCAGAAAAGCGTTTTCACGCTTCTTTCTCTAGTCAATTATCTCGTTTTCTAAAGGTCCTTGAGAACTGAATAAGACAATATTTTATTACCTAAAACCTACAAACCTGATTTATTTTGACCACATCGAAACAAAACTGGCCTCTTAAATGGAAGAAGAAAAGCCTTTTATTTTTGCCGGCTTCGGCCTGCCGACGCGATCGTGTCTGGTTTGCTTTCATATGATGACATTTCCCTGACAGAAGGGTGTCGGGAAAAACACCTCGCGCTGATCATACGTGACAAAATCCGCCGCGCCTAAGCTAATGAAGAAAAGTCTCCTGGAAGGCTCCATACAATTCCTTATAACAAAATTATAAGGAATTGTATGGAGCCTTCCGGGATACTTACAGTGCAAGCCCTTTGTTTCTCCTCATGCAAAAATTGCGAAATCGCTGGGTGGCAAAAACGCAAATGACCTCACATATTCTTTGTAAACATTCGAGTTTTTGAAAGAGAATTTCTCCTAAACTATTTGGTATATCCGGCTTAAATTTTCAGAGATCACTGAAATTGTTATCCTCTTTCAGTATTCATGCAGCGATTTGATTTTAATAGCTTGATCAGGGAATGAAACGCGTATGTTAAGAGGCAAAAAATGTTAACATAGATTCGCCTATATAGATGGCCCAAATTCTCGACTTGCCACCATTTTGTTAATGGTAATATTGAACTGATTAATTTAGCGGAAAACTGTAATATACATATTGAAGTTTTCGGTTTTACAAAATGGCGGCCAGTTTAATTTTCACTCCAAAAACCAGTTTGACAGGAAAAATTTGCGATGGCACCATATCACATATTACTAGTCATAATTAGTTCTGTCAAATCTGCGGCCCCAAATCTGCACATATTGAAACGGTTTTCTTGTTTTTCTCGGAAACGAACAGATCTTTCGAAGAAAGAACTACATGGCGTTTGTACACTTACTAAAGTCTATCAGTATGCAAAAGAAGAGCGATTTTTATTTTTTGAGCCTTGCCGCACTTTGGTCGATATTTGCATGGAGTTGCTCTTAAGCTTAAAAACCTGAAATATTTACAAAGAAAATCGTTAGCTTAGAGAACTTGGCAAATGGTAAGTATGTTTTTGAAATTCAACTAACTGTATCAGGATTATTTAATTATTTTCCAATCTGCATCGACTGCCCATCGACTGCATGCAACGATGGTTGTTGACCGCTAAAGTGAAAGGGACGACTGTCAAGTCCATTTCTGTTGTAATTTCACTCCAATCTTCGCTAACGCAAGATCAATGTAAATACCTCAAATTAGTACGTGTTTCTGCTGATTTTTATGGCGAATACCAAAGCGACGAAGACGCAAAGCACAACATGTGTTTGGTTTGCAGTTGACTGGAGTCCATGGTGCTGCAAGATAATTTTCGCTTCGTTCCGTGCTACTTGAATGTTTCCTCATTCACAAGCAAAAAATGACCGAAAATTTAAAGGAATCAGTAAACAAAACGCTACTCACATATGAGTTTGTCATAATCAATGCCCTTGTTATCCACCGCTACAACTTTTTCCATTGTTACAATTTGCTCCACCTCATCATCAGCCACACTGCGCTTGTTACTTTCGTCATTCGAAGCAGCCATGGTTTAAAATTTTGAAAACTGAAGGAAATACCTGGGTCTCTCCTCTTGCCCTTCTCGATAAAGCAACTTACACTACCGGCTTTATATCAAGTATATATTGCAATCGAAAACAGTTATTGCATCAGAAAACCCGAGCCTGCGAACAAAGAACTTCAAAATCTTCCAGGGGCTACCTTCGCGTCAGTTACACCCTCTTTTAAAGCCCCTCAAGAATTCTAGAGGGAACCGTACTCCCCGTATAGCATTTTTATTTGCTGCAAGCGACGCAGGCGGAAATTAACCTTGACTGATTTCATCCATCATTATGAGCTGTCCTTTACTTGCTCAAAATCCAGAAAATCGGTAAGAAAAATTCCTTAATTCAATACTAGCTTTACAATTGATTGGTATCAAAAACACTGTTTAATGCTATACTTCAAAGCCTACGGCCAGTGGTAAAATGTTGACTTAGGACTGAAATACATAAGCATACTTTAAAAGACTGCTGTTTTTTGTTTTCTGTTAATACTTCTGTGAATTGTAAGAATAGCCGATCGTTTTACACTGATCAGTTGTTTGAAGTATGTTGATTTCTTTCACAGTGCTGACCAAGCAAGCACCCAGGAAGGCACGCATGACGACGATAAAGGATTGACCTATAAAGGATATCTCCAGGTTTGATTCCTGTATGGTTTACTACTTTCTAGTAGTTTGTCCTCAGGCAAAATTCTGTTCTGTTGGAACTTTGCAATTTTCTTATTTTCTCTTTCTTCTTCTCATGTCACGCATTAACGCAAATTGCTTGACTCTGTATTGATTGAGGGGGGCCCTAGGGGAAAGGTTTTCAAGCGCGGTAAAACCGTGGCTTAAGCGGGATCCCTAAAGAACTGTCTAAAATACTGAAAACGTTGCGATATAACACTAATTCAGTGCCTCGTATAGATTCTCACTGAACGTACTTTTTCGTTTTAGAAAAGGTTGATCAATATTGGCAATTTGGACCAATTTCAACACGTGGACATTTCCACTACGTTTTCAAAATAATCCATATTTTAACAGGAATTAACAAAGCCACTTTACTTGGTAAAACAGCCAAAGAGAACAAAAACTAAACGTCATTTGTGAAAGTTTAATTATAGGCAGGTATAAGCGGAGTTCCCGTTCAAAACTAACCGTTTACTCGAAACTGGAAGCTTTCAGTCACTGCAAAAATTCGCGAATCTACTTAACTTTTTAAAGCGACAAACCCCCACAAATATCAATTGATAGCGTAGTTTCGTATGTTTTAAATTAAGTACAAGCAAAAACAACCAGAAAAACAGAGATGCTTAAAGTTATCAGTGCTTTTGATCTATTTCAACGGTTAGGGTTAGCTTTTGCTCTGTTAGAATTAATAACAGATGTAGGATATTTCTGGGCCGGAAGTATACCAGACTGTTAAATGCAAATAGCCCGTCCTAATGCTAACAACCTTTCGCTGTACTGATAAATTTTGGATAGTCCCGGAGGCTACTTTGTTCAGTTTTGGACAAAATTCGAGCTTTTTCATATAAGATACTTAAGATACCTCGGTCGCTTTAATGTCGCTGACTTTATTCAGCTTCTTGACTGACAAGTTTGAAGAACGTTTTCAGTTTGAAAAATGGTGATCTCTTCTGGAACAATTTTACAAAAAATTAATCCATGCCATCAAGGATTTTTCTTTAAGATTAAAGCACTGTTACAAAAGTCAAACACTAAACGTTTCACCACAGTGTATATCCCAGTTTCGATGTAAACCGCTAAAAAAACTAAACGGTGGTTAAAAACGAAACATTTCAACCGTTCTGCTTTATTGAACCCTGAGTACAGTGACGCAGCTGTTAAAGGTTCAAATTTTAATATGGCTGCTGTCTTAAGGAATTCACGACCTTATTCAATCGCAAACAGTCCAACATGTATCTCTTTCACAACTGATGACTTTATGCCTCATATAATAAAAAATTGGTGCTCAGATGTTCTTGTTCTAACCAAATTAATCTCGTAATCAGGTTGCTTTCTCTCACGTGCCAACCAGAGGAACAAAGTGCAACATATTCACGAGCACAAGGCGTGCACGAAAATTATTTTTAAAACCCTACCGACTTGATTACCGTGATATAATTAGATCAGTCGATTCTATCACTCACGAACCACAAAAGGGGCAAAGTCTAATACTTTCACATGCAAACTGCGTGACTGAACATCTCATGCAGATTTGCTGTTCACAGAAATAATAGTAACGTAAATGAGTTAAGACCTATTTAATTTCATAGCCAAACCTCTACAAAAGGCTCTTGCCCGTTGTAAAAGCAATAGCTTTATAAACTTGAATAAGTTAGTAGTCAGAATTAAAGACTGTTTCACGAAGTAGAAACGCACGTGAAAACCCTGTGAATTATGATGATGATGGCATCTACCAAATGATAAAAACCATCCCTCGCGAAGCCGAGGTTTATGAATTTGTCGCGATCGAGCCTGGATTGTAGCGGCCTGCACGGGTGGCCCATACTTATTTCTTTATATTTATATATCTCTTGGTGTCCACAATGACGTCATCAAGCGACAAACTTGACTGTTTATACGGCCGTTTTGGCGATCAAGAAATGCTTTTGGCGACAAATTTCAACGGCAAAAGTATGCTTTTAGACAAAATTGAAGCAATTTGGACCAGTAGTTTCAAAATAAAAGCAAAAATGGAGAACATTTGTCACTGCGTCTCACTGACCAGTTTGCTTAAGTCGCGGGTTATACATGTTTGTCGGAAGTCAGCGTTTCAGCTCGGCTTTTTACGGTCAAAAGCTCACTTTTTTCCGGGAATCTAACTTGGAATTTACGTTACACCGAGACAAATCCACAATTACTTGGCTCTTTTCCCGACGATGGCCCAAAAACTGATTTCAGGCGAATCTTTGCGGACGTCATTGTTTACATTTTTGCTCATTTGCACGCGAGTAAACCTATAGAAGACGTCGTCGTTTGTACAAAGTAGGTTCAAAAATTGAAAACGCTGCTCATTTTGGGCAGTTTGTGCAATTTTCAGCTCCTTGCAATCAATAACAAAGGAAATAGATTAAGTAATCAAAAATTGCGAAATCGCTGGGTGGCAAAAACGAAAATGACCTCACATATTCTTTGTAAACATTCGAGTTTTTGAAAGAGAATTTCTCCTAAACTATTTGGTATATCCGGCTTAAATTTTCAGAGATCACTGAAATTGTTATCCTCTTTTAGTATTCATGCAGCGATTTGATTTTAGTAGCTTGATCAGGGAATGAAACGCGTATGTTAAGAGGCAAAAAATGTTAACATAGATTCGCCTATATAGATGGCCCAAATTCTCGACTTGCCACCATTTTGTTAATGGTAATATTGAACTGATTAATTTAGCGGAAAACTGTAATATACATATTGACGTTTTCGGTTTTACAAAATCATGCAAATAGCTTCGCACAACAGGGGTCTTTTTTGCATGAGCATGCGCGACCGCTGAACATGCGATGTACAAGGAGGCTCACCACAGGGTTTGCCTTCATCAAAATGGCGCGTTTCAAAGCTATCATAGCGATTATTTTGCTCGTTGGTCTTGGCGAATGTGCTCGTGATTTAACAAAATGTGTAGTTTGCAAAAAAATCTCTAACATGGTCTTAACAAAAGCGAAGGAGACCGCCTTTAACATACACGAGCTACTATCAAATTTCATCTCCCCACCTGACCTGGACAACAGCGCGCGTATATGTAGTGCCTGGAGAATTGCGCTGACCTCATCAAAGTCTAAACAAAGTGCAGAAACGTTTGTTGATGTAAGTAAACACTTTCAATTTTCTTTGTTTTGAAATGGGAAGGGAAGAGAAATATTAAAAAAAAAAAAAAAAACATAGCAAATTTCAGCGAGTGGGTTCGAAGTGCGCGAAAGCCGATGTTCAGTTCAGCAGTAAATTAATATATGTTCTACAATTTTCCCAACACTTTAAAGCTACAAAATTAAGAGCACACGAGACGTAGATTAGTCACCTGGTGAGATGTTGGTGGTAGTCACTCTGTATGTGTCGAACAATAAAAAAAATGAATATCAATGAGACACAGTCAAAACTGCATTCAATAGGACCGAAATTAAAGTCCAATCTTGTGACCGATTTTGATGAAACAAACGGTTAGGTTTCCCAAGAAGTACAGTAAACATGTAGTGCCGACCAAAAGTTAAAAATCATTCGAACATTTAAGTTCTGGCTAAAAGCAAATTCCTGTAAAAGATGCGTTACAATGTTAGTCCACGCAAAAACAAGAAGTTCTACAATTTTCCTGTCAACAAACTTTGTATCGCTAAAATACTTAAGGCAAAAACTTTCTATTCCAACTGAAAACGGCATGGTAGTCGCCCGCTGATCGTTATTAATGCACTCCCGAAATATGGCTAAATCAGCTATTAACAAATTATTGACAGGAATCCTCTACGGCATCGAGAAACTGATTTACATCCGATTTATAGACAAACACTAAATAAAGAACATTTTGCTCAATAGCTACGCATCAGCAATGCATTCTATGCCAAACTTTGCGGTTCTTAAAGGGGAATCAAGACACGAGTCGAGCGCCAAACAACAAAAGGCAGCCATCTTCGTGTCAGACATCCTTGATAAACTTGCTCTTTCACCTCGTTCAGCGCATCAGTCTCCACTGTAAATCAACAGATCTTTACTTATTTTGTAGAACGAAGGTCTTTCCTAAGTTCCTGCTACCATTTCAATCTCAAGCAAGCTTTCAAAGTGAACAATTTGGTTCCTATGACTATTCAGCACGGTCGCTGTCACTAGTCGCGTGCTCTTTGACAAGTCAGCGGTCGTGCATGCTCATGCAAAAAAGACCCCTGTTGCTTCGCACTGTATTGGTAAACTTTACTTAGTATACTTAACAATTAATGAATGAGGCTGAGTATCTTATGAAGAATTATGGAGATCGAGGAGGGTGTTATCCATAATTCTTCATATGATACGAAAGCCGAATTCAATAATTGTTTTACTAGAAATACGCGTATCGCAGAACCTCGGGGGGGGGGGGGGCATAAAATGTCAGGGATGGAAGAGGGAGAGAATTGGAGTAAATGTACATGTGTAATATCGTAAAAGAAAATGGGTGTGAGAGTGAATAACTGCAGGCGAATATGAGGCAAACACATGCTATCTTTAATGTGTAACATGTGATATTTGTCCTATTTGACCCCTATGTTTTCCTTTTTCCCCCACTACGGAGCCTGGTCTCAGGCTATGTCATTAAGGATGCAGATGAGGAGAACTATGAAAGTGATCATGACTCATGATCACTGAATATGCGGTACCCTCATTAGCACTGAATTATCACAGTAAAAAATTCCAAATCATTTATGAAAGTGTTTATATAGTTATATTTGTGTACATGCATGAGAAACAAATACTCATGCAAGAGTGAATTTGTATGAAATGTCCACATAAAAGTAATGTTGAAGGTGATCAGTATCTCAATTCTAGATCAACATGCATGAGCTTGTTGAGACATGGTTGCCAGAGGCATAGTTTTTTTAAATTCCCAGACTGGCAGTCAAATGTACACTTTCCCTGACCAAATGAATTGACAATTTGTGCAGATATTAATGTATTCCAAATTCCAGTCAAAACTTCGTGTACTGGACACAGATGATGTAAAGCAAAAGACTTCTTTGTTTTCTGTTCAGGGAAAATCTGCTTGGTATGTTTTCATGGTTTGTTCTTTTGTTTTATATGTCATCTGTGCCTGTTACACAAAATAAATGCCCAAACTCCCATCACAGCCAACCTGTCCACCTACTTAATACATGAATTTCTCGTGAATGTAAAGTGCAGAATGGATGGATCTCATAGGACACCCTATATCTGCTTGTCATTTGATTTCTTGATACAATATTCTGCCAATGGAACATGTTTAACTTTGGTGAGTATGCAGAAATATGTCACCTCCATCTGGCTTCTTTGAAAGAGTTACATTTAATTTCCCTGACTTATACTGAAACTCTCTGACTTGACTTAAGGGGAATGATTAATTTTCCTGACATGTCACACTAATATTGTGAGGAGATCCGAAATGGAGATGTTCTATAATTTTAAATATTAAATAGGATCGAAAATAGGAGGCCAGCAATAATAAATTTTTGTTATGCTTGACTTAAAAGACACAGTTGTGTTTATGTATAAGGCTGCTATACAATGATAATATATTTTACTTGGAATGGTTTTGGGGAAGTAAATGTAATGAAAATTGTAAACGAAAATGTTGTTCAGCAAGGATTTTGACTGTAAACTTTAAGCGTTTCCTGATCCAGTCTCGTCGCTTTTGTAAGCGTCGGCAGTCGGTGTTCCCTCTCTTCATCGGTTTCGTTTACAATGTAATTGTAGTATTTTGTCGCTGCCTCTGTACACGTTTGTGGTCGCTGTGTTGACGACGTTGCCTTCGCTGTGCTAAAGCGATGTTCTCCGCTTCGCGGTTGTCTTCTTCTATCCGCTCGCCGATAAATTTTAATCGGCGTTCTCCCGAGGAGTTTCAATGGAAAATCTTTCTCGGCGAGGGTTTGTAGGCACTTGCTGTGCTTGCAGTTCTGTGTCATTTGGATAGGAAACTGTTCGTGATTCACCGATGGTAAACATTGTTTCACAGACGATGAGTAAACACAACAGCCTGGTATCAATAATACATGAAATGCGCCATGGTCATCGGCGGCAAAGTCTATGTTGCCTGGAAACGCAAAATGCTCCATGACGTCTTTGGCGGCTACCAAGCATATATTCAGAGAAAGATTTATTTATGGCGCCTCGAATTTGGCAGCTGGCTAAGATCACGCGCGGTTAGCAGACTGCGACAAGATTATAAAGTCGCTACGCTCGGAATTATTCATTCAAAATAATTTCTAACGCCAAAACATGCTTACCTCCATCGATGTTAAGTTCACCTTCGATAGTGCACGTTTAGGGTCGTTCAGCTCCGCAAATATTCTCCAAATAGCAGATGTCGCCCTTCGAGTTGTGTTCTTGCTGTTCTTGCCATGTTTTTAGCTATAATTTCGCCTAGTTCTTACTCTTGAAACGAGTGAAATGTCCGCCGTTTTTTGTTTTCACAACCAAAACAACTCAACCTCGTCCCCAAGTCTTCTCGGTTAACGTGCCTTAACCTTCAAGAACGCTGCATTTTTGATGTCATTTCCTCGTTACACACAAAATTCTTCCAAATTTGGTCATCAGTAACTGGTTATGGTGAATTAGGCGCGTGCTTTTAGCCAATCAGAATCGGGGAAATATTTTGAATGAATAATAACTAATATTATTTAATAATATAATTATCTGAGATACTGAAATCATTTTTATGGATAGTCAAATTACATTTGTGCTTTTTTAAGACAAATTTGAAGAATTTTGGCAATATTGAAAACGTTAAGCAGGCGCTCTTTTCCAAGAAACCTTCGTAAACCCCCTCATTCAAATGTCAGTAGGGAATTTTGTTATGTGTTTCTTAAGATTTGATTCAAAAATTAAAGAAGTACAAAAACTAATTGTTACAACTGGTTCATAGCTACCTCTGCAGTTAGAACTTTTTTGTAGCTTGCATTAATCTATCTGCCATCCCTACATGCGAGATTGAAATATTAACTCGATCCCCTGTAGGTAGATGTTGGAGAAATGAATGTCAAAAATTCTTATCTCTTGCAGGTGGACAAGATTCTTGACTGCCAGAAGCCAATTAGCACTGTTCATGATGAATTGTTTTTTATTATCATACACCAAGGTATTTGTACACATTGTTTTTTGAAGCACTGAAGCACTGTTTTTTTAAAATTGTTTTCATCCTTCCCGCTGGCGTGACATTGCATTTCGTTATAACTGTTTCCCTCCTAAATGTCACCTCTGTTGTCCATCGAATTTGCCTAACCTAGAAGTTAAATAAAATAATTGGCATGTATAATCATCAATATCGATTTTCTGGTTGGTGTATGTGCGTTCGGAGGAACTCATGTCGAGAGGAGACGCATGCGACGTAGACCGGGCACAAAAGAAAAGTAAAAATATAAGTGGGCCGTACATTGAAATTAACTAATAGATTCCGTTCTGCCGTATGTCTGTTAAGGTATGGAGAATCGATGACGTCAAAACATGCTAAGAACAGAAATATTGGCGCTGTCGTTACCCTTCTTACATAATAGTACAGAGACACGGAGAAAAGATTGTTTTCAAAGGAAGAAAAAATGTAGAGATAAAGAGTAGTTTTTGTGACTTAGAAAATGCCCAAAATTAAAAAAATAAAGAAATTGTCAACACCTCACACAAGTTATTAGAATGTGCTGCGGACATCAACGACCTAATACATTCTTTAAGCGGCACTTTTTAGCTTTCTGGTTATATAATTCTAACAGAATTAAACTGGAATCAAATTCTTACAACTACATTAAAGGATAACTACATTAGAGGATTAATTCATTTTCCAAAAGAGTCAGTGACCTTTCGGGCATCTCTGTCTTATTTCGGACCTAGTTTGGTCCCAGTTTCCATTGTTCACAATGTATTTGATTAGAAATTGCCTCTTCTTTTATCTTTTCCTCTCCAGTCTACGAACTGTGGTTCAAGGAGATTATTCATGAGCTGGACACAGCTATGGAAATTTTTGAGACACTGGTTAGTTGATTATCAAATAACTGATAACAAAAGTGGCCAAAGCCTTTGAACAAGTGGTCGAAATGATGTGGAAAAAAGAGAGAGAAAAAGCATAACCTTGAAAAGCTTCTTTATTTGATCTTTTATCATTAGGTAAATCAAAGTAGTTCCTTATTTTTTGCCTCATGATGCGAGATTTTCTAGTTCGTAATTATGAATTATTTTATAAACCAATTTGATGAAGGTTGCTGTTCTTTGCATCAAGTGTTTGCATGATCTAAACGTTGATGGTTTCCATGGTCGTCGCAAGTAAGACGAAAATTCTTACCGAAGTAATGCTCTAAGGCACACAAACTCCTATATTCTATACTGGTTACGGGCCGGTAAACTTAAGCTGTGAGCCATTTTGTTTTTATTTTCCTTTATAATTCATCATTTTTGTTCTGATTCATTTAGGAAATGGATGGAAAGAAGATGCTTGTTCTAAGTCAAAGACTTAACCGTATTTTGAAGATCCAAAAAGTGAGATATTTTTTCTAGTATATGTGTTGTCTTGTGATACGTTTGTATGAAAATTTAACGTCTGGTCCGCTGATTCCATCTAGCAAGGCTCGCCTGGTAGATTGCTCCTTCGTCGCAGCATGTTGAACTCTCGGAGCGGTTAATTTTTTAATGGTTATGTAGCCAGTAGGTCCAGAGGTTTCTAGCGGTTTCAAAGCGGTGTTTTTTTTCCACCCACCCCTCTATTTTTCATCGACTGATTCAATGAGTGTTATTTGAGAATATCCGTCTGTAACTGTTTTAATGTTAAAACATTCTTCTTCTTTTGCTGTTTTTTTTTTTACATATCTGGATCAACAGAACAGAACAGAAAAAAAAAACACTAGTGAAGAGCTGTTGCTAAGCAGACTTTGTCGCTTGATCAACAACAACCACAACACGATATTTCGTCTTTTAAAAAAACAATATTTAAACATTGACAACCTGCAGTCAGCATAGAGCTAATCGAGGCGGGTTGTCAGAAATAAGAACAAAAATCAACATTCGCTCCTAGTAATATGACTGAAAGGAAACTTATTATATAGACTGTGTAGTGTAAACAGTTAGTTGAAAAAAAGTTATATACAATGGTTATATGGCTTACTTTATAATAATCGTAGATTTCAGTTATGACTGCTGCTTCGCTAATTTATTCAACAGAGAGGGTGAGTCAACATAACTGTCTTCGGCGTCGAAAATTCGAAAGAGGAGATCTAGAATTTTTTGTTTAAAATCAGTTCTCGGGAGTCTGCGTATTTCAAGGCAATTCCATACTTTGGCTCAAAAATTGCAATAGCTAGAATTACTCAGCTGGTTCGTGCGCGAGTACTTGATATTCATATGATCCTCATATGAAACCAAAAAATAATGTATATAAATATAGTTTGGATACTAAGCGACTGGTCAATCAGGTCAAACGTATTCCTGAATTGTGGCTGGTTTCACGACTCTTCCAGAACGTGTGGTGTGGATAGGGTTGCTCGGAAACCCAGCGTCTGTAATTGGTGAACGTTGCTCAGTCCTCCTCAGTGGTTCCAGTTGATTTTTTTCTCTATAGTCTGCTCTCCCATGCTGTTGCGTGTGCCATACCATATCACCCCTTCAGATTTGACCAGCTATTCAATGCATCCTTCAGTTGGTAGCTGAAGCCACGACGCTAAAAGACTTCACAGAAAACTTTGTTGAAGGGCTTCTAAGACTTTCGCAGGTGTCGGCGGTGGGCATACAGGCTTCTATTCTAAGCAAGAAGCTCGTATGCTCGTTTGCTAACCTTAGATTGTGCAACGTTCTTAATGGGGTCTTCCGCACCATTCCCGATAGGAAAAAAATCTCGAAAACGTCACCAGGCTTTAACTCTTCCAAGTCTTTAGCCCCTTTTTTGTAGTGATGCACGGGTTTGTCTTTGCTTTCTCGCAAAGTGCGTCTTCACTGGCTTCATGCAAAGCTGTTGTTTATTAATAAGCAGGTTTGTGGTAGTTACGAAACACTCTTGTTCCTCGCCTCATCCCGAAAACAATAAGATTTAGTTGCTTCAATTGAAGTGAAGATTGAGTTGAATGGACGAAGAGAAGTGAAGGACACTAAATATCGGCTTAACATTATTTAATGCTCGGGTTCTAAGTGAGCCGGTTTAACATGGTAAAAAAAGCTTCTGTGTGTTGGCCAAAGCTAACAATGTCATGCGTCTTTTTTGAAAGTCTGAGAAAACTCTAAAAGTGGTCACAAACTGGAACTGTTTGTTGTTTAAAAGAGCGACGCTAACTCTGTAAATCCATCGCTAATTTTTTTTTTCAAGTATACTTTTTGCATCGATCAATAACATATAGTCTTTGACTGCAGCGTCAGCTTACATTGAAGATGTATCTTACTTATTAACAAAGCTGAAAATTTTAAAGTTTTATCTCTAGTAAGGAGTAGTTAGGGTGGGCACCTGGCCACTCAAAGGATGCCGCCGCCGCTATTGTTTTAAGGCTATTGTTCTAAGTTGTCAATCAAATTAAAAATTCGGAGAGCGCTCGGAGAGGACTCGGAACTTAGTTACTAATGAATATGTAAAAGTGAACTGATATATGTGGATAAAGGGAATGGCTTAGACATGTGGTACAGAATTTTGTCCTTGCGCACTACGCATGAGCAGTACCGAATCTTGTGTAAAAACGTTCTAAAACGTTTTTAAACTAGTCTTAAATGTTTATTAGGGTTATAAGTAAAGAAAAAAAGTCTTTCCCAACCTTGCTAGCATCGCAAGATTAAGAAAGAACGAGCTGACCGGGAATCGAACCCGGGTCACCTGCGTGACAAGCAGGGATACTAAACCACTGTACTATCAGCCCCTTTCCGAGTTAATCACAACAAAGTAGTCAGGTGAACAATGTTTATTTTATTATTATTATTATTTTTCTTGTAATTAAAGTTTAACAATAGTGTGATTTTATTTCTATGAGAAAGAAGAAAAATGATGTAAAGTGAGAGATCACAATCATGTCACAGGGGAGTACCGCAGAGCGGTCCATAGTTCATGTAACCTAAACAAGCGGCGTACAACACACATTCCTGTATTCTTCCATAATTTGCGTGGATATGATTCCCACCTCATTATGCATAGCATTACAGTCTTTAGTTCTGCTGGACCAAAGTCTGCAAAAGCAAGGGATTAAAAAACACTCAAGCAGTCAGAGAAATCTTAAACTGTAACTCCATGATGCAGCACATTCAGAAAGAACTCTCAGATCCATTGGAACAAAGACGTTTGATGGCGATCGCAATTAAAAATCATTTTACCTTATGAAGAAAACGTTATAAAATAGTTAAAAATTTAAATGGGTTACAAAGTTCCTTGACATCCTTGTCTTCTTGTTTTGGTAAATGTAAACTACGTTTAAAAGTCTCTTGCAATTCTAAAAGAGCCTCAGGGTAATCGTAGATGTTTCTCATCCCAATGATGGCAGTTTTCTTCACGAGTGTAGGTATAGCGTACTGTTCTTCTGACATCTGATCACAGACGTAAAACATATCTTGCTTAGGATTATACCACAACCACACGTTCCGCTCCACATCATACACATACAAGACTTTGTTGAGGACTTTACACATTTCCACGGCCCAACCTGTTCCGCCCATGCAAACATTTCTTTCTGGTTCAAAACAGGTAAACGCCAGCACCATGTCAGCTTGTTTTACCACATGATAATTTCGATGTATATACTGTAAACTGATCGGGTTGGTTAACTGTTTGTTGAGACGAAAAGCCACTTTAGTTGTGATAGGAATCGCTTCAGCTAAATGTTGATGAGTTAAGGGTTGTATGGAGGCTTTTCTCGGATGGCAAGGAGGTATGAGGACATGCACTGGTAAACCATAGTGTCTTGCTAACTTTTCTGCTTCTAAATCCACACCATTGGCGCCGCCAGAGATTACAGTGAAAGCCATTGTATTATGTTTATGATTAGTTGAGCTTAACGTGAGCTTTATAGAAGATGTATGACATCATTGCCCAGGCATGTTCAATTCCCATAGGACTTGATCTTTTCTGGTGCATGCATCTCGTAGTAAGAAATAGCTTTTTGAACAATGTCATTCATCACTTCTTTGTTGAAGTCAAATAAAGAACAGTTTAAAGCGTCAAACGTAAAATCGTGATAGCTGATACCTTGTGTAATCATTTCATGCATAAACTTTTTGTAGCCTTGTAGTAGCGAAGGGTCCATTTGCTGTAAAATTTCCTCGAGTCTGTTGGACTGCTCAGTATTGATCTTGTGAGGTAGTTGGTCCATCAGGAAGGAAGCACTGTTGCTTGTTAGCCAATAACTTAAAAAATGCCGTGGTTTCTCTGTTCACTTGATGAAATACCTCTCGGTTCAAAGCAAACAAGTCGTAATTCAATTGATCAAAGGTCATACTTGTGTTGGCCAATGTCTCAATCATCAAGGCTCGTATAAATTCTTGGTAGGAGGCAAATTGACGAGGCTGTACTTTTCTTAACAGCTGTTCCAATTTAGTAGACGGTGTCGTAGCCCCCATGTCTTTCGGTTAGATCTTGTACCAGCTGTTCTTGTTTTTGAACCAAAGTTTTCAGTCTAGCCGCTTCTTCTTGGAGTCTCTCAAACTTTTCCTTGAGCTGTTTAATCTGTTGCAACAACTGAGCGCAATAAGCTAGTGATTTACTAGCGATGTTGATCCACTCGAGCTCACACATAATGAATGAACTGTGTTGCCCATGCATGCTTATATGAGCTGGTCACGGTCGAATGATTCATCCAACTTAATGTATTTGCGTTGAGACTCTGCTTGCTTTTTCTTGAACAGTAAAGTGACAATGACTGGACTATCCTGATTGAAGTCGGGAATAATGTTATTCCATTCTGTCACAGTCACTTCTAAAATGTCCACCAAATAACTCCGCATGGAATAAAATTGAATGGGGTTACATTCAATCAGCGTTTTTTCGTTATTATAAGCGACAGACTTCATGATGGTTCTGTTTCCATCAATGCTTTTGGTTAAATTGCAAGACAAAAACAGAGGGCGTAAATTGTCTGTTCCATGAGATTTAGGAAGTGTGGAAGCTTTCTTGTCCCCCGTACTGGTAGTCGTTGTTTCGGTGGTTGTGTGAGAAGAGGGAATGATCGGGTGATCATCATACACATCTGGTACCTGTTCTACATGACCATCCACACCATACAGCACCAAAAAAGTGTTGTCTTTTAAATCACCTGAATATTTCGCTGACAGTGGAAACCCTATTTCAAACTTGATGCTTAATGTTGCATTGCTACTTGAAGTTTTGGTGAATTGAATAGTCAATGTGTGGTAATAAATCAAATGGGTTTTGTTTTGCTCATGAGTATGTTTTTCAGCCCGCAAATGATGAACTTGTAAACCCGTTCCTTCCGCTGAAAATTTAGAACGGTTAAACAGCCACTCATCCTTTTGGTACCACTCTAATGCCACCGTATAAGTTTTGTTGCGAGTTAAGGAGCTCATATCAATTCCCAGTTCCCCAGCGTAATCTCCGTGAGATGCACCATCCACAATTTTTACTCCTCTTAACAAATGCAGACTCAGAGTCCTGGGATTCCAATAATGGGGAGACACAGGCAAGTCGATAAAGTAATCGTCCAAGTCTAATCCAACAACCTTTTTCCATAATGAAAGGTTAGTCATCCAGGGTTTAAACACATTGAAAACTGTTTTTGGGGTTTCATAGGGTCGACGAATCGCTCTGTCAAAGGCTTCATTTAAATTCACAAAGCGCCAACTAAACGTGGAGCAAAGATACAGCAATCCGTCTACTACATGAATGGGTTGAGTAAAAGTAAATTTTGCATTGAGACAGGTCGCGGGATCTGGTTTTACACTAGTAGTACCGTATGGAAGCTCCATGAGTAAATTCGGTCCCACTGCAAACACATTGGTAGTTGTTTCTACAACCCAACCCATTTGTTTAGCCAAGATCAAATTAATGGCTAAATAAGGCGCACTTTTTCTGTTCGTACTGTCAATATTGTAATGCCGAAGCAACCAACTCGTGTAATTATCTTGAGCAGAAACATCTATTCTCCAATTATCATTACTATCTGCAAATTCATACCCCGTGGGTAATTTTTTGTTTAAATCCTGTTCCATCCACCGAAATACTTTGGACATAAAATCAAATCCATTGGAGGCATCTTGCAAATCTGCTGTTTTAAGTTGGGACAAAAATTCTTGAGATTGACTTGATTTGAAAGCTTTGGCATATTGTTGAAATAAAATATCGGTATAACTCCCTTTGTACAGGTTGTGAATCGACCGAATACCGAAAGGAAGTATGTCATAATCTTTGGGCGGAGAGGAACTGACATGGGATGTGACAACATGGGGAATGGGATTGGAAACGCCAGGTAAAAACACACTTGCCAATCCCACTTTCCATTTGCCCGGTAACCATAAGCTTTGAGGCAAACGGTATTGAAATTGTGTGGGTAAATTGTCTGGAAATTCCTGTGTTTTTTGACTAGTCAGCGTCACATAAAACGAGGTGTCAATTGGATGAGTCATGTTGTTTAATAATAAAAATGAGCTAATTACTCTCTTTTATAGTTTGCCCTAACATGTTCATGTCCCAAGGGGGTGATTCGTGTGAGTTCGTGACAGAAGTGACGTCACTGCCCAGACATGTCCAATTCCCTAAGGGATGTCAAGTAAGTATAAATCTGTGTATTTGATGTGCTTTTTCACTATGTGTTATCTGCAAGAACCGTCGTTTAACATGGAAGCTCCCAAGAAGAAAGCCAGAAAAGCCAAAAATAAGACAGGAGTAGAAGTAGTTCAATCCGTTCTAAAACCGCCAGAACCTCAAATGATTGAGAATGCTGAACCTCTTACAAAAGAATGGACAGCATCCCATTACACTACAGGCGATAAATGTAGGTTGCAGAAATACCTGGACCCAGAACCTCAAATGAATGTCAATGAGAATGCACAACCAGCAACAGAGATCATGCTTCCTTCCTATGAGGAAATGCAGCAGGCCTGCCAAGATCTATTCAATGGACCGAGTTCTATGGAAACACAGCCTGACCTAGATCCCGTGCATATCATGGAAGAAGGAGTCGCTGTGTTACCAGATGGTCGACAAGTGGAATGGTGGCCTATTGAAGGGGAATTCGATGTACCTAATTTAGAAGAACTGGCTTTGCAAGAGTATCTGATGGATGCAAGCAAACCTTTGCATACCAACTTTGTCCTGCCTGAAAAAGGACTTGCCAATGGTTATACATGTCCCGTGTATTTTGGCAATGTAGACAGCAAGCAGACAGTGTTGGATATCATTTGTAACAGCATTCATCCCAAACTCCAAGAAGAATGGGGAACCTTTGCCTGTCACTGTGGATTAATCCCTAGACTCAAGCTCAGTCAAACACCAAGAAATCCAAACAAAGTGTTCTTAAGCTGCCCTAAGGAGAGAGAAGCCAGATGTAATTACTTTCAGTGGATTCACCAAGCACCTAAACCTCTCAGGGTCCCCAAAGCCTGTAGCCGCTCAGTTCTCAAGAAACGAATGCATGAGATGGTACAAGAAAGATTACAGAAACGACCTAAAGTAGAGGCAGGAGGATTTCAATTTCCCTAAAAACACTTTGTTCTTGGTTGTTGTAAAAAAGTTTGTTGTTGTTTAAAATTAAACGTGATCTTATTAAAAACGTGTGTTTATTGGTTTAACACTCTTGGGGATTCTTGCCCGATCTTGCCCAATACCCTAGGGACCTTAGGAGGATTATAAAATTGGGGCAATCTCTGGTCAAATCACAAACTCTGCAGCCATGACTTGTGAAATGAGTAGAGAAGAAGACCTTGAAATGATGAGCGTCGATTTTGGAGCTACTGAGAGTGATCCTTTCAACACACATTTTTTGCTGTCATGTTTTGAAGAAAAGAAACTCTGCCCAAGATTTTATGGAAAGAATGCAGACAAACTGAAAGTGTATGATGCCTTAAAGAAAGACATGCATGCAGAAGTAAAAACCGAATGGGGAGATTTGAAATGTCATTGCTCACGAATTCCTATTCTACGCCTTAGTAAGACAGCCAGAAACCTGAACAAAGTCTTCTTAACCTGTGGAACACCCGCTTCAGCTGAGACTCGCTGCAAATATTTTCAGTGGATTCACACACCACTGTTTATCGATAAGAGACCCATCCATAAACTCAAGTATGCGACAAACCTGACCATAGCAGAATGGAAGCAACAAGGGGAAGCAAATGTTGAAACGTGGAAACAGCGCAATGGTTGGTACAGCAAACAAGATGCCGAAACTCAAACAGAGCAGAATCAGCAACATGCATGGTTTGCTGAATCAGCCAAAACGTTTGCTGAATCAGCCAAAAAGCAAGAAGAACAAAGAAAAGCGCAAACAAAGAATCCTTGGAACAGCACCCCTCTGCCAAGCACCTTTCAGTCGAGTCCAGAGATAGCCAAGGAGCTCAAGAAACGAGAGCAATGGAAGGAGGCTGTTAATATTGCCAACCATCGGTTTAATTCTCGTGTGAAAGGATGGCATCATCTTCCTTTAGCTGATGCAAATGTAGCTGAGTATCTAGAAAAACAAAAAAGCAAAGGTCATTCTCTTTCATCTGCGGATGAAAAGTTCTTAAATGCATGCATAGCAAGCAAACAGGATGAGTGGAAACCTCCTCCCGGGGCTGAAAAGTATGAAAAGAACGAAGCAGCCATCGCCAAAGCAGTGTATGAAGACTGGCCTTTTGGTTATTTGCCTGAAAAAGTGTGCAGTTTGGCTTCCTATTGTCGCAACAGAAAGCAGAAGGGATTGCCTTTAACGCCGGTTGAGGAACGTTTTTTTGCTCAATTAGTGAATGTATGTGTTCCAGAAGAAACAGACAAGCAAAAACAAGAAAGAGAAAAGAGATTTGTTCAAGAATGTGATGCAAACAATGCTCGAAGAAAGGAAGCGGGTTTGTTACCCTATTCGTACGAAACATTTAGAACATTTGGAACTGGTATCTTTTGAGTTACTCTTCTGAAACAGGCAATTACTAGTTCTGTCAATTTTTAAGTAAAAGTGTTGAAAAGGAATTGTTTGTGGTTGTTTTCTTGTTAGGGTTAGGGTTAAAATGCTAATAAGGTTAGGGTTAAACCCTAGCCTCTTGGGATTAGGGTTAGGGTTAGGGTTAAAATGCTAATAAAGTTAGGGTTAAACCCTAGCCCCTTGGGATTAGGGTTAGGGTTAGGGTTAAAATGCTAATAAAGTTAGGGTTAAACCCTAGCCCCTTGGGATTAGGGTTAGGGTTAGGGTTAAAATGCTAATAAAGTTAGGGTTAAACCCTAGCCCCTTGGGATTAGGGTTAGGGTTAGGGTTAGGGTTAAAATGCTAATAAGATTAGGGTTAAACCCTAGCCCCTTGGGATTAGGGTTAGGGTTAGGGTTAAAATGCTAATAAGGTTAGGGTTAAACCCTAGCCCCTTGGGATTAGGGTTAGGGTTAGGGTTAAAATGCTAATAAAGTTAGGGTTAAACCCTAGCCCCTTGGGATTAGGGCTAGGGTATAAAGTGTGTGATTTGTTTTTAAAAGCAGTCATTCCGTCATGGGAAATCTGCAGTATAGAAGTACTGTGTGGATTTGCCAACATATTTGTGCAGACTCTGCCTTCTTTCAAGACACTTGTCCTCCTATTGCTCTGTTTAAATTTATGATGTATCATAACCAATTGTCCTGGGGACATTATGCAATTTACATCACTTGGTTACATCGGCACTTTCCTTCTGAAGGAGTAACTGTGTTTCGCTATTTAAAGAAGCATTATTCAAAGAACATGTATTCATTTTCGTATTTAGCAGGACAGTATCTATCGTACCATGGAAACAAAATTATCTGCTTCTTATGTCGATCCTACAGAACCTGGATCACTGGGAGGAATTGCCAAATTTGCCAAAGCACACAAGATCCCTGTGTCCCAAGCCAAGAAGGAACTACAACAAGTGCTGAGTTACACCCTGCATAAACCAAGGCGTCGACGTTTTAAAACGTTACCCACCCTGGTGTTTAAAATCAACGAACAATTTGTCATGGACTTGGTAGACATGCAAAAACTAGCCAAATACAACAAAGGGTACAAATATTTACTGACGGTGATTGATGTGCTCTCAAAATTTGCCTGGGTAGAGCCGTTAAAGAGTAAAAGCGCAACAGCGATGGTAGAAGCCTTACAAAGACTATGGGCAAGATTAGGAGATCGTTTACCTCAAAAAGTACAGACGGATTTTGGCGGTGAATTTTATAATGTTAAAGTACAATCCTTTTTTAAAAAACAGGGTGTGAATCATTTTTCTACGCATGGAGATCCTCACGGTTCCGTAGTGGAACGTTGGAATCGAACTTTGAAAACGAACATGTTTCGCTATTTTACTGCGCATAATACGCTCAAGTATATTGATGTGTTGCCTGCTTTAGTGAAAGCATATAATCATTCCTATCATCGTAGTATTCAGGAAAAACCTGTCAATGTCAACGAGTCCAACGAAACGGAAATTTGGTATCGTTTATACGATACGAAAAAAGACAACAAAGTGAAAAAACCGCAATGTCAAGTAGGTGATAAAGTAAGACTCAATAAAAAATTTCGTCCTTTTAAAAAAGGGTATTTGCCTGGGTGGACCGAAGAAGTGTTTTTAGTGAAACAAATCTATACGACAAAACCAGTGGTAACGTATAAACTCACGGAATGGGACGGGTCTCCTATAAAAGGAACGTTTTATGAACCAGATCTGCAAAAGGTCAATGTCGCAGACGATTCATTATTTCGTATTGATCAAGTTTTAAAACGCAAAGGAAAACAAGTCTTTGTGTCTTGGAAGGGTTGGCCGAAAAAATATAACTCTTGGGTGTGGAAAAGAGATTTGCAAGTGTTATGAAGAGTTTTCGATTAACCTTGATCAGCGATCCCACGGACGAACATCCCCAAAACCAAAATAATAATTTTAAAGTGCGTTTACCGGTGCGACTCAATTTAGAAGGCAATACCTGGCAAGCCAGTTTGTGGAGTGTCTCGGTCCCTGATGTAGGACATAGTTCTGCGGTCATTCACAGTAATAGTGACACCAAGATACTCAACTATCGCTACACCTTGACCAAGCGTCATGCTGTGGCCAGTGATTGGTTTATTAACTTTGAGCCCAAAGACAAAACTGTGACTTTGAAAGATGTCATGGGTAGTTCGTATCCTGTCTATTCAGGTCATCAATTATGGCAGAATATTATGACCCATATGGAACAAACCATCATGGAAGATGTAAAGTCAACCTTCGACACTTGGAAAACAACCAAAGGTAATACAGGCACTGTTTCCCTGAAATCTACTTGGAAACCCACCTTTGAATGGAACGAAAACACCCTCGTGTTGAAAAAAGTATCCCGTGAAGATGCGTTTGCTCGTGACAGACAGCTAAAAATTCACCCCCTTTCCTCTGTAGGGATACATGTGGATTTTGCGGAAAAGTTTGGTTTATTGTTCAAAGACAAAAACAACCAATACCAATTAGGACCCAATTTAGACTTTGTCTTACCCACAACCACTTATACGACATACACTCCACCCGTCAAAAGCAATGATAAGTATCAATGGCTAGGAGAGCATTTTGTGAACATTAGTCCATCAGATTTATTAGGGGGAAACTCGTTATTCAAAGTCAAACAAGAGAATGGTCAATCGTATCTATATCTCACGCGTACTGTGGATTGGCATTTTCAAAATCTGAATGTCCTGTTTAATACGCATGTGGGAACCGTAAAACAAACGGTCATGATTTATTGCGATGCTGTAGAATCCACCATTGTAGGATCACAACGACATTCGCTGTTAAGAAAAGTGGAATTAGAAAGAAAAGGAGAAGGGAGAGCGACCATAGAACCTTACCATCGTGAATGGATTCGAGTTCGAAATCAACACATGGAAAGCATTGAAGTGTCGTTGGCTACACCAGATGGGTCCTTGTTGGTCTTATCCCCAGGCAAAACCATCATTACCCTTGGTTTTCAACAAGTATAAAAGAGACCCTGTATTATGGAAACATCACAACTACAGCAAACAACATGTTAGGAGGATCACTGACGCGTTATCATACCCCTACTATGTACGGGAGTGGTTTTATGCAAGAATTGGTAAAATTAGCGGGGCCGAGTGTAGTTCGCTCGATTGGACACGGATTACATGCTTATGAAAAAGGGGCGTCAGCCTCCGAAGCCTTAAAAGGTTCAGGAGACGTTTTAAAAAGAGGACTCAAACGTAAAATACCCGCGGCTATTGGTCTGGCGGTTAAAACCAAAGCCAAACAAACCTATAAAAAGAAACGACAACGTGTTAAAGACATTTTAGGTGTGTAAAACATGCGGCGAGGACAAAAATCACAATCTCACATAAGACATCAACGATCAGTGGGTCGTTACCATTCTCCCTATCAACGCGGAGGCACTATTTTTAGACAACCTACCAACCCATGGGGATCCACTACCTATAAACCATTAGATCCAACGATTCTTCGTTCTTTAAGAAAACAAAAAGGAGGGAAAGTGCATCCAGTCATCTACCCTTGGAAAAACAAAGGACGGAAACGTATAAATAGACGACGCAGACGACGTTAAGCTATCAGTCCGTCAACATGTCGCTGAATCTGTTTGACATTCCCAACATTGACTATAGGTATGAAGCCAAACGGTGGATTCCTTTCAAACCAGCTAATACTGGAACACGTCCTATTCTTTTTACTGTACCGGCAGGGGATGATTATTATGATTTGAATGAAACCAAGCTAGAAATCAAAGTGCGTATGAACACCACAGGGACAGGAGGACTTTCCAATGATGAAACAGGGGCTTCGGATGGTAATGATACCAAATATGTCTATTGCGTCAACAATTTTGGTCATTCTCTCTTTAATCAAATGAATGTGTCTTTCAATGGAGTGTTGATGACAGAACAAAGCAATGCCTATCACCAGAAAGCTTACCTAGAAACCCTACAGAATTTTAATCGCCAAGAAGGAGAAACGACCTTGGCAGCTCAAGGATGGGTGAATGAACTCAATGTCCTTGAAGAATTAACCCCTACCAATGCAGGCACTAATGATAAACCCAACCCCAACGACTGGAGTGGAAAAACAGGCTTGAAAGCACTCACCAGTCGCTTACTCGGCAAAGCGTATCATACCTTTATCATCAAACCCCACATCGCGGTGTTCAAAACAGGCAAATGTTTGGTTCCTAACGTGCAGATTGATTTGGAATTGTATTTGAATGACAGCAACATGTTTCTGTTTGGTACCCCAGACACGACTACGACTGTCAACAAAAAGATTCCAACACTGGAAGACAATGATTTGTTTGTCACTCTGTGGATGAAAAAAGTCACTCTCAATGCCTCTGTGTATTCCAGGCTACAAAAAGAAAGAAGTTTGAGTAAAACCAAAAAAGTCCGCTACCCTGTAGTTCGAAGTGAAATCCGAACGTATTCGTTCGATGGAAACAGCACTCGTTGGTCTCAGGACAATGTCTTCTTGAACAAGGTTCCTGTCAAAGTCATTATCGGACTCATGAATTCCACGAATTACAATGGAAGTCTGAAGTATTACCCTTATGCCTATGAAAAGTTTGGTGTCACTAGAGTTCGACAACGAATTGACGGCGAAGAATACCCGTATAGAGCCTTGGAACTAACAGGCAATTCCAAAGCAGAAGATTTAGTAGGCTATGATCGCTTCCTCACAGCGTCAGGCGCTTACAAGCACCACAGGGTACCCATGCTGCTCCCAAGCGACTGGGGACAAGGCAACAATTGTACCTTGTTCATGTTTAACAATGCTCCTGGGGATGCGGATGATCCTAGCTATAGAAATCCTAAACTCACGGGGAATGTCAGTTATGAAATTGACTTCAGAGCCAATGTAGGTCACAACGTGACCGTGGTAATTTGGAGTGAGTACGAAAATGTCTATGAAATAGACCAGTGGGGAGGCATTCTTTATTCCATCAACAGCTAGGATGGAGTTCGTACCTCTCAGTGATACAGTCCTCAAATACTTAGCAGAAGACGATCGCGAATTACGACCCTATTTTCGTGGCGTGTTTCCAGCAGATCAATTACCTCCCGTGTCTAAGAAACAAGTGAATGCTTACATTGTTAACACAGATCCAGCTAGTCAACCGGGTGAACATTGGTTAGCCCTTTGGACCGAAGGAACTACATGTGAAGTCTTTGACAGTTATGGGCTACCTCTTTCTACCTACAAAAATCCTACCTTACAAGCTTGGTTGAGCCAGTGGAAAGAAATCATTAGCAGTGATCAGACTTTACAAGCCATGGATAGTTTTACGTGTGGGCATTATGCCCTTTTCTTTTTAAAAGCAAAAGCCAGACATGCCTCTTTTCAAGATTTTTTAGCTCAGTGGCATTCCAATAATTTAGTGTTGAATGATAGGCGAGTCGCAGACCAACTGCAGCGTCTCATTAAAACAGAGCTGACAGAGTATGAGCAATGTAATGTAAACCGTTCTTCTTTTTTCATTCATGAATAAAATTGTGTGTGTTACTTCTGACTGTGTCATTTTTATCATGATATTACGGGGGGATGTTCAAAAAGTGCTCGATGCCCTGTTAGAAAAAGAATGGTCTTATTGGAAAGATCACAAACAAGAATGGATCAAACTCTGTCTGGATCCAGCAGATCTGTGGGATGGGTATCATTGGCAATTTGTACGATGTTTAGTGCAAGCTCAGTTGTGGTGGGACTTAAAAAATCATATAAAAGGAATAAGTGAAACGCATTTGAAAGATCAGATACTAATCCTCATTCAGTTGAACTCACCGCGGATGTATCAACAACTATGGCCCGAAAGCGAAAACGTCGAGTCATAAAACGAAAAAGTCAAAAAGGGGGTGCGAGATTTAGGCGAAAACCACGTCTTGTGGATAAAATTGCCGAAGGGGTAGCCATGGGGTTGTCTGGTCCTTCTCCTAGTTTTATCAAATTAGGGGCCTTTTTAGGGAAACAAGCGCTGAAAGGTATAAAAGATAACGTACAACATTACAGACGGCGAAAATGATTCGACAACCCTCTAGTGTGATTGTAGCGGGTCCCTCAGGTAGTGGGAAAAGCGAATTAGTGGAAAAATTACTCAAAGAAAAAACATTGTTTGACCCTCCTCCGAAAAAAGTGGTATATTGTTATGATCGATGGCAACCCCGATTTGATCGCATGAAAAAACACGTTAATTTCTACAAAGGACTTCCTCCCGAAGGGGCTCTTGTTAAATGGTTTAAACCAGAGCATCATGGCATACTCATTTTGGATGATTTAATGGAAGAATCAGGGAGTGATAAACGCGTCTTGGATTTATTTACGAAAGATTCTCACCATCGAGGCATTACCGCTCTTTATATTACACAAGATCTCTTTCCCCCGGGCAAGTTTGCGAAAACTATTAACCGCAATGCACACTATGTGATTTGTTTTAAATCACCCAGGGATAAGACAGGCATTCGACATTTACTGCTTCAAGTGTACCCTGAAAAATGGCGTCAAGTACTCAAATTGTTTTTAAAGCTAACAGCCCGTCCTTTTGGTTATTTTATGTTGGATTTACATCCTGCCTCGGATGACTGTTTTCGCATTTGGAGTCATTTAACAAAAGCAGAGGGAACAACACGCGTTCATACCTTTGACGAAGATATAAATAGCCGTTCTATCTCAAACCAACGCATTCGTCATCATGAAACAAAAAGGAAAAAGAAGAAAAGGTAGACCTGGTGTAGGAAGGCAACGAGGCGGGATTGCTCCCATGTTAGCAGCAGCTATTCCAGCCTTAGTGAGTGGTGGAAAAGCCGTTGCTTTAGGAGGTTTAAGTGCATTAACAAAATTTGGTACTAGGAAAGCAATCCAAGGGTTAGAGAAAAAGAAGTATAAAAGGAGGCGTAAACGAATGAAAAAATAAACATCATGACGGGGCGAATGACAAGACAGAGTCATTTCTTAAGAGATGTGTTAAAAGAAGCTAATCAAAATAAACGTCAGCAAAAATTACGTTATGCGAATGCGGATCAAATTAATGCAGTGAGTGAACTGGTGATGAACACGTTGCGCGGGGCTGTACGACCTGGTAGAAAGACGGTCAGTCGTTTAAAACCCTATCGTCAATCTCTCCGAGTCATTGCGAATCCTCGTCAGAGTATAAAAAGGCGCAAACATCTGATGACTACACAAATAGGAGCCGGTGCGTGGAAAGAATTAAATCGCTGCTATCACTGCGCTAAAAAACATTATCATTATTAAGTCATGAAACGTAAAGTGTTACAACGACTCCTATGCATATTAGATTATGTGCTTCTCATTGCACAAATGATCAAAGAGTTTCAACAAAAACTCAAAGGGAGATGCAGACCCAAACAGATATAAGCGCATGGCTTGACTAGGATGTTCATTTGCCATCATGGACGGTATTTCATCCACACCGATTGAAAACTCTGTGAAATTTTTACGTTTGCGGGATAAATACAAATCTAATCTTTTAGACGATAGCCGCTTAACCAAAGCTGCTGGTTTAGCCGCTCAAAAAGAACTTTTGCTGGAGAGTCCTGCGCCAGATACTTGGAAAGAACCCCGTTTGAAATCCGTGAACCGAGAATTACAACAATGGGTTAAGAAAATTCGTCAGCCAGGAGGAACGCGCGGGATAGGGCAGGATGTTTCCGATAGCGATGATGAGGAGGGAAATTTAGCGGTTGGTCCATTACAGCAATTTATGGGGAACATTTCAAAAATCAGTAAAGCTATAAAAAGGAAAGCGGAACCAGTGAGCCCTCATTCAGTGTTACAAACACCTATAGTTAAACAAACTCCCTCCACCAGTAAAAAACCCAAGTTGACCTTTAAGACCGAATCCAAAGCAAAGCGGTTGTTACCCAAGACCCCTAAAAAGACTCCCTCATCTGGTTACAAGACCCCTAAAAAGAAAAAGACTCCTTCCCCTCCTTCCAGTGTTTTTAGTACAGCGGAAGAAGAAGAAGGCTTTGCTGCTAAATCCCCTTGGAAAAAAGCTCGGGAGAGTATTGAAAAAAAATTTAACGAGGCATCAAAAAGGGCTACAGAAAGAGCCTTAAAGAAACTCGCAACTGCTCCAGGCTGGAAACCGTTTGGGACACCAGCAAAAAGACGATTAGATGGCAAGGATTGGTAAAAGGAAGGCTCGCAGAAAAAGATCGCAAAAGGGAAAAAAGCGCGGTCAGCGTGGGGCTGCGTTGGATATTCAAAAATTAATTGAAAAAACAGGCAAAGAGTTTCATTGGCCTAGAGCAAATTACCTTGGTCCAGGGACACGCCTTCAACAAAGACTGAAGAGGGGTGACCGAGGCATCAATAGATTAGACGAATTAGCGAAAATCCATGACATCGATTATTCCAAAGCGAAAAGTTTAAACGACAAGTGGAAAGCGGACGATAAAATGATACGCGCTATTACAAACCTCCCAGGGAAGAAAACCAAACAAGAACGGATCGTCAAAGCCATTATGCAGACAAAACGCAAACTTAAGCTGTAATTCTGTTTGTTTTTTTATTCACTTAATAAAAATTTGTTGTTACAATTGAATTGTGTCTTATTCTTTCTTAAAATGCAGTCGAATCACGCACTGACTATCCGATTGAAATTGAACTAGTGTCCCATTTAATTCTTTGAGCGTGATTTCAACCTCTTCCCAATGATTGTCTTGTACCTCGTAAAAGTTTTCTCGGGTGGGTGAAAACGCATAGCGTTGTCTTCCTTCAGGCGCATAATAGACTTGGCCTAAGGATTGCGTGACGGTCACGCTGTTAGCGGTCACTTTGGCTGAGACTTCCAGGGGTCTGGGGTAGAGGTTTAAGGCATCTTCAAAACTTTGATTGAGGTTAATAAAACGCCAATCGGAGAGAGTACTTAAATGAAGCCAATTGCCAAGTACTTGGGTGGGTTTTCCCGTCTCCAAGGAACTGGCTCCTTTAGTGTGATTGGGGTAGCTATGTACCAAATTTGGTCCCATGCTATCGGCTTGATTAGACTTGGTATTTATCCAATGCAATGTTTCCGCCAACGGTTTGTAGACATAAATTGAATTGTCCGTATGGCTATGAGTTAAGACGAGTTCTGGTTGCACACCGTCTTTATTCCACGCTAATGTATGCCAACGGGCTGAACTAAACTTAAAACCATCATCCAAACTAGCGTGCGCTGTTTCTTCTATTCTATGTTTCACTGTATTAAAAAAATCCACCCCTTCATGACAGGCGCCTGCTTTTTCCCATTCACGTAAATCACTTGCACTGATATAGCCTTTTTGCGACACACCGGATTGATTTGCTTTTTCAGTCTCAGCCCATAATTCCATTAAATTCACATCGGCACTCTGCAAGTCTTTAAATAGAGACATTTTAGGCAAAATTGCCGAAGCAATTGAGACTTTCCATCTTTCCCCGTGTAATCTTAACCCAGGTTTGACTTTAAACTGATTTGCCACATTACTCGCGTAATTTTGGGTGACATCGCTTACGAGGGTTAAGTAAATGTTCGACATGTTTACGAAAAGTAACTTGACCAACCCTGTTCCCTCTATTTATACAAACAGAGACCACACCAATCAATTGTGTCGCGAACTTAGTTTATTAAGCCGTTTTTACCTCCCTTCGATAAAACGTTACAAATCCTAATTTAATTTCAAAAACAAAGCATGTAAGGGGTTCGCGCTTCCAAGCTACTGTACCCCTATAAAAACTACATACAAAAGCTAAAGCGGGTTGGCGCTACCAAGCAAACCGTACCCGCACTATTTTTACAAATCCATTAAAAGTTCCACATCCGCGCCGAACCAATTGTAGCCATACGGGGTCGAAGAACGTGTAGCAGGGTCAATGATGCGTTTATCAAACACCAGCTGATAATGTTTTTTACGTTCCGTGAGTTTGATTTTCTTGGTGACCTGATTGCGTTCAAAAAAATCAGGAATCGTGATCGCCATTCGACGCGCTTTTTCCAACGGTTCGTCTAACTCTTTTAAAATGTTTTCTTTCATCGTGTAGTAATTTAAGGTTTGTTTTGTCTCATAATTGAGAGAAAACCCACGTACTTTACATTCGACTTTACCTTTCTTCGTCAAGTAGCCATAGTTTTTCGCACCGCCACTGCAAAATTCCACGATTACGTCTCCGTCAATCTCGTCTGTGAATTCCCCCAAAAACGAACCCAGCGGTAGCTTGTCTTGACCCCGCTTGGTTTTATAAATGACCGAGTCTGTATCGTAATACAAGACTCGGTCACCTAAAAAATCAAGGGCATCGTAAAGCTTGAGGCGAGCCAGCGAAGTCGTGAAGGCCGCGATGAACACGTTTTGCTTGAACGAACGCTGGTATTCGTCTTCCGCTTTGGTCACCACCAACTCCATGACATCTTCAGAGCAGATACGTACACTGTGAATCTCATTCACCGGGTCTTCTAGCAGCTGAAACAACTGTGAGGGTTGGGTGATGCAGTGCGTCACAGGCTTGTTCTGTCGCTCACCAAATTTCCCCCATAAGCTGAAAAAGAAAAAAGTAATGTTATTGATTTCTTAGTATGGTCCGCAGATTATAATTTTACAGTCTGCATTGCTCCTTACATAGTCTAAAACATTTCACGAATTGAAATGTACAGTAAAACACTGCAATGTAAGTTTAAAATCTGCACACTTTTTCAACATATTTCCCATACAAAACACTGTAATTTTTGATTTGTAGTGTGCACTTGTGTTTGCACAGTAGTAAACATTTCGCGAACTCAAATTTGCAATAAAACACTGCAACTAATTTTTCTTAAGTGTAGACTTTGACTGCAACTTAAACAATTTAATATAACTAGTTACCTGTTCAAAAGTAATTTCGCAATGCTTCTTCGGCCCGGATTCACAGCAATCTTTTCAGGATCCAGCTTAATCCCCTCGTGTTCTTCATATTGCTTTACGTACTCTGCTTTCTGCTCTGGGGTTTCCACACCTGCAGGCCATCCGGCGCTTTCCTGTTTAAGTTTCAACCAGGTATTCACGTAGCCAGCGAAAAGGCCTTCACGTCTATTTTCTTCGGGGAAGTGCCAGACTTCATGGATCTTCACAATCTGATATCCTTTCTCGACTGCCTTCTGCAATTCTGGTGTGCACCAAGTACCTTTTAGCATTCGCTGTTCTCGGGTGTGACCACACATGTTGGACCGCTCAAGCAATGGTTTTTCTAACTCTTCGGCAACACAAGACCTGCAAAGAGGAAAAGTAAGTTTTCCGCCTGCTCTCACGGGCAAGACGGGGTGGTACAAGCGTTCCGGAGCCAGGATATCGACTTGAGCGATACCAAAATAATCGTTAATGTTCTGGTTTTCTGGACGAAAGATAATTTGCGGGAATCCCACTGGATAAGTTCCATATTTGTTAATACTTGGATACAAGCTTGTAAAATCAACATAACTAATCTCCTCGTCTTCTGCTGTTTTAGCGTACAGGGTCGCAGCGCCCGTTCGACCCCCAAAGAACGCGTCTCGCGGCTCAAGCGGCGGGACAAATTCGAAGTTTGCTAGGAATTCGGCCAGCTCAGGATCGGTTTGTTTCTGTCGGGCAAAGTCGCACCCCCACATTTCAATGACGGTGTAACCAGCGTCTCGAAGAAGAGCGGTTTTCTTCAGTGTGGCTTCGTAGACTTCGAACACCGTTCGGTCTGGATGACAGAATCGCTTCATATTGCCTTGCTTCGGGTAACATTTTCGGCAGCCGTGATAAATGCAACCGTGGTACTCGTAGACCGTATTGCTAGCTGCATGATAGCCATCCACATTGTAAGACTGAGCCGGGGTGATGACTTTAGCTTCCCCATCCAGTGAATTTCGTACATGCTGAAAAATAAAAAATATATATCTTTGTTACTGTTTCCTGCGCGGCCGCAGATTATAATTTTACAGTCTGCATTGCTCCTTACATAGTCTAAAACATTTCACGAATTGAAATGTACAGTAAAACACTGCAAATAATTTTTCTTAAAGGCAGACTTTTTACACAATTGTCTCATACATTTCCTTCTAATTTTTGATTTGTCCTATGCATGGACGTTTGCAAAGTATAAAACAACTCGCGAATTGAAAAATGTTGTAAAACACTGTAACTTACATTTTTAAAATGCAGACTTTGACTGCGACTAAAAAAATTCTTACCTGAATTCCGCCGCCAATCTTGGCATTTTCAAACTCCAACCACTGCAATGCTTCGATGCTTTGGTTTTGCTGGTTATGACGCCAACCGCCGAGGGGTTCCAACGCAATGGTGTAAGGTTCCAAAAACTTTTTCTGGAACACTTTAAAGGCGGTGCTCGCAATTGTGACACATTCAATGGTGGGATTGATTCCTGTTAGCTCCATCATTTCGCTTCCGAATTTTTCCATCGACTGAGTTAAGACTTTCACATCACTTTTCAAGTAGGCGGACAGTTCCTTTCGGCAATCGAAGATCGCTCCGCTTTCGACTTTGTCTTTGTGCCAGGAGAAGAATTCCTTGCGCCGTTTTTCCGTCATGCGTTCAGGGTGGTATTCTTCCGCTTTGGGATATACACCAATGTAACCCAGCTTGTCTTCACAGATATACGAATACGGAAAGAACCCCTTGTGAGCTTCCGTCAAATTAAATGTGGCAGGCAAGCGTTCCAATGGCATATTAAAAAAATTAAGCGAGTCGCGAAAAATCATATTACCACACTGAAACGATAAAAATTTTGCACCCATACTCAACACTTTTTCCACCTTGTACCCCTTATAATACAACAACTGCAAAATAAAAGAAGAATCAAACCCACGCATATTGTGTGCAAACACAAACACCTGCCGTTCCTTCAAATCATCCGTGACCGTTTTAGCCATCACATCATTCAACATATCCGAAGCCTTCCCTGCCTCGCGGTAGCTACCTCTCACATTCACATACTGCCAACCCACACAAACATCTTCAAAATCCCGATTCTCATCCAAACTACATTCAAAATCAATACAACAAACAAGGGGTGGCGGTTTCTCGTCTTCTTCTTCTTTTTTGTTTTTCTCGGCTTTTTCTGCTTCGACCAGTTCTTCCAGAAGGGCTCGGTCTTCTTCGCTGAAGGCATCTGGTTGCGCTGTTAGAAGGTCGCTTAATTCAGATGTTAAAGGCTGAATATAACACTGATGGTTGGGGCCGACTTTGTCTCTACAGTTAGGGCAGCGATATTCCCCGCAAACATGCTTCTTTTTCTTAGAATTCTTGTATACTTTGCAACATTCAGGACACTTTTTAAACATGCCGCAAACGGCGCTTTGCTTGTGAGCGGTAAAACATTGTCGTCCGTAAAATGACCGACCACAGTCCTTACAGTAGACAAGTGCACGCTTGTTGTCTTTAAAATCAGGACATTTTCCGTTTTTTCTTCTACAAGCTTGACAGTTCTGTCGAGAACAATTGTGATGAGCCGAATCTTCCTGATTGTAGCCTTTGTTACATTTGTGACAGTAATAGCTGCGATTGAGGAGAGCCGGCACGCTTCTTAATCCGTGAAAATGATGTTCGACTTTCAACAGACACAGTTTTTTCGGGGCAGAATCAAACGTCTCATCGTGGTACCAGAGAGCGCCACACACCCCTTCAAAGATTTTAATCTGGTAACCTTGAGGGCCGAGATGTTCTTGAATTCGTTGAATTTCAGGTAATCCACACGGTCCTTCGGGAACACCGGTTTCTTGATGAAGCATGTAGGCCAGATGTTCCTGCTGCCCACGTCCTTGAGAAATGTTTTCATACCCCGGATCTTGATCCACATAGGCTTTGGTCGATACCAATGCGCGGGCGAAACACAGGTCATCTTTGTTTTTGATTATAATCACGTATCTTTTTGCGAGCAACTGTTCAAACGACTTGTTGCCAGGATTTTTTTTTCGGGGTCTACCCCCACGCTGTCGGTTCTTGAAAAAGGACAGTTCAGCGTAAAATTCACCGTTGGCGGCATCGAAACTTTCCGCGGAGTTTAGCTGTTTGGCAAGTTTTTCCAACCATTGACGCGTTAAAGGTGAACCTTGGATCCACTCGCTTAAAGGCAAACGGGGGCAGCTGGTCCATGTATGTGAACCCGTGCTGTGATGAATCGCCATGGAAAGGGAATAATCCTCCACATTGGTAATGCCATTGCGAGGATCGCGAATAAAATTGATTAAACCCTGGTGAAATGCTTGTGCGACGGCTTCACCCTGAAATTCACCATTCGGAGACCGTAGTTGCCGAAGGGAAAATCGAACATTCATCTGGATAGCGACATCACGATGAAACGAACGCGGGGGTCTGACTCGCTCCATATTAACTGAAAATAACGGATTCCCTCCCTGTTGATCGCTCTGGCGTGAGGCGATTAACAGATCGGTTTCATCGTCTGAGTCCATCAATTCTTCACCTTGACTCGGTGTCCATTCTGTCTCATCCTCTAAAAAAGAATCGGGACTATCGTTCATCAAAGCGAGAATATAAGGATCCATGATTTTCGAAGATCGTTTTGGAAAAGCTCCACACAGTAAGACAGTAAAAACTGAATGACGCTCAAAGAGACGCGGCTTAGCTAAATTATCTGTGGAGTATGTGTTTTGAATGTCATTAACTTATCCTAAACAAAAGGTTGCCCAAGATTGCCTAATGACCTATTTTCCCTTAGTCAGCTATACTCTTTGTTCTTTTTCTAATTACTTTTCCAACTGATCCCTCAAGACTAAGTCTTTGTTCGTTTTTCTAATTCATTTTTGGCTGAGTCAGCTTTACTCTTTGTTCGTTTTCTAAGAAATTTTGGCTAATTCAGCTTTACTCTTTGTTCGTTTTCTAAGAAATTTTGGTTGATTCAGCTTTAATCTTTTCTTTTTCTTGAGTGTTCATTAAGTTCTAAGAAAACCCCTCCCAGCCTGAGCGTTGATTTGACAATCTCAGGGTGTGTTCCTTTCGGCGAATCGAAAAACGAATTTTTGATCCTACATTTGCCAGATTTCGCGGTCGAAAGGAACGTGAAATCCGTTTTGGGATTAACCGAAAGGAACACACCCTCAGTTCATTTCTTTTTTCCCCAAAGACACAAGTAAATTACACGCAAACTTAACTTTATTTCATTTTACCTCCCTTCGGTAAAATGTTACAATAAGATTCTTAAATAGTGCAATAAGAGGAACGTAATTTAGCCGCAAGTCAGCTAAGTCCTTTTTAAAGCACTTAATTACAAACGGGATTCAAGAAAAATAAATTAATACAGCTCTTCATAATAATCGCGAAAAACACCAGGGAAATTCTAATTTTAGGTGAGCGTAGGTTCGCTCAAAACGTTCAATCATTGTTTCAATACCAGCAAAAAAAGGATTGTCAACAAGCTTTAAATCATCGATCGTTACATTTAAAATTGTGATACGAAAATCAGTTGTCTGCCTATTGATTTCAATCCACTCTGTAAAAGGATTTAGCGGTGAAAAACGGATATCTTGCATCACTTTTCTAAAAGAAACCCAAAGAATTCATTATTCTCTGTTCAAGATTTCTGCGTCTACGTAAAGCGCTAGTGTGTCTATATAACTTAAAAAGTTTTCTTCGCTCACTTTGAAAATCAACGGCTTCATAACGATCATGACGCATCTGTCCTTCAACGGATAACCCCTCAATACAAATTCGAATACACTGAGAACAGTGTTCTTGATTAAAGGAAAGCCACTGTACTGAGCTACAGCAGCGACGTCTCTTAATCTGCCTCAAACATTTACTAAAAAAGAAGTAACAAATTTTACATGAATTCCAAGTGCCTACGAATGGATGTATAATAATAAAGACGAATTAAACGGGCTTCCCGATTTTTATCTACAAATTTCTGTTGCCTTTTCGCCACAATTCCATCCAATGTTAATTGTGTGCTTCGAATTCTTTTACAATGAGGACATGGAGCTTCTCTGTACTTAGCATATTTAGTGGAAACCCATTCCGTTTTATGGCAATACGTATTCCATCTTCTAAGTTTCACCTGGTTTATACAATTTCTAAAAAAGATAATTCAACAAGCGCGTTTAAAAACACGTTTTTACAATTCAATCATACAACGTTTGGTCTTGACGCTTAACCAGGTACAGTCTTTAATCCAAAACAGGGATTCCAGAATCGGTCTAAAAACACAACATTAACTAGAGTAAATTGTCGATTTGTTTCCACAATCGATTTAAAAACGCAACATCGCTTGGGTATATTTTTGAGCTTGAAAACAATGTTTCGATAAAACACAAATCTGCGTAGACAAACCTGAAATTGACGCGATGTTCTTCTCGAAAGCGATTCCTGTCTTCAAGGTATTGCTGCTGTTGTAGTTGTTGGGCAACTGGATGCCATGGTACTAGGAAGGTTTCTGCCATTAGTCCTTTATTCGGAACTGCGTCAAAGGCGAGCTGATATAATGTCTTCATTTTGGAAACAGGAACAGCAACGGATTGGAAGTCTTGATACTGTGAAGAGCAGAGCGGCGTGACTTTTTGCAAACTTAGCCTTGCTTTATGCTGTTCATGGGAGATTCACGCTCATTGGTGCGGGGACAACAAATGCGGCGCGGCAAAAACTGATTACCTTTTCGCCGTTCTTTTAAGTTTTTAAACCTTAGCGGTAAAAAAGTTCGCTGCTCTTTTAAGTTTAACGGTGGACGGCAAAAACAATTACCCTTTTCGCTCTTTTTCAAGTTGGACTCCTTTTGTTTTCGAATTCTGTTTTAAGATGAACCAGAAAAAATTTTATTTTCAACGATGGCTTCGCCTTTTGAAACCGAGGGAACGTTTTTGACACAACAGCAAGCAGATCATATCAACGAGAGGCATGTATCAAAGAACGAACATTTGAGAGCCTCTAAGTTTGAGTCACAAATCGATTTAGTCGATTTGTTAAAGACTGTCTCCGAACTCACCTGGGAACATCACGAAGACGTCTCCGTCATACACGAGGGCTGGAACGAATATCATGGACACTTTTATTTGTTCGTGTTTAAACTAAACCGGCAAATTGGTACAGATCCGGAAGGCTTCCCTGCCAAACACATTGCCGTCTACTATTCTGAGAAAGTACCAGGCGAGAAATGGCAAATAATCTCAGCCTACCCATTTAACTATGCGTACCATTCCCAATTTCTAAGTAGGAAAAACAGATCCTACTAATTCGTCTTTGGACGAACCCACAAACGGTTTTTTTAAAAACCACCAAATGATTTAAAGTCAATGACCAATAATGAGAAAGACTAGTTTATTTTTTCTTTTTCTTTCGTCGGGAACGGGCTTAGCGCAGTGCGTTAAGCGTTAGTACCGACGACAGGTAACTTTTCATTACGTTAAAGCTTACGGGTTCAATTCTTTCTTTCTTTCAGGTCTTCTTTTTTTCTAAGACCTAGGAGCAACATTATTTTAGCTGACTCAGCGAGTTTTCATGCAAATTTTGAAGCGCGCGTGAATTAGCATACGAAACCATCCACTGGAACGCGTTTCTTATAAAACTACACACACACACACACACACACACATTCTAGGAACTTTTAGATTGCTCACGCTGTAAAGATGTCAACATCTAAGGAAGTCGGGGATGCTTGGTATGGCTGTCAAACAGAAATAAAACATCTAAAGGCTCATATTATCACACTGAAAGAGACTATTCGAATCCTCAAACGAAAAGAGATCAGAAAACAACAAAGAGAGAAGAAGAGCGACGCTGAGAAGAAAGAAGTGAAAAAAGAAGAGAAGACTTTGATCTACGATAATATGGTCGGGGACCTAGATATCTTATGCGCTAAATGTCAACGCTATCTGAAAACACTGTAATAAATTACTTTTAGCATTAGATCTTTATTTTTCTTTGAATAGCTTGTAGCGGCATGGTAGCATGGTAGCGAAATGTAAGGTACGGGAATCAAAACCTCGCTATGCCCTGTTTTTCTTTAATAGAGACTCTATGGCCGAATGGATAAGGCGCTTGACTACGGATCAGGAGATTCCAGGTTCAAGTCCTGGTAGAGTCATTTTTTCAGAAAACGTTCCGAAAAAGTTCAGAGCGCTCTCCGAGCGCCATCTTGAATTCTTAATTTGATTGACAACTTAGAACAATAGCCTTAAAACAATAGCGGCGGCGGCATCCTTTGAGTGGCCAGGAGCCCACCCTAACTACTGTAAGGTTGTATCTCACGGTTGAGATAACTACCATGCACTATTGAGGGTCAGTCACGAAATGCCTTCATATACTTTATCCAGGCTGTCAATCTACATCCCTTATAGACACTCCTGTATATCGGTCTGTCCAGTGCCAGAAGCCCAACTGCATTAAGAATTATTATTTACTTATATTTTGAACCAGCTTTTCATAAATCAATTAATATGGCTATTTTTCTTAACGTTGTAGCTGCTACGTGACCAGATTGTGATTCTTGACACCATGACCCCATTGGATTTTATGGAATTCAGGTCAGTCACTTCAGGGTGGCAAAGAGGTTTTTCATTTTGTGGTCCTCTTTCTCATTCCTCGACCTCTGATCCTCTATGAAAATCGTATTAGTATGTGTAATCAAATGGTCACGCGCGTTTTGTCCAAATCCTAATAATTTCCCGAGCCTTCAGGCCAGGGAAATTATTAGGATTTGGATAAAACGCAAGTGAAATTATTCCCTAATTTCACGAGTATACCATTTGATTACCTATTAATATCATGGGTGACGAATTACGTTGGATAAATATGTCAAAAATCCAAGATTGCTAGGATCGTATCGATCGAGAACTCCACTCTCTCAAATGTTAAGACCTTAAATTTGGCTTATAAAGTTCAGAATTTTTGAGACTTTTTCGGCAAAATACCTGTTAGAATCCTTCTTGATGTTTTCTTATGTGTTCAGGTTTTCTAAAGCGTCTTTTTGTGCCCTGACATCTTCATTCACGGCATTTTAAAACTTCGTCACCATCTTGACACTGAGACGTACGGAATGGTTGCCATAGCAATTTTGTGATTTCACATGTGAAATTACAAATTAACGCTGAAATTTCGCGCCAAAATTAAGTAGTAATCCGTCACCTATGATATTATGACCTGTATTCTCAGATCAGTGTCAGATAATGAATACTGGTTAATAGTTAATATTTGAACAACACCGGATTTCATTTTCATCCCACTTTTGCTGTAAGTTACTATCATCATTGACCTTTTACCCGGGGTGGGGGGGTACTTCTGGGAATTCTTGGTGGGAGTGTGCCGCCTAGTTCCTCGAATCCTTACCCGATTTCAGACCAAAAAAAGAAATTTTCCACACCCGTTTTCAGACTAGGCCTCCAAAATCCATACCCGTCTCTTACTTGGGGGGATTATTTCAATTGCAGAGATTTCTTGGCTCCGGCTTCTGGGTTCCAGAGTCTTCAGTTCAGACTGATTGAGAATAAACTCGGAATCAAAAAGGTATGAATCTGCCCCACAAGTTCAGTTGCGCACTGCCCTAGTTCAGTTTTCAAGCAAAAAAAAATCATTGCGAAAATTATGGAAAAAGCAACCAACACAATCATTAGAAAGAACTGTCGTCTACAACCTCCACCCAACGCGTTAACTCGCTTATGATTAATTGTGAATCATTGGTAACACAACTGAAGGAAGCAATACCCTCTCAGGTGTCAGTAACGATGAAGAGATAAACTTAACCAATAACAATAAACAAACAAAAACAGACAAAAACAAATTTTAAATACAAAATAAGGAATTTAACAGAAATGACATGAGCTAAAGTTGAAAAAAAAAGGGCAATTGCCACCTTATGTAGTGTCACTAATGCCTTCAAATAAAGTTACAACTGAGCAAAATACAGCGTCGTTTCCCACACGCAAGCACTCAAAGGCCACTACTCTTCCCACAGTGTATGCCACAAGTGTTGCCTGAATTTGATAATGATTGTGTTTATCCTGTTTCTATTGCAGGATCAAAGACAAAAATGCAACAATGAGGAGTACAGGTCTGACTGAAGACAAATATATTGACATGAATAAATACACTGTCAGTTTATTTCATTCAAAATTTAACAAATTGACGGCAGTTTTTTATGTCTCTGTCCTCTTATTGATGATAAAATGGCGTCACAACATTGTCAAAGTGTTGTGGATCCACGAGCCGCAACAAACTCACATTTGCCGTTAAAAATGGAGAAAACACAACAAAATTCATTACTTTTTTAAACTAGCGCAATGTTATTGTCAATAACTTTCCTCGCTTGGTGATTGGCTACAGAAGACAAGCAAGGGAGTTTCATTGGTTAAAAATTTGACAAGTTGAGTCACGCTACTGCTCTACATAAATTAAGAATTTATTGTTTTCTAAACTTCTATTCAGAACAAGAATGAAATCAGCGATGTTTATTGTCTCGAAAAATAGAGGCATTTCAGGGTATTATAAAGTCATAAACTAGCCCAAGGTTAAATTACTCCGGCCAAGGAAAGATTTTGGAGCCGTTAAAATAACCCAACAAGTCGAAGCGACGTACGGTGGAGCTGTGTGTAGAGCGACTAGCCGAGCAGTTTTAAAAAGTTGCTAACCGAACAGTACGAACAGAAATCGTATTACTGTTGTTTACTTCAGTTTAAGTCTTGTTTTTCGTCCTAAACACCATTTAGCTATATGAACTGTGTTCAATCAAACCGAAAGGTAGGTTTTATACCCATGTAGTTTCATTCACAAACGTTTGTACAACAAGTTTGTTTTTCTTCGGGAAAAAGAATCTGAAAAACACTCAGTACTTGTCAAGAAAAATGTACTGTAATCGATGTCTTTATTTTGAATAAACTAGACTTTTAGAAATGTTTTCTTACTATTTTTTAACTTGAAAACCATGTATGAATGTTAAAAGCATCTGAATCCGGCGCAGTTTTGAAGCAGTACAATTTCTAGCCAGTCGTGTTTGCTTTTCAGGGAAACTAAGCGTTTGTACTCAGTTTCCTCTGTTTTAATTAGCTTTTTGTAGAGAATTCAAACAGGATCGATGCAAGTCTTGCATCAGAGCTATCTGGCTATTTTTCTTAGTAGACAGAGAGTGAATCTTCTACGAAACTAAAATAAAGAAAAACATCGAAGTTTGGCATTCGTTCGGCAGATGAATGCGTCTTGCATAAATTAAAATTTTATGTGTCTGTCCCCTTATTGATCATAAAAATTAGCCAATCAGCGCGCGAGAAATGATTCAGTTATTGAACATTTTTTGTTTAGGTTTTTTCAATTTATAGAAACAACGGCTTGGAAACTAAAATTTGATTGCATTTTGTTTTGAATGAGGGTATGGGCATGATTTTCAATTGAAGATGCCTAGCGAGGGTAAAAATTGCATTCAGTCTGAGGATTAATGAGAGAGGGGAAATTTTATATATTTAGGCATGACAAAATTCAAGGGAACATTGGTACTTAGAAATAACATCTCATAGGCATGGAAAAAATGGATTCATGCCCTCGCAGCCCAAAATTGACCCAGCTAAACTTAGGTCCCAGATCTCTCGCCGGGTTGATAATTCATTCCCAGTTTTTGCTCCTCTGGTTTGGCATGCCGGGCATGCCGATCGTGAAGCCAGTTGGTTTGGCATTCCGGGCATGCCGGGCTTGAAATTGGCATGCCCAGCGAGACTGATTTTGATGTTCGCTTCAGCATCATATCCTGAGAATCACATGTAATCGCCAAATATATCTTAGGGAGCTTGAAGTTACAGGTTTCATGCCTGGTAATAAATGCACATTATAACAAAAAAAGTCATGTTTGTCACAATGTGTGTCACGGGATCGACTGGCAAAACTGAAGACAGAAGCCTGGATTTATAAATAAAAAGCACAACAAAACAACATTATTCCTGCATAAAATAGAATACTTCACTTGCAATCAAAGATTAATCCTTTTATTTCAAACCGATAGTGACATTTCTGGGTCCAGATTTAAATTTGATCGCGGAAAAGCGTTTTAAACAATAAGATAACAAACCTTCTCAGTATAAACTTATCCATGCTTAAGTTTTATCGCGTCGGAGTGTTTCCCGGCCAACAGCATTAAAAGACTGGTGAAAATTAAGCTTACCAGGTCGTTCAAGTCAGTACGAGAGTACGACGTTAATACTGAAAAAAGACGTTCTGATTTGGTGAATTTGGACTGCCTTCTCAGATAGATTTTGCTTAGGTTTTCAGTGCGCTTCTTGTCGGCTATGCGAATCTTGCAAACTGTTTTACACCTTGCTGACGATAGTCCTTTCAGCAACGTCATCTGCTTCATTCGAAGATATCCCGAGCACGCACGAAATCGGCCGAATTTCCACAGAAGTGTTTTCGGATGACGATGAATCTAGTTTGTTGTAGCGTGGCAGTTGTGGCGTCACGATGTCGTCATGTCTCTTCGCACTTGTTTGTCTTTTTTTCTGCTGTGCATGGTTGAGATGTTGGTGAATGCTGGACAAGAAATGGATTCCACGAGAGACTGTAAGTACAAATTTAGTATTAATTTGTAAAGAAAAAGCCTGAATATCGAACAAATCCCGTGAATTAGCTTTTTGGCATTCAGTTTATCTTGCTGTTGAACATGCCTAAGAACTGCGGCATAAGTGGTCATGTCAACTCGTTCACTTCGGATTGTTTCTGTTTGTACGTCTTGTGATCTTCTTCTGCTGCAAAGAACACTAGAGAAAACTTCAAAAATGTAGAAACCAAAGCTAAAAAAATGTCAGATCTAATTTTATAGCTCGAGCATAATTATTTTTGGCACCTACGGTCATATTTTTTCACGGTGTACTGGTAAAGTTACTTTTTTTGCTGCATAGTTTGACTGTTGTTTGCAATACAATCAAACGGATATTACAGTCACTTTTAGAGACAAAATAAAATATCCGTTAATCAAATGCCAAAATCAGATTTGGATTTCGCTTTAAAAAAATGAACATTTTTTTTTTTTTTTTTTTTTTTTTATTTTTTATTTATTTATTTTTTTTATTGCAAGTAATACACACACAGAAAAGAAACAAAATTACACAGAATAAATAAAGTAATAAAAAGAAAAAAAAAAGTAACCAATAAAGTAACAAAAAAAAAAAACAAATAGCGAATTTACACACTTACATGGCAATATACTTACAAATATTAAAATACGTTACAGCAATGGTAATTCCATATATTACTGTACTTAGCATAATCTATAATTAATTTTTACATTTTTCGTTTTTTTTTTTCTTTCTTTGTGGTTAAAGTAATATAAATACTCATAGTAGGTGCACTAATTTATGTTTTTGGAGTTAGGAGACAAGACCCAGCGAGGAAAAGAAAGGTTTCCATTTTTTTGTATTGCGCGGTGTCTTATTTTCTAATTGGTATATATGTCTCAGATAAAACAAGAAATTGTTGTGAATTGGGAAACATTCTTTCGATCTGCATATCCAGATAAAGTTCTTAGCTATAAGACAACAGAAGTTTATATGGAGCTTAAAGGAAGAGCTGTCTGGCGTTAGGCCCAAAGCGGTAGTCATGTCTAAGTAACTGCCTGGTTGGAGGATCTGGCACGACTGAAGCCATATCGAGAAATTATCCCAAAAATTTTTGGTTTTTTGGCATTTCCAAAATAGATGCATCAAATCCTCTTTCTCGTCATGGCAAAAAGTACATTTTCCGTCCTCTTTAACTCCTATTTTTTGCAGATAGCTGTTAGTTGGTAAACGTCTGTGTAAAAATCTGAAATTAAAATCAATAAGTTTTGAGCTCGTTGTACAAGTGTTTGCTGCTTGAAAAACGTTTCTCCAGTCAGCATTTTTATCGGTTGAAGAGTGGATGTCTTTATGCCATTTGTCTATACAAGATGTGGGTTTTTCACTTTTCTTTGCTATTAGTTGCTTGTAAGCAATTTTAGATGATTTTTGGCCTTTGGGAAATGTGTTAAGAGGACTTTCATACGGCTGATGTGTTCTCGGGATTTGTCGTTGTAAAGATTTCACGGCTGAGACGATTCCGAAAAACATTAATGGTTTTACTCGAATGTTATATCTGTTCTGAAAATGGTCGAGGGAAAAAAAGTTGAGAGAATTCTCGTCCATTACATGTTTAACTTTTGTTATACCCTTGTTAAGCCAATTATTGCAGAAAACTGGTACGTTATTTATTCTTATTAATGAATTTTGTAACAGAGGTAGAGATAGAAAATGATCTTTTGATACTATTTTCCTCTCGAAGAAAGTGTCAGACCAGATTTCTACAATTTCTTTGATAAAAGGGTCTTCTATCTTTAGCTTATCAATGTCCTTTCTGTTAAGATTTCCTAATTCGAAAAAAAGACTTCCTCCGTATTTTCCCAGCGCCAGATTAAAGAAGTTTTTCCATTTGCCACGGTTCCTGAATCTAGATACTTTTTAATCCACGTAGCCTTGAGTGATTTGTTAAAAGAGGCAATATCAATCATTTTTAGTCCTCCTTCAGGGTAGTCATTGATCATGATCGAGCGTTTAATTTTATCCTTTTTGCCGTTCCATAAAAAAATTGAAAAAAAGCTTGTTGATCTCTTTTATCGCTTGGTGATTCGTTTGCAAAGGTGTGAGTATATAGATCAATTGGGATGCTACAAGGCTTTTAGTACTGTTATTTTCCCTATTAAGCTAAGTCTTCTAAATTTCCAGCATCCCAGGATAGTTTGGATTTTTGCCAATTTCTCGTTGTAATTGAGAGAGATTGTTAACTGTTGATCTGTAGACAGCCACACGCCTAGTGCTTTGACCTTTCCCTTTTGCCATTTAAAATTTTTTTCCGGACAGAGTTTCAGGTTGCAGTTTTTTTTAGAACCTATCCACAAGGCCTCTGTTTTCTCATTGTTCAGCCTTAGGCCAGAGATGTTCCCAAATGCTTCTATCAGTAACAGTGACGCTCTTACTGATTCTTCAGTTCCATCTAAAATGAGTGTCGTGTCATCCGCATATTGACTTACTTTAACTTCGGTATTATAGATTTTGATGCCCTTTATTTCTTTCTTATTGCGAATAGCTTCAGCGAGTATTTCTACGGACAGTATGAAGAGGTAAGGCGATAGGGGGCAGCCTTGTCTAACACCTCTACTTAACTCAAAGAAATTGCTTGCCCATCCATTGTTTAGTATACAGCTTTCGGTATTGCAGTAAAATAGTTCAACCCAGTTTAACAGTGAGGGGCCAAACCCAAAATGAACATGCTGCAGGTGTCAATGAAAAGTTGTAAACAACTCAATATAAGCAGTCTGTGAATGTGCGTTTAGGTCCACAAAACTAATTTTTCTTTTGGACATCTCATCCCGAGCAAAGACTTATTGTCTACGAGTGTACTACAAAATGCTTTGCTACAATAAGCCTCTGAGAGGTGATTCTGGTAAATTTATAGGACGCTAAAATGCAAAAAATTCTATTTAGTAAGCTTAAACAACCTGACTGGGTCCGACTTTTGAATTACAAAATGTTCACGTTGGCCGGCTCTACTTTAAATGAACATGGTTTTTGAAATGATTTTGTACTATTTTAACTCGAAAATTATGATTGGGTTATAAAGCTTTTAAAACGGACAAAAACTAAGCTAATAAACATGTTCAATGCAAAAAACTAAGATTTAGTCGTTTTTTCAACTTTGCTTTGTGGGCCGAAAAATTTACCTTTACGCAAAAACAAAAACAAACAATGAGGCTTTTATTCGACATATTTTGTGAGAATTTTATCTGATCAATTTAATGTCACTAGCATTATTTTCGTATAGGAATTTTCCTAATTATATGAGCTTTTAATTTGATAATTTTGATACTTTATAAAGTTCTCATTTGATAGCTTCACTTTTTTATACACCGATTGAGAAACGAATTCGCTCTCGTTAAATCCTAGTTTATGACCTATTTATTAGAACTCTAGGTAACATACGAAATGATGTAACCGGACAGGCTTTAACCTTTGGTCCTAACGTATTTTTTCTTCAAATCCCCTAATCAGTTGACGGGCCATGAGAGAATATCGCCACAAAAAGATGCGAAAAATTTTTCGCTGAGTTTCCTTTACATATTCCGGCTTTACATGGGTCTACGCCTTACCTGCTTAAAAATGAATCTGTTGTTCAAGTATCAGTCAAACTCGGGATAATCTTGACTTGCAAACCCAAATGCAAAGGTTTATTTCGCAGTAGAAGAGCATGTAAACATCATCGAACAACTCAATGTAAATTGGCTAATGTGAAACCACGTTTCTTTCACTTGCATTTATCTCAATTGCACACTCTTGTGAAATTAGCCTCAGACAATTAGTTGCGACCTTTAACAGACTCAACAAGCCAGTATGAAAATATGTTAAGAGAAGCTGAGTCTACATGTTCTATTTCTTTTTTTCATATTGCCCTTGCATGTGTTAACATTCCATTTCTTTTTTGTTACAGTTAACTTCCAGACATGACGAGGAGATAATTACTTTTCTAGAGAGCAATTCTTTGATACTGTCAGTTATTACTGACTTACTTTGAGTTAAAAACAAAGAACACAGACACTGGTAATGACACAAAAACACTAATCCCTGGCAAGCCTACAAAACAAGAAAGAGGAACTCAGACTCCTTATCAAAATGTGAAACAAGATAAAAACAGCTTTTCTAACGTAGGGAATATTGCGTTAGAGAGATTTGTAATTTGTAATTGCAACGTTATATTCAAGCACATTGCATTGTCAAACATCATAATTTACTGAATGATGAACAGTGATTTTGGGGCTTAGCTCAGTTTGTAATGAACTATGAAAGATATTCTGTAACCTTGTATTTTTAAAAGCTTTCATGGAACATAGATGCATTTTATTATACAATGAAAATAGTCTCTGTCTCTCTTTTTACTGATTTCAGTCAATTCCATTTTATTCGCAATGTGAAATGGGAATCCTATTAAAGACTCATTAAAAGGCGTGAGGAGTTTTTACAATCCCCCAACAGGTCATCTCCACGATGACGCTGTTTTATTACTACGGCAGAATCCCTCAGGGTTTTACTTTCCTGTAAAAATTAGAGCCTTTGTTATTTAAACTTCGCTAAGACAACCAAATCTATGAAAATGAAAGGAATAGTAATGACGTCATCGTGTAACCGTACATCAAAAGATAAGCACGGTGATCTGTTTAGTTTTTTTTTTAGCCAGGCTTAAAATATCTTTAGATTCAAGGAATTATAACCTGTGCGTTAAGAGCATGCCAGAGACCGATTTTGGCATGCCCGGCATGACCCAGATTATGGCACGCCCGGCATACCAGAGAATTTGTCATGCCGGGCATGTCAGAGAACTTGGCATGCCCGGCATTTTGCTGGGTATGAATTACTTATTACTAGAACCAAGGCTTCTCGCGGACAGGGTGAGAAGGTCACGGAACCTCAAATTATGCTTATAGGGCATGCGAAATTCTGTTGCATGCCAACGTCAATGCAAAACCACTCTGGGGCCACCCCCTCTATTACCAGTGAGCAAATCATTGACGATAGGCATGGGAAAAATCCTTGCATGGTAACCAACATTGAAAACGTAGCAGAAATGTCCTCAGTTGCTAAGTTATGCCCTAGGGGAGGCTTTAAAGTACAGAATTTCCTGACATGGATGAGGGAATTTTCCGTAAACAGCATGTGATCATGCCGGCTAGGACGTATTGCCTCCGTATTGCCCCTTTTTACAGCTAGCTAGGCTCATTTTTAGGTTCCATGGCCTGAAATGACGAAAAATTCATGCCCTAAATGTAAAAAGTCCAAAAACGTCCTCGAAATTTTAGTTTCCAAGCCGTTAAACGGAATTGATGCCACCGGAGTCTGGAAGAATTAATTGAAATGAATTTGATCAGAATAAGCTTGTCGAGTGTGTCAAGACATGTTGGTTTTGGGAGAGAGCGTTGAATTCCTACCAAAAGACAAAGTACAAAGAAACCTTAATGCCTATACACCTATATTTTAGGACTCTTTTTGACGATTAATACACACCCTCTCGTTTTATGCAAAGTGATGACTAATGTAAAAGTCTATGAGGCTCTCACAGCTGTCCTTTCTTAATCGATTTCCCAAAAAATCATAAAAGATAGGCCAAAAGGAATACGCTGCCAGGGGTCCACACAGGTATAGGGGCCATTATCAGCGAGTAACCTCCATACAAGCGATGTAGTGGTTACTAACAATGTGGGTCAGTGGTTTAAATGATGCCCGGGATGTAATTCGGCCTATTAAGGGTAGAGGTGTGCCCCGTTTTACGGTTCTTACACTCTGACCCATTTAATGCTAATAAAATTGAATCTACTTGTATGTAATTCTTTTTACGGTCCAGACGCAAATCATGGCATCCTTTTCAAGAAAAAAAAAACAGTAACGCAAAATGGTTTGAACTGGTCGCTTTAATTCCTTTTATTTCTCATAAACCAGAGAATTCAAGAGTGAACCCAGTTGAATCGTTTTTTTAGTAGCTTAACAAGGTAAAGTTCTTAAATGGCGGGCTTAGGTCGGGTGACCCGCCACATGTTACCTCACCTATCTGGGGTCCCCCACCTCCATGTAAAAAGGCCCTAAGTGACTTGGGCAGTAGCTATAAATAGATATAGTAAACACCATCAATATTTAAAAATATATATTTACGTTAAGATCAGATGTTTAGTAAATAGAGAATACTTCATGGAAAGTGCTGGCGTACGGTATTTATGCACGAGTTGTTGACGTATCAGACATCGATCGAGTGAGCGCAGCGAACGAGTAACATTTCTGATACAAAAACAACGAGTGCGTAAATACCGTAATATATAGATTTAGCCAGGGCTAAAAGCGAAGCTCCCATTAATTAATTTATGATTTAAATCAAACAATAAACTTGTAATCCATAAATCAGTCAACTTAAGGGCACATATGTGACTTTTTAGGGAAAGCTAAGGCTAAGTGATTTTAGAGTGAAAAAAAAAATCTTACATCGAATTGATAGCCGTATATATACACCCAAAAAATAGCAATCATTTAAGAGCCATAAAGGCTCTTGATCACAGTAGATTAATAATGGTAATTGAACTGAGTGGAGTACAATTTGGTCTGAAATCATACGCGTGATTTCGAAATCCGCGCGAGTTCGATTTGAAATCACAAGTATGATTTCAGACCAAAATTGTACGACACGAAGTTCAATTACCACTTTATTACATCCATTTTGAAATCACTCATTTTTTTTTAATCTGTATTTATTGGTCCAAAAGGCTGGTTCGTAAAAAGAGGAACCGGAAACGCGTTTACATGTACGTGCCATGTCAACAAAACAAAATGACAGATGTCACTTTACAAAAAACCCATTGGAGCGCAAAAACTTCATTCGTGCAAATGTTCAAGCAATTCTAAAATCTTGTCACTGCAAAAATATTCTTCTTCAAAGTTTAATCCTCGTCGTCTGACTCAATAATATAAGCCCTTCGCTTCTTCTGCGGTTGTGGCTGAGGCATCGCGTTTTCTTGGGAGAAAAAATTGAAAGTACAGCCGGTGTAATTCTGCGATGAAGCAGCAGGATTACCAGCACAAGTCAACGCTGCCATGCGGTACTGAAACTGTGAGGGACAACTTGGCGGAAATCCTGCAAAACCAGCAGCCTGAAAATCAGGATTCAGGAATTCCATGGCCTGGTACATTTGACCTTGCTGTTGGGCGCGATTAATAGGAACAAGTGGTGCTCGTTGGTGTAGGACTGGCTGTTGGACTGTGTTTTGAATTGTTGGTGCCTTTGCAGCTGTACTGTTTTGATTGGAAACGTCGTTGGGACCGTTTCATTTGGCACTACTTTAAATCCGCTAATTATGTGAGACAGTTCTTTCCGTTGATTCTCGTCTATTTCGTCGTAGTCGTCCAACGAAGATTCACGTGCACGGCCTGTTATTTCACAAATAACGTTGCGCGGCTGACCAGACTTTTTCAATTTGGACACCAACGTTTTTTTCATGCTGTGGTTGGTCAGTTTCTTGTTCGTCTTAAGACAGGAGGCCATGGATTTCATGATGTTGTCGATGGTATTTTCGCCCATTCTAATTTTGGTGTACCAGATATCATTTGATTTGGGACGATTTATAACGCTCAGGTACAGTGGCCCTTTATCTTTCATTCCGCTGGGTCGCTTGGATAACCAAAGCTTGAAAAGGCGCACTGGATCAGTTTTTCCGCCATCGGTGGAATACATAGCTTGTGGTGTTATTCTTCGCGATATTGTTAGACCACCGCTTCGTGTTTTAGTGGGACCTTCACGGAATTCTACAACTTCGCTGCCGTCTTCTTGTTGTCTTATAACGAAGTCCTCTACGTAGGCGTCATACTGCTCCTGGCGACCTCTAAATCCAAGTTGCTCAGTCAAGTTTTTGAAGTTAACATTGGTCAAGACTTTTCCGTTAAAATCACCAAGCTGACCTTTTAGCCAGAGGGAAGACTCTTCCTCCGAAGTGAGAGGCTGAGATTTGTTTGGTCTTTTCCCCTTTCCTTGTTGTCGCAGAGAAATTGCCTTCGCGTGGAGGCAATCTGGCGTGGCACTCTGCATGATTTTAAGGCATTCCGGCTCGTAATCATCTCCGTCCCTTTTTTTTTACTTCAGCGTAGAACTTGCTTAGGATGTTGTCAAGCTCTTCCGGCGCCATTGTTTCTATGTTTACATTTTCTACATGTCGAGACTGGCACCGACTTTTGAATACATTCATCCACTGTTTTGTCGAGCGGCAGGTATTTTTGTTGACGGCAACAGCCTTGAGCTCTTCAATTTCTTCGCTTGAGATTTCAGGGAACCTGGTAGAATCTACATTTTGTACTTTCTGAGTTGGCTCTGGATTTGTCTCTTTGTTGCTGGACTCGGGATCGCACGCATCCGGAGCGGATGCGGAGGAAAAAATTATCAAAATATTCGTCAAACTGGACACTGAATGTCGGAAACTCCCCTAAAAGTACTTCTTCAGCCTCAAGGAGCTCACTATCATCATTAAGAAACTGTAAGTAATTAAATTCGTCCATTTTTGCCTTTGTAAAAAGGAAGTTTTGGCAACAAAAAACTTGCACAAAGTTTGCCACACAATATTGCCTTTATTTGTTTTTTGTTTTCCTGCAATTTGATTGGTTACTGTGAATGATTCTTGATATCTGATTGGTTGTTTTGTTTAAGTGCTACTTTCTCATTGGTTGAAAAAAAGATGCGATTTAGAGCACAAAATAGTGCGATTCGTGAATAAATCACATCGCTCTGAGCCAATCAGATTGCAAGGATCACCTGTGATTTCCAAATGGATGTAATAAGGCCTGAAAAACGAATTCTTGGAAAACAAATCAGGCCGAATTTTTGCGTTCGACAAGTTTACTCAACAAAATCTTGCCAACAACTCTGGGTGCATGTAACCAACATTTCATACAGTAATATGAGGCGCTGTTTTTAACATACAGACCTCGGACAAAATGCAGCATTTCACAATTTTTCAAGACAAATTGCACCCATTCAATATTCAGAAGCACGCGTGGGATTTTAGCAAAACCGTTCAAAAAATTTCCAAAATCAACTATACGGCGAGCTGGTTCTCACTTTTGACAAGCGTCAAATTTTCAGTGAGCATTAAAAGAGTTACGCTTCAACATACTAAAGAATTTACTGTGTTTATTTTTTTTATTTAATGGTTTTATAACGATGTGTAATCTTAAAAAGCGTTTGATACGCGCAGCTTTTTGAGTACTCCTGCAAGCGATGTTTATGAACGACTGAAAACAAACGGCAAAGCGATTAAAATTGCAAGAGACTACTAACAATCAATAAAAGAAATGTAATTCGGTGAAACATTTACAGAGACAACAATTTTCATTCACGAAGACAAGTATTAAAGCGTCTCTAAAAATCCTGAGTCTTTAAGCTTAAGCTAAGCTTTTAGCCGGCTTCCTGGTGTTTACCGTTTTCAAAGATGAACTCGAGGCAAGAAAATCGCTCAAAGCTTTCTTTCTACTGCCAAAATTATAACTAAATACTCTTCGGAACGTTTTTTCTTTCTATTTGCGGAGAGAAAATATCGACTAAGGGCTTTTTAAAGCTCTGTAAGCTTATATCAAACCTCATACTAGATCAGATCATTGTCTCAGATCTTAAATGTAATACAAACGTGCATAAACTAGCCTCATAACCTGCGCTCGACTACGTGAAATAAGATATAAAAAAAACAAACACATAAATTTTATACAATAATTACTCAGGCTTACCATTTGAGATGCAGGCCCTGAAAGCTATCAGCTTTTGAGGGACTTTTCAACCCGCATCCAGGAAGGTGAAAGACGAAAACGATGTCACCCGAAACCGGATATCCAACTTTGAAATGCGGCTCATTTCTCAAGCAAAAATTCAATAAACAAACTAGCCATGAATAACAGAAGACTGTTGATAGCAGTTGTATTTCATTTTACGCATCCAGCGGAAAAAGATAGTAAAAAACATCACAAGTTGACAAAAAACTCTGTCAGCTTCAGCTGTCAGAGTAAACAAGTTTCAAGATGCTGTATGAATTTTCTGCATGAAGTCACCTGTCAAATTTTGACCAATCAGAGCATAAAAATTGGACGGTCGTAGAGCGTGATCAACGCGTGACTATGGTGAGAAAAGTGAAAAGCCTCTGTCTTCCCTGCTTGTATTTTTAAATGACTGGCTGAATTTTCGCGTCCGAGATCAATTTGAAATCAAAATGTAATAGCGCGGGGCCATAGTGACATTAACACAACACTTTCTGTCATCATGTCATTATTTTGCTGCCGTTCTCTTTGCCTTTGTATTTCTCTTTCGCGTTACCTTTGTCTATTCATTCTAGCTCTGTCTCGTTCTGCTTGCCGGCGTTTTTCACTATAATTTTCCCTCCTTCTTCTCGCCCTGACTCTTTCTACTTGCCGACGACTTTCTTCGCTAAAATTTTGTCTTCTTCTTCTACTACTAACGCCCACTCTTTGGTGATCGTCTTCGCTTGCTCGACGCGTGTCCACTCTTGCTCTCTGTCGTTCACCTTCTCTTTGCTCTCTGCTTAAAACCTGTCGTCAACACGCTAAAATCTCTCTGCTTTTGTTCGGTTGACATAATGGCTTTCGTAAGTTGTAATAGAAAGTTAAAAAGGCTCTGTCGAAAAATATTTTTGCTAAGTTGCTTTGAAATTTCGTTTTTCAAAACCAGTTGCGCGATATAATTGCGCGACGTTCAACGCGCCATGCGATTTCCCGCCAAAAAATCTCTACTTTCCCCTACCCCAAGAGTCCATGCGGACTACTTTCCACTACCCGGAAAGTCCGTACGGACGGACGTACGCTGACGTCATAACCAAAATTTCTCGGATGGATGGTTTACCAAATTATCTTAGTTATGGTGCTCCGCTCGCGCAAGAAGCTCCGCTACAAAGCACTTTCCATGTGGTATTGTGTTTATTATATACATACTGAGACATTCATTATTTTCGCGGCCTTTTTATTTTAAATCTTTCAAAAATGCTAAAATTTGCCGCTACACACTTACCGCAAAATGACAACGAAAACGAAGTATCAGCTTTTTAGTAACAACGTTTGTTACAAACATAAATGACGGTAAGGATATGACGTAATCCAAGAACTATAAGTAATCTTAACTGTTTGTTCTCAATGCACAATTGAAAATAAGTGAATTTAAGTAAAATGGCCGGTTTCAATATAAGCTTAAGCTTAAATGAAAGGCAAAGTAGCTCCGACAAAAAGCACAGCAAAAGCTTACGTCTCGTTCTGTTTATCCCTTTCCGCTGTTGTTTCGCCGGCTCTCTACCGTTTTCTTTATCGACAGTGAAACAAACGAAACTATTCCACTCCATTTCCGAAATGTTTTTCACTTTTTTAGCGAGAAAAACTCTATGAGTAAAACCTTTCTCGTTGAATGTGTGCGAAGCGGCGCTGCAAGCTGCAATAAAAGGAGGGAATTTTGGCGCGAAAGTCGCACACCTCTGTGGCTTCTGATTGGACGTGTCATTTTTCTCACACGTGAAAAAACGTCGTTCGCGATTCTGATGGGACGTACCATTTTTTTCACGTGTGAAAACCATCGTTCGCTCCTCTGATTGGCTAGAACTAATTTGCGTACGAAAATTTACAACATAGCTTTTTGGTGAGTATTTCTCAGTATGTATATAATAAAATAAAAGACTGATCCTAAGTTTACAAACAAAATAAGAATAGAAAAGTAAATAATAAAATTAAGGTGTTTCGAAACAGTTTTCTCTGCGACCATGGGTCAATTTAATAAAAAATGTAATTTACAAGTGTAGTCAATGTTTTTAACTCCTGCGAACAATAGCTAGACTTGTAAATTACACTTGTAAAAGTTGTGTTAAATTGAACCACATCCGTATTTTTAAATCGCCTAAAAGCGATCTTTTCCTCGCCTGTTTGGAAACAAATAATTAAGATAATAGAGATTTAATAATACGATGAAATAATGGACGCAAGAGGACAAAAATCTTGAATTAGAGCTGATGAGAGCAGCAATACGCGGCAGCTATGGCATAGTACAGATATCAGCCGTGTGGGCTGGCTTAGGTTCCTTTCCTGCTTTTTATAACACAATGCTCGAAAACGTATACTGTATGAAATCACAACTACGTTTTGCTAACCTATATATTCTTCACTCAATGAAGAAGATATAGGTCTGCAATATGTGAGAATTTCTCATTTTCATTCGGCTCTCTTCAAGACGGATACTGCAAGGAACCGGCACTTTGTGTCCATCTGTCATGAAAGTAGTCCGTCTTAATTTAAAGGGAGTCAAAGAAGATGAATAAATAATAGTAGGGACAAACTTTGGGTGTCTGTTACAAGGCGATTTCAGAGAGAGACAGAGGGATCGAAGTTCAACTTATTGGCATGTGGCTGCTTAATTATTAAGTGCTGTCTATTGTAGCCATATTGATTATTTGCTACAATTTAAATTTCCGCAGAGAACAATTTGACTCTGAGGACAGAGAAAGTCTGAAACAATCGGAAGAAGCACCATCGTTGCTACAACTTGTTCAGGTATGTCAAAATATCAAATATTCCCATTCAAACCTTCTTTGTATAGAGATAATGAATGAATTTTTCAAATTGGGTTTGTTCACCTTGTGGAAGAAACATAATTTCATGAATGATGAGAACATGTTACGTCACTGACCAAAAAATCAAGGCCAAAAAATCTCTGAGCAGACGTGCTCAGAGACTCAGAGACAGTACTCCTAAAACTGCAAAATCGATTTCAACTTTTAAATTTTACTTGAAAAATAAATTGATTACTAACTTTTTCAATAGCATGTAATGATCATAGTATTTTGTAGTATTTTTAACTTTAAAGTATGCATGTTGTGTAGCACGTAGAGATAGTATTTTACTATATAAATAACTTTTAAAAAGGCATATTTTTACTGTATTTTTTTTTAAACTTAATTAGTTTCTTTTATTTGTCTCGCATTGTCACTAACAAGCCCCACCAGAGGAGTGTCAATAAACTATTGTATTGTATTGTATTGTACGTGCTTTCGTTCTCAGATAATAATAATAATAATAATAATAATGATATGAAGCGCCCAAGAAAAAGCTTTGAGAACAAATTATACGGGATTTCATATTGATCACACAGAAGAATCCCCTTTGCGCAGAATGTGCGGAAGTGAGGGAGAAACGCTGGCCCATGTGGTGAGTGAGTGCGGTAAGCTGGCGTAGACAGAATATGAAGGAAGGCATGATAACGTGGCACGGTATATCCACTTGCAACTTTGTGGTAAATGTGGATTGGAAAGAGCTAATAGCTGGTATGAACAGAAGCCGGAGGGAGTGGTGGAAGTGAAAACTTTAAGATAGTGTGGGATTTCACAGTCCAGTGTGATCAGAAAATTGAGGCAAGGAGACCAGACATTGTCTTTATTGATAAGAAGGAGAGAGAGGTTGTCATAATTGATGTTGCCATTCCAGCTGATGACAGGTTGATAGATAAGGAACTTGAGAAGTTTGAGAAATACCAACTATTGAAAGATGAAACTCATTGTAGTGACGGTTGTTATTGGGGCCCTTGGAGCCGTATCAGTCAACTTTAAGGAGTACAGGAAGCGAATCGGCGTGAACGTGTGGTTCAGAAAACAACATTGTTGGGGACAGCAAAGATACTAATGAAAGTACTATCCCGGTAAGAAGAAGGAAAAGAGAGACCTGGGACCCGTGGTGACTTGTTGTAACCCGCTCCCAAGGACTATAAACCGGGCCGAATATCCTGCCTGAGTCTACAAGGAATGGACATCATCATAATAGTAATAATGATAATAATCGCCTTTCTAGCACATGCCGTCCTAGAGTAGATTACACTACTACAAGTAGTGAGTGTTACTGCAAAACACCGACACACGGGTAATAAACTAAACGAACGTAGAAGCTAAGGTTTAATAAGGTCAGCAACTGAATACGCTGTCATCTTTTTATTTGTGACAAGTAAAGTAATGTTTCTCCGGAATGAACTTCTCCGGAATGAACTTATTTCCTGTCGTTCCACAGGAATGGTTGGAACGGACTCCTGGTCTTGAGACCTTTTGGGGGAGATATAAACAAAGCATCCAAGAAAGGCTGGACGCTACGAGGGATAAGGCTAAGGTAAGAAGAGTTTTTTCTTGTACTTACACGAAGCCAGGTATATATTTCCTTATCTCACTTTCCAACTCGGCGATCATGGCATTATTCCCAACCCCCTTCACTTCTTATCACAAGGCCCATTCTCTCTTTACTCATTTGCTTATAGATGTTTAAACTGTTGAAGCTACAATAAAAGTCAAAAGTGTTGGGATGTTGACACTTTTCAGCTTTTATATATGAATTTTATATATGCGTTGTTCTGTGATGTCCAATATTGGTCTGCGATGTCCAATATTGAAAAGGCGATATGAGGGATCCCTTAGAGAGTAAGAGATGATAGTTATGGAACGCTAAGAGAACGTTAAAAAGCTGAGGCACTAATACTTATGATTTTGCAACCTTCCAAAAGTAGTCTATAATCATGTTGCATTCTCTCCAGGTTTGGGATAGCTAAGGATTGTTTTAGGAAAGCTAATAGTAGGGATAGTCAATGACGTCCTCTCATTACTAAAACCTGTCCCTTTATTAATATACCAACCACCACTACCACCACCACATGTCTATTGTTTTCCCTCCACCCCAACCTACGTCATTACCTACCCTACATCGACCCCACATCCACCCAAAATCGATGAAAAAAGTGAACAGAAAAGCACAAAATAAAACTCGCATTTAAAGACTGGGTATCTTCTAGTTTTAAATACAAAACTATTATTAACGTCTACTTGCATACCTTAACCACAAATTTCAAAGCCACTGTATTCAAACATAATTACGCTCCTTTCCTTGGTATTTTTCCTGAGAAAAGAAGTATATCCAAGTAGGTTTTGTGGAAGGCCCTTTAACACATACTTATTTACTTGGACCAAGTAAAACAGTGGTTCTTTGGTTGAACGAAGTGGAGTATAAGAATTGCAGTTTATCGTTTGTACTGTATTTTCATACTAAGTGTCAATAAAATTCAACTGAGGAACGTTATTCGACGTTTCGATGTTTCGAACATTATTATCAAGAATGATTACCGTTAATTGTCAAAGTTATCAAAAGAGTTAAAGTTTGAATAAATTAGATTTCATTCGTGCATGCTTGATTATTATGCAGATGTCCCAATAGAAAAGCATCGCGCGAATCGATTCCAATTGCACGTTTAGTGATAGCTTGAGTACCTGTATTAACAGCATTTCGTTGACAATGCATTCAAATTTGTTTCTGCACTTTTTGAGGACTTTTTGAGTAGGGACGGACGGATATTAATCTTTCTTTCTTAATATTTCTATATTTCACACAATGTAAAGCATTTACACAAAATTAATGTACATAGGTAGGAAAACCAAGTAGCTGATAAATAATCATTAAACTAAAAGACGTTCTAAGTTCACTTGTGTACAGTGTCCAAAGCAGCAAGAGCTTTCTTGTTGGACGCCGTCATGTTCAGATAATCGGCAGCAGCAAAGAGAGGAAATAAAATCTCAAATAATATCAGTGATAGAGCATGTAAGCAAGGTTAAGATCAGATTTGATTGATTAGAAGATAGGACTTCCATTATTTCTTAAACTTATGATATGGCAGACACTCGAGGCCTGGCGCTACAGTCTCCCAGATTTTTGAAGCGGAGAATTTAAAGGACAATTTTGTCACATTCAAGATTTCTTGAATGCATAGATAACTAAAGTTTATTACCCTCTCCTCGCTATAAGCAGAAACAAACAAGACAATTTGAATCTTTTTTTCAATCTGTTTGCTGAATTGTATTGTTTATTACTCTAATCATACCAAGCCTAAAACTCAAGCGAAGAGGGTAGATCTCAAAGGGGAATTAATTAAAATTAATACATACATTAGGTGAATTTTAATCCTTTGCATCATAAATTTATCTTTGTGAAACTTACCCCCAAAAATCTTCATCACAGTCATCACTGAAGCTGAAACTCTCATCAGCGATGGCAACAAGCTTGCACAGACCATCAGAACAGGGAAACACATTTCTGAAAAAATATGCCAAAAATTACATTTAATTGCAATATTTCTGTCATTGCACGACATGTTTGCAAACAGAAACTTCGATTCAGATACCACTTGTTACTAGAAAATTAACACGGTAGTGTATTTATGATCTTGGTTCAAGTGATTATGAATGATTACTGCTCCTCTGTTTTGCTGTATACTAGTTTGCACGCAGCAATGATTTGGAACAATAGCAATTAAACAATCATATAGTATTTGATCTTGGCTCACTTTAAAACAAAACTTAAATGTGGCATGATCGTAAAACTGCCTTTCGCTGTTCCTTTTTATTATTCTCGTTTTCTCACCTTCGTTGCCCTCACATCTTAAGCGACAGCAAGTGCTGCAAGAAAGCCGTGTCGGTGGAGAAGAATAAGAGTTTAGCGTTTTAAATGTGTCCAGAATGTCACGACCGACGGAAATCCTTCCATGGGCCTTGAGGCATGAACTCCGGGAGTCAGATCTCTTCGCCGCTCTCCTCGTAATGCTCCAAGGTGACAAGACCTGCGGCCACTGCCATTGCGTTTTCCACATCGGGCCGACATCCTTCGCTTGGAGCGCAAAATAGCGCTTAGAATTTCGAAATTTCTCCCAAAGTTATTGTAACAAGCAAACCTTAAGTCTAAGTAATTTTAATATATAGAGGCAATGCAAAACAAACACCGCTTAGCGACGATGGAAACAGATTTTGACTTGCACTCGCGTTATTCCCTTAAGTTTGATTTCTTGTTTAGCTGAACACTTTTCAAAGTATTGAGCATGCGCAGTGTACGTGAAATGACTCCATTCTCGACCCCAGTGCTTACGGGTTTGGGAATGCGCGTAAGCTCTGGGAAACTCTGCGCCGGAGTAGGCAAAATCCCACTATTTGGGCCTCACAGCGCATGCTCTTTGATCTAACCAAACCTTTTGGCTTCTTTTATATCTACTTCATCGCGAAAGTCTTGTGCTGCTTCAGTATTAAAACTGAAGAAATTCAGTTAACGGCCTTGAGGAATTTTCAGGTGTCCAAGGCTCTTGTGGTAGCTGGTGAGAAAATACCGTTAAACGTTTCCAATCTCGGATTAGTTGATTAAATATTTCTGTGGACTACTTCGCGAGGTGGTAAGTGAAACCCGAATGGCTTATTAAGGTGAACGTATCGAAATTCCAATAAAACTTTCCAAAATATGAGTCCTTTTATTTATGTTTGTTCATGAACATTAACACTTCAGCGAAGCTGCTTTGAAATGCGATATCGTGGGGAAAAAAAACAACTATAAATATCTAGACGCATTGTACACGCATCACTTTAGGGAACGTTTTACTTTTTCTGTTTTTTTTTTTCTTGCAAGTCTGTTTTTGGGCAATTTACGACATGAAGCTCAAGTTTTCATTCATACTCGGCTACTTCGTGTGAATACGATAATGAGGAAGTCAAAGAAAAATCAGTAATGTGTCATGCTTCTTAAATTAAAGCTGGCAAAGATGTCGGTGTGTTTTTATTTTATTGTTTCACATTCAAATCTTTTTCTGGTTAAATTTTGGATATATAGCTAAGCTATTTTACTTAAAAATTGGAAAATCCAGTAATTCTGCCTAATTAGTCGTGCAAATGTTGTTTTGGAATCGCTGAAATCAAGAATCGGCGGGTCGTGTTTACTTCAACATTTCTAGGGAAAAACCCCGCTCACACGTCAGACACGCCGCACGTTCAACCGCTCTCGTGCAAACTTGAATGGACCAATCAAAAACACATTTATTGTTTTTTGCTGAAACCAATGAGAGACAATCTTGCTCCAGGGTTCCCCAGAGCTCTTGATCTCTCTCCTCTACATGCACAGAAGAGCTCTGGGTCAAGATTGGAAATGACTCCTCTAATTTGAAAACATAAGAGATTCTGCAATAACCAATCAGGGTTAGTGGAGACTGGGCAAACCTAGGCAGGTCTTTTGTTTCTGTTAAAAAGATTGTTGAGCGAAAGAACAGATATTAACTTACAAAAAGATAAGACTTCCACTTATTTGTATGAACATTTGAAAAGAAACGCTTAGACACTCACTGGGCAGCAATGAATATTAACAAAGGAATAGGTTTTAGTAATGAGGTGACGTCATTGACTATCCCTACCGTTAGCTATCCCAAAACTATTCTTAGCTATCCCAAAACTCAGAGTAAATGCAACATTACAGACTACTTCCAAACCACTTTTGCCCATGATTTTAGTTAAAACCTTTTTTCTGACCAGCTAGATCAGGAGAATCAAACTGGCGATCCATGCAAAACTTTGTTCGTAATATGACAAATAAATTCACTCATAAAGGCATAATTAAAAACATAGCGGGTGACATAACTGAGATAAATAAGACCTTACTTGTATACGGTCCAGAAATATACACGCAAAAGAGGAATGTCATTTTAAACGGCAAATTCGATTGGAAATTTAGACTCTCTACCCACTGCTTTTCCTGTCTTTTTAAAGTTTTCATGTTCCTTGACTTGCGTAGACTTTCTTTCACGGGAATGAATTGTAGTAAAAGCAAGGAAGGAGAAAAAAAAACAGAAGAAGAAGAAGGAAAAGAGAGAGAGAAAAAAAATAGGGAAAGAACAAAACTTTAAAGGGAACCTTCCTTCTGGCTCTCTTTCCTGTGCATGCCGGATACTCCAAAATTAAAACAAGCGCAAATTTTAAAGTAAGAATTTTTTTTATTATATTTTAAAATTTATTTTGCACGATGGTCCTTGTTTTGTAGACCTTGGAAGAAGTCAAGAAACAAAAGGTAAATGAAAGAAACACAATAGCCTAAAGAACACATTAACAGTTGTTTATTTTATGTTTCGAGGCGAGGAATTGAGCGCATTGAGCGCCTTGTGTCTTGGAAATACTGCGGAGCCCTCGGGCTCGAATTCCGCTTTGAGGCCTTTTTCTCGAAAGTCCGGCCCTGGTAACTTTTCGGGCCCGGAAAGCTGTTTTGTGTTTGCCGTGTTTACATTCAAGGTCAAAGTTTCAGTAGTTTTGAAAATGATACAATGAAACTTAAAATTTGCCCCCTGGGCCGAAAGGTTGCGGGCCTTTCGAGAAACGGGGCCCAGACCACTTGCTGGATTTGTTCCTCGGTAACTCCGAATTCAAATCCTCGGCCACGCTTGTAAAATTTTTCAACTAGTCTGCCTCCTGAGTGTTGGGATCACTGTGTTATGATAACTTTGAATTACTTGTTTTCATTCATTTGCTGGGACCTACCAGCCCCTTGTTATAAAAGCTCCTACGAGAAAATATAGGTCGTTTTAATCTCCTAATTGTGACCATCATTCAATTTCATCCTGTAATAACACTGCTCAATCAATACATTAAGGAACTGATCTTAGAGTAAAAAAGTTCTTAATCGCTCAACGAATTCTCCTCATCATCACCAAAGGAAATGTAAAGAGAACAGTTTGGAGAATATGCAAACTGACGTTAGGGTTAAAGGGCTTTATGGTCCATTTTACACGAGCATTAGCTTTTCTTGAAAGTGAAAACCTGGTAAGGTTTTGCTTGTGAAAGAAAAAGTTTGACGTAGTTTCTTGAGACGTGACAGGTGCAAGTATAATCACTGTGAAACTAATCATGAAAAATAACACCTCTTCTGTAACAGAAGTGCCGTCGGTATTGTGCAGTTGCAATAAGTTTTGTTTCACTGTTTAATAATAACAATACGAACATTTGCCTGCTTAGGTCTTGTATTCAGCGAAACTGGCTCCCGCCTAATAATTTTACTAAATTAGCCTAATGGGAAAGCTTACTAAATTTACTTTTCAGTGTGTAAGTAAAATGGTAACAGGGCGGTACTCAGCTCTCACAAGGCTGGCCCGGAGAATTGGCTGGAGAAAACAATAAACAAACAACAGTAACAATGGTCCACCCTAGCCCTAAAACAAGTATAGGTTCTTAAGAGAGCTGCGTACTATGCGATGATATTCTGCTTTTAATTAATTAAGGTGACACACTATCTATCTACACTATTTAGCTTGGTTCAGTTGTTCAGCGGGATTTAAGCTGATCGCATGCACTACAGGATGATGTTAATTCGTCTGTTTTCAAACCTGGTGAATGCATGTGCAAAGGAGCAAAATTAATGTTAAATAACACATTAATGTACTTAACTCGAATGCAGACGGAGAAGACGGAAACGAAGTTAGGCAACGTTACAGCTAGTTCCTCCTCAACTTAATATTAAAACATCGTCAAACTTTTATTGGCAGGATCACTTTGATTCAATCTTCAGTGAGGAGAAACACAACCAGCGTGTTGCTAAAGGTAAAATTTGTGAAAGTTATAAACTATAGCATTTTTGTGGACTTTGTCTTTCTTTTTATTTTTATTTCACTTTTTAAAAAAAATAATAATAAAAATAATAATAATAAAAAATTGTGCAAGTAATACTTCCTTTTTTTAATTCGTACGCATACAGCAGAGTCTACAGGGTGTCCCAAAAGTTCGTTACTCTTATTTCTTGCGCTATAACTTTTGATCAAAACTTTATTTTTACATCAAATTTTTACAGGATGTTTATTGCTCCATCAAGTACATATATTCAGAATTTTAGTAATCAGCGTTCCCCCTTTGTCTTTTTATCGCATTCTGCAGCTGTTGCGGCATGGAGTAGGAAACAGCATGTAGAGCCACAGATGATGTATTTGAGATTTTTTATCACCTTTTACGCAGGAGCCACTGTTTACGTCCAGAAAGGGACTATTTCTGCGTAATTCAGGACTATTAGTCTTCCCCTTCTTTTTTTGTCTTCAAAACCCTCATTTGTCGATGACTATTTTACCACCCAACGTTCGGATTTTTCAAGTTTTTTAACAGTTTTTTCTACTGATAAGCCGGTAAATCGATGTAAAAATGCTTATGCTCTCACGTTCCTGAACGTTTGGCGTTTAGAGGCTTTAGCTTTATCTTGCATGATATTCACAAAAAACGAGAAGGGAGTTTGAGCAATTCGGGCTACAAAATACAAAAAAAATGTGGCGGGAAAAATTCACTCGCGCACGCGCACCTTTGGCGAGGAGGTACACAAATAAAATATTAGAGTCACAAGATAGCACAACAAGAATAAAATATTTAATTATATTGAAAGACACAACTTTTGGTGAAACGATTTGCTTTCCAAGTCGAATCGTACTTCATTACAGCTTTAAAAAGTGAAGGAACGAACTTTTGGGACACCCTATAGTCTAGAAAAAGAGGTTGTTTGCCGATTTTCCGTCTAGCATTTTTTTTCATTTGAGGTGTTTTTTCCCATTGATTCTAACTGGAATCAAGTAATTTTTGACCGTTAGGTGCAAAATTTCATTTTTCAAATCCACTTACAAAAACTGTCGACAATAAAGATCGCTTATAAATAGTGGGTTCCTGATGGAGTGAGGGTGGTGGTAGTCTCCTTCGCAGCCGCTCGGGCTGAAGTCACGCAATGCCGGCTCCCCTTGGGGACGGGGAGCATTGCGTGACTCCGGCGTTAGCGGCTGCGAAGGATACTACGTAGGTTGGTGGGGGAAGTCTGAGTACACGCGTGATGAATGCAGACAATCTAACGTAATGTAATCAACGCCAAGTGAGACACAATTAACATACGAGAAAACGATAATGTTCAAGGTTTTCTGACAACAATGATATAAACTTCGAGCACAGGGAGTTCCAATATAAGTTGTTTGTTGATTTTAAGGTGAAAGAAGGTTCTCTCACAAAGCCATGCAAGGAGCATTGATGATCTTTTTTTACCGGTAAGAAACGTTCGGTTGATTGACAGTTTTATTTGTACGCTGTCCTCCTACTTCGAACTTTCAATTTCGGCAAAAAACATCGACAGAACAGTATATGGTGATTTCTTCCGAAGTAAGTTGAGACTGCTGATTGAGAGATTTCACGGGAGTAGTTTCTCCATCTTCGAAAAAATCTCCCACTCTTTCTTTCCCGGCACGTTAAACCATGCGTTGTTTATCATTTTATTATGTACATGTTCATTCATACTATCGTTACGGTAACAAACCATTTTAAAAATTACTATATGCCTCATTCGGCGATCCCCTTTTCATCGATTTTGAGATTCTAAATGTCCCCTTTTTCGGGAAATGAGTGTTTCAAATCTGAACTCAATAAAGGTGTAGGTTATAGAAGGAGGAGATTAACACTGTACGTACCTGACGTACGTTACACGGCTTCTCGATTTGGCCTTCAAATGCTTCTCTCCTACCAATGTTACTGATTGGAAAATGAGAAGACCCAGTGTTCATAGGACGGAAGGACAGACCACACAGTCCCATCCCAAGCCAAATTGATAGGACAAATTGACTCAGAACATTTTGAAGTGTTTTCTTAACCCCTGTACCTGTTGGTTGAACTCGTTTATTCATGCTATCAAAATACACCTCCTTTCTTATTATCAAAATTTCTCATAGCAGTATTAAGGAGAAGCTATAAAATATCGGTTACTGATCTTGACCACACGTAATTAGAGGGAGTCAGACTCGGTTTGAACAAGAAATTTAGGTCGTGAAGCCGCGTCTTTTCTGCTGTATTTATTCTTTTACTTTAAAAGGTTAATAAAAGACTTCGTTAAGAATTTAAAATGAACAGAAAAACCTTAAAAAGTTAGTTTTGCTCGCCTCGGTAGGCAAGTCTCTTCTTTCATTCGCCTCGTTAGGCTCACAAAGAATTCAGTCAAACCGTTGTCTCCTGTTCACAATATTTCGATTCATTGATTGTGTTCTTGACCAGTACAGCGATCCACAGCTGATAAATGATTGGTACTCATGGACAACAGCGCTGCGAGACACATGAAGAAGACTGTCTTCTTCTTCGATTCCTCGCTAAAACAAATGAGGCCCTTTTCAAACGTCGTGCTACTGCCGTGCCGAACTCAATTGATCGAATTAAATTCGACTTTAGCTCGGCGGTAGTAGCGCGGCGTTTGAAACCAAGTCGTGCTACTGCCGTGTAGCACGGCAAGCTTTGCCGTGCCGACTCGCTACTGCCGTGCCGAACTCAATTCATAAATTATAAATACATTAGAATACATTTAAAAGTTTCCTAAACCGTTTCTTTATTTGTGTGTTTTGTTTTCGGCAACAGCCGTTCTATTCAACTAAATTAAATTCGATGTCTGAAACCAAGTGGTGCTAGTGTCGAGCTGCAGTCGAGCTACAGTCGAGCCAGCTTAGCACGGCAGTAGAGACCTTTAGATTCAAGGACGAGGACGACTACGAGTACGAGATTTGACTTCAAGTTTTTTCGCATATTCTCAAAATATAGACTCCCCGGAAAGCTTCATTTTACCATTTTTCACTAGAAAAGTTAGCACTGTTACCTCTAGTGAAGAAGCTTACACCCTCTCTCAATCGCAAAATGATTAAACTCCTAACATTTGATAACTTGTTTCCGACACTTCGACATTCTTGCTAAAACTGGACGGCTACCACATTTTCCCGCCAAAATGACGCTGGTTCACGCGCGCGCACTACTTAGTATTGAGAAAATCTCGTACTCGTAGTCGTACTCGTCTTAGAATCAAAAGGTCTCTAGTTTAACTTACCGTACGGTTAGAGAACTCTATTTCGCACTTGCATCCGAACCCGATACAACAACACAACAAATGCGGTGTGAAACCCCAAGGTCGCAGATTCAAGTGTGTGAGTGCTAAGAAAGTCTTTAAAAAGTTTATCTCAATATCCTTTTACAGTATGTGTTCAGAGGGAAACATTATAGACTTTCTTAGCACTGACAAGACTGTAAAATGTAGGCCTACATTTCACTTCGCTTCATAGCGTGATACGCGGCGGGACTTGGGAACTGCTAGCAAACACCCAAATAGCAAGCGTCCAGGGGTCAATTTAATAAAACTTTTACAAGTGTAATTTACAAGTGTAGCTATTGTTTTCAGAGTCTAAAACAATGGCTACACTTGTATAAATAGGTAGCTTGTCAGAAATAGGTAGCCTCCCTGTGCGGGCAGCAATAAACGTAAGTCTCACATCGCTGATCTCGCGATGAACACTTTCGTTTCCTTCCTTTTGTTACCCATCGTCATATCAAGAGTCATATTTTGACCTTTGTGTCTGTTAATCCTCCAGTGACGAGCCTCGATTCAGCCTGCCTTTTCAAATCCTTCAGTTGCTCATGGATATTGACTCACTTCTGCTCAAGTGGCGCTGTAAGTTTTTTTCAGCAGTTGTTAACTAGTTAAACTGGCTGACTTTGCAAACTCCAAGTGAAGGACATCCCCTTAAAGAAAGTTTTCCATGGGCCTTGTCCACAATGATTATTTGTCGCAGAAAGAGTGCTATTGTTTTCTTAACCAAGAGCTTGTGGTTCTATTTTTTTAGTTAGCAGCTCGGAGGAGAGAAAGATAACTTGGTCTGCCAAATATTACTGATTAAGGTGGATAGAGAATTGAAAGAGCGAGTTGGTTTGTAGCTTAAGAAACGACGACAAGGAAGGCAATGAGAATGTCAAAAGTATTTGATTATTTGAGCGAAAGAAAAGCACCGCACGTGCGTCACGCTCTGTGGTACATTTCTTTGACACTGAGTCCACTGCACGACTACGACGTAAAACGTCTTAATACGACGTTTTATGAAGGACGTGAACACACGACGACGAAATTTCCTTTTTCTTTTTGTGAACTTGGATAGAGTCCTTAAGAATTCAGTTCTAGAAAATTTCTCCTACCTTTGGCAAGTTGACCGAAGATAAATAAACGCGATAGAGTTTGAAAGAACGAAAATTCGTAATTTTACTGAAGAAGTTTCGTCGTCTTAGCTTTGTAGTTGCTTACGCCCCCTAGAAACCGTATTGTTTCAAAATTTAGACAATTCGCCTAGCGTGTAGATCACTTAGGGCGTTGGAATTTCGACGCATCTTGCATGTGTTGACATCCTTCAGATATATATCGGGTTGGTGTCCGCCAATTGCCTAATAATAATAATAGCTACTACTACTACTACTACTACTACTACCACTACCACTACCACTACCACTACCACTACCACTACCACTACCACTACCACTACCACGACCACTACCACTACCACTACCACTACCACTACCACTACCACTACCACTACCACTACCACTACCACTACCACTACCACTACCACTACCACTACCACCACCACCACCACTACTACTACTACTACTACTACTACTACTACTACTACTACTACTACTACTACTACTAATAATAATAATAATAATAATAATAATAATAATAATAATAACATATTTAACCAGGGTAAACCCGTCAGCTGAAGCTGTTATAAATGTGTGCCCTGGGCAACTAAAAAATAACTATAACAGATCAACTATCAAAAAAATGTAAAAACTAAGTACAATATCGATGGATAAAAACTAAGAATTATATAACTACGTAAATTAAGAACTCTAAAAAATAGTATCATTAAGAAGTGTTTGCCTAACAACAAAACCTCGACAACATACTTTGCGCTTTCTCCCGAGCGAGGTTAAATGTGCTTCCAGCTTCTACAGCTTTATTTAAACCAGATATTGAACCTTGAAATACGTACTAATTTATGTCGGAAGTCATGATTTCGAGTGCCAGCAAATTTGTTATCCTTTTTTTCCTTCCCTTTTCTTTATGTATTTTTTAAAATTTTTTAGTACTTTTGGCCATTTTCCACAAGGCTTCGGAGGTTCTACGATACATGTTGTAATGATTCCACTTGTTAAATTTGGAACCAGCTGTGACGTGAAGGTTTTGACAAACTAAAACATTGCGTGTGGTAAAATACTTGTCCCTTCCGCCGTTCAAATTGCTTACCAATTAACACGATGGTCCTTTTGATTTGTTACTTGGCAGACGATCATTCGATGATGGTTCAGCGGATGATTGGCAGTAAAGTGGGAACTGGAGGTTCATCTGGTTACCAGTACCTTAAATCCACGATCAGGTTAGTTCAAGAAACACTAAGTTTTCACGGGGTACAGACTGAGGGGTATCTCACGAAGTTTTGTACAGGAAGGGTCCGCCCTGAGATCCAGTCCCTTACTCTTTGCTTACCCCTTTTGACCAAAAAGGTGTCCCTTTATATGCCTTCTATAAAAAAAATAGTATCCCATTCGTATGCTTGAAGATCTCTACGTAGTCTCTTCAGTAAGAAGGAGCCGTGTGCACCTTTTCGAGCTTGAGAGGTCCCTCGAGTGCCTGAGTGGCAGTTTTCTTTACCCTTTTCCATACCGCACCTCATGAAATCCTTACCGATCCTCCAGGGAGGTTTTTGGTTTTGACGAAGATGCCCCGACCCCCTGTGAGGGGCAGAGTTGTTATTGAAACTGAAATTATCACTTTGTGAAAAGAAAGTCATCAAATTTACCACCTTCCTGTTATTACTTTATGACGCGGATTCTCTGAATCTCAGTATCTATTCTACAATCTCACGTTACGACCACATCTCTACTGACACACTGACACTGATCGCCCAGCTTTAAAATTATTATAATAATAATTAAAATTATTTTCACGTATAGAACTTATTATATGCTATAACTGATCATAAGATTGGCACAGCCTGACCTGTGGAGGTCGGTGTAAATCTCCTTCTTTCTAAGCAAGTCGAAGAGGTTGAGCAGTTACATATCTACGGATCTCCAGGTTTTTTTTCGGTGATCTCTAGGTTTAAAGGGCGAATTTTTTTACAAACACTTTAAGATTCTTAGTTCCTACAGGTTGGCAGGTCTGCGCTAGCCTAAGAAAGGTATCCATTTCGGACACAGCACCCCGTATAAAGGCCTTACTAATGCAAATTTTTAACCCTCTAACGAAGACGCAGACCCCAATCATTTTTGTAGCTAAAGGGAGTCCCCGTAACGTGAAACGATTGGGTTTCCCACGGTAAGTTGAGCCAAGTTGATATCGTTCACTGGCTCCCAACCCTGATTTCCCCTTATTTTTCCGTTAGATCTGTCCCTTGGTTAAAAGGCCTTACCAATGCAAATTTTTAACCCTCTAACGAAGACGAAGACCCAAATCAATTTTTGCAGCTAATGGGAATCCCCGTAACGTGAAACGACTGTGCTTCCCATGGCAAGTTGAACCAAGTTGATACCGTTCACTGGCTCCCGACCAAAGCTAATCGGTTGGAGAAAACATTAGCGACCTTTAGCATCAGGTTTTTCGTGGGAAACGGCAAACCGCAAACCGCAAAATGTCACGTGACCACGGCCTTGCGGTCACGTTTGCAGTTTGCAGTTCACGTTTGAACCGCAGGAAGGGCTTCCAGCGGTAAGTAATTTACGGCAAGGTTTTTTGCCACAAAAAATTGTACACCCTCGCGTTTAAAGGTATGAAATAGCTTTTTGTATCCGTTTGCGATGTGTTTGTTGGATTTTTGATCTCGAATCAATGAATTATTGCTGATTTTTGGGCGATTAAAGTGATGCACTTGGACTTAATGAAAACAACATGGCGGCCATAAACAATGAACGCGTAGTTCAAACCAATTTTATATTCCTTTCTGCCGTACTAACAATGGAAAGTATTCTGTTCCAATCCAGAGTTGATTTTTTTTCTATCTTGTTACTGAATTCATAACTTACCTCAGTCTCTGTTTGGTTCCTATTTTTAACGTATCACTCCGCGAATATCATTTTATTTTGCTTATTTCTTTTAGACTGGGGAGCTCAGGCTTCATAAAGCCTTCTGGTTTCTTCTGGGCTCCCTTGCAACCTTACAATTCCTATATGTATTCTTGTATTGTATTGTATTTTGGCTAAATAAAAGTGAACTGAACTGAACGCCTTGCTAAAGTCTGAAATCTCCTCAACGCGAAACTGCAAACGCATAACTGCGGTTTGCGGTTTGCCGTTTACCTGATGCTAAAGCTCTCTATTACTGAACAATGAGTATGTCTAAATGTCGCGAGTCGCGACTCGCGGGTAGAGGTCGCGGGTGCGGGTAAAGGTCGCGGGTGCGGGTGCGGGTTAGGGTCGCGGGTAAACATAAAGCACCAAATTTAACATAAAATTATCAATAAAATAAAGGAAAATTTGATTACGTTTCAAAGAAGATTCGCAATACTTTTATTTGGTCAACTGGTCAGAACGAGGAAGTCTAGTTATTTAAAGCTAACTAAGGGCGATACAAAGGAAAATGTCACTAAAGAAAAATCCACATGCTTAAAACTGCATTGGCTAGTTAAATTTGCACCAAGTAACCGAGATACCTGCGTTTGGGATTTGTAGGGGAGGAGGTTCAAGTTTTGATAGAGAAAAGGAAAGTATTTCGGGTTCACGTTCCCTCCAAAGCTTGAATTTAGATTGAAGTAGTCATTTTATGCAACTTTTTTGCAGACTGCATAACTTTTTCAAAAGTCAATAGTTGGCCCTTTGCTGACCTCTATATTACCTATATGTAGCAGCGAAGTGAATTGAAAAGGGTGTGTAAAAATTCAGTGCCCGCTTTAAACAGCCGAAACCCCATCGGACTGAAAAACTTACTTTAATTAATACTTCTTTTTTCTTTTCTAATACTTCTTTTTTTCTTTTTTCTGCAACCCAAGACAAATAAAATTATTTTAGGGGCATAGATGCGTAATCTGCCAGTAGGTTTTTGATAATTACCTTGTTGCGAGTGATCAGCCTTAAATAATGTTTCCTCCACGTCTAGTACATTTCTATCTTCATTTTTGAGTAATGGAAAAATCAAAATTTCGTCAAGACCCCCCCCCCTCCGGGCCAAGACCTGAAAAATGGTTTAGCGTTGTGATAGGTTAGACATGAAAGAGTTAGAAATAGCTGTTACATTTAAAAAGACCATATAATACTTTAATTAGAACTTTTTTTTGTTTTTCAACAACGATCCCTTGAAAATTAAACGAAAAGAAATGGTTAAGTCCTCCAGCAAAATCTTACAAAGGTGGCTACTTCTTTGACAAAAACAATCTCCCCTCCCCTTGAACTACATTCTTGACCACCCTCTATGTTTTCTCTCCCCTTCTTGACCCATTCTTTATTCAGTGTAAGCGTCAGCAGTGTCAGCTTGTGTGACATGTCCACTTAAAAGAAGTGGTTTTCTACGTATATATATGAAGACATAATTTGGTTCATCGAAAATACAGCTTTGATTTTTTTTTTATGAGACTTGCGTGTACTTACTTCCTCAGCAAAAAGTATGAACCGATAGTCAGTCCGGAATATCCCTAAATTTAAGGACAGGGCCAACTGGTCACGCGACACTTTTCAACCAATGAGAAGGCGCGCTTGTGTTTATCAACAAACAAATCAAAACATCGCCCCAGTGATCAAAAATTTTCCAAACAACGGACGGAGTCGGACAGAATCAGTCATCGTTTCGAGGCTCTCATGCATATTTTTAAGACTTTTCATGAGGCATACACAATTTTTTTAAGTGGACAGCGTATCGGAAGCAATATTGGAAGTGTCTCGTGAAATATTCAGCACATTTTGTGACTTATTTCTTCTTTTATCTTTTAAACAACGCGATGTGCAGGCGAGATTTTAGTCGGTTTTCAAGGTAGGTGAACAAGTATCTATTATTTTTTCGATTCACAGATTTTTTACGAAGTTCTAGATATTTTTCCTCGATTGTCATATCGATTAACTTTTATCATGTCAAATGTGGGGATGGTAGACAACCTACAATTTTGGTAGACATTTTTTGAATTCCGAGGTCCAAAACACGCACGTTTTCCACTCCCGGGTTTCTCACAGAGCCGTGTCATTACTTTTTTCAAATTAGTACGAGCCTTTGCCTTTTTTCTTTTCAAGGCCGAAACAACTTTATTAGTCTTATGGATATTCACGTCCAACATCTCGCCTCACTTTGCCGAATTTGCGGGCATGAAATCGAAGATCATAAGCGCAAGGTAGATACTAACCGCTTTGTTTCTGAAATTCACTAATCTGGAAAGATTTATGTTGTTGGATTCTTCAAATGTTCATCCACCGTTAAAAAACAATCAAAGAAAGAAGGCAAATCTCAATTGTAAATGATGTATTTCGCTACTCATTGAACATGCACTGATTATCTGGGATAAAATTAAAACATTGCAGGTACTACAGCAATCAAAGAAAGCACCAGATGCGTGAAGTCAACACGAAACAACACAAAAAAACAAACAAGAAAAATTAATAAATTTGAACTCCTTTCTATTCTTGTTATGATGACTGGTTCTTTGATTCTTGTCCAGTAGAAGTTAATAGGTAGTACCAATCCTGTTTTGTACGATCTCAACAAATTTTCACACTCTAAGGCTATTTTTACACGGGACCAGTTTTGCTTCTATCAAAAATCTTGCAAGCCATGCTAGTGAAGCCACGACCTCCGATCGGTCGGGAATCAGTTCGAACACCCCAATGATTCCTTGCAATGATTAATGCTCTTATTCTCTTACATTAAATGTTTTCTTTGAAATATTAAATGTGAAACGTAGACGAGTACTGTAAGCTCACCTTTAATTCTGTCCGACTCCGTCCGTTGTTTTGAAAATTTTTGATCACTGGGGCGATGTTTTGATTTGTTTGTTGATAAACACAAGCGCGCCTTCTCATTGGTTGAAAAGTGTCGCGTGACCAGTTGGCCCTGTCCTTAAATTTAGGGATATTCCGGACTGATAGTTGTCATTCGTCTTTCGTGCTCAATTTTGGCGCGGTCGCACGAAAGAATTTGCCGTCCTGGTAAATCGAATTTTTCCCACCTTACTGGCGGCTTGATCACGGCAACAATACCTGTGCACGTGGGTAAAACTCTCATTCTAGTTCTGATTTCACAGAGTGACAAAAAGAAAGAATATTTCAAGGTTTACTTCGATCGATTGATTCTTTATCCTGATGGAGTCCGATAGTTCCGTTTAGTTTTTGGGGGCCATATATACGATTAGCGCTGATCGTATGACCCCCAAAGTATGACAACACGCAATAACGTATGTATTAAGCTGTTTCTTATAACGTCCGTTTACAGCATAGTTAAGTTATTATTCACTTCTATCGGAATTTTTACTTAGGCAGAAAACGTGTTTTATATGCAGTTCTTTATTAGTTGTATTCATTCCCTGAAGAAGTCTCAGTAAGAGACGAAACGTGTCGGAAATAAACGAAAAAGCTTACAACTACAAGAAGTCTTCCTTTGCGCTGCTGACTAGTCTTCGTTAGAAAAGTCAAAGAAAAGAAATTTTTGTTTTGTTGTTCATTTTATCTTTTGGTTAAATTTAGTGATTTATTTTTACCCGCGACACTTACCCGCACCCGCACCCGCGACCTCTACCCGCGACATTTAGACATACTCTTGAACAGTTAACTTCAAAATAAACTTTGTGTGCATAAACGTATCAGTTCGTCTTGGTATTTCTGGGACTTTCACGTTGTACTGTTAACGTGCGATTTAAAGATAATGCTTAGCTATTCGATCGCTCCTGGACTATCGTACCAAAAATAGCGAAAACTACCCGCAAAATGTAGTTTACTAGTCGGCACTACGCTAGTTTCTTTTCCTGATGCCACATTACAACTTACGAAATTCGGGCACGTGCAGAGGGCAAAATTTCGAACAAGAGACACGTACCCCTAAATTTTACTTCACAATATTCTCCCCTCCCCCCCTGCTTTTTTTTCTTTTCTTGGGATCTTAAAGGATTTTTGGTGGGAAAAGTTTTTGGCAAAACATCGCCAAACATCATGACATTATAATTGTGCCATCGGCTCCTTAAATTACTATCTTAATGAGTATATCAAGTTGTAACTCACTCTTGGCTATCCATAGTGAACGCTATAAGGTCTTCGTGGACTTGTTTAACCTCTCCAACTTTTTCGTACCATTTCAACGAATCCCGCCGCTGAGTTCTTCCATTGAGCAGGGTGTGGCGAATGATGACCTCATTAACAACAATGACAAGGCTTTCTGCAGCGACAACGGTGAAGAGGGTCATGTGTCAGCAGTCACATCCAAAATTAACAATGTTGCCATAACAACCACAGCAACTGCTGACAGCAACTGACGGAGAAACGCTTTCGACTCCTGTGAACTGAATAACATGCAATATTATTGATTAAATCTACAAGACTTAAAAATAGGATAAGTGAATAGCCTGAGAAAATTAATTTCACAAAATAGGATTTAATCAGTAAAGGAACACAGTCGAACCTCAAGTAAGCGATATGGTCCCTTTTGACGATCCAATCAACAGAGAACCAGCTCTATCGAGAACAAGTGTGGCACATATCTACTATTTCGAAGAGAATTTATTTGAATACAATTTAATGTTACAGCGCTATGTTTTCGCTGGTATTTGCGGCTTTAGTGACTTACAGTGTTTCGATATAGTTTTTCAGAGGTCATACCGATATTTTTCAATCGCTTTTAAAGTGATTTTATCCTTGTCTGATCGCTATAAAATTTTCACCAATGATTAACTATAGATTGAAATTTGTCACCTATCCTACGAACCGGTCAAAAATCTGCGCTACAACATTCACTGTTCTGACGTTATGCTAATTTTTCCAAATTAATGCGGACAATACATATATCCATGACTAGTATATTTCAGTGTGAGTGTTATCAATGTTTTACATTCAAAAGATGCGATAAATTCAAACTAAAATGTGCTAGTCATGGAGGTATGTAAAGTGCGCATTATTTTGGAAAATTAGCAAAACGTCAAAACAGTGAATGTTGTAACGCAGATTTTTGGCGGGTTCGTAGGATAGGTTTGTCTTGAAATTTTAAAATGTTGCAGTGAATCAATCTCAATGAAAATTTCAAACCTTATTATATACATCATGAAGATTATGTGAAGAGATTTTAATGAATGAAGTTGCAGTTAGACAGATGGTGAGAAAATGGGTTAGTTTTTAAAATCGCAAGAACGAAAATCCACCAAAATTTCCTAGCATCAAAATATGATATTAAGCAGCATTCTGACGCTGCTTAAGAATAATTTGAGTCATTTATAACGCTTTTATTAAATAATCTATCATGGCTATTGAAAATTTAAGGTTTTAAATATGTTTTCGTTTTAGTCGAATTCAAACATACAGAATTTTTTACTTCTTGCGGAGGTTATTTGCTAAACACCAAACGTTAAGTTACTAGTGTTGGATTTTCAGTAGCTGCTCTAGATCACACAAAATTGGGCGTTTATCAATTTCAAAGTTTTTTGTTTATTGTTGTCATAGTAATATCGATTTTACTTAAAACTACATTTTGAAAAATTTCAATCCATAGTCATTTACTGGGGAAAATTTTATAGCGATCGGACAAGGATGAAACCACTTTTAAGACGATTGAAAAATATCGGTATGGCTACCTGAAAAACTGTATCGAAACACCTTAAACTCAATCTTTCACTCCAGAAACTAACCCGCGAATACAGTCGCCTCTCCGGACTCTCTCCTACATCGCTCCCCACCGCTGGATACAGACGTTTCGCAAGACGTTTTCTCTCTCGTTAAAAGTCCCAGCCACGGGGATGATGAGAGGGCGGCTGTTTTCGCTTTTAGAAACCGGCCTAAGAAAAGAGTCCCAAATTGTCCTTTGCCCCGAACGATAAAAAAAACACACTGTGCATTTGAGTGGCCGCTCTGTCTGTTAGCTCAGGGGCGAGTTTCGCTATAGGCCCGATAACTTTTCGGGCCCGAAGGCTAATTTTAAAATCAATTTGACTGAGTTCGGCGGTCAATTCTGGCAATGGTACGGTACGTGCTGGAATTGCCGAAGATAGCCTGATCCAACCCCTTAAAAATAGCAGAACTTTGGCACTGATTGGGCCGGTTGAAGGAGTGGAAGCGACGTTATCCTATTTTTTCCTTCAATTTGATAATCTTGTTTTGTAGGGAAATAATTCGTTTGTTTTACGGTGAATAAATCGTATTGTTAATAGATATGTTTCTGTCCAAAAGTGTTGGATATTGTTATTTAGGTCCTCATGACATCAAATTGGCACGCCGGAACGCTGACAGGTTTGTCTTCAGATCAGCCTCCTTAGTAATACTTTTTCCTGCACAGGGCAGCTACATATTCTTGTATTCCATTGCATAATACTTTTAAATGCTAGTTTTAGTTCGTTTCCTCTTTTTTTCTTTGTAATTGCCTAAAGGATTTAACCTTGTTTAAATATAATAAAACGTTATGTTATGTCTTAAGACTTAATTATGCCACGAAATCTGTGTAAAACCGTTCGAAATTCTATGGTAAATGATTATAATAAAGTTCAGATATAACTCACACTCTGATTGGTTGAAAAATCGTGCTCATAAGAGTCAAAAACATGGAGCTAGAACGGTCAGCAATCTGCTAATAGTTTGTTTAGAAAATTAGAAAGGAATGCGTGGGGAATTTAACGGATTCTTTATCATAAAACAAATGAAGAAGCCTTGGCTGTGTCCTGTTCTGTCATAAAGGGCGTAGGAATTGGCTAGAAAACTCAAGACGTAGGGAGAAACACTCGACTACTTCTCGCGTTTCCCCTCCACTTCTTTCGTGCTGTAGCCGCTTCCTGAGTGCTTCGAAAACAGAACAGAGCACAGTCAAAGTTTTTTTATTTGTTAACTAAGATCTACTTCCTTTGCTTCCAGCGATGAATAATTGTGATAAGGATGTTACTAAAATGGAGAATGAAGAATGGGAAATGGAAATTGAAAAGTGGGAAATCGTGGTAAGCGTTCACATCACACCATATAAAATTCGTTTGTTGTTGCCCCCGCAGGGATTTCGCCCAGATCGAAGGCGAAACCCCGAGGAGACACTCTAGTAGGTCGCGCGTATATGAAGGAAAGTACTTACAACTGAAATATACAGTGAGCAGGAGCCCATAACCCGGAGCGGCAACTTCCGTGAGCTCGTGTCACGGTATTTTCATGGACCAGGTTATTTTTAGAACGATCTTGCCGCGAATTTTAAATATATTTTAAATTCCACACACCAGTCAGCAAAACCAACAGACCTAAAAATGATATATTTTTTTGGCCTTTTAACATAGGCCAACATAGGCCAACATAGGACATAGGCCAAGTTAAGGAGTTGCTCGCTCCTGGTTATTAGCACCTGTCGTGAGTGAGTATATGCCCAAAAAAATCTCGCCGATTTGCTTGAACAGGGGCCGCATGGAATCGTTGGGTAATGTTAACGTTTCCACTGTTCGCGCCCGCAAGTAAGAGATGGTTAGGATGACATAAAACAGACAATGCCAAAGGGACTGCTTAGGTAGATTTTGTGACATTTATTGTACAGTCTATAAAAATTAGAAAGTTATCTGCTGTACTTTTTGTCGTGTTAATGAAAGAAAGGGGTTTTAATGAATGGAAGAGTTTTCAGAGGTGGGGAGTGGGTTGGTGGTAGTTTAGGATGCCCTGGCTAATTTTGATGAATTGGCTATATTGTCAAGCTATAGTGACAGCCATGAGTGAGTCGTGACGTATTGGTCACTTAGCGATGTTAAGTTCTCTTTAATAACCATGAAAATTTCACTTCTAACTGATTTGACTGAGAAACTCCGTAACTATGCAAAACAGAAGTCGCTTACTTGTCCTAAACATAGGTGAAAGAATACGATGTTATTACATGACTACAATAGTACGCACGCTCTTAGTGGCTGTTTTTTTGTAATGACCGGGCATTTTTTCTTGTAATGACCGGATATTACTAGCTAGGTGTCCAAGGCGTATACAATCTATGTTTCACTTGATAGTGGACAATCATCCTTATGGACATCCATGTTTAATGGTCAATAGGACAATTGCACGATGACGATATTTGACTACAACTACCAGTGTCACCTGACTGCATCGCGGGCTAAAGTGTACAACTTATTGTGGTGACGTGGTGTCTTAAAGTTATCCACTGACCAGTTGTTGGTTTTAATTGATCGCAGGCTCAGGTCCTAATGAAAAGGCCATAAAAAAGCTTGTCTGTTGGTCATTACAGCGAAATCTCAGACCGAGCCCTTGGTGTATTGACCGAGCGATGGGTCAATACATCAAGACCTTGGTCTGAGAATTTCTTGTAATGACCTCATTATCCTATAATAAGTAGTATATAGTATACCAATTTCACGTGTAATGTGCAGCTGCATAAAAAATACATTTGGGCAGGGTAAACGTTAGAGGAGCTCATTTTTTGGGTTGCGTTGGTCGCGTTTGTCTACTGATAATCACAACTTTGATAAACGGTTGACGCTAAAAAAAATAAGCTTTTTAGTTCTTGACGATTAAGTTAAAGCTGTTTGACGGTTTGAGGAGCTCACGTGCATTCACAGTCAGGGCTTCCCATGCATCTTGGACCATTGTAATGCCTTTGTTTAAAGCGTGTGCAATTACTGTCATCGACGGGTTTACGATATATTCATGACTGGATAAAATATGTTCACCTGTACATTTTGGCATCAATAATGCAAAAGTGAGAAATTCTAAATTCGTTAGATATCCAAATATGTTACAGTGTACGATCCTCTTTGTATTCGGGCGTTATCAATGAGTTCCATTAGAGTGGTTTTATTGAACCCATGAAACAGTAACAGTGTAACAGTTAGTCCCAATAGTCCATTTTCGAGTTCGCTATGACCGCTGAATTAAAGAAGTGAAGACGCATTTTTTACAGCCGTAGCCTCAATCTGAAGTAACACATTCACAAATTCCAACGAGAAAAAGACCTTTTTATTACTGTGTCTATTGTGTATATTCAAAAACACTTACTTGCCAGCATTTCTGAATATTTTACTTTACGTCGAGGCTAACCCTGTATGAATGTGTCGTTAATGTTTATATTCAGCGGTAATTTTTAATTCGAAACTGTACTATTGTCCCAAATAGTTATAAGAAAACAAACGAAAACATTGAAATTAGGGTGTAACTGCGTATTAGTCCTCTATCGTTTCCACGTCTTTAGTAAAATCACGTTATCACTACATCTTTATCAATGAGTTTGAAGAGAGGATGAACATTACTCTCGGCCTTCACGTTCACCTTCCTAAGTAAATAAAAAAAAGTTTGGAGCTCAGTTGAATATTAGATGAATCAGTATCTATATATCATATGTTTAAATTAGCTGTCGGAGTTGAAATATCCTGATAACATGAAAATGTACCCCTCTCTGCTATAGTCAATATGCACGTGAATATATCACGCGAACTAGTCAAGAATAATCTTAAATGAATATTTTTAAACACCCATTGAAGTACATGAGAAAAACTCAAAAGGCGTTAACTTGGGCTTAACTGGTGACGATTAGAATGTCTTAGAGTGGTTTAGATGTTACGATCACAGTGTGGAGATAATTAGACAGTGCTTGTCAACAGCAGTATTCTTTATTTCAGGCACTTTTACGATTTGATGGATATGACATTTTATCGGCAAAAACTGTTTGCTCACCTGGAATAATATATTTTTGAAGCCCAACGAAATTGATGATTAATAGACAATGTGTTTTATTAATGGCCATTTTCACCGAACGGCTTTAATGTTGGACAAATGATCTGTCTGACTTTATCCGTCTGTTTTTCCGTCAATTTTGACTGGTTTTGAAGAAGTATTATCCGTCTACAGTGTGAAAACGGCCAGTATTTCCGATCTGGTAGAAAGGCTAGTCTGTGGACACCATTCCTAATTACATGTTGGTGGTAAAACATTTTGGGATATAACAGAATCAATTATATATCGTGATATTTTTGCTGTTCGTAAATATCTTTTGCCTTCTCTTCCGATTCTGATAACTGCTTTGTGGAGTAAAAATTAAGATGTATTTGACTGCAAGAGAGGTTAAGCGAATCAAATGTAGCTTCTGAAGATGATTGGGAAGTTGTGGACAACGACAATTCTTTGTATTTGCCACCATCTTGTTAATTATTCTACATTCTTGCAGATCTTACTACGACATACTCGACAATTTGGTCGCGTGATAGGACGGACATTTTTTAAAGGAAATTTGCGTGTTTGAAGACGAAACTGAAATAAGATTTTGCAAGGTTTTTGACTGGTTAGAATTTGGGATGCATATCTTACACATATATTAATTTCTTTAATACTGAATTTGATCATATATTGCTTCATTTACTTTTGTCCGGGTGATGGCTTGGTCTGAGGTATTTCTTGCATTAAAATTGTCAAATCCTTTCCGGGAGAAAGGTTGGCCAGGCTGTTATAAGTTTCCTTGCTCGCTGAGGGGAAATAATGTTTAGGATAATAACGTCACTGGTTTGTTTAGTAAATTATGTTTCTCTTCAGCTCCAGCCTTGCCCCATGGGACAGTTTCGCACTCCTGAGGAAAGCCTCTGCCGTGGTGTGTTGAAGATTTTTTGAAGAGGCACTCACCCAAACACTGTTTTCTGTAAAATATCTGTTCGGAGAATTTTGTATAGCTTGCTTGATTACGGCTAAAAATTTCTAGATGACTGTTTCGTTCATGCACAATTTTCGAAGCTTATCTAATAAATCCCCTACGATTTTCTAAAATTAAATTTTTCACATTTCACACTCCAGGTTAGGCTATTTTTCGAAGCAAAAAGGAAGCCTAAAATTTTCGGATTCAAAAATGTGATGGGGAGAGGATTCAGAAAAATTCTCACTTTCGTAATACGTTAAATTGCATCTAAAATATCCGGGAAAAAAAATACTTATAAAAGCACTTGTAATTTTGAAAAGACCCAAGTTCCCCTAGGGCGATCGAACAGATACAAATTTTAATTTATAGCGCCTCTTAGAATGCCTTTCTAGAGAAAGTACTCTGGGTAGCATTAAAAAAAGTTTTTAATGTTCGGAGAAAACCCTCGTTGGGTGCCCCTGACTTAAGACTTAAGAGCACTGTTGGAAAAATTACTGCAAACTGTATTGCTTAACGGGAGATAATTTGTCCCGAAATTTGTAAATTTGGAAACTGTCACCAAATTGATTGAAACAAAACATAAAAGCTCAAAACGTTACAAGAAGGTATAAATAACAACGCAAGTGCAAAAGAAAGCGCGGATTCAGGCAGATTAAGGCCTGGTTCTAAATCAAATCATTTGTGATTTTCCAAAAAGGACGGTTAGCGCCATTCACGAGGCATAGCAAATGGTAAAACAAAACAGGAATTAAAAACTATCAATTGACCATTTTCATACGGACCATTATAAACCTTGTTTGTCCAAGTATTCAAATCGAGTATCTACTTGTATGAAATACCATTCCTTACGAATTGTCCAAAAAAATGCGCAATTTAATTACATATTTCACGGCTCTTATACCATTTGGTTTGCATTGCCGCCTTCAAAATCTGGCATATATAGGTCATTGCCCAGGGGTGGGTAGCTCACATGGAATAATTTCTTTGTGAGTAGCCTGTTCCAGGCGTTCAGATGAGCAGAGAATGCAGGAAGGTGCCAGTGGAGAGCAGAGAGACGAATAACAATTATTAATAAGTGGAACCAAACGAAAAATCATTTTATGAATTTGCACGATGAGGGGATCGAGGGGCGGCGGGAGGAGGAGGTGGATTAATTACAACATGGGTAAGTCCCGGGGGGTTATACTACCTTATATATAAGAGGCTAATGGGAATGTGCCGGTGGATGGTGTCGCATTTTCACGACTGGATTGACTATAATGGGGTCGCATTTTCAATAGAGTTATGAGTGGGGTCGCACATTTTCCGATTTTTGGGGTAAGAAAGATTTTTTTTTGGCAAACGTACAAGAATGTTTGTTCTGTAGGTGAAAAGTAAAGTGTTCTTAATTCAATTTTAAGAAATGGCCTGATGATTCATTTTAGGATAACCTGATTTAAAGGATTGATAAGGTCGTAGATACGTAAATAGAAAGTGACTAAGTTGGGATGGCGAAAATTACATTTGCCCAAAAGTGACTAAGATGGGGTCTGTAACTGGCCACAAAATAGACTATAATGGGGTAGGGGCTCTGAGAGGCCAGCGGCACATACCCAGCAAAAATTAATCCAAGTACCTGCCCTCTCCTCCCCCAGGGAGGGGGGGGGGGGAAACGTCCTGCTTTCCACGACACACTGCACAAGTCACGCTAGCTATATGCATCATACTGCCGTCAACGCCGACTAGCCTGGGTGGCAGGCGTAAAAGGGACCGCCTTCGTTTTCATAGCCTGCATAGCAAGCGTCTCCAATCGACTTATTGCGCGAAAGTTAGAGCGGGAGAAAAACATGGTGGACTTCCCCGTCCTTCATTTGTTTTTGCTCTTGTCCCAACTTTCTCGACGAACTCGTGCGGAAACGCTTGCGATGCAGGCTATCATTTTCAAAATCTGCAGTATATTTGTTGTGAATATTTTTTTTAAAGAGATCAACAGGTTGAAAAATGGTAAGGAGCTTTATCGAAAAGTCGAGGTTATGTGTTAATAAATGATTTCTTTTATAAAAACTTATCGTCTAAATGAGGAGATTTTTATCAATAGCGCATTCAATTCTTTTCGAATTCTTTTGTAAACCCTAAAGAAGAGTCAACTTGATACACATGAATGTACGAACTGCCTAGGAAGTATTTCTGGGAACAAAACTTAATATTCAGGGAGTTCTTATATACGCTTGTTTACCCCCTCCCCCTCCCCCCGGGCTATTATCCATGGATTGCGTGGGCAGCAAGTGAAATCAAATACCGTAAAATTCCGAAAATACGCCCCACCATGTATAAGCCCCTCCAAATATAAGCCCCCCAAACCGGCAACGCAAAAGACCCTCCGTTAAATCGCCCCTCCCAATATAAGCCCCCCGGGGGCTTGTACTTGGAAAATTGCCCTCAAATACCAAGTAAAACAAAGCAAAAACAGTAAATTTACTTCCAACTATAACGGCTAGCTCAATCGATTTTGAAACGCCCCTTCGTAGATAAGCCGCTCCGAATATAAGCCCTTCCAAAAATATGCCCCTCAAAAAAGGCCTTGAAAAATATAAGCCCCGGAGCTTATTTTCGGAATTTTACGGTAGCTGCCGATACAATACATGCGCATTTTTGGTGGTCACGCCACGGCACGGTAAAGCATCCGCTTTCGGTTTCAAAGTATTTCCCTTCATCGTTCAAGCAAAAGCTCTCAGGCAGCCTATAATCTGAGTCAAATCGCAAACAGTAAGTACATCATTTGCATCAAGTTTACATTATTTGGCCAGTTTCAAACCTTAAAATCGTTCAAAACGAGGGTGACAGCTGAGAACCTTTTTCGCAGAAAGATAACCGCTCTTTGTAACCATGAGATAGTTTTACGGTTCCGTGAAAGATATTAAACAAGCTGTTTCTAGACGTAAAATGTAAACAAATTTCGGCCTACAGCAATCGTTCAAAATGTTGTGCCCAAATTATACATGATCCTACTCAGAGTGCGATGGACATGAGGTAAATTATGAAGATATCGTTCTTAGAATCTAAATAAAAGAAACGTCTAAATAAAATGTACGTGTTCCTGTTTCTTCAAGCTTGACCACCATCAAGCGTGTCGTCAATATTCAGGCATGACGGAAAATATTTCCCCAGGGAATGGTGGTGGTGGGGGGTACTCCGTACTTCAAGTGACGAGAATGGTCAACTGCGGGTAAAAATCAAAACCCCCAAAAATCCCTAGGGCTTCAAACAAAACCGAAAAAAATCCCTGGACCAAAATTTAACCCCCAAAAAATCGAATGCCAAATTTCCGAGCCACAAAAATTTCCAGAAAACATTAAATGATATAACTATTAAGAAACCCCCCAAAAATCCCTACTTAAATCAAGCTACAAATTGCCAGACTCCGGGGGAAAGGACCAGCCAAGAAAATCCTGAAATCGAAAATTTGAAACCCCCAAAATCCTCTGATCATACCTGTCACTTCAAATCCGGTGTACCCCCGCTGGGGTTGTTTCGCATATTAATGTGCCATTGAATTTTGGTTTGCAAAATAGCATATATTCTGTTTATTGCTATTTAGAAGGAGGTATACTAAAGAATTGTGATGAAGGACAGCTAAGTGCGAGACGAGTTGTCGGGAAGATACGTATGTTAGCAAAGTCTAGAAATCCATGAAAATAAAGTTCATTCAGGTTTCAGTCCAGTGCATGGTTTTTGTATTTTTATTCGATTCTTGAAGAAATTCATCAGGCTAGTGATGTTAATATCTATTTAAATGTTCTCAAAACATAGCCAAAGTCTTAAAGTCTTCATGATGCTGACAGTTTCGATGACTGTCAGCCATCTTTATGAAAACTTGGAAATCGTCAAAGGTGTTAGAAGCCTTAAATAGGCTTCTGAAGGTGTTAGTTATTGCGATAAACGCGCAAAGTCACTCTGCAGACGCCCCCCCCCCCCCCCCCCTCTCCTGGTTTGGGGGGTGGAGATCACTTGTGTTCATATGGGAGAAAGCTGATAGGCTCCCTCGTCCCTCTTCATACTACTCTTACGTTTGTACGAACAAAAACCAACAGGCGAGAGGACTGCTACCCGTTCTGCAAGCCAAAGAAGAAAATCACGAGAGCTCTCAGACAGGCTAAATCATAGTCCTTTTGACGTTTTTTAATGCACTCTTCCTATTGCGATATATCGTATAGTGCATCACGTTGTTGTTTAAACCACGTATCAAATTAAAACAAACTTGTGTTAAATCAATATCTGACAATTCATATTTTTCTTATTTGACGTAAGAACTCCAACTTATCCCTAGCTGGGGGAGGGTATAGTAATGTGTAAAGAAAGCGTTCAATTGGAAATATTGAAAAGGTCAGAAGAAAACAAAAAAAAAGCGCCCGCCCGCTTTCTTTTTTTTATAGAAATCGTGAAGAGAAACAGTTTGTTTTTTTTACTTGGTCTTACATGTACATGTTTTAGGGCAGCTCCCAATTAACCAAACAAACCCATTTGAGGCACTTTTCTTGTATAGAAGCATTTGGTTGTTTTACAATTAAACTTATCGTGATCAGTCTATTGCCCGAGTGACCTCTTTAAATATTTTAAAATGGGTTCAGGCGATCAAGACGATTATTGGAACACCTCTGATACCATCGGGAACGATCCTTACCATTGAGCGACCGAAACCCTTGAGTAGAACCGTGAAGTCTTTAGCTCGTTTCCATATCTCCCGTTGAAGTCCTGATTTTTTTTGGTTTCAAGCTCCTTACGCAATTGCATAGATTGTGTTCATAACTGCAAGGATAATTCTTCATTTGATATTCCTCTGTATCGTCTCGGGCATCCAAACAATCGATACCAACCTTACGTTCTCACTTCACAGTTACTGAACAACAAAAAAGTTGTAGTTTATTTGTTGTGATTGATATTTTTAAGAGATCAGAAGTTCGAAAAGAAGTAACTAAAGGAGCTTTGCCGAAATGTAGAGGTAATTTTAAATAAAATGATTCATTTTATTAAAAAAAAAATTAAGGTCGTTTTGCGGACACCTCGCTATTTCGGACAGCTAAATTCCTACCATTGGGGACGTTTCATTTTTACAGACTTAGAGACTCTTTTTCGATCCCGACAGCATAATTCTATTGTTCTAACTCTCGTTATAACGGACACCAGGTAGCATCTATCGGAATTGTTGTCAAAGAAAATACATCTCACTCCCATAATACAAAGAAACTCTTTCTGAACCCCCGGTATCAGACGGTGCCCCGCTAATACTGGCTCTCGTCCTCCCTCGCTGACCCTTGCTCGAGGGCGGCGCCCCCAATATCAACGTCAATTTGACTGTATTAATTCTCCTTTTTGTTTAATTAGTTTCCATGGCTTTGTCGTTGGGATCAGTCTTCGTCTTTTTTTGTACGATATTTCAACCTACCCAGACTGATTCAGATGCGACACAATTCATCGGTTTTTGCAATACTTTAGATCTTTTTCGCAGTTCCGAGACAAGCGTGTTCTCCTCTCTCCCCAGCCTCCGCGCGCCCTGCAGAAGAAGTTTTTGCGGAACGAAAATCCTTGACCGTTCGAGGGTTATAAGTATCTTCGGGGGGGAAGAAAGGGGTCTTAAATTTTGGTTAGTAATGTTTTTTTCGGGTCACTTTTCGATCACTCGTAAACGACATGAGATTCATTTTGGAGGTTGATATTGTTGAACTACGCGAATTTTATCAATTGCGCATTCGTTCTTATTCAATTCTATAATAACCCAAACAGTCAACTTTATTCACATGAATGTATGATATACTAAGGAGGTGTTTTGGGGTACAGAAATTATTTATTGATTTTTTGGGTATATAGCTTTTTCTGTGCGTGTAGTCTTTACGTCCAACTCGACTACTTAAATACGCAAATTTACAACCTCCCCCCTCCCCCACCCTGGCTAAGACTCATGGATAGCGTGGGCTGCTGAATATGCCCACGTTTGGTGGTGCGGAATATGATGTCACGTCGTGGCATGTTTCAACGTCCGCTTTTATTTTCAAACGGTCAGTTTCCGTTCGTCATTCAAGCAGACGCTCTCATTAACAGCTCATTGCAATAAGATTGAGTGAAATCGCAAAAGGTAAGTACATCATTTACATCAATGCAAGTATACAAATCGGGTATCTACTTGTAGAAAAACTCGTTCCTTAAGATGTGAAGAGCAAGCACTGCACGGACAATCCGGGCCGATGCTGTTCCACTCTTGAAGCATTTTACACTGATTTTAGAATAGTGAAGGTATACCATTTGATGTTGCAGACCTTAAAATTGCTCAAAACGACGTCGACTGGCAACCTTTTTCGCATCGATAGTTAATGAATAATACCTGTTTGTAGCCATGCGTTGAGTGTTTTTGTCAACTTTCTGCGATGCTGAAAACAGGCTGTTTCTTAACGCGAAGTGTAAATAAATTTTAGCCTGCAGCAATGATTAAAAATATTGAACTTGAATCATCATAAATGTACATGATCCTCCTTCTTGGAATGCAGTGGACGTTAGGTAACTTACGAACTGTACTGTTCATAGATCGACTAAGGGAGAAAATGAAAGAAAAAGATAACATCCAAACGCGATGTGTTCCTGTTTCTGCAATCTTATTTGAGTTCCATTGAGCGTGTCGGCATTATTCAGGCATAACGGTAGTTGTTTTGCATAGTTATGTCTAAATTTTGGATCGCAAAACAGTATGAGGCTCACCGGTAGAATATAAATTGTCTGCTATTTGAAACGGGACGTTTTGAAAGAAGGGGGAAACAGTCGACAGGGAAAGTAAGCGAACCCCGGGAAGCCTTCGTTACATAAATGACTGTATTGCTCGTTGCACACATTATTTGGGGTATAACTTGTGAAGTAGTACTTCTCAGATTACTAAAATGTAAAACGACAGCAGCTGGAGTTGTCGCAGTACCTTTTGGGGGTTACTTGACGTTAAGGAGCTAAACAAATGAACGAGGCCATCTGTTAGTCAACTGAAAAGGCCATCGCGATTTAAAATTGTCGGTGCAAGTTATTGTTGCTTCATAACGAGATTCATGTATCCTTCAGGAGTGTTTTCGAAAATTTGTAACGAGTACTCCCGTCACTACAGTACAATACCCTCCCGGAGCCAAGCGGTATTAAAAAACTTAACTTTCCTAGCTCTATACTAAATTACGGCAGTGTGATGCATATATCGCCCCAAGTAGGGGAATCCGATAAATTTTTGCTTGTGGAATCCGTAATCCGTAATCCTAGGCTTAAGTGGAATCCGGAATAGAGCTCAACGAATTCGGAATCCCTCTAACGATTGGAATCCAGAATCCAAGTTCCACTGACAGATACTGGAATCCAGTACCTGGGGTCCGGAATCCGTATCGTGGAATCCAGAATCCAACAGTCTTTGATTCTCTTATATGGAGCGAAATATAGCAAACGTGACTAGTGCAGTGTGTCGTGGAAAGCAGGACAGATCTTTGTTGCAATTTACGTTCCCCTCCCTTCCCCCTCCCCCTGAAAAAGAATTGATTTAAAAAGCAAAATATAAAAGCCATTTCATTTTAATTCAAGAAATTCTTAGAAAGGTTTCCACTCGTCTGCCTACGGTGTGAGGTGAAAGCTAATTATGTTATGCCTTGTTTGCACTTGTGCTTTTGATATATATTAATACTTTTTTTTCAAATAACTGTTATACGAAAAAACGATTAGTGTTGGTGAACTTTTATAGTATATATGTATTGAAGGGTTGTCAAAAAATTCCTGTCGCAACACTATTTTTTTCCACATACGTCATCAACCTGCAGGCTACCAAAATATTTATGGATGCATTTGTGTCCAACTATTAAGCAGGCTTAAAATAGTAAAAACGAAATACATGATTAACTGTTTGTCAATGAGCTGAGTAGGTCGCCTACCCTGACAGTAGAAACACGGAAGTTGTCGTGCAATGGATTTAATCATTTCTCTTTCGATTCTGCTCGTTATTTTCTCTCTGCTCTCTATTCGCGCCATTCTCCGCTCATCTAAACGCCTGGAACAGGCAACTAACCACAAAAAATACTCCACTGAGCTATGCCCTCCTGGGCAATGACCTATGAATTGTGAAGGCTGCAAGCGGAACCAAATGATACTAGAGCCGTGAAATGTGCAATTTAAATTGCGCATTGTTTTGGGCTTGATATTACCACTAAAACAAAAACAGACGTCACGCAGAGGCATATTGAAAAGAAAATGAAACCGTCTTTGACGCGGTATTTTTCCCTTAGTCATTCAAGCAGTAACTCTTTATAAACACCTGAAATATCATGCTACAGTAATTTGCAATCCGAGCCTTCGTCGTAAACAGTAAGTAGTAGTTCAGTTTACATCAAGTCAGCTACAAATCGTGTGGCTTTCTATTTGCAGTGAAAAACGGACAATTGGGGAATGGAATGCTTGACTCAGGGCATCGCTTTCTAAAACTGTTTAAACGACGTGGACTTGCGACCTTGACTAGCAATAGCTTAAGAACATTAAAGTATCTTTCGGCAACCATGCGTTAAGTGTCCGTAGTTACCCTGCCCAGGCGCGCGGTGACGAATAAAGTGAGCTTTTTTTTTGGAAACAAACTTTTAAAAAGTTTGGCCTGTCGCAATGTTCACGAGGTATGCTATTTGATGTTTGAAACCTTAAACTTGCCAAAAGCGACGTCGATTTGGCAAGCTTTTGGCTTTTTGCCGCAATGGTTATGAGATATTGGCTCTTTGTAAACGAGTGTTGAGTGTTTAAGTCAACTAGCTACGGTTGCGAAGATAACAGACTGACTCTAAACGAAAAGTGTAAAAAATTCTCTAATTTTCGGCCCATATACAGTGCTATATAGCAATGGTTCAAAATGTTGAGCCTAAATCGCACACATGATCCTGCTAAGAATGCGGTGAAGAAGGGATACTGTTCTTAGATGGACTAAGACACTAAATGCAAAAAGTGGTGAAAAGAATGTATACAAGCGACGTGTTCCCGATCCTGTTTCGCCAAGCTTTTCGACCTCTCCATTGATTGTGTAGTCAATTCAGGCATGACGGAAGTTGATTTGCATAGCAATGTGAAAATGAATTTTGGCCTTCAAAACTGCATAAGGCTCTCCTTTAGTTTATAAAAGTATGTGTCTTTCTGAACGGATATATTAAAGGAAGGTGAAGGAGAAGAAAGAGCCCATTAAATTGTGCTCTCAGTGTCGTTTGTCCGACCCCACCCGGGAACAGTCGACAGCAAAACCTGGGGGGATCTCCCTTACAAAAATGACTGTGCTTCTTATACCCTATTGGCGTATTAATTGTGAAGTGGTACCGCTTACGGCGCTAAAATGTAACATTCTTAATTATTCAAGCAAGTGTTATACGAAGGTTACCAAAAAAAATTATAAAGTAGGCGCAATATGAGGAAAAAAATACATGATTTGCTGCTAGTTGACGAGCTGAGTAGGTCGAATACGCTGACAGTAAAAGTACTGACGCCATTGTGGAATTGACATGTTGCTTTCTTTTTTGATTCCCGCCCACTTGTTATTTTCTCTCTGCTCTCCACTCGCGCCATTCTCCGCTCATCTGAACGCCTGAATCAGGTCAGTACTTACCATGAAAATACTCCGATAAAAGGAGCCTGCTTCTTGGTCAGCGGTACTCTATTAATATAGCAACTGTCCACATTCTTGGGATGCTCGTGTTACATGGTATATGGCCGCGAAGGCTCTGGCGTTGAGTTTAAGGTTTGTCTGATGTCACAGTAATCACGTGAAAGCACATGCAAGTGATGCAACAATCAAGTACTCGTAATTCAGGTACACAAGTACTGTATCAAATATGAGGCTTTCCTATTCGCCTTGCCGGCCGGGAATCTATTTACCCAGGAAAATGAAAGGAGAGCCTGATCTCAGCTTAGTGCGAGACGAGTTGTCAAGAAGATACGTACGTTAGCAGAGTCTAGAAATCCATGTAAATAAAGTTTATTCAGGTCTCACTCCAGTGCATGGTTTTTGTATTTTTATACGATTTCAAGCATGTTACGTCGCTTGTCATCTGAAAGCGTCAATAGGCTTCAAACTCCAGTGGTAAAAACGAAGCTTTTTTTTTATTATTTTCTTTTGCATACCAATCGCCTTTCGTCATTTATAAACTCATTGTCTTCCGCCCCTGCGTAAAAATTGACCAGATCTGGTCTATGACGTAAGAAACTTCGCATAAAAATTGCTTTACCTCCGATTCCCCCCAAATTCGGCCCACAGGAAGTTAGATTTAGCCAATTATGTGCCTAGTTCCAGCCCCCGGGGAGTTTTGAGCTTCACGCAACGATTTTTCAAAATTTGAGAAGATGGCCCCGCGACGGGCGATTTACTTGTCGGGAATATCTTATCTTGCCCAGGCGCGCGGTGACGAAGAAAGTTAGCTGTTTTTGGAAACAAATTTTTAAAAAGTCTGGCCTGCAGCAATGTTCACGAGGTGTAAGGTGTGAGGACTCCGCATATGAAAGGGGTGGGGATGCTCGTCGGAAACTTTGAATTAAACCCCTAAAGGAGACAGATGACGTCACCCAGGCTTTTTTGTCCCCCCAAAGGAGACCATGTTAAAACACAGACAATATAATACTTTCATATTTTTTCACGTACAACCCTAAACAAGACCTTCACGGCTAAATATGATGGCGTTTTGCCCAGAACGCCTTAAGTGAGATCAAATCCGAAATTTACACCCCTAAGCGAGACGACGAGCACCCCCACCCCTTTCATATGCGGAGTCCACCCCCCGGGATTTTGAGCCGTGTGAAGTAACTTATATCCATACTGTCCTTATTTAGAACGAATTTCTTAACAAGACAGCAAAATCCATAAGTGTACGCAAGAGATCGACGTGTTAATTGTTTCACCGCGGCTTCAAACCTCAACTCATTTATTGTGTCCTCAACTGTAAGTACATCATTTACGGCAATGCAAGTATATAAATCGGGTGTCTGTTTGTAGAAAAAACCGTTCCTTAAGATATTAAGAATACTTCAAACTGACTGACTATCCGAGTGGTGCAGTGCTTGACGCAGTCTCAGTAAAAAGGTACTATTTTTTGTTTCAAACCTTAAAATTGTCCAAAACGGCGTCGCTTTGGCATCATTTTGGCTTTTTATCGCAATAGTTATGAGATAATAGCATTTTCCCTCAGGGATAGTAGAGCCAGCGAAACACGAGCGCGCGTGGACTACTCGTCGTCTACTAAACGTAAAGGGTATACAATTTTCTGATTTTTAGCCCATATACAGTGCTATATAGCAATGGTTCAAAATGTCGAGCCTGAATCAAACACATGATCTTACTAAGAATGCGGTAAACATGGGATACTGTTCTTAGATGGACTAAGACACTAAATGCAAAAGGTGATGAAAATAATGTAAGCCAAGTGTTCCTGATCCTGTTTCGCCAAGCTTTTCAACCTCTCCATTGATTTTGTCGTCAATTCATGCATGACGGAAGTTGATTTGCATAGCAATGTGTAAATGAATTTTGGCCTACAAAACTGTAGAAGGCTCTCCTTTAGTTTATATTTATATATGAATTTTTGAACGGATATATTAAAGGAAGGTGACGGAGAAGAAATTGGGGTCTTAGTGTCGTTTCTCCGACCCCACCCGGGAACAGTCGACAGCAAAACCCAGAGGGACCCCCTTATTGTGCTTCTATACCCTGTTGGCGTATAAATTGTGAAGTGGTACCGCTTACGGTGCTAAAACATTCTCAGTTATTCAAAAAAACATGTGTGGCTGAACTTTCATAGCATGCGCACGTTATCGACCTACAGCTTCAGGTTACGAAAAAAAATTATTATGTAGGCGTAATATGAAGAAAAAATACGTGTATTTATAGCTGCGGGTCAACGAGCTGAGTAGGTCGAATACCCTGACAGTGAAAATATGGACGCCATCGTGCAGTTCACATATTGCTTTCTTTTTCGATTCCCGCCCGCTTGTTATTTTCTCTCTGCTCCCCACTCGCGCCATTCTCCGCTCATCTGAACGCCTGAAATAGGCCAGTACTTACCATGAAAATACTCCACTGAGTAATTGGGGGCGACAATTGGAGTCTGCAGATTATTCGTGGTCAGCGGTAATCTATTAATTGTACAATAATCATTGTTCCATTAGCAAGCACACGTAGTTCAGGTACACAGGTTCTGTACCAAATATGAGACCTTTCGATTCTTCTTGCCGGCCGGTAATCTACGCGATTGTTTTTCAAAAGAGCATTCGCTCTTACTCAATTCTATAGTAACTCACAGACAGTCAACGTGATGCACATGAATGTATGAATTAATAACAAAAAGGTGGTGTTCAGTTTTTGGGTACAAAAATTATTCAGTGATTTTTGGGGTATTATAGCTTTTTTGTGCGTATAGTCTTTAGGTCCAACTCGAAATCTCGAATAGGCCAGTTTACCCCCTCTTCCTCCCCACCCCCCACCTTGACTATAACCCGTGGATAACGTTAGCTACACAATATGCGCATTTTTGGTGGTGCGGAATATGATGTCTCGTTGTGGCATGTTGTAAACATCCGCTTTCGTTTTCATAGTATTTCCCTTCGTCATTCAAGCAGATGCTCTCATTAACAGCTTGCAATAAGACTGAGTGAAATCGCAAAAAGTAAGTACATCATGAACATCATTAATGTGGGTGTCTATAACTTGTAGTAACAAACGGTTTCTTAATATATTAAGAGCAATCACCACCCTAACAATCCTGGTGGATGCTACTGCTCCACGCTTGACGCATTTTACACTGATTTGCTGATTTTAGTGTAGAAAGGTCTATCATTTGATGTTTCAGACCTTAGAATTGTTCAAATCGACGTCGACTGACAACCTTTTTCGCATCGATAGATAAGGAACTGAATACTTCTTTGTAACCATGCGTTGAGTATTTTTTTTCAACTTTCCGCTCTGCCGAAAACAGCCTGTTTCTTAACACAATGTTTGAATAAACTTTCGCCTGGAGCAATGGTTCCAGATATTGAGTTTGAATCATTATAAATGTACATGATCCTGCTAGGAATGCAGTGGACGCGTTGAGGTACCTTATCGAATCAATATACTTTTCATAGTTAGACCAACAGATAGACTAGATGTAAGAAAGACACCCAAACGTTAAAGAATGTAAGCGACGAGTCATTTTCTGTTTCTTCATGCTTATTTGACTTTAATTCCATTGAGCGTGTTTGCATTATTCAGGCATAACGGTAGTTGTTTTGCATAGTAATGCCTAAATGAATTTTGGATTGGCAAACAGTATGAGGCTCTCCTGAAGTACATAAATGACTGTAGTGCTCGTTGGGTATATGCCTTTTCTGTGCGTGTAGTCAGCTTTAGGTCCAACGCAGAATTCTTAAATACGCCAATTTACTCCCCCTCCCTCCCACTCCCCACCGTCCTGACTATGACCCATGGATTGATTGTGCGGAATATGATGTCACTTTGTGGCATGTTGTAAACATCCGCTTTCGTTTTCACAGTATTTCCCTCCGTCATTCAAGCAGACGCTCTCATTAACAACTTGCAATAAGACTGAGTGAAATCGCAAAAAGTAAGTACATACGATTACATCAAAGCTAGTATACAAATCGGGTAACCCACGTATAGTAAAAAAAAAAATCCTTAAGATATTATTAAGAGCAAATACTACACTGACAATCGGGGTGGATGCTGTGCCACACTTGACACATTTTACAATGATTTTAGGGTAGAAAGGTATTAATATCATTTGATGTTTTAGACCTTAAAATTGTTCAAAACGAGGTCGACTGGCAACCTTCTCGCATCGATAGTTAATGAATAATACCTGTTTTTAACCTGACCATACGTTGAGTATTTTGCCAAACAGGCTGTTTCTTACCTTGGAGTGTAAATAAATTTTAGCCTACAGCAATGATTGAAAATATTCAGAACTTGAATCATCATAAATGTACATGATCCTCCTTCTTGGAATGAAGTGGACGTGAGGTAACTTACGAAGATACTGTTCATAGATCGACTAAGGGACAAAATGTAAGAAAACGACAACATCCAAATGCTAAAGAATTGAACCGACGTATTTCTGTTTCTTCAAGCTTATTTGACTTCCATTAAGCAAGTCGGCAATATTCAACCATAACGGTAGTTGTTTTGAATAGTAATGTCTTAATGTATTTTGGATTGCAAAACCGTATGAGGTACCCCTTTGGTATATAAAACGGGGAGTTTTAAAAGAAGGTGAAAAAATCGACAGGGAAAGTAAGCAAACCCCAGGAGGCCTTCGTTACAAAATCGTTGCACACATCATTTGGGGTATAACTTGTGAAGTGGTTCTTCTCAGATTACTAAAATGTAAAACGACAGCAGTTGGAGTTGTACATGTCGTGGTACCTTTTGTGGGGTATTTGACGTTAAGGAACTATACAAATGAACTGGACCATTCGTTGGTCAACTAAAAGAGCCATGGCGATTTATGATTGTCGCTGCCATTTAAGGTTGCTTCACAACAAGATTCATGTATCCTTCAGGAGGGTTTTTAAAATAGTAAAGAAGAAATACATGAGTAGCTGTGTGTCAATGAGCTGAGTAGGTCGCCTACCCTGACAGTAGAAGCACGGACGTAATCGTGCAATTGATTCAATGATTTCTCTCTCGATTCCGCTTGTTATTTCTCTCTGCTCTCTACTCGCGCCATTCTCCGCTCATCTGAACGCCTGGAACAAAAACCTAACCACAAAATACTTCACCGAGCTTCTCACCCCTGGGCAGTGACCTTTGAATCGTGAAGGCTGCAAGCGAAACCAAATGGTACTAGAGCCTGGAAATATGCCATTCAAATGCGCATTTTTGGGGGCTTGATATTACCACTAAAATAAAAAACAGACGTCCGGCAGAGGCATATTGAAAAGAAAGAAGCCGCCGGTTGCGAAGATAATAGACTGACTCTTAACGTAAATTGTAAACAATTTTCTAATTTTCGGCCCATATACAGTGCTAAATAGCAATGGTTCAAAATGTTGAGCCTAAATCGCACACATGATCTTGCTAAGAATGCGGTGAAGAAGGGATACTGTTCTTAGATGGATTTAGACACTAAATGCAAAAAGTGGTGAAAAGAATGTATACAAGCGACGTGTTCCCGATCCTGTTTCGCCAAGCTTTTCGACCTCTCCATTGACTGTGTAGTCAATTCAGGCATGACGGAAGTTGATTTGCATAGCAATTTGAAAATGAATTTTGACCTTCAAAACTGCATAAGGATATACTTTAGTTTATAAAAATATGTGTTTTTCTGAACGGATATATTAAAGGAAGGTGACGGAAAGGAAAGAGCCCATTAAATTGTGCTCTCAGTGTCGTTTGTCCGACCCCACCCAGGAACAGTCGACAGCAAAACCCGGGGGACCTCCCTTACAAAAATAATTGTGCCTCTTATACCCTATTGGCGTATTAATTGTCTCGCTCTCGCTCCGCCTAGCCGTCCCTAGCTCGAGGGCGGCGTCCCCAATAACTACGGCAACTTGACTGTATTAATTTTCCTTTTTGTTTAATTAGTTTCGATCGCTTTGTCGTTGGGATCAGTCTTCGTCTTTCTTTGTACGATATTTCAACCTACTCAGACTGATTCAGATCCGACACAAGTCATCGGTTTTAGCAGTTCTTTAGTTCTTTTTGGCAGTTCTGAGCCAAGCGCGTTCTCCTCTCTCCCCAGCCTCCGCGCGTCCTGCAGAAGAAGATTTTGCGGAAAGAAAATCTTTGCATGTTAGACGGTTATAAGTATCTTCGGAGTGGGGTGGGGGGGGGGAAGGGTCTGAAATTTTGGTTAGTAATGGTTTTTTCGGGTCACTTTTCGATAACTCTTTAACGACGTGAGATTCATTTTGGATGTTGACATTGTTGAACTACGCGAATTTTATCAATAGCGCATTCGCTCTTATTCAATTCTATAATAACCCAAACAGTCAACTTGATTCACATGAATGTATGATATACTAGGGAGGTGTTTTGGGGTACAGAAATTATTTAGTGATTTTTGGGGTAAATAGCTTTTTTGTACGTGTAGTCTTTACGCCCAACTCAAATACTTAAATACGCCAATTTACCCTCTCCCCCTCCCTCCCCCCCTTCATGCAGAATATTCCCATGTATGGTGGTGCGGAATAAGATGTCACGTCGTGGTATGTTTCAACATCCGCTTTCATTTTCACACGGTCAGTTTCCCTTCGTCATTCAAACAGACGCTCTCATTAACAGCTCATTGCAATGAGACTGAGTGAAATCGCAAAAAAGTAAGTACATTATTTACATCAATACAAGTATACAAATCGGGTGTCTACGAAAATTTTTAACGAGTACTCCCGTCACTACAGTACAATACCCTCCGGGAGCCAAACGGTATTGAAAACTTTAACTTTCCTAGCTCTATACCAAATTACGGCAGTGTGACGCATATATCACCCCAAGTAGGGGAATCCGATAAATTTTTGCTTGTGGAATCCGGAATCCCGAATACAGCTCAAGGAATTCGGAATCCCACTAACGATTGGAATCCAGTATCCAAGTTCCACAGAAAAAGACTGGAATCCAGTACCTGGAATCAGGAATCCACGGCGTGGAATGCAGAATCCAAGACTGTCTTGGATTCCCTTATGCATGGGGCGACAGTATAGCAAACGTGACTAGTGTAGTGTGTCGTGGAAAGCAGGACAGATCTTTGTTGTAATTCACCTTCCCTTCCCTCTCTCTTCCCCATGAAAAAGAATTGATTTAAAAAGCAAAATATAAAAGCCATTTCATTTCATTTCAAGAAATTCTTAGAAAGGTTTTCCCTCCTCTGCCTACGGTGTGAGGAGAAAGCTAATTATGTCATGCCTTGTTTGCACTTGTGCTCTTGATATATAATATATAGATTTAGCCAGAGCTAAAAGCGAAGCTCTGGTTAATAATACTTTTTAGCAAAAAATCTTAAATCGTGTAATGCCAAACGGAGACGACAATGAAAATGGCTTCAAGACTAATAGATCTAATTAGCAAAAAAACAAATTGCACGTGCAGCACACTTTTTTTTCTAATTAGCAAAAAAAAAATAAAGGAAATTACACGTTATTTTTATGAAGGAATCGTCTTATGTGCTTACCCAAGATTTTGTCTCCTGTGTTCATGTTCGCTTATATTTTTCACTGCCTCTCATTTTCACCTTGCTGCTGCTCCTTGCTGGCCGCTAGCATTTCTCATTGTCTCACCGTCGCTTTGAATTTTCATGTTTTTCTTCCTACAAAATTCGTCTCTTTTGTTTTCAATCACTTCTTCTGTTATCCACGTGAGTGTAAACAACAAAAATAACGTCGAAAAAGACACGACTTTGTTGTTGTTTTTTCTTTCTAAAAGTCCGGGCGGCAATGCGATTTCTTTACAAATAAAACCTTCAGTTGCATTTCAGTTGCCATACCTGTTAATTGAATTATTTTACATTGGTATGCCTGTGGTGCGGACGAACTCTCGGGTGATCGGTCGGTCGGTCGGTGTACGGTCACGTGATTACCAAATTTTCTTGGATGGGTAGTGGACCACATTTTCTTAACTAGCGTGCTCCGCGGCGCACGGTTCGCGCGCGAAAAAACGATAGGTGTGAACTTTTACAGTATATATGTATTTAAGTGCTGTCAAAAAAATTTCTGTTGCAACATTATTTGTTCCGCGCTCGTCATCGACCTGCAGGTCGGCCAGAATAATTTATTTAGAATAGTAAAGAAGAAATACATGATAAGCGGCTGTGGGTGAATGAGCTGACTAGGTCGAATTCCCTGACAGTAGAACGCTGACGTCATCGTGCAATTGATACATTGATTTCTCTTTCGATTCCTCTTGTTATTTTCTTTCTGCTATCTACTCGCACCATTCTCCGCTCAACTGAACGCCTGGAACTGGCTACTCGCGAAGACAATACTCCACTGAGCTATGGATTGTGAGGGCGGCAAACGAAACCAAATGGTACGAGAGCCGTGAAATTAATGCAATTAAAATGCGCATTTTTGGGAGGGTTTGATATTACCACTAAAATAAAAACAGACATCACTCAGAGGCGTATTGAAAAGAAAGAAACCGTCTTTGACGCAGTCTGTTTCCCTTAGTCATTCAAGCAGTAACTCTTTACAAATACCTGAGATACCATGCTACAATAATTTGTTATCCGAACCTTCGTCGTAAACAGTATATGTAAGTAGTGGGTCGTTTACATCAAGTCAGCTACAAATCGTGAATGAAATGCTTGACGTGGGGCATCCGGCGCTAAAACTGTTCAAACGAAGAGGACTTGCAATAGCTTAAGAATATTAAAGGTTTTTTCGGCCTGTAGCAATGTTCACGAGGTGTACTATTTTGAGCCGTGTTGAACCTGACGTGACTTATATCGATACTCTCAAGGGCATCCAACGTCAATTTTTGGAAAAATATCTTTTCGGAAGATGATTTGAGATCTAGAATTTTCGGAACATTTGTTGTAAAATTTCTCGCTTGCCTGCCTCTCTTAGGATTTTGGAACATCTGCAAATGGTATAATCGCCCATTTTTAACGGATTTTTACCTAAAAAGGTCACGTAGAATTTTCGGAAGCCTTTTTTCGGGCTGAAATTTTCGAAAAAGTAAGTTTTGATCCCTATAATTTTCGGATCACTAGTCTTTCAGCTAGGAAATCCGAACAGATGAAAAAATTTTAGAGGATAAAAATATGCCTATATCTACCGTTTATATACTAAAATACGTTCAGCAATGCTATATTTAAGCGGTTTTGAACTATATTCTCGTTGGGTGCCCCTGATACTCTCCTCATTTAGAACGAATTTCTTGACAAGACAGCAAAATCCATAAGTCTACCCAAGCGACGTGTTTTTCCAAATTATTTGCTTCACCACTGCTTCAAACCTCCACGCATTTCTTGTGTCCTCAACGATAAGAACATTTACATCATGCAAGTATGGGTGTCTACTTGTAGGAAAAAACCGTTCCTTAAAACTTTAAGAGTAGCTAAGAGTACTTCAAAAACTGACTATCCGAGTGGTGCAGTGCTTGACGCCGTCACGGTAGAAGGGTGATATTTGATATTTTAAGTAATGGTAACAGGACTGAGTGTAGTCCAGGAGTCCAATTCGATCTGCAATCATGTCGAATAATTAACAAAATCGGACGACTGCGTAGCGGGAGTGCAATTTGTTTAATCACGAGTATGATTACAGACCGAATTGGACGAAACGAAGTTCTGTTACCAATTAATCATAACTTTAACAAAATTTGTGATATATAAGGCTCTTTTTTGCAGCAATGAAAAAAAAAACAACCATTTAAGCGCGCGCGTGATGGCGCGTACAGTCCAATTACTTAGCATGACGCGTACTGTCCTATTAAGGCTGAAATCAGGGCAGTTGATAACAAATAAGATTTGAGAATTTTGTCATAGTTATCATTAACCTTGCCCAAAATGATTAAAATTGCCCAAAACGACGTCGAATTAGCAACCTTTTGGCTTTTTTGCCGTAATTGTTATGAGATCATAGCTCTTTGTAACCAAGTGTTGAGTATTTTAGTCAACTTGCCGCGGTCCCGAAGATAACAGACTGTCTCTAAACGTATAGTGTAAACAATTCTCTAATTTTTGGCCCATATACAGTGCTATATAGCAATGGTTCAAAATGTTGAGCCTGAATCGCACATATAATCCTGCTAAGAATGCGGTGAACATAGGATACTGTTCTTTGATGGACTAAGACACTAAATGCGAAATGTGGTGAAAAGAATGTATACAAGCGACGTGTTCCTGATCCTGTTTCGCCAAGCTTTTCAACCTCTCCATTGATTGTGTTGTCAATTTAGGCATGACGGATGTTGATTTGCATAGCAATGTGTAAATGAATTTTGGCCTTCAAAACTGTATAAGGCTCTCCTTTAGTTTATAAAACATATGCATTTTTGAACGGATATATTAAAGGAAGATGACGGAGAAGAAAGAGCCCGTTAATTGGGCTCTCAGTGTCGTTTGTCCGACCCCATCCGGGAACAGTCGACAGCAAAACCCGAGGGGACCTCCCTTACAAAAATGATTGTGCTTCTTATACCCTATTGGCGTATAAATTGTGAAGTGGTGCCGTTTACGGTGCTAAAATGTAACATTCTTAATTATTCAAGCAACTGTTATACGAAAAACATGTATGGCTGAACTTTCATAGCAAGTGATCGACCTACAGTTTCAGGTCACCAAAAAAATTATTAAGTAAGCGTAATATGAAGAAGAAAGACATGATTAGCTGCTAGTTGACGAGCTGAGTAGGTCGAATACACTGAAAATGAAAATACTGACACCATTGTGGAATTGACATATTGCTTTCTTTTTCGATTCCCGCCCGCTTGTTATTTTCTGTCTGCTCTCCACTAGCGAAATTCTCCGCTCGTCTAAACGCCTGAAACAGGCCAGTACTTACCATGAAAATATTCCACAGAGTAATTGCGGGCAACAAAAGGAGCCTGCAGATTATTCGTGGTCAGCGACACTCTATTAACTGTAAAGCGAGGTTTTTCCCAAATCTGTCCACATTCTTGGGATGCTCGTGTTGTACCGACTAACATACATGGTATGTGGCCGCGAAGGCCCTGGTGTTGAGTTTAAAGTCCGTCTAATGTCCCAGTAATCACGTGAAAGTACATGCAAGGGATGCAACAATCATTGCCGTTCGATTCGCAAGACCACGTAATTCAGGTACACAAGTAATGAGTCTTTTCGATTCTCCTTGCCGGTGGGGAATCTATTTACCCAGGAAAATGAAAGTAGAGCCTGATCTCAGCTTAGTACGAGACGAGTTGTCGGGGAGAAACGAATGTTAGCAAAGTCTAGAAATTCCTGTAAATAAAGTTTATTCAGGTTTTAACGCAGTGCATGGGTTTTGTATTTTTATACATTTCCAAGCAGTTACGTCGCTTCTGAAAGCTTCAATAGGCTTCAAACTCCAGTGGTAAACTAAGCTTTTTTCGTTATTTTCTTTTGCATATCAATGCAAGGCCTTTGGTCGTTAAACACAGATTGAATACCCGATTGAGTAATAAGACTTCATGCAGTCGTGACTGTATACATTTCAGGTTGACGGTTGTGTCACGCATTACTGTTGTCATTGTATCTTTGAATGTGAATACAGCCTTCTCTCTTCGCTCCTCACTGTCCTCACCGTTCGCAGGTTAATTGTATCTAAGCAACTGTGAATAAAATCGTAGAATTAAATATGACTACTGTTTACTGTGTTGTTCAATTCAGTTTCTACGTTCATGATCCGCAATAATTAGTTTTTTGACACTGGAACTAAAACGGCTTTCTCTGATTCACGTAAACAATTATGAAAGCGGTTCTCATCAATCACATCTGTAAGGTAAACTCAAATGTTAGCCTCCTAACCATCGGTTACTGCTAGTATAGATTGTGAAAGCGGTAAGCGGACGCAAATGGTGAAAATATGCAATAAAATTTGCTGTGAAATATGCAATTGATATGGGTATTTCTTTAGTCTCAAGTGGTTTGAATTACGGCGAAAATAAAAACAGATGTCACGCACAGGCATGAAAGATCCCGTTTCCGCTTTGACACTCTGCTTCCCTTGGTTTTTCGAGTAGTAACTCTGTAATCATGCTACAGTTGTCATCTTAGCCTTCTTCGTTAACAGTAAGTATATCATCTACAAAAAACTGACAATCTGGGGAAGCTTGGCAGAAAGGTTGTTTCAACAACCCTAAATTGTTTAAAGCTACTAAGCGATTGTTTGTGCTGCGGACCCTCAAAAGAGTTGGACTGGGCACTAACGATCTCGTGTTAGTCTACTGTAGTATTGTTAGATCCATTGTTGAGTACGCCTCGCCAGTTTGGGCTGCGATCCCTTTATATCTTGATGAGTTAATTGAGTCTGTACAGCGGAAAGCCCTCAAAATAATATTTGACCGGCTATGCGGAAGCCTTGGTCTTGGGCGGCCTGTAATCTCTTAGTGACAAGAGAGTAGGAGCTTGTAAGCGGTTTATGGCTACTGCACACCAAATGTCCCCCCTTAAGAACATCATCCCCTCTCCTGCCGCTTTTGAGTCTCATTACAGTATGAGGGTCCAACTTCCGAGACGTCAACGTGGTCATACCAGAAGAATTAATGACTTTGTAACTTATAAATTTCAGTGAATGTATGTAAATGGTTAATTGTATGTGACAATGACCTTCCCCAACAATTCAGTTATTGCTGCAAGTGGGTGAAATAAACAGAATATCTATCTATCTATCTATCTATCTATCTATCTATCTATCTATCTATCTATCTATCTATCTATCTATCTATCTATCTATCTACCTATCTAACCGGCAGCCTTGGCAACAATAGCTTAGGATTACTAGGAATACATGAATCGCAGGACCTTGCGAAGGACTTCGGAGGAACGGCAAGAGGTTGAACGGGAAATAGGGAAGAAAATATATAAATTAAAAAAAAAAAAAACTCAAGCTATATAAAAAAGCAAAACAAACCTACAATAACTAATAAAAAAAACTAAACGTTTTGTTGACACTAAGCCAGGTGGAACTTATTGTGAACGCAACGATAATATTCTGCGCGTCGATAAAACCCGGAACATGGAACATTCCGGAACATGCCGGAACATTCCGGAACATCCCGGAACATGAAAAAATAAAAATAATTTTCATGAAAAAAAATAATAATAATAATAAAATAATTTTTGTAAAAACTATTAATAACATAAAATAACAAAAGAAAAACGAAAAATAATGAAATAATCAAGAAAAAGAAACTGGTATCCTCTCTGAGTATGAGAAAACAACATTTTGTCGCAACAAATTAAAATTTGTTGGGCGAGTGAGGGTTCATGCAAAAGGAAAAGAATCTTTATTACAAAACCTCAATTAAAATCCTATTTACAATCAACCTGCTGTTACAAAAAATCTAATTAATTCATCAAAAAACACTATCTACAATTCCATCTGTTACAAAAGAAACCCCTCGTCCTTCATTAGAGAACAAAAACAATCCTATATATTATAAGTGAAGATAGAAAAAACTATTCATTTTCAAATTCTAAAAAATAGAAGTAACTTAACCTTACATAAAAGAAGAGGAAATAGATATAATTAGCAATAAAAGTTCAAAATTCTATAAAATTAAAAATTCCATTATGCAGAGATATTAAGATCCTGCAATCGAATTATACTAATGACGGCTAAACCAGTGTCCATAAAAAGCCCTAAGTATAAAAGCATATAGACACGTATTTCAGATATCCGCACTAGCGACATTTATCTTACAGTCTAATGATTGCTCTAGCTTGTTACGAAACGGCGTTCGCGAACCTCTGACGCATGCATGTACCGATCTTAAGAGTTCAAACGAGATCTGTGTCCTGAGCCAAGTGATTACAACATGATAAGGCTCGGTGTCTTTCTGAGCTATCTTGTCTGCGAGATGCTTTAAGAACCGCTGACACTCGTTTCCCATTCCGCCATTGGTTCCAAACACTAAAGGCGTAAACGAACCCATTTCGACATCTAACACCCGCTGCTGGTACTTGCGCTTCTTCTCTTCTCCTTGCTCTTTGAAAACTTCCGATGTTGGCTTGCTCTGGTAACAGTTGGAGTTGACGTGCGTAACTCTAACATCAAAAAATGCCGTAACTCCTCTTGCCCAGAAACCTCCCGCTTTGATGTCCAACCTTGCCTCAGAACTTGTAACAGCGCTCCTCAAATGAAATCGCTCGCTGTCCAGGGGTTGAAGGCGTGGTTCGATTTCGACATTATTGCAGATCTTGTCGATGAATGTCGTTAACAAGTTCCGTACACCATCATGTCTCTGCGCTACAACCCCCCCCCCCCCCCTTTTTACAAGAGAGGGCGTGACTAACGGTGAATTTATCCCCACATATGCAATGACTTGGTAAATCGACTAAGGGTAAGTCATAACGCAAGCGTAGCGAGTCTCTGAACTCTTGCTTGTTGAGGGCTAAACCTTTGTCTGCGAGAGGCATCGCATTCAGCCACGAACTTGCGCCCTTGTCCCTCGATTGATTAACCAGACGCAGCAGGCCTGGGGAGAGGCTTGAATCAATGCTATCCATTTTCTCTTCAAACGATTCAATCGTGCGCATGAAGTAGGTGAACTTCGACTTGTAGCCTTTTGTGAAAGCAATATACGCCGCATGGGGCTGGCTCTTCGCTATTTCAGAGAGACGTTCGATTTCCTCTTTCCATGCACGAACCTTCTCCTCACAATACTGATCTTTGTATTCTTGCGACGCAATAACTGCTCCCAGATGGCGCTGACCTTCAGTCGTTATGTTGACTTCCTCTCCAAACACCCTCTTTGCTTCCTCCGCTAGTTCCCTAGACTTCACAATAAGCCAGTTCTTTGTCCCATTCACAAGGTAACCAAACTTTTGTCCTTCCTTACTCAATTGCCTGTACCAGTTGTATAACTGTACTATACTCCCTCCTCCAGCTGAGTCGTCTGCAAGCCACACCTGTTTAACCAATGGGCAATGATCCCTCAAATTCTGTATCATTAAGGATGTATTAAGTGCATACCATGGCATCGCTAGCGGATCTCCTTGTGTGGTGCCTTCTCGAGAAAGTATTTCACCTCCCCCACAAATAAACAGTCTAGATGGGCTTCTATATGTGTTAATCACATAGAGCGCCATTTCTTTGCACATGATCTGGATATTGTGTAAGGCCGCTGACCTATTCATTTGGTTAAAAGCGTTACTAGTATCAATTAGCAATATTCCATCTGTTCCTTCTTCAACAAACACTTGACTCATTGCATGGATCGCAGCCTCCGCTCCTGCGTTATGACCAGCGCAAACTTGTAGGGGACCCGCCGCTTCTTTTATTTCCTCCTTTAAGAAACCGCTGACCGTTTTCCCCACTATTCTCCTCAGTACCTCTCCAACACCAATTGGTCTGATTCCCGGGTTCTTATCCAGCGGGATAAGCCTGCAGGACGTGAAAGCTTCAAGTAAGGATGGGTGGTACGATTTCCTTAGCAGATTTCTTGTGAACACGACTAGAACACGAACACGGGTTCATGCAAATGACAGTTACGAGTGAAGGCTTGCTTCTAAATTCAAAATATGTAAAAATAGGTCGCGAGGAGGGGGGTTTTTTAAGCTTTCCTCACACAGCTACCTCTTGTAATTGTTTGCCGTGAGTTAATCATTTGGCGGTTATCCATTTACGGTTCTGCAATGGTCTGAAATGTCTGTGCAGTATTTCATGTCAAGCCAAGTTGGTAAGTAGCTCATTTCAAGCCAACATATAGCCTCCTTATATATAAACGACATTTGCTTACTTGAGGTGCTTTGCTTTACTTGAACATGAATTACTTACAGACTAGGCGGCTCCGGAACTTAAGAAGAGTATAGGGGCTCCTGTGTTTGGATTTTAGTGGACAATACTCACATTTGTGGTAGTTTCTATACTGTTTACAGTCAGCATGATATTTCAGACGTCTCCTCGAGTCGCAAGAGGAGTTTGCGAGGAGACGGCTAAAATTCAGGCTAACTGATAACAGTTAGAAACTACCGCTGCGCTACCACTGCCACTGCAACTATTCACGGCGAATGTGAATCTTTAAATTTAATTATCCAAGTCCAAAGCGACGAGCCCCTAAGCTCTTCTTACGGTCGCAAAGCCGTAAATGGATAACCGTTAAACAGCATAGCAAACGTTTACAAGAGGTGGCTGTGTGACGAAAGCTTGAAAACCCTCTCCTCGTGACCCATTTTAATATATTTTGAATTTAGAAGCAAGCCTTCACTCATTACTGTCATTTGAATGGACCCTCACTCGCCCACTGCAAAAAATTCATTGCGACAAAATATTGTTTTCTCATACTCGGAGATGATACCTGTTTCTTTTTCTTTCTTTGTTTGTTTGTTTCTTTATTTTTCGTTTTTATGTTATGTTATGTTATTTATTTTGTTATTATAAATTTTTACAAAATTGTTTTCTATCTATTGTTCCTTTTATTATTTATTATTATAAATATTATTTAATTAATTAATTTTTTTTTCATAAAAAAATATTTCAATTTTTTCATGTTCCGGAATGTTCCGGAATGTTCCGGGATGTTCCCTGTTCCGGCTTTTATCGACGCCCTAATATTTTGTTGAAAGGCATTTCCCTAGAACTTCTGTCAGCGCGCCTTGTATAAAGTTGATCGCGTCCTATTAAACACAAATTCAAAGATACCTTTCAGAAGAATGACTGCTGTTTTGACGGTGAAAACCCAACGTAAACTCATTTCATCGCATTTCAAGAACAGATGCCGAACTAAGCCGATAAGGTATAAACTCGTCTGCTATGAAAACGTGTTTTGTTACCTCGATTTTCGCTCACATCTTAAGGCGTATTATCAAAAATCACTCCATTTGCTCTTAAAAGTACTTTTGCATTCGAAATTCATTGCAAAGAGCACTTAACGACCGCAAAAAACCGAAACCCGTAGAAATATGACCAAAGCGTAGACACTTTGCGGTGTTGCCTGGAAACACAAAATGCTCCCTGACTTCTTACACTAGATGACGTCAGGGCGGACGCCATCGCGATATATGCAAGAATAGATAGACCGGCCGACTTTGCAGGTCGCTAACACCACGCGCGGGACAAGCGCTTAACGCGCGACAAGATTATAAGCCTCGCGAGGCCAGGCGCCTTTGGCGCCTCACTTCGCGCGCAATACACATTTGATTGATTATTAGTGTGTCCGCCAGTTGTAGCATGACGAATGAGTTGCCTGTTTTTCATGCACAGAAATATTAATGTCCAAAATAAGTTTGGGCTTGCAGTACAGTATGTGGCTCTATAAGTATTAAGAGGATCCTATTCGAAACAGGCCATATTAGCGGAAGGCGTTGAAATAGGAAAAGCTAGGAAAAGGTCATTCAGGAGCCTATAAGGCTCCTAAATCTTTACCCTCAGTCGTTCCTTTAAACTCGAATTACGGCCCATCATTTTTCTTGAATTTCACGTCACTTTTCAGTCGTTTTAACTCGGCTAACTCGAATGGTTCGATCCAGTTCTCCGCTATCCCTTCAGACTTCGAGTTACCTAGATTCTGCTATTTATATGGGAAATCGCGCAGCTGGGAAACAGCAACGTCAGTCAAAACGGCCGACACTTCATATGATATAATAGGACAGGTGAGAGTGAAAACAAATGTTTTTGTAATAAAAATGCCTGTGACGTCGGTCAAAATTGCCTACACTATAGGTTTTTACTGAAAACGTAGTTAAACCTCTGAACATGTAGACATTTGCCTTCTTTTGGATCTGTTTCAGGTACATGACGTCACAGTGAACGTCACTTATGCCGCCGTCATAAAATAAAATAAAAAGAAGAGTTTCTAATACAGTAAAAAACCGCGTATAAGAACCTAATGATTGAAGAACCTACAGGCTGAAATTTTGCCTTTTAATACCCAAATATATAAGAACCTATTCAGCCTGACAAAGAAAAATAGGTTCTTATATCAAAAAAAAAAAACGCTCTAGATTTGATGTTAAAAGTTTGGATTTTAATTGTGAAAATTTTTGTAGTGTACTGCTTTTTAGTCTTACCAATAAAATATTATTCATTCCATAAAACTTTGCTGTAATTACAAATACAGTGACAAAAACTCTACAGTACATTTAAAAATCAAAACAGTTTTTTTTTAATACAGAATATAAAAAAATACAGGACTTTTCTCTTGGACCTTGATTCTGCAAGTGCCCAGGTGTGATTTTATTCCATGTGACAAAATATCAATCACTATAATAACTATGCAAATAAGAACCTAATAAGTCTGTTATTGGAAAAAATATAAGAACCTATTTAGCCTGAACTCCAAAATTCTAGGTTCTTATACGCGGGTTTTTACTGTGGTCTTAATCATTGTTTAAAAATTACAGAAAACTACCCTTGGGAAAAGGAATGCTATCCAAGCCCCCCACCCCACCCCATGTACGATGGAGGGTTAACATATCTAACTGACAGTCTCAAATTTTATCCTATAATTCTAAGCAAAAATATTCATTTTCAAAAACTAAAAATGTTCATTTTTAAAAACCTTTTAATTGTCGTTTGGGTTTTCTGTCTAATTGTACTGTTGCATCGTATAACAGAGCTGAAAAATCCAACGAGCTTGATTTTTGGCGTTCAAATTTTTTAACGGTTAAGTGCCTAAATTTTCGTACGGTTAGTCCGTGTGAAGGTGTGAAAGAAACACATGAACGTAAGAATTTTAAACAAGTCGAAAATTTGTCCGGTGCCTTTAAAATTTGGTTTTTTTGGTTTGGGTTTTCTATCTAATTGTACTTTTGTATCGTATAACACAGATAACAGAGCTGAAAAATGCAAGGAGCTCGATTTTTGGCGTTCAAATTTTTGAACGCCTAAGTGTCTAAATTTTTGTACGGTTAGTCCGTATAAAGGTGTGAAGGAACGCATGAACGCAAGAATTTTAAACTAATCGAAAATTCGTCCGGTGCCTTTAAAATTTTAAGATGATGAAAATGATCTATTAAAGTGTGGGAAGACGCATTGAAGAGAGCTATAAGTCATTGATATGGCGACATTTTAGATATGCTATTGTTAAAATTTCTTCATTTAGTTTATGCTTAATAGCTTAACGTTGCTTTGTTAAATGCTGAAGAAAGGTTATCGAACTGTAGAGTTTTTCGTAACGGGGGATTGGAATGTAATTTCAACCTACCCTTTTAGTTATTTTCCTTTTTAGTGCCCCTTGTTTTCTTTTTTGATTCTATGGTATAAATTAATTTGTCCCTTTGAGTTGATTTGCTAACAGAAGGGATTATTTTCCCAAAGGTTCCAAGGACCAGAAGTACATCAAGTATGTCCATTTCCAAAGAATACTCCAAAGAACAGCTGAATTACTTCAGAATTTGTTATGCAACAACTGATATTCTCACCGAAGGCCTAAGAGAAATTTTCAAACAAGAATGGGACAAACAGCACAAATTAACAAAAGGAGAATGGAAAGACGAGCCTTCAAATGGAATGGACTTTTATAACGGAGAGTCTGCCCGAAACCAAACAAGAAATGCTCATCTTTTAACCACAATGAAAAAAGGAAACAGGAAAGAATGGGATTGCACAATGCTTTTCTACGCCATTCTTTCCTCCGATTGTGTTGGGCGCAGTCTTAGCGCAACTGTAAGAATGAACGTGGATCATCTTAGAAATTTCAGGAACGAAGTATTTGCTCATAAGAAACAAGGTAGACTCTCTGACACAGATTTTCAGAATGCTGTTAGCAAAGTTGAGGTGGCATTTCAAGGGCTTGGTCTTCACACTGTAAAAATGCAAGATTTAAAAAATCAGAAAACGTTTCCGACGGAAGAATTACAACAGATCCTTAAAAAGGTTGATTACCTTGAACAAGAAGTTCAAGAAAAGGAGGATCAACGCCAGGTCCTTGAAGATCAGCTTCACAAAGAAACGCCTTCGTTTTGTATTCTCCCTCCTAAACCTTCACATGACATCGGTGGTCGTGAACGCGAGGTGTCAGAAATAGCCCAGCAGCTGAGGGAGCTAAAAGAGTCCAGTGACAACAACATGAGTTGTCTGTACATCTCAGGGAATCCTGGAAGTGGCAAATCACAGTTAGCTGGCCTCGTAGCTAAGAGGTACTTTGACGAGATTAAGGATATCCCAGGCAGTTCCTCATTTGTGATGACCTTAAATGCAGCTTGTCCAGATTCACTCTTGGAGTCATATGTCTCATTCGCTCGCTTTTTAAAGTGTCCAGACTATTCGGTTATGGAAATCCTCAGCTCCAAGGACTGGAAAGTAGAGGAAAAAATCACTCATCTTAAGATGCTTATTGCTGTAGAAATTAGCTGTTATACGTCTTGGCTACTGGTTGTTGACAATGTCAGCACCATGTCCTCTATGCATGTCCATTTACCACAGGCTGGAATCCACACTTGGGCAAGGGGTCAGATGCTGATTACAACTCAAGACATTAGGTCAATCCCCCCAAAAGGCTCTTTTGTTAATCACATCTCAGCAAGCGAAGGTATGGAGCCCGACGATGCCTGTTCCTTATTGGCCAAGCTATCTGGAATAGAAGATAGCGAGTTATTGAGAAACGTGGCGGAAAAACTAGACTATCAACCTCTTGCTTTAGCAGGCGCTGCTGTCTTTGTCAAAAGGATACGACAGGACAAAGCATCGAAGCATTTTGGCTGGAACGAATACATGAAGATGTTAGAAAAAGGCAAAGGAGAAACTATGGAGGATACACTCGCATCTACAAACCCAATTTACCCAAAGTCAATGACACAAGCAATTAAGCTAGCCGTCGAAAGACTGATGAGTTCCGACGAGATTGTGAAACACCTTTTCAGTCTCCTTTCCCTCTGCGCACCACAACAATTAAACGTGGACGTAGCAATTAATTATATCATTAACGTACTCCAAGACTTTTATGAAGAGGACAAGGAACTAATACGAATGAAGTTAAAAAATTGCTCACTTTTGCTTTTCGAAGATGACCAAGGTGGCTACTTCATTCGTGTGCACCAGGTTGTGCATGATGCTATCAAAGTTATGATGAGTAATTGCCCAGGGAGTCCAACCCCTAAAGTCGTAAATGCCGTTATTACATCATTTGACGAATTTATAGACGCTGCTCCACAATTGAATAGGAGACTGGACACCATACGTCTCGTTCCACATTTAAAGGCCATAACCGTGGTAACCGACGAAGTGTTTGTAAAAGAAACTTTTCTCCAAGTTCACGATCAAGACATTTCAGAAAAATGTGAAAACCTTGCGCATATTTGTAAAATGCATTGTGAATTTAACGTGGCCAAAACATACTTTGCACATTCACTCGCCATAAAACTTGAAAAGCTCGGCCCTGAACATGTTGATGTTGCAACTAGCTACAATAACTTGGCTTCAATTTACAAGCACCTAGGTGACCTCGAGCAAGCCAAGGAGTGTCAGCAACGGGCTCTAAAGATTACACTGGACAAGCTTGGCCCTGAACATGTTGATGTTGCAAGAAGCTACAATAACTTGGCTATAATTAACCAGGACCTAGGTGACCTCGAGCAAGCCAAGGAGAATCAGCAACGTGCTCTAACGATTAGACTGGACAAGCTTGGCCCTGAACATGTTGATGTTGCAAGAAGCTACAATAACTTGGCTTCAATTTACAAGCACCTAGGTGACCTCGAGCAAGCCAAGGAGTGTCAGCAACGGGCTCTAAAGATTAGACTGGACAAACTTGGCCCTGAACATGTTGATGTTGCAAGAAGCTACAATAACTTGGCTATAATTAACCAGGACCTAGGTGACCTCGAGCAAGCCAAGGAGTATCAGCAACGTGCTCTAACGATTAGACTGGACAAGCTTGGCCCTGAACATGTTGATGTTGCAACAAGCTACAATAACTTGGCTTCAATTTACAAGCACCTAGGTGACCTCGAGCAAGCCAAGGAGTGTCAGCAACGTGCTCTAAAGATTGAACTGGACAAGCTTGGCCCTGAACATGTTGATGTTGCAACAAGCTACAATAACTTGGCTTCAATTTACAAGCACCTAGGTGACCTCGAGCAAGCCAAGGAGTATCATCAACGTGTTCTAAAGATTAGACTGGACAAGCTTGGCCCTGAACATGTTGATGTTGACACAAGCTACAATAACTTGGCTTCAATTTACAAGCACCTAGGTGACCTCGAGCAAGCCAAGGAGTATCAGCAACGTGCTCTAAAGATTGAACTGGACAAGCTTGGCCCTGAACATGTTAATGTTGCAAAAAGCTACAATAACTTGGCTATAATTAACCAGGACCTAGGTGACCTCGAGCAAGCCAAGGAGTGTCAGCAACGTGCTCTAACGATTAGACTGGACAAGCTTGGCCCTGAACATGTTAATGTTGCAACAAGCTACAATAACTTGGCTTCAATTTACAAGCACCTAGGTGACCTCGAGCAAGCCAAGGAGTATCAGCAACGTGCTCTAAAGATTGAACTGGACAAGCTTGGCCCTGAACATGTTGATGTTGCAACAAGCTACAATAACTTGGCTTCAATTTACAAGCACCTAGGTGACCTCGAGCAAGCCAAGGAGTATCAGCAACGTGCTCTAAAGATTAGACTGGACAAGCTTGGCCCTGAACATGTTGATGTTGCAAGAAGCTACAATAACTTGGCTTTAATTTACAAGCACCTAGGTGACCTCGAGCAAGCCAAGGAGTGTCAGCAACGTGTTCTAAAGATTAGACTGGACAAGCTTGGCCCTGAACATGTTGATGTTGCAACAAGCTACAATAACTTGGCTATAATTAACCGGGACCTAGGTGACCTCGAGCAAGCCAAGGAGTATCAGCAACGTGCTCTAACGATTAGACTGGACAAGCTTGGCCCTGAACATGTTGATGTTGCAACAAGCTACAATAACTTGGCTATAATTAACCGGGACCTAGGTGACCTCGAGCAAGCCAAGGAGTATCAGCAACGTGCTCTAACGATTAGACTGGACAAGCTTGGCCCTGAACATGTTGATGTTGCAACAAGCTACAATAACTTGGCTTCAATTTACAAGCACCTAGGTGACCTCGAGCAAGCCAAGGAGTATCATCAACGTGCTCTAAAGATTAGACTGGACAAGCTTGGCCCTGAACATGTTGATGTTGCAAGAAGCTACAATAACTTGGCTTCAATTTACAAGCACCTAGGTGACCTCGAGCAGGTCAAGGAGTATCAGCAACGTGCTCTAAAGATTGAACTGGACAAGCTTGGCCCTGAACATGTTAATGTTGCAACAAGCTAAAATAACTTGGCTACAATTTACAAGCACCTAGGTGACCTCGAGCAAGCCAAGGAGTGTCAGCAACGTGCTCTAAAGATTGCACTGGACAAGCTTGGCCCTGAACATGTTGATGTTGCAAGAAGCTACAATAACTTGGCTTCAATTTACAAGCACCTAGGTGACCTCGAGCAAGCCAAGGAGTATCAGCAACGTGCTCTAAAGATTAGACTGGACAAGCTTGGCCCTAAACATGTTGATGTTGCAAGAATCTACAATAACTTGGCTTCAATTTACAAGCACCTAGGTGACCTCGAGCAAGCCAAGGAGTATCAGCAACGTGCTCTAAAGATTACACTGAACAAGCTTGGCCCTGAACATGTTGATGTTGGAACATAATAACTTGGCTTTAATTTACAAGCACCTAGGTGACCTTGAGCAAGCCAAGGAGTACCAGCAACGTGCTCTAAAGATTAGACTGGACAAGCATGGCCCTGAACATGTTTTACAAGTTTTTCTTGACACAGGCCTCCCAGAGGAAATAGGTGCGAAGGGGACATAGGTCCCATGCAAGGTGCCATCCTAACCCAATCCCACAACCCGTACAGGTTGGCCACACCACCGAGGTCTTTGTCCCCTACTCTTTTCGAACAGTAGTGTGGGTTCTTTTACGTCCCACAAGAACAGATCGATGTTGCAACAACCGACAATAACTTAAGCAACGACGACGACGACGACAACGAGAACGGCAAAAGAGCATAGCCTTTTGTACAGTCATATTTTGTTGTCGTTGCATGACTACGACGTGAAAGTCCCTAATTTCACACTTTTTGTCGAGGACGGGAACACAAGAAAACAACTTTATTTTCTTTTCCTGAAGTTTGATACAGTCCTTTAGAATTCAGCTCCAAAAACATTTTCGATAGCGCGATAACGTTTGAGGCACAACGAATTCACTTTTTAGTGACATTTTCGTTGCCGTCGCCGTCGTTGTTGCTTAGGCTCCCTATTACTTTTGTATACTTGGAGTAATCGCGCAGGCTGAGAGACTCACGAAATTTTTTTTCTGTTAAAGGAGTACACCCCGTGGAGCCAGATGCATTTGTCTAAACATGATACTTACCGCAACAAATGCTCTTAACCTTGATAAAAGCAAGTAACTAGACCAGAATTATTGTGGGGAAAAGGGGTAGGGATGAAGTACTCCAAATATGGACAGCAGGTCACTTTTCTCTACATATTGGTGTAACAGTACGAAATCTACAAGGGGAGAGGTGATAATCCTCTCTAGGGGGTGATAATCCCCAAGGATAGTGAGAGATGATAATCTTCTCTAGGGGTTGATAATCCCCCAAGGTTGTGAGTGGAGGTGATAATCCCCCTTGGGTACTGGAGAGGTGGAAAGACTTCTCTAGATGTCTAATTCCCCGGTTTAAGGAATAACAAGAGTCTATGGGGCAAAGTGTGACCTGTGTGGGAGCTCTTCATCCCGAACCCAACAACTCTCAATACAGATATCATCACTAATTTAAGTTAGACTTGCGTGCCTGCTGCCCGTCAGGAAAAACCCTCAATTATTTTTTAGGGAAACCTGAACCCTCCCGAAAGCAGAGCCAGACACTTAACATGAACCTCGAGGGAGAGAGGTTAGACGAAAATATATTAATACAAGTTGTAAGTAAATAACAGTTAAACTTTTATGAACTTAATAATCAAAATAAAGCCCAAAGTAACTAAGTGCACAAGCATGTTAGGATGCCTGGTAGAATAATTCCCCTAAGTGGAAAACCCCACCTCTTTTATGCCATATCTTCTTGAACAATTGCCAATTGATTCAAAGTGTAAACAACAAAGATCAGTAGTTCTTATGACTGCAAAAAGTATAAGCAGCTTCTTAAATTTTAAGCAAGAGAAAAGACCTCATATATAAAACCTTAATTAAAAAAAACCAGCAGAGAGAATCAAGCAGTGATAAGGGAGGGTGGGATGGGATTTTGTTCCACGAAGAGAAGAATATGAAGTGCTATTTTGCTAAGCTAGGCGCGAAAATATAGGCATCAAATGTTCATGTGATAGCTGGCATCTAATTGGCTGAGCGAAACAATTAGAATTCAAGTATTCAACTAATTAGTGGTCAGAAGAGGGAAATCGCGTAACTTCATGTTTCGATAACTACATACACACTTACACTGTATCATAATATCATCAGGAACCGATTACTGGGCTTCTGTAATCAGTGAAAAATGCAAACCGCTGATTACTTGGGTAATGTCGTACCTCAGTGAAGCGGTGCCTTGATTGGCTGATCGAAATCTTGGTTAATATTAGGGTTTTTACTCAACGAAAAATTGAACTGAATCGTCAACTTAGATAAAATAAAGAAATAAATAGAGAGACATTGTCGAGAGTTTGTGATAGGGTTGTCTTTTGATACCATCTGTTGAATGCAACAAGCGTAGCAACTTCAGAGAGCGTTGCACGAGTAGCCAGCATGGCAAGGTCAAGAAGTGTAGCAAACACACGTAGTAAGCTAGGGTATAGCAAATGTACTTTAGCAAGCTCAGCAAGTGAATCGTAGCAAGCGTAGAAAGCGTAGCAAGAGTAACAAGTGTAGCAAGCGCCGGTGGCAATTGTCGCAAGTAAACTTTGCAAACGTAGGAAGGGTAGTAAGGAGAGCAAACGTGGCGTAGCAAGTGTAGCAGGTGTAGCAATTGTAGGAAGAAGTGTAGCGAATGTAAAAAGTGTACCAAGTGTAGCAATTGAAGCAAGTGTATCAAGCGTAGCAAGTGAAGCAAACGTAGGAAGTGTGACAAGTGTGGCAAGAGTAGCAAGTGTAGCAGTAGTAGCAAGTGTAGCAAGGGTAGCAGGTGTAGTAAGCGCAGCAAGAAATGTAGCAAGTGTAGCAAGGGTAGCAAGTGTAGCAATCGAAGGAAGAAGTGTAGCGAATGTAACAAGTGTACCAAGTGTAGCAATTGAAGCAAGTGTATCAAGCGTAGCAAGTGAAGCAAGCGTAGCAAGTGTGACAAGTGTGGCAAGAGCAGCAAGTGTAGCAGGAGTAGCAAGTGTACCAAGGGTAGCAAGTGTAGCAGGTGTAGCAATTGTAGGAAAAAGTGTAGCAAATTTAACAAGTGTACAAAGTGTGGCAAGTGTAGCAAGGGTAGGAAGTTTAGCAAAGAGTAGCAAGAAATGTAGCAAGTGTAACAAACGTAGCAAGCGTAGCACGGGTAGCAAGTGTAGCAGGTGTAGCAATTGTAGGAAGAAGTGTAGCGAATGTACCAAGTGTAGCAATGGTAGCAAGCGAAGCAAGCGTGGCAAGTGTAGCAAGCGTAGCAAGGGTAGCAAGCATTGCAAGTGTAGCAAGGGTAGCAAATGTAGCAAGTGTAGCAAGCGTAGCAAGTGTTGCAAGCGTAGCAAGTTTAGCAAGTGTAGCAAGCGTAGCAAGGGTAGCAAGTGTAGCAAGTGTAGCAAGGGTAGCAAGCGTAGCAAGTTTAGCAAGTGTAGCAAGTGAAGCAAGCGTAGCAATGGTAGCAAGCGAAGCAAGCGTAGCAAGGGTAGCAAGCATTGCAAGTGTAGCAAGGGTAGCAAGTGTAGCAAGTGTAGCAAGTGTAGCAAGGGTAGCAAGGGTAGCAAGTGTAGCAAGGGTAGCAAGCGTAGCAAGGGTAGCAAGGGTAGTAAGTGTAGCAAGTGTAGCAAGGGTACCAAGTGTAGCAAGGGTAGCAAGCGTAGCAAGGGTAGCAAGGGTGGCAAGCGTAGCAAGGGTAGCAAGCGTAGCAAGGGTAGCAAGGGTAGCAAGTTTAGCAAGTGTAGCAAGAGTAGCAAGTGTAGCAAGCGTAGCAAGCGTAGCAAGGGTAGCAAGTTTAGCAAGTGTAGCAAGAGTAGCAAGTGTTGCAAGTGTAGCAAGTGTAGCAAGTGTAGCAAGTGTAGCAAGCGTAGCAAGGGTAGCAAGCATAGTAAGTGTAGCAAGGGTAGCAAGTGTAGCAAGGGTAGCAAGTGTAGCAAGTGTAGCAAACATAGCAATTAGTGTAGCAAGTGTAGCAAGGGTAGCAAGGGTAGCAAGTGTAGCAAGGGTAGCAAGCGTAGCAAGGGTAGCAAGGGTAGTAAGTGTAGCAAGGGTAGCAAGTGTAGCAAGCGTAGCAAGGGTAGCAAGCGTAGCAAGGGTGGCAAGCGTAGCAAGGGTAGCAAGCGTAGCAAGGGTAGCAAAGGTAGCAAGTTTAGCAAGTGTAGCAAGAGTAGCAAGTGTAGCAAGCGTAGCAAGCGTAGCAAGGGTAGCAAGTTTAGCAAGTGTAGCAAGAGTAGCAAGTGTTGCAAGTGTAGCAAGTGTAGCAAGTGTAGCAAGCGTAGCAAGGGTAGCAAGCATAGTAAGTGTAGCAAGGGTAGCAAGTGTAGCAAGTGTAGCAAACATAGCAATTAGTGTAGCAAGGGTAGCAAGTGTAGCAAGCGTAGCAAGGGTAGCAAGCGTAGCAAGGGTAGCAAGGGTAGTAAGCATAGCAAGTGTAGCAAGTGTAGCAAGCGTAGCAAGCGTAGCAAGGGTAGCAAGCATAGTAAGTGTAGGAAGGGTAGCAAGTGTCGCAAGTGTAGCAAGGGTAGCAAGCGTAGCAAGTGAAGCAAGTGTAGCAAGGGTAGCAAGGGTAGCAAGTGTAGCAAGTGTAGCAAGCGTAGCAAGCGTAGCAAGGGTAGCAAGCAAAGCAAGTGCAGCAAGGGTAGCAAGGGTAGCAAGTGTAGCAAGTGTAGCAAGAGTAGCAAGTGTAGGAAGGGTAGCAAGTGTAGCAAGCGTAGCAAGGGTAGCAAGTGTAGCAAAAGTAGCAAGTGTAGCAAGCGTAGCAAGGGTAGCAAGTCTAGCAAGCGTAGCAAGGGTAGCAAGTTTAGCAAGTGTAGCAAGAGTAGCAAGTGTAGCAAGGGTAGCAATCGTAGCAAGCGTAGCAAGGGTAGCAAGTCTAGCAAGCGTAGCAAGGGTAGCAAGTTTAGCAAGTGTAGCAAGAGTAGCAAGTGTAGCAAGAGTAGCAAGCGTAGCAAGCGTAGCAAGGGTACCAAGCGTAGCAAGGGTAGCAAGTGTAGCAAGCGTAGCAAGGGTAGCAAGGATAGCAAGTTTAGCAAGTGTAGCAAGAGTAGCAAGGGTAGCAAGTGTAGCAAGCGTAGCAAGGGTAGCAAGTGTAGCAAGCGTAGCAAGGGTAGCAAGGATAGCGTAGTGTCGCAAGAGTAGCAAGTGTACCAAGTATAGCAAGCGTAGCAAGTTTAGCAAGTGTAGCAAGAGTAGCAAGTGGAGCAAGTGTAGCAAGCGTAGCAAGTGTAGCAAGTGTAACAAGTGTAGTAAGCGTAGCAAGTGTAGCAAGCGTAGCAAGGGTAGGAAGTGTAGCAAGCGTAGCAAGGGTAGCAAGTGTAGCAAGCGTAGCAAGTGTAGAAGTAGAGCAAGCGCAGCAAGTGTAGCAATCGTAGCAAGTGTATCAAGCGT
>OZ038005.1:13858504-13933504 GCA_964035705.1 Porites rus | reverse complement strand
GTATGATCCGCCCAGGCGTTTATGCTGATCGGCGCCAGGCCAACGAAACTAAAAAACTTTGAAGCCGCCGAATGTCCACCACCGATTGCTCGAAGGCCAAGAACTGAGGCCCGGTTTATTTCAAACGCTCTGCTCTTCTCGGAAGAATTAAAAACAGAATTTGTCTTGTGCGACGGACAGCTTTCATTCTCGCACTGGATTCTCCAGGTAGAACCAAGTCCATGCTTAGTCGCTACATTTTCCATGACTTGGACTCTTCCCTGGCAAAATCGACAAGATACAGACTCGTCCAGTTTCTCAAGCAGCTTTTCGCTCGATACGATAGCTCGACCGCTTATTGTTTTCCACGTTCCATCAGCTGATGGAGTCGATGAGCTTTATTGGCTCTCTTCACCTGGCTCTTGAAGCTGGATTTTGGAGCGGCTGCACTCTCAGCAACTGCAGCATTTTCGCTTTTCTGAATATCCAACTCCTCGAGCCACTTCTCTTGCAGATAAAATTAGCCTTTGTCGCTCTCTGCCAATTTTGCGGCCCAAACTCTGTCAAACTCGCTCCTCGATTTCTTTTTCGCTCTCGGTTTCGATGACGAAAACGGACACGACCTTTTCTCTTTTTTTGGCGGCATTTTCACCGAAGCAAACGCTAAATATCCACGGAGAATACTAAAGGCTATAAACAACGCGAAGATAATTCGCACGTGTTGTGTCGAAGCACGCACTCGGTATCACGTTACTAGTTCATATATGACACGGGTATGACAGATCTTGTCAACGATCAATTAAGATAATTAACGAGAAAAAATATTTTACCCCCGATATCTTTGGACAGAAATAATATTTTCTTCTAATTTTTTTTTTAAAAGAAAGCTCTCAAGCATATGGAAAAATGGCAATTTTAAGGGTGGCTGATACCTTAAGTTATCAACCTTCCCAAGAATTTCCTATTGGTATGACTTCCGTTCGGGTAATCGCCACTGATGGTGCCGGAAACATCGCAATGTGCTCCTTTCTAGTTGAAATCAAAGGTAACGGTTACGTTTCTGTCACTAAAACGACTTCAACTAATATTATTGATAGAAAATGTGTCTAAATGTCTTGTCCGTAGACAATTAAACAGCAGAGTTAAAACCCCACTATTTTGTTTCAGTTACGTTAAGTAAGGTAGGTTGATTTTAAGGAAAATAACTCAAAAAGAAAACAAGGTTAAATAGTACTGGTAAGAGGTTTTTGACTGAAGCTCACAATTTGTCAAGACAATAATAATAATAATGATAATAACCTTTATTTTAAGAGGGTGACACCCATTACAATGAAGTATTCTCCCTAGTGGCCCTCTAAAAATACAATAAATTACAACAATCGCGACGGCCTGTATTTACAAATAGTAATTATAATAAAAGATCTTAAGAATTCCAGTTTTCTCCCTCCCTAGTGGCCCTCTAAAAAAAAATTGATAACAATAAAATTACATTAATCATGATAAAAAGCCTATTTACAAATAGTGATTATAATAAAAGGTTCTTAAAAATTCTGAAGATTAAAAAATTGAGAGATGTAAAGCCTAAAAGCCTAAAAGCGGAGCTTGTACGAAGGACCCCGTTCTCTTGATAACTTTGATAATATAGTTTGACTATTTTATCCTTTACAAACGGACCCAGAACGGTAAATTAATAGTAAGACAACATATCAACCAAAAGAAGCAAGAATGCATCGTTGCTTTGGATGCATCTTATTAAAACACTGCTGTGGTCTTTTGAACATTACCGAATTGAAGGCGTATGTTTTCTTTCTCCCTGCCATTAAAGTATTTTTCAATTCATTTTGTAAATATTTCGCTCCTTAGATACTGAACCACCGACATTCAGTTACTACCCAGGAGACATTGTGCGAGAAAAGGAAGAAGTTCTAGTTACCGTGAACTGGAAGGAGCCATCTTTTTTGGACAATTCAGGCCATGTCAACCACGCTTCAAACAGGCAAAATGGTGGATTATTTGTAGTTCCAAGTGTCTATGAGATTGTATATACCGCATGGGACCCGTCTGGAAACAGGAACAGTAACTGTACATTTACGATAATATTGAAGAGTAAGTTATTTTTTATAAGTTACCCATGATATTGTCTGAAAAATAATACATTTATCTGTAGTATCAGTATCTGTATCTGTAGTTGTGCTTTCTAAGCATTTTATAATATAGAATGTTTATAATGTTAAGGAAAATGACAACATGTTTGATATTTAGAACACAAGGCATGTGTCGGCAGTTTTTCAGTGATTAACAGTTAAATGAATTGGCAAAACGTACAGGTTGAAACTGGAATATATTTAAATACCGCAATATTAGTGGAATATTGTAAATTTTAGGTTACAAGGAGGCAAAGACATGCATATTATAAGGAATGCAATCAATCAAATACGAAGGTGCAATAATGACCGTTTCCCATCGGGTTTCCTTTGCAGCAATTCTTGTCTCGTCAAACAACACTTCTCCCTACAAAAGGGTTGCGTGACGACACGATTTCTAGCAACCCCCCAATTTAAACGTTTAAGGGATATAAGTTATGTTGTGATTGTTTCTTTCACAGGAAAACTGTGTGCTCTTTTTACGCCTTAATCTGAAGAATTATGAAGATCAAGGAGTCGGCCTCGGCGGATAACACCCTCCTCGATCTGCAGTAATTCTTCAAATTATCTAATCTTATCTAGACTGTTCACAGTCCCCTATTTTTTCGTGAGATCGTTTAGATATACCGCGTCTTACCGTCCCGGCTATCTTGATTTTCAAATGTAGCGAGGGGGCGGGCGTCGGGTATTATAGCTCCCCCGCCCCCTAAGTAGTTTTGACACTCATTCAAGATGGCAGCGCGTAACGCAAAGCGCTCGATCTCGATGATCTTACGGAAAAATAGAGGACTGTGAACAGTCTAAATCTAATCTCGCCTCGTCTATTACAAATGTAATGGCTAATTATCCTATATATAATGCATCTTGATGATCTAACGGGGATTTTCCCCTATGTGTACCTTTTTTACTTTGATGCAGCTGGAGTGAATCCGTCATCGATTTGGGGAGCGAACTTGACATTTACTATGATGGCGATGCACGTGATCGTCGTGTCCAGGACAACATAAAAGAAAACTTCCACTAGTTATTAACATCGCGATTTCATCATATCTTTTGTAACCCATGCTCGAAGGATGATATGTTTGTTGTTCCAGGGATCATAGGTAAATCCAAGACTCTTAAGTAGTTTTCACAGAGTCGTCCGGATCCCCTCGTTTCCTTTGAGGCTATCCGGACCATTACATAGACACTAGGACATATTCGCCATTTGCACCTCTCCCATAATACGCCTTGTTTTCCCACCAAATTTTGCATAAGCAGTGTCCTCAATTTCACCTTGGACGGCTGTATTATGTGAGATGTACAAATTACAAATTCACCATTATACACCTTGTTTGCCCCCAGAATTTTGCATAACCTTTGTTTTTAATTTCTCATGGGTAATACAGTCGTCGAAAGAGAAACTGAGGATAATGTTTATGCAAAATTTTGGGAGGGAAACAAGGTGTATTATGGGAGATGTGAACATGGCGAGTATAAGTCCCGTACATTGTTGGCCAACAACTCCCGACATTGTTGGATGTAACATGTTGCCTTCGTTTGCACACCCTGTTGCATGTTGCTGTGAGTTATCATTGTGCGCCAGTTATGTTCAAACATAGTAGAGGAGACTGGTTATGTCAGGAGGGAAGTGACAAGTGAAAAGAGTTCCACTAATTAAAAAAATCAATTATGAATTAGAATCAAGGAGCTTCTATCTAGAAGAATAAACATCAGAGATAAAAACAACGGTGCTACAGTTTATGTTGGTAGCTCGCGGCGGTGCACAATCCTTTGTTTTCTGTTCACAAATTGTGCTGCATAAATTAATGCAATGTTTCAATCGCTCGATCAAAATGATGGAATGCTATTGAACGTTGTGCACCGTCAGGTCCTCAAAAACATATCAACAAAGGCTAACGGGCTTTATAACCATTCTACTCTATTAACTCTGCGTTTAATGAGAAGGGTGGATCCCAAATGAGGTGAAAGACGGTTGCCATAACAACGAAATGATGAAACAAGCTACACTGAAAGCACTTTTAGGCTAAAATGCGAGTTTTTCGTTCCCAGCGTAGTTTTTTAGTGTTAAATTATAACGTATTTTATATTACTACTGTGTAGTTTCTACATTACTGGGCTAAATGTTCAAGTTTTTAATAAATATTCACTAAGATTAGGGTCATTTGGAGTGACGTCTTTGGTTTACAGTAGCGTCACTTTGAACAGCTTCGCACTGGTTCGGGTTTATTTTATGACCAAGGTTCCGCCGTCTAAGAGTGATGCATGCCCGTGTTACAAAGAGTCACCTAAAGGGAGTTAAACTCATCGCTAATGATGAGCTTTGGAGCAGGTGCCTTAAAGGTCAGTGGGGGGCCAAATGCAATAATCAGAGAGGAGGTATCCATGAAAACCCTGGAAGCGGGAACCACCCCAAGAGCGGCCACTAACGGCCGTCACCGTCACACTGAATAAATTAAGTGGAGATACTCAGTGATAAATTGGACAGCAAATACTTAAATTTTTAATTGGAAAAACGCTTTATAGTAGGTCATAGAGATTCATATTTATTTCTTTAAAATATAACCTTATCTACACAATAAACTTATCTACAAAGATATTTTACAATATATATTTTTGCTTAATACATGCAACGCTTCAAAGCGAGCCTTCCATTCAAAAAATCGTACATAAAAAAGGAATATATTGAAATAAACTAAATAGATTTACTTAGGTTGATCAAGTATTTACATAGTCTCCAATATATATATTTTTTACTGTTTCGGTTATTGACATGCCTTCGCAACGAATTTTTTCCTATAATACAAAAAAGATCCTCGGTAAATAAAATTTCAGTGCAAGTAATGGGCCGGTTTTTAGTATTTTTACATAGTCAATAGTTGCTATATTTACAAACGAGCGTCTCTGCCACTACAGCACTAAAGTAAATAAAAATAACAACAACAAAAACATGAACAACAAGTTTGTCATTTTCCCAAGAAAAACGACTTAGGTTTCTAGGAAACTGCCTACCTACCCCTCCCCTAAGCCAGCATTTTGCCCTAAGTGAGGCGTTCGTGTTAACGTCGAGTCAGGGGAGGGGTAGGTGGGCAGTTTCCTAGACATCTCCGACGATGTCAGTCGCGGTGATTAGACAAATGCAATTTTGCAGTTATCTCACTCTAAAAAGCCTGGCCAATTAAAAATTTCGCAAATAACCTGAGTCGAACTTCCCCGTGAATAGATTGCGATATGTTCTGTTAGTATATACCGTAAATGGCCTAATAAACGACCACTTCCAAATAAACGCCTCTTATCTAATAAACACCCCCTCCACATGGGTAAAATTTTATTAGACGCCCCTCTCTAATAAACGCTCACTGTCTAATAGACGAGAGAATTAGTCCAAAATACTGGGAATTAGCAAAAAAGGAGCAAAATCATTCAATTCATTCACTTTCTTGCTTGATTAACAAGGCTTGGCGTATTTTATCTTGTTCTACGTCAAGTTTAAAGTAAGGATAGACTAACGATGACAACACAATAACAATGAGCGAGGATTCTGGCATTAATGCTGGGATTTCAAAGAGCGATATGGATCTCTAGACGGCCTAGATGTATCAATTGAAGAAGAGGATATTCCGCTATCTTTAAACTCTCCTGATAATTTAGCCGAAAGTATATTAGTTTTTTTGAGATTGTTACAGTAATGATACGCCTCCTTCTTTTAAACGCCCTCGCTTGGACCCCTAAAATTAAATAGACGCCCCGGGTGTTTATGAGGTCATTTATGGTATATATGTTTTGCATTTTTTTTTCACAGGCACTTAACTGGGAAATTTTGACGTGCTCTTTGTAATGAGATATAAATGTAAATTATATTCCCCATCAGCCTTCTTGTTTCATTTCTTGTCTTGTAAAACGTAGAAAGCAATAATGGCCGAATTTTTACGAATGCATGACCAGCGCTCACGAGAAACCCAAGAATACTTAATCGGAAATTACAACAAATACAAAGAACACAAAGTTGCGTACAAAGTTCTCTGAAACACGACAACAGGTTTTAATGCGGACGATAGCTTGCAAATTCAAGAGATCTTTCAAAGTCAAGTGTTTCGTTCTTTTTTACACGTAAATTCTACATTCCGAGTCATTATTAATTCACTTGTTTTTTCATCACGACTCATTATCTATTTTTAGATGATAATTTGATGTCCTTTGATTATTACAAGTAGATCGCCATTTAAGGATCATGAAATTTTACCTTGTGCTATGTCAATAGCTCACTTGGAGTTTACACTTTTGGAAAACCATCATTCATAACAGCGCGGTTTTAATTTCATTTTAACTTTAAACTATCAATTAAACATGACCAACAATATCTTAATATATTTTAATATCTGGCTACTCTAAAATCAAAACTTATGGGCAGCGGTTTTCAACTAAGCACTCGAAGTACCGCGTTGAGTTTAGAGTTGCATTGCTAAGGCATGATTAGCTAAAAAGATTGGCCAATTCACCAGCCAATCAGAGCTGAGGTGTAATCAACAAGTCTCGACTTTTTGACTCCAGTGTGATAAATTACACACCTTGCGACCAGAGCTTTCCTTTTCTCCTCTTCTTGATCGAGCAAGGGAGAAATGTCTGAACAGCCTTTGAAGTCAACGCAGTCCTCACTTCTAGACTTGTCAATCTTGTTTTCTCTCGTCAAACTGGTTTTCGAGTGCAAGCATTCCGTTTAATGAGAAACCGATGGTCACAACTGAGCCCGCTATAACAGCGCATGGCTATTGGGCCTGGGTTTCGAAACTGTATCCTAGCAACATTCAGCGCATGCTCAACAAAGATCTAACTCGATTCACGAGCACTCCAAAATCGAGCACATGGAAGAAAGACTGTTGGCAAGATGGATTTACCGAAATTAATAAAAAACCTCCCTCACATGTAATTCAAAATAACTTATCAGCTAAACTCATGTATAAGAATCACCCGAAATAGGAATACCTCTGCAGGTTAACTGTCTCAATGTACCTTCAATAAAGTTATCACCTGGCTTACTCTTTGTTCTCTACATTCTGCTACCCCTCAGCGCTTATTCGTTGCTCCATCTTTTCTGTTTCCAGTGGATATGGATTACTTCAATGGAGCTGCTCCTGTTCATTGTGGTGACGTTTATCAGTCGACTCCTCTGATAATATTGTCAAGAAATGATTCATTTCATAGATGTTGATGTTTTCTGCTACAAAAGCTTTATATCTGCGCTAAAATTGGTATCTATGCCTCGCAGTGCTAAATGTCCAAAGGACTGACTGACTGTCAAGAACTCGTAGAAACGACTGAGTGTTCGTGATTTCTCACTTCTTGACTGTCTCTAATAACGATGGTAGAACTTCTTGGCTGTTTGCGTCAGGGATTGGTTACAGCGCATGATCTACCCTGTCTGTATTCAACTGACGGGAATAAGTACACATCCCTCTCTTGCCTGTCAGCAACACTGTTTCCTTAATGTCATAAACACGTCGTCACAGCGGAGTTTTGAACGAAGTGGTAACTAAGAAGCTCGTCTGCCGAGGGCCTCTGTCTTGAGTTCCTATCAAAACGGAGATGAACACGCAATTTAAGCACACGATGGCCTCTTACGTAACTCAACTACATTCTCCATCCTATTAAGTCCACCCCATTGGTAAAGGAATTCCTTTATACTCATTCTTACAGGGACATCAATGACACCAACACTACACCAGCCTGGGTCAAATGCCGTTTATGAAACAAGCCAGTATACAGTTGTGTGCTTAGTGTCCTCGAGGTGATTTTCTTATGTTACTGACTTTTCACCATGCTTTCCAGACTTTCCCGGTCAGGAAAATTGCTGGATATATCTCAAGACCTTTTCAAGAATTCAAGACTCCGTACGAACCCTGACTTGAGGAAATCGTGGCGCTAACAAGCCCATGAAGATGTTCATTAACAAATGAGAAAATGGGAAGGTTTGCAACAAAAAAGGTATCCTTCAGCCTCGCTTTTATTTTAAGACCAGGACACTAAGCAAACAACTATAAAAAAAGACTATTAATAGTTGGATGCCATTGCATGACTGTGCTATTTACAAACCTTGAAGTTGCCAAGTGGAGCGCAGAAATTCTTAAAATATCCAGAAAAATTCCTGTCTATAATTAACTGTTATTGCTGTAGCATTACGTTGCTTTTGAAAAAGAAAACTTTCTTTACTTTTACTGCTACAATCATAACGATACTTATGGGGCTAACTTGGGAGGCACGTTGACAAACTTCCATAATTTTCCCTTTCGCTAAGTAAATGGACAGTACACGCCACTGCACACGCGCACTTGATTGTTTTTTTTTTTTCACTGCTGGCAAAAATTCTCGAAATAAAAAAACTTTTGTTTTAATTTTAAAAAGCTAAAAAGATCACAAATTTTTATATAGTTCTGATTAATTGGTAACAGAACTTCGTATCGTCAAATTCGGTCTGTAAGCATACTCGTCATGAAGGACTCCCGCCCGGTGTGATTACAGACCGAATTGGACTCCACTGAGTACTTTACCATTATAAATTGTACTCGTAATTTAAGAGCATCTTAACGGCTTAGTTTTGTTCGACATCCACCACACAAAACTTGGCCATGCCATTCATAACTGGCAATGCCTTTTGTAACTGCATCGTTAGTACAAAAACGTACTTGATAAGAGTTGATTGTATAAACTCCCTGGCATCTTCTGATAAATCAATCGGTAATGCGGGCTCTGTGAGCTGCGTTGCAATCTTAAACAGCGCCGCCATTGGCTCAAATTCTGACCACGGGGGTTTGGTGGTCAACATCTCCACAACAGTGCAGCCAAGACTCCTTTGGGGGAAAGAGACAAAACAAAATTTTTAATTCTTTTAAAGGAAAAGTAATCACCAGGTAGCTTCAAATTTCAACGCCAGGAGTAATTTGCTTTGCTACATGTCAATATGGTGGGTCTAATTCTGTGTAACTGAACGAGAAAAGTACTGTAACCATTTTTGTAAAAGCTTCTCAAAAGTACTTTCATTGTTATGCTGTACAAGGTGGTTCTAGTTTTTAGTTCTGTCACATTCAATAGCGAGGTGGCTGTTAACTTTAAAGTCAGTGTGGCCATTCACGTGAAAGCTACTGAGCAGTACTTTCCTATGGTACTGTTTATTATGCTGTACAAGGTGGTTCTAACTTTTGAGTCTGGATGAAATCCTTAAGTGTGACCATTCAAGTGAAAGCTACTGAGCAGTACTTACATGTACCCGTGGTTAAGGTTTATTATGCTGTAAAAGGTGGTTCTAACTTTTGAGTCTGGATGAAATCCTTAAGTGTGACCATTCAAGTGAAAGCTACTGAGCAGTACTTACATGTACCCGTGGTTAAGGTTTATTATGCTGTAAAAGGTGGTTCTAACTTTTGAGTCTGTGGATGAAATCCTAAAGTGTGACCATTCAAATAAAAGCTACTGAGCAGTACTTTTTCTGTGGTACTGTTTATTATGCTGTGCAAGGTGGTTCAGACTTTTGAGTCTTTGGATGAAATCCTATGGTGTGACCATTCAATTGAAAAACACTGAGCAGTACTTTCCTGTGGTACTGTTTATTATGCTGTACAAGGTGGCTCTAACTTTTGAGTCTGTGGTTGAAATCCTTAAGTGTAACCATTCAAATAAAAGCTACTGAGCAGTACTTTCCTGTGGTACTGTACAAGGTGGTTCTAACTTTTGATTCTGTGGATGAAATCCTTAAGTGTGACCATTCAAATGAAAGCTACTGAGCAGTGCTTTCCTATGGTACAGTCCATTATGCAGTATAAGGTGGTTCTAACTTTTGATTCTGTGGATAAAATCCTTGTGTGTAACTATTCAAATGAAACTGAACTACTAAGTTCGCGAATTCCTTCGTGTTTCTGTTTATTACGCTCTACAAGATGGTTCTAGAAGTATAAAAAGTGTGACCAAAACTGAACTTACCAGATATCCGCCTTCCTTCCATACCCCTCGCCATTAATGACCTCTGGTGCCATCCAGTAAGGTGTTCCATGAACAGATCGGAACCCTGTTTTACTACGAATTGTCTGCAGAGAAAAGGAACAAAAGTCCTTATTAAAGCAGTGTCATATATAGCCAAGTCATTTTTAAGCCCATTTATGGAGCCCCACAAACATTACAATTCCGTAATTTCCATCTTTAAACGTTAGTGCGTTTTTTCCCCCAAATTCTCGGACGCTTATGTACATCAAAAAGGTTGTACCTCACTGGTTTAATAATTTCAGCCTTTTTACTCCCATTTTGTAAAATGCTCAAACAATTACTAGAAAGCAGTGCAAGTGCTGCCCAAGACGGTTTCAGACCCCATGGATTTACAGAAGAATACAACCTACATTTGATCATTTACATAAAAACACATACTTAATACTTATTGATCATTCTAACCTTTGAGTTGGCGGAATAAATCCTGGGGTGTGGACGTTTAGATGAAATTTACCGCGCATACTTTCCGACACTAAATCGGCTATAATCCTCGCTGTTCACACAGAATGAATTCTGTTTTTAATCGAGTTTCAAGTTTCGTTGATTGGGTAACGCGCCAAAAGTGACACAAATACAAAACAGCCCATTAAAACTTTCGATTTTACCTGTAGTCTTTTCGAAGCTCCAAAGTCTGCCAGTTTTACATTGCCACGAAGATCTCTGAGTATGTTTGCTCCTTCAAAGATGAAAAGTATGACAACCATAAGAAATGGACATATTCCTTAAATCACATGTTATCTGAATTTTTCAGTCTACGTCTACTCTGTACTAAAGGCCAACTCTCCTCAACGGCTACTCATTTTCGTCTCGGTGGAAATTCTATACATTCACCCCTGGTTTAACCTCTCTCTAAGGACGACTGCAACGGCCACTTAAGTGGTTCCAATTGCCAAAATACCCTCTTGGAACAGGGGTCTTTTTTGCATGAGCATGCGCGACCGCTGACTTGTCAAAGAGCACTAACAAAGAGCACGCGACCAGTGACAGCGACCGTGCTGCATAGTCATAGGAACCAAATTGTTCACTTTGAATGCTTGCTTGAGATTGAAATGGTAGCAGGAACTTAGGAAAGAACTTCGTTGTACAAAATAAGTAAAGATCTGTTGATTTAAAGTGGAGACTGATGCGCTGAACGAGGTGAAAGAGCAAGTTTCTCAAGGATGTCTGACACGAACATGGCTGCTTGTTGTTGTTTGGCGCTCGACTCGTGTCTTGATTCCCCTTTAAGAACCGCAAAGTTTGGCATAGAATGCATTGCTGATGCGTAGCTACTGAGCAAAATGTTCTTTATTTAATGTTTGTCTATAAATCGGATGTAAATCAGTTTCTCGATGCCGTAGAGGATTTCTGACAATTATTTGTTAATAGCTGATTTAGCCATATTTCGGGAGTGGATTAATAACGATCAGCGGGCGACTACCACGCCGTTTTCAGTTGGAATAGAAAGTTTTTGCCTTAAGTATTTTAGTGATACAAAGTTTGTTTATAGGAAAATTGTAGAACTTCTTGTTTTTGCGTGGACTAATATTGTAACGCATCTTTTGCAGGAATTTGCTTTTAGCCAGAACTTAAATGTTCTAATGATTTTTAACTTTTGGTCGGCATCACATGTTTACTGTACTTCTTGGGAAACCTAACCGTATGTTTCATCAAAATCGGTCACAAGATTGGACTTTAATTTCGGTCCTATTGAATGCAGTTTTGACTGTGTCTCATTGATATTCATTTTTTTTATTGTTCGAGACATACAGAGTGACTACCACCAACATCTCACCAGGTGACTAATCTACGTCTCGTGTGCTCTTAATTTTGTAGCTTTAAAGTGCTGGGAAAATTGTAGAACATATATTAATTCACTGCTGAACTGAACATCGGCTTTCGCGCACTCTGAACCCACTCGCTGAAATTTGCTTTGTTTTTTTTCTAATATTTCTCTTCCTTTCCGATTTCAAAACAAAGAAAATTGAAAGTGTTTACTTGCATCAACAAACTGTTTCTGCACTTTGTTTAGACTTTGATGAGGTCAGCGCAATCCTCCAGGCACTACATACACGCGCGCTGTTGTCCAGGTCAAGTGGGGAGATGAAATTTGATAGTAGCTCGTGTATGTTTAAGCTTGTCTACTTCGCTTTTGTTAAGACCATGTTAGAGTTTTTTTTGCAAACTACACATTTTGTTAAATCACGAGCACATTCGCCAAGACCAACGAGCAAAATAATCGCTATGATAGCTTTGAGACGCGCCATTTTGATGAAGGCAAACCCTGTGGTGAGCCGCCCCATGCACATCGCTTGTTCAGCGGTCGCGCATGCTCATGCAAAAAAGACCCCTGTTCCCTCTTGGTAACGGTTATTTAAAAGCAAACCATGATAACGTTTTACCTTTAATGTCTCTGTGTACTATAAGAGCTGTGTGTAAAAAAGACACTCCTTCAAGAATTTGTCTTGTATACTTTCTTGTTAAGCTCTCATTGAGGGCTCCATGTTGTTTTATATGGTCATGCACAGATCCCTGTGGAAAAGCGAAGCCAAAAGGCAGACGACATTAACATTACTAAATGCTTCATTGTACAATTGGAAAATACATCCTCTTATTTAACGCCCTTTTCAAAAATACTTGTTTTATAAGCCTGCAATTTACAGAAACAACATGAAATGTAGCTCTAGCTAAGAGTTTCTGCACAAAAGCGTCAGTTTAACCGAGTTAAGGTAAAACCTATTTAGCAGTACTATTATACTTTCTCTTCTAAAATTACATTCGGGATACAATGTCTTAAGTTGCTTTCGCACTACTTGTGACCTTAAATCGCATGGGAAAACGAAAAAAATCTTGCAACCTCTCCCACATAGCTTTGCTCTGCCCGCACAACCGGACTGTATCTTGTGAAAAATCAAACGTAGTTTATTCGCGGCCATAGGCAAGAATTGAAGAATTTGCGATATAACGAAAGCCATTTTTTAAAACATGAATCGAGAAAAGTTTCAGCGTTCTGTACGAACATATAACATCTGCTACATGTAACGCAACCGTTACTTTTGACTTAAAAGGCAAAATTATTATCTAGAATGAATCATGACCACTTCAACTTAAAAAATCATACCCCGGGTAAGTATTCCATGAAGATATATACATGAAGATCTGTCTGTTCTGTTCCATAGTACAGAACTATTCTTTCATGTTGAAGATTCTTCAAAAGATCGATTTCTGCTTCAAGGGCGTTTACTTCCTGCAAACGTGGTAAGCAAGGCGTAGTTAGAGGTCGACTATTCAGAGAAAACGTCGGTTTTTCTCAGGGATAGAAAAGCAAGCGAAACGAGGGAGTGCGCGTGAAAATCGCCACCCACGAGAAACGCGACTTTCACCTTTCCTCCGCGTGTCACCTTCCTCGCGGTTGGCAATCTTAACGTGCGCTCGTGTAGTTTGCTCGCTCTGATATAACTGAAGAAAACGTGGGACCACCCGCAGTCTATGCGCAGTGTTCTTAAAACATGGAGCGACATTACATAATCCACGGTAAATAGTGTTATTTAAAATTACAATACAATCAAGGTTTTAAACTAGTACATATCCAAGAAGGAAGTATAAGTTTATTTAAGCGTTGATGCACCTTTTGAGTTGCTGTATTTAAAAGTCCCACTTCGACTTGTTTGACGGCTAATTCACTTCCTGTATCATGATCATGACACAGGTATACCTTAAAAAAAGATATCAATAAATTTTGTTACATAGCTGGAAATTTTTCCCAACAGTGCGCGCCCTCTGCCTCATTTGTTACTTTGAGGTCACATGACATCTATGAATGGGATTGTTTCCCGCCAAAATCTCTGGGCGGGCAACATAACAAAATCTATGACGTCAGAGGGTAACATTGCACTGTTACCCGCCGACGTTTACCGACGACTGCCGCTACGAGGATTAATGAATTTCCAGCTTCAAAATTTCCAGCTATATAACAAATCACTTAAAGACTGGTCCGTCGGGAGACAGTTAATTTTGATTCCCGAAAATATCAATGTTACCCGAGGAACATTGAGATTCTCAGGAAACAAAATTAACTGTCTCCCGACGGACCAGTCATTAAGTGTTTATTGTGAAAGGTTTGAACCCAGGAGTCATTTCAAAAGTAGGTTGAGTTTGACCGTCCGGGTGAACGTAGTCCTGAATAGGACTGTTGTTGTTGACAGTGACTACAACAACGGTCCTATTCAGGACTACGTTCACCCGGATGATCAAACTCAACCTACCTTTTAAGTGTCTATTACTGAGCAACCTGCGGTCATGTTTTTTTCAAGTTGAACATCACCCAGCAGGCACGATGTAGCCCTGGAACTAAAATCCTACATGAAGAAATGTTTGCTGGCCAGCTATTGGTCAGCACTGGACAAGAACTCACGACAATGAAGTTACAAACCTACCCCACCAACAGTAGCCTGCGAAAACAGCCATTTTGCGAAACGTTCCCAGCGGCGAGGAGCAACGAGAAACGGCTGTTTTTGCAAGCTACACCAACAGCCCATGCTGCTTCGCACAGAATTATAATATCGGTGCTTACAATGAGAGTATCCACACTCACTCCATGGAAGGTAGTTAGAAATTTTTGTGGGAGCAAAAGCGTGTTATCTCTGGAGGGGGAAAGGAAGCTTAGCAAAAGCCCTCGGATAATTTTGGGGCAATCTAATTTTGTCCTATATGAGTGCAGTCCTGGCTGTGTTTCGCATTTAAGTCTCCCAACTTTTTTTTTATTGTTTCGACGCCCTTTCAGCTGCCTCCCCCCCGACATTACTTTATGAGGGCTTTCGGCCGGGGACTGGTATCTATTATGTAGCTCAAGTGTTACCCAATCCCCTCGCACTATCAACCTTCCCCGACGGACGCACCATAAACGCACCATCAGTTTGTACTTCGAGGTCACATGACATCTATATGTAACCATGAAAATGTTTTCCGCCAAAATCTTTGAGCGGATCTATGACGTCAGTGGGTAACAGTTATACAAGTTTACTGCTATCCCTCATGGTGACCAAACAGGACACAGGTTACAGCTTGCTCATGATAGCTTACACCTTACCTGTCCAAACGCTCCAGCTCCAAGGAGCTTTCCTTTTGTCCAGTTTTCAGGAACTTGAGGTACTGTGGAAAGAATACCAAGGAATAAAATGTTCATGAATATTGCTAATGAAAAAGCAAACTTAAGAGAGAGTCAAACACAAGGAAATAAACGGAGTAGTTTCCACATTTGTACCTCACCTCATCAAACATTCATGAAGAGAAAACAGAGAAAATCACTACAGTAAAGAAAACATGCATAACGGATACAAATAGAGACGTGATGACGTCACAAAAACTAAATTTGTAAAAATTAATTATGGGGTAGATCCAGAAAGGACAAGACGAAAAATGTCCACTTGCTAAAAATCAGCCTGTTGGTGCAAATTGTGGGGATATAAGCACCGTTATGTGACAAGGATTTGTATAGAGTCATCAGAACATAACGGTGCTTATATCGCGGCACCAATTTGCACTAACAGGCTGATTTTTAACAAGCTTGTTCTTTCTGAATATGCCAACCAACCCCATAATTTCACAAATTTTAGTTTTTGTGACGTCACACTTCTCTATTTGGCACTTTAGAAACGAAAAGGGAACTGGAGCCAAAGTGCGACCCGCAATTGGCTGATGTTTAACAAGCTTGCGAAATTTAACTTGGCCCAGTTTCTTTCTCGTTTCTAGAGTGGCTAATTACCATGAAATCTGGGAATTACACCTTTAAATTTCTTCAAGAGTTACATGTGTATCGATCATATGAGAAGCTAAACCAAACAGTTGACTAATATTCAGACACGTCGACGTTGGCTAAAAACACTCGGTCGCCGCTTCTTTTAAGGAACCATTGCACGCAGTCTTAGAGTATTACATGTAGGGATAGTCCTGATTAGCTGGTATGCTGGACTGTTTACTCGGATTAGGTAAAGCAGTTAGACGTACTTTCAATTTAATTTCACGACAGTTAATCGCGTTCGTCAGAGCGCATTCTAATCTGGTGTTCCTATGGCACAAAGGCAGAAATTTTCGAGCTATCACGGGCGACTGCCGATTAGCCGCCCCTATTAACTGGTTTTATCAGGGGCATCTCGGCCGCAAGGAGCTGGACTCCTTTGGACTCGTTTTCGTTTCCTTTAGTCTCGTTTTCGTGCAGATGTCATGCTCATGCTCAATGATTTTTACTAGTTTTGTCATCAGAATCCTTTTACCTTTTGGTTCCACCGCAGACATATCTTTTAGCCTCTGTACAGCAGCCTCGAGCTCAGATTCTCGTCTTGGTCGTCTGCTTCCCACATTATCAATGTCTGCCAACAGACCACTACTGCTACTACTGCTACTCGAAGGGCTTAGTTGTTGGTCTGTTCTCATTGAGGGCGGAATGGGCTTGCGAGAATTTTGAGTTCCATTGTATATCTGGTTTCCTGGAAAACAATTGGGGTACACACAGTTTACATGGGAAAACCAGAAATTCTGTTACAAAAATTAAATGGTTTGTGCCATTCCGTTAAAGCCTCAAAAAACAATTATGGGCTGCGATTTGCAGCGATGCAATTTTTCATTCTTTTTAGCCTGTCCAGTTGATTAAGACATACTTTGTAGCGGATCGTTCTCCCACAATGTCAAATTTATAGTTTTATTTTTATGCACAAGATTTCCAACCGCATGATTTGTGTTTAATGGTAAGTACCCTTAGGGCTTATTCATTTGCCCATCCTGTAGACCACATTGTTTTATTGTGTTACTTATGGTTACGTTGTACCAATGAAATACACGGAGGTTTATAACTTTTGAATCTGTGGATGAAATTGTTAAGTAAGACCACTGAGATGAAACCTACTGAACTGGACTTTCCTGTGGTATTGTTTATTATGCTGTACAAGCTGGTATTACCTTTTGAAAGTGTGGATGAAATCCTATGGTATGACCATTCAAATAATTATTAAGCTGTATAAGGTGGCTCTAACTTTTGAGTCTGTGGATCAGGGTGCAAAGAAAATCATTTTTACAGCTTGCCATTCGGGCAAGCTGAAGCTAGCATTTACTAGCCCAGACGTCATTTCAACTAGCCCCAAAAACTTTTTGTTCTTCTGTTATTCAGATTCCTCATAAAACATCAGTTGCCCGTCGGGCAAGTTAAAAACAGAATTCACTAGCCCGATAGCAAAATCCACTAGTCCCGGGCTATCGGACACTACTTTCTTTGCATGCTGTCAGGATGAAATCCGTAAGTGTGACCACTGAGATGAAAGCTACTGAACAGTACTATCCTGTGGTGCCGTTTATTATGCTATACAAGGTGGTCCACTCTAACTTTTGAGTCTGTGCATAAACTCCTATGGTGAAACCATTCAAATAAAACGTTACGAGCAGTACTTTCCCATGATGCTGTATATTATACATGCACTTTACAAGGTGGTTCAAACTTTTAAGTATGTGGATGAAATCCTAAAGTGTGACCAAACACATTTTAAAAATAATAGATTCATTTTCTTACCATCATGGAATTCCGCATTCGAACTTCCAATAGTATGGCTCCTTCTTCTGGGATATGTGTGTGCTTTTGAATCAATCAAGTCCTCTTCTATAATGACAAAAAAAGGCAATGCGTAAGGTGCATGCAAAACCCTTCTATTCTAAGGTTTACAAGAGTAAACCTGAAGCAACCTTACTTTACGTTGGAAGCTCCAAATAGTAATCATCAAACTAGCACATCTAAGGCCCACGATGCACTCATTTTACCGGCCTCAATCAGTTCTCTGTTTTATGGGTAATTAAACTTACTTAAAGCTGCATGGGAAGATATGAAGTCAAAACAAGGATTTGAGGTCAATCTGGGGAACTTGGGACCTCTAACACAGTAGGCCGCGGATCAACTAACTGTGCCAATCTTAACTTTGTGCCACAGTAATTAATTTTTGTGGATTGGATAAACGATCTGAATTTCTATTATTTCCTACAATTCACTGTGGGAAAACCAGAGTTGATAACCACTTGATCATTTTCTAAACAACGTTCCCACGAGTTCTTTCTATAGACTGATAGTAATTATTCTAGTACTTTCCAACATGTAAATAGGACATTCAACGTCATTTTTGATTCTTTTAAGTCTCACTGCCTAACTAATGCCAGTATCAACAGAATGTGCCGCAGCATTACTATCTTTTAGATACCCTAGTATTAGACTCTTAAAACTGTTGCGGCCTTTACCTGATGAAAACATTCCTGTTGTGAGGACTAATGAACTGTTTGATGCAGACCTTGTTGAAGTATGGAATGACTGTAACTCTCCACCACTAAAAGAAAAAAAGCATCTTCAACTCCCAACATAGCCTGTGTGGCAGACCTAGGGTAATCTAACCCGGCGGGTTAGTAACGTCTGTGAAGCAGCACCAAGACTCTTTTTCTGGGTCCCCAACGGAGTCAAAGAATAACCTGAAGTGTGTTTGAAATTTCCCTTCAACCTGATTGGCCAATGAAACAAGGCCAACCATAGCATGTACTCAAATCCTGGTAAATAGAGTGGGGGACCCTGAACAAAGATTTTGGCACTGGCTCGCAGAGATACGTAACAAGTGGTTTAGTTTCATCTGTGGCACAGCTGGCTACTCCCAACATTTACCAAAATCACAAAGTTCAAAGTTCAGACTCTTTACTGCACTGTAAAATTAAGTAATGGTCCAGATAAGAAGGAAAGGACCAAAACACAGTGAACACGTCAGAATGCAAAAAGGTGCTAACTTTGTGCCAACCAACCTGTCCACAGAAAATGATGATCCTTTCCAAGATCCCTCAGAACTTGGACTGGAATGCACCCTGACCTGAAAGGAATAAATTTGACACCTCCATATATTACAACTCTTTTTGGCAATGATATTATGCAAATGCATGCAGAACATTGAATATCACTTGCAAATTCATAATAATGTTACTATATCCTTTAAATTTATGTCCAAGCACAATATTTTGCTCTCAAGAAATCAATTATTAAGAAAACAAAAAAATTAATATGGAAAATATAGGGTTATCGATATTGAGTAAACAGACTATCGTACCTGACTGTGAGAAAGTGGATCAAACCATGCACTATGTCTTGGCATTCTTGGCAAAACCTGCCGATATTATTGTATAGACAATTTATTAAATTTCAGCAATGTATAGTTCTAGAAACTATCCATACCTCCACCGTGGAGTGCAAAAGAAATTCTGAGGGGAGGGGGTCCAAAAGGAGGCAATTTCCAAGGGGGGTGGGGTGGCTTCTCAAGGTCTTTTCTCTGGGGGCTCCAAGATTGGTGAGTTATTAGAAACTACCAGCTGAGCCTCTGTTGAGCAAGCTACAGTGTACCAGTTATTTCACTTTCAAAAGAAGACTTAAATGTTTTTGTTGATGATCTTTGTTTAATGGGGATACCCAACCAAGTTAGAAAAAAATCACAGAAATTCCAGGGGGGTGGAAATTCAAGGGGATGGGGGGTCTAAAGCACAAGTGCCCTGCATGTATGCGGGTGTATGGATATTTTTTGGAACTACTCACTTTCAAGATAAACTCGTTGATGTTTTCCTTTCATTCAAGTCTTAAAAGAAAATTTTTCAACCCCACCTTTATATTATGTATTTATTATGTGTGTAAGAAATACACAACAAACCAAAATAAAAATAATAATGATACATTCATGTATTGTAGTACACTGTACCTTATTTTAGGAAATTAACACAACTTAAATAACTGCAAATTCAGTGGAAAAGGACTTTCAATTAAGAAAATTAACCCGAAAGAGAGGGTAACATTTCAAAATGAACGAAATTAATATGACACAAGGAGTCAATTAATCTGATACAATATTCCATGTTATACATACCACATGATCTTGACTTTCTGGAATAAATTCTCCCTCGCCCTTTACAAGTATAAGGAAAAGAAAAAAGAAGAAAAAATAATTACCTAATGGTAATTACCTTGTGGCATTGACAAAACATTTTCAGGAAGGTATGGGGAACAAACAGTGTATTTTATACTGTGGTTATTTTTCTTAGTTCAAAAACTTTTTAAAACAGTTTGATTTTTGTTTTCCTTTGCTTCAGAGTCCGTTAACATTATCTTCGACCCAAGACAAATGTTAAACAAGACAAAATAGTGAACCAAATGTGCATGTGAATACAACGTTTGCTCTGCTACATTGTATTAATGGCTTCATAAACTGGTTAAACCATCTGGTTTTCAAGTTACAGGTTTTGCTTTTTGCTAGGACTCTACACCTGTAAAGTGTAACCTACTGCTTAAAAACTGTCACAATTAATTATACTTCATGCACCTACTTTACAATAGTACTTATGTTTAGTAGATCATTAAAAATTATTATTTGAGTTATGCATTATGTGCAAGGTCACCTTAGACACAGTGACATTCCAGTATTAATTTTTATAAATTAATGCAAACTCAACAACATTGAATTTTATGCTTACAATGTACAATGTGAGTACAATATTATTAAAATTTATTTAGCTGTGGTTGGGCTTCCTGTGCAATTCTAAACCTGTAAAATACTACTAGTCAGTTGGCAGATTGGAGGTGGCAGAGTGACCCCTTTGCTCCTCAATGTGATCCACAGGACACCCAACCTCAGAATATTAGTACCAGTTCAAATGCCGACAAAGCCCTAGTGTAGCTTGACAGCTTTTCACCTTGAAGAAAACAGTCAATAAAACCTTACCCTGACCATATGAAAAGGCTGCATAGGGATCTGGTCATGATGAAATCCAGGAGGAGGTGAATTACGCCCTGTGGTGTTGATGCTACTTGATGACATGTACTGGATGTAATTGTATCTGGAAAGACTCGGAGTATTGGGTGGATCCACTGCCATGTATGCAATATGCGCTATCTCATCAGGTGTGGACTGTGACCTGGAAAGATGCCTTTATTTTTTGTTAATTAGCAAGTTACTCCACATCAAAACCTGGTTTTCATTGATACTGATTTGTATCAAAAATTCTAGACAATCATCGATTTCACTGGTTGCTTACAATTCCAGATTTTCCCACTGATCATGCCCATAAATTCATAGACGTCCATGATCATGTGGGATAGTGAAATTAAAAGCATGCTCAACAGCCTCTTTTTCCTGTTACCATCCCTAAAATACAGTATGACACTCAAAGTTTCTGGAATGTCGGCAATACCCTAAAGCTTGATACCACAGGAATCCCAACCACAGAATATCAATATGCCAACAAAGCCCTATTGCTTGGCTACTGTCTCCCCATTCACAAATCAAACCATCAACTGGGACACATGGATTTTCCACCATATCTATAAACTCTGGGATGGTCAGGATAGGGTGAAATTCTCAATCATTTGAGTTTTTCCTGACATACACTGTATGAATACCAGGTTACATGTATACACTGTAGGAAGACATTTTCTACAGTCATCTTACAAATCAAAGCCTGTGCAGTTTAAAATAAACGCAAACTGTATAATAGGGAGTTTTCAAGGACCAACTTTTTTTTTTTTTGACAGGTTGAGAGGGGAGAGGGAGTTGGGCAGGGCTGTCAATAAAGGCCAGTAGCCAGCTAAACCCACTGGCTAGTTAGCCATCCTTAGCTGGCTACTTTCAGTTCCTGCTACCATAACTGCTCACAAAAAATAAGCACTATCGAATAACTATTATTTGTAAAGCATCCGTTTCCAAGTTTTGAATGATATTGAATGCATAATTAAAAAGGTTTAGATCTGTGAAACGTTTGAACTGTGCGATGTTGTGGAACACCTGGGACATTTTGACGACATTGTTCCCAGTCTTGCATGTACATGTATTCTGACGAAACAACATGGTGTCTGTGGTGGAAAATACATCTTGAAAAACTCTGGAAATGGCATTCCTGAGACTCTAAATTTCAAAATGTCCCTAGATGCTTCGGCCCTCAAGAACTTGTCCCCTTGGTGTGAGGTCCAAAGCCACCTACTTTTCAGTAGCAGCCTGCTACTTAAAAACTTTTTGACAGCCCTGGTTGGGTGATTTGGTTTGAGCAAAAAATAATATTCTATATCAACAGTTCTTTTCCTTACCTGTTTCCTAAGAAGCCATATCTTGTGGGCTGCCCCCTTTTCTGTGGTTTCCGACAAGAAAAAACAAAAAAAAGGCATTTACCTTCATCACACAACAACAACAATCACATATCACTGACAGAAAAAAAATATTACATGAAGAAGAGCAGAATTTTTCTTGATAATCAGGATTAGCTGGCTAAAAAAACGGCTACTTGGAGGTTTGAGGTGTCTACTTTTTGGGAAAAAAGGGTAAAGTGAGAGTGATAGCTTGAAATTACCTACAGTACTCAGTTACCAAACCACCTACTTTCACATCCTGGCTGTCTACTTTAAACTTTAATGAGAACCCTAGGTGGAGAAGGGAAGCCCCACATTGTAGGCCACACATAATAATAAACACTCAAGATATTGATCAATATTTTCATAATGCAACTTTCAAGGTACCCTGAGTTAACATTTACATTGTACAAGGCACACATCACAGATAAGATGAGTTCTTATTTGAAGTACACTAGCTGTAGTTTACATGAACAGTGTTCTCACAAGGATTTTGCCTGGGGACTCCCAGGGCCCCCTCTGTTGAGAACAGGGGACCTGTAAGAACCCTTTAGGGGAACAAAGGTATAAGCTGAGCCCCCACTCCAAATGATCTGTTACGTGAAGAATCTACCTGATCCAATATGGCAGACGGGGTGTTTGTGATTCGATAACGATGCATGCACCAATCTAGGACCAATGAAAGTTAGGGAAACAAATTTTAAGACTTTGAATGTTTTGATATCATGTTTTTTTATTCATATGACCAAGCCAAATGCTGGGGTGTTAGGTTCACCATTAAAACTACTTAACTGTAGATGTTCTAAAGTCTGTTTGACTCGTAGCATGCCCCTGCGCCCTAGAGGGTGCATCTTCTTCTTCTTTATGCACCATCACAGATTTTCTTGTGGGAATCCCACAAGGCCACTGCCTGGTGAGAACACTGCATGTAATCAAAATCCAATCACTTACATAAAATGGCTTGCTAGCAATTCCAAAGAAAGACCCAACCTTTGGATTACTGGGAGGCAACATTGAGGAATTTGTTTTCATGCTGTGGTGTCCAGCATTCTCAGTGACACCATTGGGTAAAGACAAGAGTATTCTTAAACTTGTGAGGTGTTGGCTTCTGTCCAAAATCTCAATGGCCTGATCAAGATCTGCCTGGCTTAAAATAGGAATTGCATTTGCAATCTGTAAAAGAAAAACATGATGTATCATTAATAATTAATCCAGTCCTCCCAACAATAACAGCTTACACTACAGTCGACAAAATTGTCTCCCATTTTTGCCTTCTGATGTTGCAGCTTCTGTTCACTTGAAACAGTTGTGACATCATAATTACTGAGACTGAAATTTGATTACAATAATGAATGACACATATTTCCAACCAATCAGAGGCACTCAATACTGAGATCTGGGTAGTGGCACATCATCAGTATGGAATTTCTGCACTTGTTTCTCAGATGTCACTTCGTGGGGAAACCAGAGTGTTGTCATGAAATGTCGGCTTTTTTCTCAGGTTATCCCACATGCAAAGACAAGCATTAAGAGATTCAGCAATAGTTACGGTGATGATGAATACATGAGAACATTGAAAGGCAATAGTTAATAAGCAAAAAACCTCACTGCATGCACACCACTCTTTCTGGTACATGTCCTTGCACCCAATACACCACAAAAATTAATGTACATATTATTTGCAAAATAATAAAACTGTGTGCTCCCTAAGAATTTGACTCATTATAAATTTTCACCTACAACACTACAAGTGGAATTTAAATAGTGTTCAAAGCTTGAATCAGTGTTTCTTCACTTTATTAAAGCCTGAAAGGTGAACAGCACTGCTGGCCACTATAAGCATCCCACTTTACATTAACCAAGACTTGGTCTAATTGTATAAATAGACAAAGAGCTTATTGGTATCATAAAATTAATGCCACTTACAATAACGTATATGTTACTAGTAGAATACTGGGTTTAAAAAAATTGACTGACTGGAGCCATTTGAGATCAATGAGAATAACCCATCACAATCAGTTGTTCATCACGTGTTCTACAATTTTTACACATTTTTTGGCACAATTACTTTCCAAAAACTACCGGAGCATACATGCCATAATTATTTTATAAAACTTACTATGAGTAACATGTACAGTCTGTACCTCATTTCCAACATAGTTCATAGTCAATTCCTGTCCATAAGCTGTCTTCACCTTTACAAGCAGCTCTGACAAAATAACAGGCCTTGGAATTGGGATTATCCTAAGGAAATTAGCCAGATGATAAATTAACTTAAACAGTGTACCAATTTATTAATGGAAATTGATATCAATTATAGTTATTTAAATCACATCAAACTCATGGTAACAAGATTAACGCTGGATTCATTTTTGTAGCTTATGGATAATTAAAGCCATTGCATCTGCCAGTTACATGTAGAATTGTTTACTGTCCTTAAGCTCAAAGACAGCAGGCAAGCAGTGGACAAAATTAATCATCCAGCTACACATGTATGCTGCAAGTATTAATTGCCAACAGAAATAATGAATTTTGCAATGCTGACAGGGCAACCATTAGATAAACCTACAGTGTAGGAAATACAGATAAAAAATAGGCTGGTAAAAATAATACTGATAAAAAATTATGATTTATCACTATAATTGTATTGATATTATTATTACTGATAGAATATGCAAGAGTTGACAACACTGAGAAAAGGAAACAGGAAAAAACAAAAAAACAGAACAAAACAAAATAGACCACACTGACAAAAAAAGGCACCACAACAAAACAATGGAACAGACTGTGCTGGCAGTGAAGCAACACATTAAACAACTTGATGAAGAATAATGGTGTACTTGCTAAAAATAATATTTTCCAAAGACAAACAAACAAACACACACACACACAAAAGACTGGCCAGATTACATAATTAATTATTATTATTATAAAAGTCCCCACAAAAAAGGAACCAGGGCTCAAAGTGCTGGGAAAACCCCTGCCCTTGTCACCTAGAAGAGTTCACATTTTCAAACATTCACATGACTGAAAAAATAAACAAATAGAATTGATCCTAATGCATCCTCACCTTTTCTCTCCTCGAAATTCAAATTTGATGCGCACTGTATTTGACTGCAATAAGTAATAATTGTTTACATTAACATCCAATAGTTTTCATGTAAATGAAAAGCCACGCGATTCTCTTCAATTTCACTACCTGTAATAGTAAAATTCTACCCTTTTAATTCTCACATGCATGCAAAGAAATGATATGGAAGGTGGATGTTAAAACCACAAACTACTGTAGGTGCTAACAACTTGAAACCAAGAGCTCCGTCAAACTAAACAGCTCAAAATAATATTTGAGAAGATTAAAAGATAATGATTGACTTTGTACAAATCACATGACAAACAAGAGATTGGTCATGAATGAGTCATAGAAACATTGGAGAAATGAAATGCATCACTCATGGCCAATTTTCAAGTTCAAAATATTATTGTTAACATACAAAATCCCTGTTACAATAAAATTATTGTAACAGGGATTTTGTGGTGATGTCACTGGTACAATTATTGTACCAGTGACATCACCTCATTGGTTCCTCAAAGAGAAAAATTAATGCTCCATTTACTTTGACCCAATTGTCACCAGAGATTTTTTTCTTTTTTTACTTTGCTGGGCATCAAAGACAATGGTGAGCAGGAATGTTTTTTAAGGATTTACCACTCTGGGTAGTGGAAAAGATTTTCTGCATTTTCCCTTGTACATGTATGTTTGACTGAATAGCACTTGATCTCTTCCCTTTGCACAAGCCAGAAGGGGCATCCAAGTTGTTTATGGCTATTAAAACTGACTGATGGATCACAAGTGGTACAGGAAAGAATGATGTGGCTGTGCATGGGCAGTTACGAGCTGTAGTGTGCATGAATGTGCCAGCTCTTAAGCAATTCCCCACCTGAATTGCCCTTCATCGCATGTGCAGATCTACTTCCCACTTCCCTTCTATTTCACATGTGCATCATCAGTTTTGACTATCAAGGACAATGTTAATTTGTCATTCAACTTGACTTGTAAAGGGGGAAGAGATTCTTTCAAAACACGCTAAAACGAGCACGATTCAGTCAGGGAGGCTGGAGAAAAGGCTAAAAACCATCATAAATATGACTCTGATGAAAATCTTGTTCCACTATCCACCTACATTGTCTTTCATCTATATAAATAAAGCTAATCCTAAGATCCTAATAAAAGCTAAAGTTGCCAAAAACTTCTCCCACTGAAATGAAGCCTAGTTAATGCCCGGCAAAAGAAAAAAAGAGAAAGACGAGGGGGAAAGAAAGTGGAAAGTAAAAGTCTAGTCTTCTGTGTCACTATTAAACCCACAAACTATCTCAAATTTGCTTTCTGCACGTACCTGAACTTTGGAAGATGATATGGTACAGAAGGCAGTTAATTGACTTGAGTTCTTAACCACATTTTGGCACATTATAGCCAGACACAGTGACCAGGAAATAAGCTCAACTAGCTTCAAAAGGTGATTTTGCAAAATTGATAGCAAATTGGTAAACCTGTAACTGACATTAATCCTACATGCATACTGTACAGTAAAGGAAATGATGACAAAAGATAAATTTAAAACAAATTCTTGTCAGTATTAGTGACACAAGAAAATATATGGAGAAAGGTGTTGAGAATAATGTACACATGTAGATTGTACGTGACTGAAATGCTGACAAACATCAGTTAGAGTGAAAAGAGAAATCCTATTGTCAAGAATCTCTCTCTAAAGGACACTCAAGTAACTTAACACCCTCTCTCTCGCAAGACCCAAATCAAAACATTGTGCTATGCAATTGTCGTTGCATGCTACACAATTCCTGCAATGCAGAATGCAATTCTCGTAGGGCTTGATGCCATAAAAACTGCAAGTGTCATGGCTAAAGTTCTTGCACCATTTGAAGAATCCATTGTGAAAGCTTTTTGGTGACTAACACAAAAAAATTAAATTTAAGAACTGCAACCTGTAGCTACATGTATGTGATTCTTTGCCGCATGGCAAGAGTCGCATAGCGCTATTCATGAAACATAAAGAATGGCTGAGTAGTACTGTAAAAAAATTAAACAGGGACACCTCTCTGAGATTAACACTAATGACTGGCTGCCATAAAGACATAATTCTTTACTGCTGTTATAACAGAAGCTACAGCATGTTTCAGAGGTCAAACTTCACGTGTGCCAAATCTAATGCCTAATAAATTATAAGAAAAAATTATACAGTTTCTGAGTCAATTAGCACTGCTTTAGCCCAAACAGAGGTTTGACATCTCAAACAAAAAACTCTAACCTTATTTTCTAGCATCATAAAATTGTTGTGCAGCCTGTGTGTCTGCGATCTTGATGAATCACTCCCAGGACTTAGATACCCACTTTCAAGATCATCATCTGAAGGAAAAGTAGTGGTCAACTAAAAGTTAACAACAAATCCTAAACTTCACTTATTGGTGTTTCTATAAGGCTCTAAAAACATGAAATTATTGGAATTAAGGTAGCTTGTACAAGTTTTCTCAAAGGGAAGTCCATTGTGCACATGCATCCCACTCCAATTTGTACGCACAGGATACAGAAAACAAATATGGTGGCGTGCGGCTGTTTTTGTGCAAGTTTTAATACTTTCATAAGTAGGTTGAGTATGATCGTCCGGGAGAACGTAGTCCTGAATAGGACTGTTGTTAGTGACAGTGACTGACGTTTCAATCATCTGTGCAGTAGTCATCTTCAGAGTCAAGGTGTGTTGTATCAGGTCAGTTGATGATATTAAACTCTGGTTATTGACCTGATTGCTCAATTAAGTCGCTGTTATTGGTCATCTGTCAGTTAAGCTCTGAAATTTGGGTGCATACATTTAAATGTACCACTGTTCAACATGTTGAGTCCAAAAATTAATCAGTGTGATCATTAAGTACAATTTGTATGTATTAAAGTACTTTTAACAAATTCAGTGGTGTCAATAGCTTTTAAACATTTGCTTAACTTTACAATAATTTTTATGTGTCTAGTTTTATTTCATATCTATTTCCAAAAATTACTTATCAAAAAGCTACAGTTAAGCTGCAATTAAATAAAATAATTAAGAGGGAAAGACATAGAGCCCAGACATCACATGGTTAAATTCTCAGAAATAACTCAGAACCCACATAATATTATACAGTTTCGTATCCTGCAAAAAATAATAATCTCAGCTGAGAAAAGGTGATTGTTTTTTAGGGATCAAGGATTAGAAGAGACTAAATTTTAAAAGAAAAAAATTATTTAAATTTCTGAACGGAAGTTGTTCAGCTTTGCTTTAATTAAAAAGAGGAGAGTAAGTTGAGCGTATACTATTACCATTGACCTTTGGGAAGCAAATTTTTACTCTCTCATGAATAAATGCTGTCCAGAATATGCTAGCAAAGTTGTGTCAGCCGGCTGTACCCCATATTACAAGAATATCTATTTTATCATTGATACATATGGTTGTCGAATCGGTTGTTTAGAATTTTGTCCTAATATGCTGCCAAAGTCTTCCATCGCGTGCCAAAAAAACCTTTTTGGCAAATTTAGCCCTCAATCTCCATGTAAATAATCATTCGTGCCAGAATCCCAATGACATAAAATTTTTAGGCAAATTATTATAATTTGCTTGCCGAGAACAACTCACCTATAAGAAACGTTTTTGCCTAATATGGAAGCAAAATCCTCGCTCCGGAACAGAATTTTTTAATCGAAGTCACAGAGATCTGTCGAGTGGTGATTTCTCTTGTGTTTACACAATTTATACAAACAACGATAAAAATGCATTGGTACAACTTTACGAAACAGAACATTCCAGTTTAAAAGCTTTTCAATCTTGAGCTCCAAATACATGTACTGTTATTTACAGCGTAGCAGAAGACAAAACTTCGTTCGCACGTTTATACATGTATAGAATCAGAGAACATGAAGAAATAAAAATTGCTCCTGTTTCGACATTTTAGGATTAAAGAAACACTGTGATCTCACAAGAGAACATGTACATGTTTAAAACTAGCCATTTTATACCTTCAAGAGCTAAAGTCTTACGCCAAACTGTGCGAAATCACTTAATAAGAAAAGGACTCGGCGGGCAGCTCCATTCATTATAAATTTGCTGCACATTCGATCGCCGTTGACAAAATAAAAATATTGTACATTTGACAACAATGATTTCTAAATTTTCCATTTTTTTTAACCACAGTACATACGTACAAGCAAAAACAGCGATCGGTCAGAGTAGTTTAATTTGTGTAAGCGGTTTTTAATAATAAGCTTAAGACTAATTTGGACCTTTGCAAAAAAAAAAAAGGGAAATTTCGACATGCATATATTCTAGCTACGTGGAGGAAGCGTGCAGATATTATATCGAGAAACTACAAATGTCTGCTACTGCTGTTGGAAATAAATGTCACAACATCAAAACGCAAAACGTTTCTTGTTAAAAATACAGAACGCGTGAGGATATTTTTATGTTGAGGTCTGTAAGACGGCTTAAATTTGGCAGGATCAAGTAAATTTTTTCCTCACATTCAAAACGGAAATCATAAATGCAACACGCGCAAGAATCTGTGAATTGAATCGCCGCGTTTTTAATATCAGAGAGAGTGAGAGACAAGATCATGACATGGCTGGTTGCAGAAAGTACAGAATGGTCAGAAGTTTCTTCTTCCAAAGGGTTAAAAATTATAGTTGAAATTTCAGACAGAAGGTTAAGCTTTCATTCAATCAAAAGGTTTAGGTTAATGTCTTCCCGCATGTCTTAAAATTAAAACATTCGCCGTAATTTCTATAAGCCACACAATTGTCAGACACTCACCCATCTCAAAACGACCTTTCCCACTGCGACTGTAGTTTATTCGCAGTAAACTTCCCGATGTTTTCAAGACGTTCGGCACACTTCACTGCACATAAGCTCGCAATCTACTTCATTGGATATAATATTCTTCACAACTTGTCCGGTATCCGCTGTATCCTGTATGCGTGAGCAAATTCACAATTCGAAGTAAGCGCTGTAATTGATAGTTTTTCTCCCATTCTTTCGAAGATAACAGATATTGTTCAGAATTTTGCAGCGAGATATTTTTAAGATCACTTCACAAAAGTATACACAAACCGAAAATGAAAATCATACCTTTCCAGACAAACAACAGGAGAAAGATGTGTAGACCTTTCCAGACGTTTTCAAAAGCGACACATAAGTACTTTTAGGAGCGAAAGGTCATAAAATTCCGTACTTCAAGTCTTCAAGGCCGCAATCAGCAGATAAGAGCATTGTGTCCAAGTAATTGCTGTCGGCAATAATATAAGGAATCCTTAGCTTTACCGTGGGAAAACATAGTCGCCTTGGTCGCGCTGAATATTCAAGATTCGTCGGATAGGAGAAATCGAACACGCACTCGTGCCAGTCTTTGTCAGTCAGATCTCCGGGCGGATCTCGTCAATGGATCGTATTAGTCCGGAAGATTCTCGGGCAGGCCCCAGAGATCACCAGCTACAGCCTACGTGCCACTACTTCCGCCAAGGGCTGATAGCTGGGGCAAAGGAAAGTCTAAAACGGGCGGGAAAAAAATGCGCGAAGAAAGTAAAGAAGCTCTTTTAGTCTTCCTCCCGTTTTTAGATTTCCTTCAAGCCATTTTTGACATTTTTTCCCGCCCGTTTAGACTTTCCCTCGCCCCCACTATCTGTCCCTAGGTCTCCGATGATGATAAACTTCATGAGGGGTTTTAGAAAGGAGCTTATATCCGAGGGGGTTTATAACTGTAATAGTAAAAGCGCTTCGAAACAAGCTACAGCAGTGCTGATCAATCAATCAAGGGTAAATCGTTTCGACGATTAAATAATTTAAAAGACAGATCGGATAACCTAGCTTAATGCAACCATGATGAAGCAAAAGATAAAATCGCGAATTGCTAAGCCTTAGCTTCTTCACAACTTGCATTATACAGATTAGGCTCGATTTTCGCCGTCTCCCTGGTCCGGTCTTTGCGGGCTCATTTTCCCGAACAGCGGCTGGTAATCGAGCCTATACACAGATTTGTGTTTCTTGCTTTACACCGATAATCAAATGGCCATGCATCAGCTCGGAAACCACATGGAAAAGTAGGAGAAATACACAACTTAAGAGAGGTTAACAGATTTTTGTTTAAATCCTTTCACATTCGTATATATTCTACAGAAACAGGAGCCGATGGGCTCCTGACAGAAACAACTGTTTTTCTCCCATACAAAACCCTTATATTTTGAACGTTACGCAGGAGAACCGATTGTAATATTTCGAACGTGGTCGACCTGTGCTTGATGAAGAGGTGGAGGGTTTCTATCTAGTCCGGATCTCTTGATGAGGGTGTGAATCTCGTTACTATGGTGATATGTGTATCAGTGAAGTATCCCCGCGTTTTTTTTTTTCTTTCGCGCGCTGGACGGTCTCAAAAGAGAAGATAGACTATGAACAGGATTTGTTTGAATTAGTAGTCTAGCTGCTGTGATAGGCGCAGAGGTTTTTGGCGCTCAGAATGAATTCACAAATAAGTTGAAAGCAACAAAATAACAAAAAACCTTTATTAATAAATAAATAAAATTACAAAAGTATTGCCCGCAGTTAGCAAGGCTATTCGAGGCGGGACAATGCGTGCAAAATATAAGAAATAAAGAATAAGGCTATTAACTAAGGAAAGTTTGCAGTTAGTTACAAATAAATCAAATAAAAATCGTAATATGGATGTGGACTAGATAACTGACTAAAGGAAAAAGAATTAAACAAATAAATTGTAAAAGTAGAAACTAATAAGCAAGAACTTATATTTCGACATTTTTGGCTAATTCAGTACCTTTTTAATTAAGGTGGGCGTATTAATATAGTCATCTTCTGAATTCAGAAAAAGTAATTTGCGGAGTGTTTTTTTGAACTTATTCTTTGGGAGTTGTCGAATGTTACAGGGTATCTCATTCCACAGCTTAGCCCCAACGCGAAAGAAAGACAGTTTATATAATTCTAGATCGGAACTGTTAAAATAAAAATTTCCTGAAGCCGATGCTCTTTTATTGTAGTAGTGGCAGCTACTTGTTTCTTGAAAAAGATTTAAAATGTCAGAAGGTACCATCATATTGTTATGGACATCATACATAAGATGTGATATAACAACACTGCCACCTGGGTTGAGAAAAGGCCCCTGATTAAGTGAAGCAATACGTCACCAAAACTAAGGGCCCCTTTTGATTTCACCACGAAGTTCTTTCCTTTGAGCCAATTTTATGACGCCCATTTGTCAACAAGGCGGCAGTCTGGCCGAAGTTGTGGTCTGAGAAACTTCCCACCCACCTCTCCCTAACCCAAATATCTACCCTAAGTGAGTTAATGCTAACCGACAATGAATAAACTGCTCCAAAATTCTTATATATTAAGTGGTGAATTGTGTAATAATTTCACGATATCTGTTTTATGCATCGAGTGCGGTCGTGTTTAACTGAATCGATTTAGTTTAAAGAAAATTGTGTACAATTAATTTATGCCATGTACCTACTGGTGCTCCAAACTATATGTAAAATACCAAAATGCTCAAAAATTGGTTGTAGGCTAACGTGAAATTGATTCACAAATAATCATTTATACCAAGTAAAAGCCAGATGCGGTCTGAATCGATCTGAAACTTGAACTACGATACGTTGCTAAATCAGTACGTTTACAATGCAAACTAGCGCGCACTTACGCACGATTGAGTTAAGATCAGATATTCAGTGGAGTACCAAGCTCGAAATATGAGCGTCGACACCGAGTTAAAACTCAGTTCGAAAATATAAGGATCTTTAAGGGGAAAACAATTCAATGACTGTTCCTGAAACCTACAAATAATATGACCGAGATATGAATTTAAAAAAATAAACACCCATGGCGATTTATGGGTTTGAATGCATGGACGAGCAAACCGGATCTACTGAAACCAAGAAAATGGCCATAAATCGGTTCGGCGAAAACACGCGAAGAATAACTAGCACACAACTTCTGTAGGGTAAGTCCTTTTTAATATAAATCTCTTTGATATATTTAGTTTTCGTAAACAATCATTTTTCCCGATAAAAAATCCTTCTTTATAGCCTTAATTCCTGCTGAAGGATAGACAACTGTGCCCACGCTCATAATATTTCGAGCTTGGGCTACCTATGGTATTAATATTCAGCTATAGTGAGTATTTTATCTAATTCGACGCTATGCCTCTGGGCTTCTTAGTAATAACTAGATAAGCACTTAAAAGTGATTAGGTATTCGGGATAAGACTGGTCATCTTGGAATACCACAAAGACAGTCGGATCATCAGTAGAGTTCACGACTGAGTCATAGAGAAGTTCGCCTTTGTTGGGGTCTATCGGAGGTGGTGTCTTCATACATTCTTTTCCAGTTGCATATTTGCCAGATAGTACCTTTGCGAGAAACATGCAGCATTCACCTTTAGAGTTCGGCGGCTTTGAGAATGAGAGAGAGTAAGAAGCTTCGGTTGCAAAATACACGCCTTCTCCATAACTAACTCCTATAAGAAATAGAATGAACTTGTACTCAGTAAAGATGAAATGTTCGTGCGTAAGAAAATTTTGGTAGACCGTCAGTATGAATAACATTTTGATGCAGCTTCTTTAGTTAAAAACCATATCAAGATCTCCCGGCATCATATCGAGATTTCCTTTGTTTGAAAGACACAACTCTCAACTCCATGGATAATTCGACCACCCAGGTACCTATATCTCTCTGGCCTCAAACAAAACCCAATGAAACAAGTAGTAGGAAAAAATATCACTCTTGGACAAGATATGACCCACCAATCGTTTTTTAAAAAGAAAAATCATATAACTTTCATTTTCATAAAAACGATGTCACCTGTCCTCTAAGTGCAAATGGCCTATCCAGAAGCAAAATACCATAAATTCTCTATAAAGCCCCCCTCCCTATTAAATCTCATCACAACTCTAAAACTTCATGCGGAATGATCCGATATGGAATTTATTCACAAGCTTGAAGTCTGAATTTGTTAAACGATCTTCGATTTCATGACCTCCAACTTTATGTTCCTGAGCTTTTCCCCCTTACATTCAGGTTTTCTAGAGAAATGATACCATCGTCTTCACTAAATTAATTAAACAAAACGTGCTTGCATTACCCCTTGGGGGCTTAATGTTTCGTTTTTTAATTCGATTGCTTGCATCAGCGGTCTCCTTTAATTTGAACAAATACCTTCCTATCTTTCAGATGGTTCTCATTCACTTTTCTTTTAGCTGATATACTCCTATTTTCTTCAGAAACATCTCAAATCGCAAGTGATTATAGCAGCATCCCATATGACGTACTTTTAGTCCAGTCATAGCCCACAATCTTCATACACATTAGCCATAATTGTCGATTCAACAGTTTCTGTGGTTCTTTTCTTCCTAACCCTACCATTACTTTTTGTATGACAGACCGACATGAACACTTTAGGCCGTAGCCAGGAAGAAACTACAACCGAGGCGAACACACGGTCCGTTGTACGAAATCAGCCGTATGAAATCTTCTAATATTATCAGTCTGATAAAAAAAATAAAAATCGACAGTATTTGGTAAAATTTTACCGAGGCGAGTGCCTCGGTTCGCCTCATACTGGCTTACGCTAGAATAGAATATTATACATTTTTTTTAGAAAGTAATAAATCTAATTACAAAGAAAAAAAGGGGAAAAAAAGAGAGAAACCTAAGAGGTTGCTGCCCTTGAGCCTTAGTTCAAGTTATTTCTCTCAGGGGCAGTGTTTGAAGGGAGCCCATTTCTCTCTAAGGAAGCGCCTACATTAATGTTATCGAAAGCTACCTATTTTTAAGGAGGAACTGGTGTAGTCTTACCATTACTTCCACAGAAGCTCCGGTTAAATCCGTGAGCACAGATGTCCTTCACATTGTGATATCCTGTTCCATGAAACAGATAACTTTCGTTTTTGTGGTTTCCATTCTTCTCCGCCATGCTTTGCTTTTTCATCGTATAGGAACGGTATATTGGTGGGTTCTGGACCCTCTGAATACTTATGAGACAGACCTTTAAATCAAAGGGAAAAAATGGGGTGCAAAGTTTAGGCCAATGATTTGAGAACGAATTCGCCCTTTGTATACGCTGAGACTACCGACAACTTTAAAACATTGCAAATCACCGACTGACCAGGACTCTAATTTCAATGGCAGTATGGACGCAAAACCCTGTATGTAATTCAGTTAATACATACCTTTTCGTTCGCCATAGATTGCATAAACATGCACTCAACTCCCTGGTACTCGGACGACTTTTCCTCAAGAAGGACTAGATGAAGCCTCTTTTCCCGTCCTTTTTGATCCAGGGGATGGCTATCCCACTCAGGGGGAAGGGGAATAACTAAATCAAAGAAAAGAAAGTGTAATTTCCTATGACTGTTTACATCAGGGGGGGATCCAGGATTTTTTTAGGAGGGGGTGCACTCGTCTCTTGCTCTACTTCAACACCAATAAACCACATAGTTTTTTTTTGCAGAATACCAGTTGTATTAGAAAACCGCAGGTCATCTCGGGGGGGGGGGGGGGGGTGCGCACCCCCTGCACCCTCCCCCTAGATCCGCCCCTGTACATTAACAAACATAATTTCACCTTTCATGGACACGTTACCTATAGCACAGATTTCTGCAGGGCCGAACAACGTAATGTGCCATTCGATGACAGTAGTTCAACGAAAAAGTTCGAACTTGTAAAAGTTACTTGATTCACTGTGATTTTTCTTAATATAATTTTTTTTAATTTACGAAGAGATTTTATTTTCTTTAGATTCTAGATTTATTCAACATTTGTTTACCGAAAATAGACCTTTGCTTAGGGCCCGGAAACGGAGCTAACAGACATATACAAACTGTAAAATCTATAAACTAATAGACACTTGCCTTCTTTCCGAAAGATCTTCTTTACTGCCCCCGTTTTCAGAAACTTGACTTGGTGAAGGTCAAATATAATTTCAGCCTTTAAATGTTTATGCGTGAAAGAGACAGAAGGTTGCTTGGACTGGGACGCTGTTTCTATGTCATAATTCGCCATCATTTCAAATGGTTCGAGTTTCCCACTTACACTCAGGTAACACCACTGAACATTTCGCGACGTCATTTGAGCGCGTTCCAGTTGATGTTCCTCCTTAATCTGATCTTGAACCACTTTGAAAACTTCTCCGTGCATTTTCAGGACATCGGATGGAAATCCTTTTAAGGCGATAGTCCCTGGTCGGGAAAAATCAAGACTAACATCCTCCTCACGCCCCTTTCGCCTCAATTCCTTGATGCACCGTTTGGGTAAACGGTGTATGGCATCTTCGCTAAAGTCAACAGATTGACATTCTTTATTTACACCAGCCTCTAGGGCCGCTATGGCATCTTCACAAACCTCGTGTCGTCGATATACCACCACCTTGTGTCGACAGCCCTCCATTATTCTTTTAGTTCCGATTGCCTCTTCTTCTTTATCGCCTTGAGCCGGGGAGCTGTAGCTTTTACTGGACTCGGAAGTCATCTGTTGGAGAGTACAAGCAAACGCCTCTTCTACTGAATCATCATCGAGGACAACAACTCTTATTTCTCGAACAGTGATGGGAGGGCCCACTGTCATCAAGAAGGAGTAGATTGAACCCAAAACCACTTCTGCCGATTCTTGTGGACTTAAACCTAGCCCACTGCTACCAATCGCAGGAATAGAAATCGACTTCAATTCCATGGAATGGACTTCCTGAAGAGCTGATTGGACACAAGCTTGGAGGTGTTGTTTGTTTCCTGATTGTACGACCATGTGAACAATCCATTTGGCTGGCAAGTGTCCAGCAGAAGTTCTCAAAACCGTTTTAGACACTTGGGATATAAACGCTGTCAGCTCCTCTTGGACCTCACTACCGCTGGCATCAGCTAGGGCCGCACTCAACACACCGTTTTTCATTTGAAGATCTTCGCCTATAACGCTGATTATGCCCTCTGAGGACTCCTTGGTAATGTCTCCACGTGCTATTTCCACAGCTGTGTCACCTATATAGGCTCTTGTACATCTCGGTCCTGTTAGAATCGGCGCTTCAACTTTGTTACAATGTAAGTGCCTGGTCAAGGGGTTTCCAGGAAGCATAAATCTTTCTCGTTCAGGGTCTTTCTTTATATCCCTAAATTTCTCCTCGAAGGCTAACAACCCAGATTTATCTTCCTTGTGTACAACGAATTTAACCTCTTCTATGGGTGAGTTGGGGTAACTTTTGCTGTGGCTGAGGGCTTCATCCACCATGACCTGAACGGCAATTTCATACGGGAAACGGAGATTACCGGTACCAATGAGTGGTAAAGCAATCGAACACGACCCTAGCTCCAACGCTTTGTCAAAACACTTCCTTACCAACGTCTGAAGAATCTTTAAAAGGAAAAAAAACAACAACAACTACAACAAATTAACGGGTCATTGAAAAGCTCCAAGAAATGATATGACAGTGAGTGCTACTGGTTTTAATGTAAAACTTAGCTAGTCTGACTTAAAACTAAAGAGGCCCTCTTTAGTTTTAAGTCAGACGACTTTCAACACTGTAAAGAGTCGCGTCCATGTCGGTAAACCATCTAAACACTAGGGCCATTTATACGAGGAAAAATAAGACGCGAACTGTATACCATTTATACGAGCATGTCTTATCTAATAAGACGCGTCTTAGCTAAGCCGCGTCTTATTTTAGACGAAATGTGCCGTTTATACGGAAAGTTCGCGTCTTATTTAAGACGCGTCTTATGTAAGACGCGTCTTATTTTTCCTCGTATAAATGGCCCCGCTTCGTCCCAAAGGGTCTCTATAAAAAGAAAAAAGTCGAAATCTCAAAGTTTTTCCTAAAGGATGCAAAACTGAAAAAGGCTTATTCTGTCACTCCTTTTAATGGCAATACAACGAGATTAAAAGAAAATTAGTCTGACCTCAATCATGTCATTCAAAAGAGTGTTAGTTCTTCCTGTTGCCCAACGCGCATGGTACACTATTATGAGGTAAAAACTATAGGAAATATTTTGCTGGTAGTCAGAGTTCCTTACAAATTAATATTAATTTACAGGTTCTGCTAAAACTTAAGAAAATACATTTCTCAGACAACATTATTTTTGCTTGAACTGAAGACGAAAGTAGTAAAGGCCAAGTTAGTTTTGAATTTAGGTTTAGAAAGAAAAGAACCGTACTCTCATATATAAATTACAAATTTGTCTGTTAATTACTAAGTACGGAGCTAAATATATGTCTTAAGCCTAAGTACATCATTGTTTATGCCACTCTACTTGAACGTCGAAAAGAACCATTAATAATCGATGCTGTTAAAGAGCTTTGTATTATTCCTACCTCTTTTTCATCACTTAATCCTTCATCCCAAGGACAACACACACAGAACACCACGTGACGGCATGGCAATTTTCCTACGCTCGACGTATGAACAATTCCCCCTGGTCTCATGATGCTCGTTTCCTTAGGAAGCCCTTCTTTTAAAGCTGGACCAGCGGCCTTGCTCATGGCACGTGCTAGCGTTCCAATTGACAAATTCAAGTTTGAACCGACTGAGCAAACCAGCACATCCGCCTGTTTATAAAAGAAAAATAATTAACAATTATTCCTCGAGTCTGAATGGGCTATTGACTCAGAAGCCATGAGGGCGAGAGGAATCATTGTTTTAGTAAAATCCAATTAGTTGGTCAAAAATATCGAGACAAAACAACTTTAGCTAGCAAAACACGATTCAGCCGCCATTGTTTTGGTTTTCAAAGACGGCACTTTTCGCTACTAGTGGGCTATAACATATAACTTAGAAGTAGATCAACCAATCATAACGCAGCATTGATAATAGACCACTAGTACTTGATATCATGTGCCGAGGGAAACACGGTTAGTTTTGTTTTCCCGAGGGTCTTAATGTTTCGCGAGGGAAATTCGAGGGAACTATTAGTTTGTTCAGTGTAGAGCCACTGAGTTACGTCTCGTGTTTCAAACTAGACAAAACGCACTTCAGTGTGACAAAACGCACTTCAGCGTGTTCCCTTAAAAGTATGAAACGCGTCAGTCACGGTGCGTTTTCACCAGTCGTCACCATATCATATGAAAAGGCTCGTGGATTCCGTAAACAGAAAGACGGTTAATCGAAATCAATACCGAAAAAAACGCATACCTCCTCTTCCTCTATTTTTCCTCTTTTGTAGATTATTCTCTTTCCCTCTAGAGTCCTAATTGTTTCATCATCTTCATCGAAGCCCTCGTTCTCGTTGTCCGTATCGAGGCTGGACGTGTCATCGCTGTCGACTTGTTCATCCAGATGTTCTTCGCAGACTTCTTCAATTTCGATGACACATTTGTTTTCCCGTTCCACAGTCCCGACAAGTTCACCTTTGTTTTTCGCCAGGAAACTCCTCATTCCTGGCAAGGAAATGTAGAAATGCTTTTCGATTATTTCGTCTTGAAAGGCCTTGAACTTGTCCTTGATCTCTTTTACACCTTCAGCTGTCCCCGTGAAGAATAAATCTCCACGTTCGTTCAACGTTACTTTAACTGAAAACTTCGAAAGGTCTTCTTCGAGTTTTGTTATTTCATGCTTGTGAAAGTCGTGGAATAATCTTTTATACGCCGGTGAATCGAATCTAAATTCACCTTCTGTTGCTTTCTTTTCATTTAAAATGTCTCTCATTTTCTTTAAAGCTTTTTCCACATCTTTTTGCAATCCAAATACGTGAAATTCCGTCAATCGTCTCTCACACCGAATTTTTAGGCTCTTTTCCAAATCACGACGAAGATTATCCCATTTCGAAGATACCAGTAACTCGTTATCACTGTCTTTTAAGTCAAGCTTGCCAGTAACAAGTACCTTTCTGGCTAGTTCAAGGCCCTTCACGGTATCTGAGAGAGTTCTCCCCAGAAAGAGAACTGCATTGTTTTTTTCGTCAACATTGAAGGCGCACCCTTCAGCTGTCGCGTCCTTTAATGCATTATTCAGCTTTCTTTTTCCGACTTTTGTCTTCAAAATTTCTATTATTTCTGGAGGACTTGAAAATGAATTTTGGTCGATTTCCTCTAGGCGTTTGCGAAGATAGACTGTGGTGGCAAGCATATGATCTTTGGGAGTCTTCAAGAAAATACTTCTTTTGCTCAAATCGATTTCAGCTTTCACATCTTGATGGACATCTTTCTTAAGCATATGCTCTATTTCAGCATTCTTAAAAAGCTGAAGTTTTTCGTTGGGTATATCTGTCAAAGTTTTTTGTTCAAGTGTTTTATCCAGCTCTGCTTGCGCGATTTCTGCAAGCCGACGTTGAACTTTTTCCTCAAACTTGGGCAAATCTTTTTTGAGGCAGATTAATCTTAACCTTTTCAAATCTTCAAACTTTTTTACTTGGGCAGAAAAACTTGGAAACATCATTTCAATTTGAGGAAGCTGGTCAATGACTGGCTCCCATATATCTTTATCGACTGGAATGTCTCTCACTGCGAAACGCTCAAGGAAGTCAGTTATAATCTCGATACAACGTCTTTCCCATTCATCTTCATCAAAATCTTCATCTGGCTTCTGGCCTCTAGAGCCGTATTTGATAAGAACATACCCATCTTTGTTGGTCAAATTGATGTGTGCATGCTCACGGGATAGTCTGTCTTTGAGTTCTAAACCTTGATTACACTTGCTGGTCACATATTCGATAATATCCATATCCACATCCATGTGAAAATACGGGAGTTCAGACACTAGCATCTCTGCGTCTGGGGCATATCGTGGCCCTTTATCGTCAACGGGTTCTACTGTACCCATAAAAGGGTAGTACCTCTCCACGTGCAAGTGAACTTTATCAGCAAGGAAGTGATCATTCTCTACAATGTTCTTCACACCTTTAGAAAAGAAGAAAGTCGATATTCAATCCGGGGGGGGGAGTACTCCCTTATATGAGCTATATAGCCTGTATGTGCCGCCCCATCAGGCAGGGTTTTTGCGCCGTTTTGGTCTGAAAACGGGTATACACTTTGCCAATTTCGGTCTGCAATCGGGTATGGTTTTCTAGGCAACTACGAGAGTGTATGAACGTACGTCTTTATCGTTTCAATTCCAAATGAGTAAGAAAGAAAGAGAAATATGCGAAATCGAAATGGATTTGAAGAATTTTTTTGTTTGCGCTCTTATCTACGTAATGATAACATAATTTCTGCCAGGCCAGGTCTGAAAACGGGTGTGGAAAATCTGAACATATTTTGGTCTGAAATCGGGTCAGGGTTTGAAGAACCGGGCGGCACACCCCCACCAAGAATTCCCAGGAGTACCCTCCGGTATTTAATTAAGATGAAAATGTACTCTGTACGTGGGTTGTATACACGAAAATGTTTGGCGCCATTTCAAAGCGGTTGACGATTAGGTAATAAACGCAAGAGCAAAATTGTTTTTGTTTTGCTTAGTATTAGAACCTATGGCTTTTTTTGACGTTGGTGTTGCTGTCCCCGCTCTACATCCTATAATTCATAATGACTCAGATCAAGAGCCATAATAGGACGCCTATTATGGCTCTTGCTCAGATGTCAACAAGCAATTAAAAGTCAAACGGTAGTGATCAAGTAACCCTCGGAAAGTTAGGTGATTACTTTCTAACTTTTTCTTACATTTCCCCTTTTAAAATCTGCTATTACTTCCTTGTATTCCGAATTTCTGGAGTAAAGTTATGAAATGAAAGTTTTAATTCTCATCCGCGATGTAAGGCCTGGACCGAAGGACGAACTTTTCATGAGGCGAACCAAACTTAGTAAGTTAAATTCATGAAAAGTTCGACGTCTGGCTCAGTTAAGTTTCTCTAAATGAGTTTAGAGCGTCCAACACGTTCCGGCCAGCCGTCTACTTATCAGACGGATAGAACGTCCAATAAAGATCTCCGGGCGGGGCAAACGTCGATATTCACATACGACGAGCCAAACTAAAAAATTTAAAAATTTGTATGAAATGTATTATTGAACACCCGCTAGCCGGCTAGATTGCTTTTTGGTCTGGTTCAAGAGTGGATTGGTTCGACACATCCTAAGTTCGATCTTTTAAAACTTAATATAGGTCGACCCAAATTAGAGTTTGATTCGTCTCGGGAAAAGTTTGACGTTTCGGCCTAGGCCTAACTCCGGCTTTTTTCCCTAGAAACACTATCACGATCGCCTGCCTTCACTTTACCGACTGTAATTGTTTATAAAACAGTAGGAAAGAGGTTAGTATGAAGAAATTAAAAAAATCTTACTTTTCTCTTTCTTGAAATACAAGATCGCTCTTTGCTCTTTCGCCTTATTTGCTTTGACCTCTGTTGTGTTAGACACCAACTTTTCCACCACACCAAACTTATCAAAGTACTTTTCAATAGTCTCTTGGGGAGTGTCCTCTGGAATTCCTTTCACGAAGATGCTCTTGCACACCGGTGCTCTTTCAATTAACACGAACTCATAGTCCAGCTTCCTATTCTTAGCCTCTTCGCGAATTTTATCATATTTGTAATCTGAAAGAATAAATTGCAATCACAATAAGCTACAAAACCTGAAAAAGTTTATTTTTAAAACTAAATTAACCACATTGGCGTGCGAAGACCATCACAATAACGACGGGGCTGGGCTCCAATTTATATAGTGTGGCCCAGGAACAGACACTAAGGAAGTAGTGGGGTAGGGATGTTTTCCTTTTTTTTATGTGGATTTAATTCACTTTTTAAGTGGTAAAAATTAACGCCGATGACGTCATGGACGAAGAGGACTTACGTGCCATATTCTGAGTAGAGGTAACATGTGGCGGGTCACCCCACCTAACATGTAAACGTGATCACATTTAAATCAGAGATTATATGGACAGGCAGGTTACCCCACCTAAGCGGGTTACCTCACCTACCTGGGGTCCCCCACCTCCATGTAAACAGTTCCTTAGACCCAAGAGACAGCCTTGACATGTTATCATAAAACACAAAACAATAATAATAATAAAAAAACTTAGGAAGGATTAATTGAAACATGCGACGAATAAATGCTCGCAATAAAACCAGACACGTTTCTTTTAAAGTCACAGGAAATCAACTTTATGACCCTTTAATAATTGCAAAAAGAAAAAAATACTTTGTGATTTTAAAGAAATATATATTAAGTAGACCAAAAAAGGCAATCTAGTTGTTTTTTACCTCATGCATTATTTTTTACTTACCCCTCCTCCTCCTCATTTTTTATAGTTGTAAATTCTCTTCGGTTGCGTAGCATTAGAAGAAAATTGATTTCTGTTCGCTATTATTGTAGCTGTTGATTAACTGTGAGATGTTTTGTATGATTTTGTCTCCAGTATTTCTAAATGCAATTGTTGTTTTAATACGTGCTAAGAGGTATTTGTATTCTGGTATAAATATGGCTGTTTAGTATGCGAGTCATTCTCAGTCGTTACGCTTCCTTTTCTGCGTGTAATTTAAATTTTATATATATTTAGGATTTATTTAGATCAGTTGATTGATTTTAAAAATAGCGCTTAACTCTATTGAAGTTTGATCTACGTTCAGTGAATTTATCTATATATATGATGTGTGTATTTTCGTTTATTATTGTTATTTCTTCGGCTTCGTAGGAAGGTCGTGGAGGTTTTTTTGGCTTTGTTCCTTCCCAGGTTTCCTCTATTTTTTTCCCATCTCTCGCGGGGTTTTTTTGTGGGGGTTTTTCCTGGTCTCCGAGCGTCTCTTGTAGTTACGTATCCAAAACTCCGTTAATTTTCCTTGATGTATTCTGGGATATATTCTTAACAATTCTGTTTTTCAGGCACAGTTGGTCTTCAATAAAAAAATCTTCAAATTTCATTCTAAAAATTGTTTATAACTGCATTACGTGACCAGGCACGCCCTATTTCATCAAGAAATCCTTTGGCTCGAAATGCCCACAATGTAGAAAGCAAACCGTTGTCCTTTCGTAGGTCCAAACAGTGGCTACTGATAGTCTTCTTGTAAAAACGATTGGAATGAGACGAAGTCATTTTTTCTTTGTCCTAACGACAATTTTAGTTAGAGGAGGACTGGCACTAGTCAGTGAGTACCAATTGCACCAACAAAGTGTGAAGATTCCAACCATTCCGAGTTGATTTCGTAGACACTTTGTAATGTCAAAGTTTTGATTAAGAGAAACTGGAGCTACACGTTTAGCAAGTGGTGGGAATCGTTGGTTGCAATTTTCGAACAAAAAAGGGCGCGGTCGATCACGTGACCTAGGAATTTGGATTTCTTTTTTCAAGTTTTTTAAAGGTTATTTTACCTATCCATTAATTATTCCTGGGGGTTGTCTTTAACAACGATTTTGGAAAATTTGCATAAAATTCACAGACTTAGAACCAAGACTTAATCTACTTAATGAGTGAGAACACACGTAATGCACGTGAAAGCGAATCAGATGCCAAATGCTAATCAGATGCCAGATCACCAAATACCCGGACTAGAAAGAACGGTTTTGTTAATGGCCAACCAAAAATTGAAATAAAGATTTTTCAGTTTACCTCTATGTCTTTTTTGCTTATTTTATACCAACCAATCAGTGACTTGTTAAAATAAACCATGATATCATCTTACCTGAACAAATTATGGCATCATCATGACCAAGTAGGGACATGATATCACTTTTCTATTTATAGATTATGATTTCAATGCTTTTTGATGACGTCAGCCCCCAGGGTATTCTGACACCATCCTATCTTAATAAGATGCATGACGTCATCGGCGTTCACTAATACCACTCAAAAAGTTAATTAAATCCACAAAAAAAGGAGTAAAACATCTCTACCCCACTACTTAAGGAGAATCACTGCCAAAGGTTGCTATGTCCGGCTTAGTGTCTCTTCCTTTCCTTTTTACGTCCCAGAACAAGCATATCGTGAAGGTGATCATGATGTAAGACGAGGTATTTTCTGGAAGGCCGTAGAAGGTCTGTTAAACCACTGCAGATGCAAAACAAAGGCATTTATTTACCTTCTACTATCCTCAGTTACGTAAAACCTTTGCGTGTTAGTCCGGCCAGGAATCGAACCAGTTTGGAGGTCAGTATGCGCAATCATTCATTGAATAATATTATTATCGCGGTAGTTGGCGGTTGACACGTTGCAAAACAACCTTTCTTGTCACTTTGGTTCCTTCACTGTATTTATTTGAGTTTCATTTTCGATGCTCTTCAAATCTCTTTTAATATAATCTGCAAAATTAATTGCCGTTATTTTTGCGTTTTTCAGGCGAGCGAGGCCAAGCACAGGGCGGGCATGGGCCACCAGACGGGAGGGAGGTGTTAGAAATTATTGCGTCATTGTGACGGGAAAACTCGTCACGTGATCTGAAAACTTAGCTTTGCACAAGAGTCTTAGAACTGTGTGGTCGTTCGGAGATGTTGAGCTGATCAAGTGTGTGGATTGAGTTTAGATCATCGAATTTTTACGTGAATTGATGTCGATGAATCCTTTAAGTGTAGAACAGAGTACAGAATTCTAAAATATGAACATGTGAAGAAATAAGCTTTAATGGAGTGAAGAATTAAAACTACAGAGAACTGATTATATATACAACATTTGGTTACAGGAGGGAAGAAAGGCCAAAAACTGTCTGTGGCGCATACTGACGTTCCACGCCAGCCTCGCGCTTACCCTCGCTCACCTGAAAAACGCAAAAAAATGACGGCAAGTCTGCAGATTATACTAACGCTTTTTTTGCAGGCTACAAAAAGTAAGCATCCCGGAAACTTATCGTTGATAACCTTGAAATCGGCGACCACATACCCACCTGAAATTCGACGATCCAGTGTCACAATGGCCTTTCCTTTTGGCTTAAACCAAAGAATATGTTTGACATCACACTCGCTGATTCTCTCCATGAACATCTTTAAACCATCTTTGGTGGTTATTTTGTTTAAACCCAAAACATAAAGTTTGTTTGGCTCATATCGAGTGTCCAGTATGAATCCTCGAGAAGCTGCATCTGTTCAACAAAATGATAAATTACCTCCTGTCTCTTTTACCAAATACTGTAGCACTCATAGTGGGCTATTTTGTTCAAGTTAACTTAAACGTTTACATGAACGGGTCGTTCAGGTTATAGCAACGGTTTATATCCTGTGAGATTTAACTAGCCTATAAAGGACCACGATACCAAAAATGATGCCTAGGACCTTGCGACACCTCCCCTTTCACGTGGCGCTAATTCATGAAAAGCTTTACGACGGAACCTAACACGGGGCAATTTACTCATCTTGGATATGGAGTTTATCGCCCGGGCCTCCACAACGAGTTACAAAATCACCTGAGCGACGTTGGAAATTAATGTGCGACTATAATATTAGGGGACGGGTTAATATTCACCATTCCCCTGGTTAAAACCTAGTCGCTTGTTTTAAATATTCATAAGACGATTCAGAAATGCACTGAGGCCATAAGGTTCACAACAGAAAAGCCATGCTTTCTCAAAAATTCATCCCGAGGCAGGGATGAGGAGCCAGGGCGGAAAAAAAACCGGCCTCAAACACTTTTTAGGGAGAGAGGAAGGAGGACGAAATTACCCCTTCTTCCACGTGACCGCCTCTGTCCGTCGTTAACTGATCCTCGACCTCTCTGTTCTTCACGACCTCTTCCCCGGCCTTCCGCGTGCGGATCACTCCCAACACCTCTGTAGTAGGTTCCTCGACCTCTTCTACCCCTCGAAAATCCTGATCTTGAACTGTTGCGTGGTTTTATTCCTCCTTTACCTTTTTCTTTTAAAATGACATAAAAAAGAAAAAGAAATTATGGACATTCTTCATGATAAAAATGAACTGTTTTTGAGGACTGAAATTTTAATTCGGCTCACTATTTTTCTTCCTTGTTTTTCACTTTTAATTATTATTTTTTAATAAAATTATTATCCGTTTCAGATTGACTTAAATCCCAAGGCTACTTCTTAATGGCCAGCTAGAGGTGACCAAATTTGGAGGATGTATGCTCTAATGTAACGACTGACGTATTTCATTGGGTCTATTCCGCATCCGCAGCAGTCAGTCAGAAACGAAGCGACGAAAGTTTTCAAGTAGGAAAACCTTTCGTAGCACCTTTTCTCCCGACCTTACTGACTACCCTGGGTCTTTAACCCTAACCGTAGTATTCTCGGGCAGAGCTTTTGCCTTTTCCTAGTCCAGGAATTCTCTGCTCTTCACAAATTCTCGTACCTTCGCTATAGCAATTTTGCCGACATTTTGTCTGAGGTGGCAGTCAGAGCAGCTTACAAAACCCTAATATGCTATGTTTACACTATGCCGGATAGCAGTTTCGTGTGGGTATATTATGAACAACAACGGCACCGAACTGGAACAAGTTGTTCACACACATCGAACATCATCACAGCTCTCAATATTTTTACCTGCTTAAGGAAACATGGCAAATTTAGATTCCCAAGGTAAAATTGATTCTATAGAGCTTCTAAATCAGGAAGAAACACAGATATGGAAGGGTGAAAGCGAATCGGTAAGTTCTCGCCAACATTTATTTTTATTTTCATTTATTTATGCTCTTTATTGTCACCTTTATTTGACAAGCAAGGATTGGATGCTACAGTAACGGTTTGATTGACGTCAAAGAAAAACTCAAAATCCTGAAAAGTTTTTCGACATCGCAGGCCTGGCCGAAATCAAACCTTCATGCCATCACATGTTATGAGGAGAAATAGAACAAATACTGCCTCAAAAACATAGCAATAATACGCAAATACCACTTGAGGGATGACAACTGCGTTATGAAAAATGTCTGCCAGAATAAACATTAAACTAAAACTGCCAAGGAACAGGAAAATGTTTTGAAGAAGAGAATTGTACATAGAAGTAAGTAGGAAAAAAAGCATGTTTTGAGCTTGGAAGGATAATGCAATAATTGTATTATTACTCTTTCAACTCGGCTTCTTATATTGCGATGAATTATTAAGATCTCGTATACATCAGTGTATACGCCTCGTTAAGTAGCAGAACCTTCATATTGGTGATATTAATCAAAGATTGCGGAGTGCATGCAATGATTATGATCCCAGGCTCCCTCTGTCTTAGCAAGTTGGTACTAGGTGATCCCGAAGCTGCATATTTGCATTAGAAGTGAGTTCTGCGTCGAACGCAAGCATACCCAGCTTCATGCAATAATTACTAGTTTTCAAATCACCGATTGCTAGTTATTTATTTCGTGTATTTTCAGGGCATTAGGATTGTGCATGAAAATTTTACCTTTCCCTTCGCTCGAAGGATCTGAATCCCATATGACAACATGGAGGAACTAAGATTATAGTGCTCTAACGAACACTAACCTGCCATATTGGATCCAAGGCGTCAGAGATCTAACGGTCTTCAACCTTTGTATCTGAAGCATGCAGTAATTAGAAAATAAAACAATATAAGATTCAAAAATGTAGAAAAGTGTTAGGTGTGACAATATATCTAACTTCAGTCTTAGCTTCTAGGAATACTAAGCTGCCTACTTTTCCTTCCAACCTCCCTCCTTCCAGTCCTTCGTTCCTTGCTTTGCTCGTTTTTCTTTCCTTTTATACAGCTTCTCTTAGGGCCTGTTTACATGGAGGTGGGCGACCCCAGATGGGTGAGGAAACATGTGGTGGGTTACCCCACCTATCATGTAATCGTGATCAAATTAAAATGAGAGACTATATGAACGGTCCGGTTACCCTACCAAAGCGGGTCACCTCACCTACCTGGGGTCCCCCACCTCCATGTAATCAAGCCCAAACTTGTTCTTGTGTTTTGTAAGACTTTTACGATTTTTTTGTGAATGTAAAGTAACAGATAGTAGCTGCTCACAATGATTTGTCTTCTGCCAACCCCTTTATAATTTTTTTGAGCTGTGAATGCATTAAAAGTGAGCGATCCCCATTCTATAAAGATACACAACGGACGGGCGGTTTTGGAAAGGTAAACGTGAAAACACAATGTTTTAATTTACGTAACGAAAAACTTCTCGTTCATATATCCATTTTTCATGACTCTCCTGTGGTCGGATTAACGAGAGGTTTCACTGTAATTGAATATAATTCATTATCCATTTGGCAAACTGGTCATCTTTGCCATGACTGATCATTCTCCTACATCGACTCCGGGCCTTTGCCGGAGAGCGAAGATTCAAAAGAAAGTGCTTTCGCTTTTAAAATACTCGTTTTTCTGAGCTCTCAGTTTGCAATGCTATGATAAAATCAATATTAGTCAGAGGTATCACCAAGGGGTGCTATATACTACGATCGGTATTACGCTAAAATGTTTTCACATTATATTTTGAAGTGTATCTACGAATACCGAAGAATGATTGCATGAGCATTTCTTCTGATCTGGTATGTTTTATAATGTAACTATGGCTTGAAATATAAAAAGGAAGAACAGAATAACAGATTACTGACTGATCCTAGATTCACCTTTAATAATATTTCGGCACGTAAGCTTATGTTTTAAATAATTCAACATTTATGTGCAAAATTATATTTTAAGGTTAATAAACTTCAAGACTGAACATACCTGTTTTAATTTTCCAGGTGAAAGAAACAACGTGGCGAGCTGATGTTGATTTAACAAGTTTCTTCTGTTCACTCGACTTACCTCTAAACACTAAAGAAACAATTTATCGAAGGCTTGATTAAGCAAACTTTCTGTAGCTGCAAAAATTGAATTTCACTTCTTTTCGCTGAAGTTACTTTCTACTTCCGCCTTCATTCTGGGAAAAAGATATGAAAATGAGGCCCAACCTCGTTCCCAGGACTTTTCCGCAAGAAAAAGTCATGGGGAACTAGACCAAGGAGAAGTTAATTGTCTGCAAGCGTGACGACGTGACGGAAATAACAATTTTAATTTCAGCGCATTTTTTTAAAAAGATTAAAAATTGCAGACAGAAAGAAAGAAAACAAAGAGCAGGAAATGGATCTGGAAATATTAATTAACTGTTAAGCGAACAAGTCAACATTTTGTGTTCCCGTGGAAAAAAACAGAAAAGAAAGAAAGAGAGAAAGAAAATATGAGATCAAGATAACTCGTTTCTTTTGAGGGGCGGACAGTCAGTTTCGATGGACAAACAGTTTTTTTCTTGTGCGCAAATGCTCTACCCGGGGGAAACGGCAAAATAACTCTTTTTTTTTGTTTGTTTGAAAAAGCTACACATCGCAAACGCATGCCATAAATAAACAATACGCCTTTAATAGGCGATATTGGGCTATAGTAATTAAATATTTTCCATACTGAGTGTATAGCTTGTCCAGTAATTACTCCAACCCCTAGAAATAGAGATGCATTTGTAGATCACTGATGAATTATGGCGCGTTCACTTGACAGTTTTCAGAATAAGAATAAGTTATTATATGAACCAGTGTGTTACCAGAACACATGTGTTCTGATATCTATTTTCAGCCAATCAATCAATAAATTTTCAGCTACGTCATTTGTAATCAGTCTTCGCGCCAAACAGAGGTTTTGATCGCCCCTTCGACATCTCTCGTTAAGGGACGGACCATTAGAAACGTTATGGGGGAGGGGGGGGGGGGGGTTGGGGAATTTTCGAGCCGCAGGAATTTTTTCGTTATCAAATTTCTTGTATGATTTTCTTAGGCCACAGCATGAATTTTTTTCTCATTTAATTTTCCCTTGGGATAATATTTTTTTTGTACTTCGCCCGCCCACCCCATTAGTTTCCTAATGGTCCGTCCCTAAGAGAGTGTCCATGAGAGAACCAGGCAGGGGATGACGTAAAAAAGACTATCACCACAATCTCATGAAGCCAAACAAGTTTAACTAAAGTAGAGTCGTCTGTTTAATTTATTTAAAAACTTGATTATTTCTCATATATTTGCTAGATACCAGACAATTGAGATTATTTATCAAATATCACTAATATTGCCTTTTCCATATCTAGCCGATTTTTTGAAAACCAACCCTAACGAAATGTGTAGTCATTTGAGTGAAAAGGCGTCAAAAGGCAGGTTTCTTAACCCCGAGAATCTCCAAAATCACAGTAACGAAGTAAAAGGAAGGGAGAAAAAGAAAGAGCAAGAAGAAGGAAAGGAGGAGAAGAAAAAAAAGCAATGGTTGCAGTCTTAGTTTTTATAATAGCTACTTTGGCTGAAAACAACTGTTCGATGCAAAAGGTCCATTTGGCGACAACGTTATCAAAAATCCGGCTAGATATACAATCATGCAAATCATGTATCTAGGTAATTTCTACGTATATTGTTTAAATCGCTACTGTTACTATTTTAATATCATAAGTGACGAATTACTCCTTAATTTTGGCGCGAAGTTTCAGCGATAATTTGTAATTACAAAATTGCCATGGCAACCTTCCGTACGTCTCAGTGTCAAGATGGCGACGAAGTTTTAAAATGCCGTGAATGAAGATGTCAGGGCACAAAAAGGCGCTTTCGAAAATCTGAACACACAAGAGAACATTATGAAGGATTCTAACAGGTATTTTGACAAAAAAGCCTGAAAAATTCTGAACTGTACAAGCCAAAGTTAAGGTCTAAACATTTGAGAGAGTGGAGTTCTCGATCGATATGATCCAAGATAAACACGTCAAAAATCCAAGATTGCTAACGTAATTCGTCACCCTTGATATTAATAGGTAATCAAATGGTATACTCGTGAAATTAGGGAATAATTTCACTTGTATTTTGTCCAAATCCTAATAATTTCCCTTGCCTAAAGGCTCGGATTTGGACAAAACGCGCGGGTAATTATTCCCCAATTTCACTCGTCACCATTTGATTACACATTCTAAATATACAATATGACAGAATAGTGTTAACCACTTCAGTATACGTATGCTCTTTGCACTATTAAATTGCTTAAAGCCTCTTTAGATTAATGTCGAAAGGATGTTTCAAAGCAAGAAAATCATAATAGCTTATCAGCGGTTTTAAACCATTAACGTGTTATTAGTCTCTTTGCATCGTTCACAGTGAACATTTCCTGATAGGGACCTGCCCACTTAGCAAACACTATCACTAAAGAAGGAGATGAAATCGGTAGCTGATTACCATGAAATTTATGTACATTTATATAGTTTTTTTCTATTGTGGATTGAAGGAAGTCTGATTTGGATCCAGCCATTGACTTTCAAAAGAAATTTCAACACCTAGCGTTAAGACCACACGACGTCAAAAAATTCTTAAATGGCGGTGCGCAGGAAAATCTGAGCGTAAAAAAGCAATGTTTTTATTTATTTGCAAAACATTTAGCGTGTGTTAAATAAGAGTGGAGATTCCCTGTAGTCAACATTTGATTTTTTTTGGCTGGCTGGATCGAAAGTGGTATAGAGCATGATCATCATACAAGTACTAACTTAACGGGGATATCTAGATTTGTAGCTAATCCTGCTATAATTATTCTCATTTCTGAATGCGGCTAAACATTTCACTGAAATCTACTTAGATTAGAGTGTTATCGGTTTTGGTACCCTAATACATTACACCTTCCCAGAATTCCTGTCAACAAAAGAACCAACGCGAGGCTCAGGTGACGATGATAAGAATGTCCACTAGAGACTCGGCCTCTTTTCTTGCTCACTGGCGTGGAATGAGGGAATAATTCAGTAATTATTAGATTCGGGATTCGGCATTCGTATGATCTGAAGAATTATCCAGATCCTCGAGGGCGTTTGTTTAATCTTCCTGGACCGATAACACCCTCTAAGATCTGCATAATCCAATAATTTTAAGTTATTGATAATTCAAAAAAATAATTCTGACATACTTCAAATCATTAAGCTTACCTCGATCGATGTAAAGTTCTGGTCTTCATTTGTCTGTCCCTCGACAAATTCAGATGATAATAGGATGTTTACTTAAGTCTGAGACTTTAGTTTTGGAAGCAAGGAACAACGTTACAAAAAATTAAGAAGCGGATCCCAACAGAGGATCTAATCATCTATAAAATATAAAACAACAGAAAGCAAAGACCCTGGAGAAGAAAGGCGCACCTTTCAAAATATTGGCAAAAAATTATATTCCCAGATGTCAGCCTTCCTTCTTTCTCTAATTTCCAAAGATATTCTTCAAATATCAATTGTCATCCGTTGGGTAGTAATTTCGCTTTTCTACTATATGTTTTTATTTTTGGGCAGAAGTTCGGCTATTTCTTGCAGACAAAACGTGTGAAATTTTCCACAATCATCCCCAGCCCTATGAAGACAACTGAGCTAGCTGAGCTTCCCACAAGGCTTTAGGTTTGCCGTCCCTCTTTTGGCGATAGGCTGAACTATTAGGGAGCTGAAGCAAACACGATTTTGAGGGATGCACGTCAACCGGAAATGGACCTTTTTAATTTAGTCATGGACAGTGGTTTAGCCCAAATTCTCGGCCAAATCGTCTCTATAAGAATAAAGGCACTTAGCGACACATATTTGGTAGCGTAAAGTCATTAAGCTTAGCCATAAGTTGCCGATAAATTCCCAAAAAGTTGCCAATAAAAGTGTCTAAAAGTTGCTATTTTATTTTTAAAGTTTTCGAAAAGTTGCTGAATTCCGAAAAAGTTGCCGAATAGTTGCTATTTTATTTTACTTGTTTGCACTTGAAGTTGGTTTATTGCAGTTTTTACTGACCGGATTCGTCTGGATTTTTTTTCTCTAGCCATTTTAGCTAACTCGGGGTAGCGAAATTTGCCCCCAGCCTTTTAGCTTCCTCAATAGGATTAATCGGGCCTGATGACAGTCCGCCGTCTTGAAAAACGTGTCATGTGATACCACTGAACTCGCGGAAAGGCGTGCAAGCTGGCATTGATGATTGGGCCAGTCCTGGAGTCCACACACTCACACAGTAGTATAAACCAGTTGAATTTAGCTGACGTTTCTTTCGAAAGCTAATAAATGTCGCGAAAAAAGTAAAATGCTAAAAAAAATCAAAAGTTGCCGAAACGTTGCCGAGCAACTTGTGGCTAAGAGTAAAGGTCTCAATTCCAGTTGACGTGCGTCCCCCCAAAACGCCTTTGCTTAAGCTCCCTATTGATGTTCTTTTACCGCGGATATACGTAAGCGTGTACCATATTTGGTCAACGCTAGCTGGTTATTAGCCGGAGAATTTGAGCCAATCAGAAACAGAAAATATTTTGAATAAAATGACCCATCCTCTCTTCAATAGTCAAAAAAGGTGCCCCATCATAGGGGGGACGGGAAACGTGGTCCGTCCGCCATTTTGTCTTTTTGCGACCCTGAAGACGAAGCCCAAATTATCATTGGGTTGCCCAGGCAGCCCAACAATGAATACATGTATTTGAAACTCTAATTATCTATAGGTAGTGCAGGATGATACTCGTTAAAATAACCTCAATTACCAACCACCCGAATGGGCTAATTTAACTACTCTTTACGGTTTCTTGAATGTTATTATGTACTCGGGATAGCAATGGAAATCATTAAAAATCACAAAAATAGTCGGATCGTCCTTTTTGTTGACGACCGAGTCGTAAAGAATTTCTGGTTTGTTGGGATCTATTGGGGGTGGCCTCTTCATTCCTTGATTTCCAGCGGTGTACTTCCCAACAAGCACTCTCGCCAGGTACATGCAGCGTTCACCGTGAGGGCCTGGTTGTGAATATGTCTCCGAGTAACTGGCATCTTTTGCAAAGTAAACACCATCGCCGTAGGCCGTCGCTGCAAACAAACATATCAGAGCGCCATCACTTGGTTTGTAAGTGAGTTTTTGCATAGTAATGAGCTACAAGTACCTGAATTACAAAATTCAATAAAACCTTTTCTCGATGAACTGACTTCCTCTGCGGTTGAGGATGTAAACAATCTCTTCTCTTTCTATTTGGATGATTAATTTAGCCTTTACAGGAATTAATAAACAGCCACTTTGTACCTTTTACACTGGCACTGAGGAACTAGGTTGTAATGACGAATCATGCAATTCAGGCTTCTGGGAGACTGCCAACCTACCCCTCCCCTATGCAAATAATAACACTTAGTTCTCACTTAAGCCTGGTTTTCACTAGCTCATAATCATAAGCATAAGGGCATATACGCACGCGCAGAATGGCATATTTGACTCAATTCTCAATACCAGCTCTCCTCAACCCGATGATAAACAAGATAGCCGACGAAGCGTCTGCCATATTGCTTTTGATATGTTCACATAAGGTCTGGGTCAAAGTGACCTATGATTGGTCCATGGCCTTGTGCTTATGCTTGTGCTTATGTCGACCCAGTTTTCACTAGTTAAAGCTACGACATAAGCACAAGCACAAGCACAAGCACAAGAAGAACGAAGTTGTCCGTTTTTCTTGTTCTTTTGCTTATGCTTATGTCCACCCACTTTCACTTTCTTACACATGTGCTTGTGCTCATGCTTATGCTTATGCACTAGTGAAAACCAGGCTTTAGGGCAAAATGATTGCTTTACTGGAGGGGTAGGTGGGCAGTTTCCCAGAACGGAAACCTAAATTGATCCGTAATGACAACACAAGGGCTTTCTTAAGAGAAGACAGCTCTAAATGCCGCGGCCCATCATTATTTCTTTTACGAATAGAATATAATAACTCCCATTGGGGGGTTTATGTATGACCAACGTCATGTATGGCTTACCGATCAGTCAAACTCTGCCGCTTATTACTTCACTGGTATTGTCATCTAGCTTGTTTTTCTCTTGATCAATCGCTTTGCAGCCATTGGTTGTTTCATGGTCACATGATAGCAACTGAATTCATATGCACCCCGTGTGAGATACAATTAGTGTTCCCCACTTAGAAAAATTACTGCAGTTGAGCACAGAAGTGGTGGAATTTTTTGTCGTTCGTCCGTGTTAATAAGAAGCAGGAAAATTGGGAACTGTGTTTCTGCCTTCATGCTTGTTTTCTGAGCCCTTATGTTGCCACTTAGGAAAGGTTAGTTTTGATCATTTTCTGCTGCTAGCTGAAAAAAGGACACTTTATGCCTGACTCACCATTTTTACCACACAGACTCCTGTTAAATCCCTGCACGTTTATGGGCTTAAAAGATTCGTACTTTGTTCCATGGAAAAGTTCTAGTTGGTTTTCATGGGGGCCGTTTTTCAAATCCATAGTTTGTTTTCTCACAGCGTATGCGTTAAACAGCGACGGGTTTTGAACTCTTTCTATGTTGGTTATGGAGACTTTCCCACGCAGCGACTGAAGAAACTTGTCTTCGACCGTTTTGAACTCTCGGGAGTCCTGTGCAAGGCTGACCAAATGAAGAGTCTCTTCTTTACCGCGCTCGTCTCGAGGCTGGGGGTCCCATTCATCAGGGAGAGGATACATTAATGAAAAACAAATGTCTACTTGTGAGTTAAATAGTTTCTCTCACGGAGCTCACGGTAAAATCATTAGCGGGAGAAAATCAACTACAAAAAGTTAGTAGGCTGAATATCCGCGATGATCACTTTGTTGATTTTTACCTCCATAGTTAACAGTAGAATTTTTTTCAGTTTTATATACTTAATCTATGTTCATTCCCGTTAAGGAACATAGTGAAAAGCCCAATAAATTGCCGGATCTGCACACACACCACCAGTGGCTTGATACATACTCAGAGTTCAAATGGTAATGTATCAAAAAGGCAACGAGGAGGTCACTGATATGCTGAAGTCCTGTCAAAACCTTGAATTCTTTTCAGACCTTTCTAACTTTTGTACGTGCCTACGATGGTCATTCCCTCAGTTAATTTCAAATCTACAATTAATATCGAATTTGTTTTTTTAAACCTCATCTTAAGGGTTCACAATGTTTAAAAAATTTCATCAATCAGTTGAGGAAATCACTTGATATATACATCCGGTAGATTTCGATACACTCTCCCTTTGCTCAACGTTAAGTGGTTACCACCAACAGGGATACACTGTTTTTGTGAACAATACAGTTCGTATATTTGTGACCATTCCAAGAGCTCAAAAAGGCCACGAGTTTGACCAAAGCAGTATTTTCATCCCGAAGTCTTAAATTTTATCACTTTGATGCATTGATCGCTGTCGCCATTTTATTTGGCTATGGACGAAAGTCCATGTTAAATTTAGAATTTAGAATACAGGATTTGAATTCAGTCTAAGGACTGTCGTTTGTAGTCTTGGGCCTGGGGTCTGGCATCCAAGATGTTTGAACAGAACAAACAAAATTTGGTTGTATATCAGTGGTATTTTTCCAGGGGTTAATTGCCTTTTTAGTTGCCTTGTGGTTTGTTTGAAAGCATTATAGTTGATCCAAAATGTGATACTTTTTCTACGTTGACTTGACCTCTTTCTATTGTGCCACACGCTAAACAGACCAAACTTAAATATACCGTTTTCTTACCATCTATTCGTTTGACTTGCTTGATCCTCCCATTTCTCAAAAATGTAACTTCCATGGTCCCAAAATTGATTTCGGCCTTTAAATTCTCATGGGTAAAAAGCAGCGACGGTTTCTTGCTTTTATAGGCTGAATCTATTTCATTGTTTGCCATTTTTTCGAAAGGCTCCAGTTTTCCTGAGACGTCGACCATGTACCATTGAACAGTTTTGGATGTTTGTTCTGCTCGCTCTTCCCTGTGCTCTCGTTCCCTCTGTTCTTGAATGGCATCAGACACTTCTGAGTTTATGTCCATCACGTCTTTAGGAAGCCCTTCCAGTCTGATGGTATCGGCTTCTGGTTGGTCTAATTTCACATCTCGCGTACGTGCCTTTTTTTTTAGATCCCGTATACACCGTTTGGACAAACGGTTAACGACCTCGCGTTTAATAATGCGGGGATCTTTGCATGCTTTGGCGACTCCATCTTTTATGGCTTCTATTACAGCGTCAAACGACTCTGTACGCCCATGAACGATAACTTTTTGGCGTCGACAACATGTAGGGAGCTCATCGCCTGGGGCCTCCAGGGCCTCGTCATTGTTAGTTGCATCTGCTACTTCTTCGTTGTCTTCGGAGTAACTGAAAGGTGCGCTCTCCTTTTGGACCCTTTCTAACTCGTTCACGAATGCACCAATGTTGAAATCGTCAAAGACCACAACTCTCACCTCATGAACGGATTGGGAAGGCTTGTTAGCGAACGCTACGATTGCTTCAAAAACTACTTCCGCCGAGTCCTCAGGGGATAATCCCAATCCTCCACTACCAACCGCTGGAATGGACACCGAATCCAGGCTAGCAGAATCAGCCATCTTAAGAGCTTTCTCCACACATGCCTGAAGATGCTGCTTCTTTCCAGATCCTACAACCATATGCATAATATTCTTGGTTGATAAGAATCCAGATGAGGTCATCAAAACTTCTCCTGGACGCTGCGGTGCTTTTGAACGTAGCTCTCTTTGCACCGCGTCGCCGCAGACCCCAGCAATGGTTTTGCTCAAGTTGCCACTTTCCATGTCAAGGTCTTGGGTAACAACATTGCAGATTGCGTCAGAACATTCTTGTGTGATATCTCCTTTCATAAGCGTCACCGTAAGACCTCCAACATCAACAACTTTATAACTAAATTCAGCTGTAGGGGTCACCTGGCGTCTTTTTCGCAGGTCAGCTAGATGCTTAGAAGGCTTTGGCTTTGAATAGTTTTCCTTCTTAAACTCTCTAAACTTTTCTTCAAACTCTGTAATTCCAAGCTGGTCACCACCGTACACAATGAATCTGAACTCTTCTAGAGGCGAGTCTGGGTTTGCTTGAATGTAATCAAGAGCGGCCTCTATCATAATGTGGACAGCAATTTCATACGGGAAATTGAGGTTACCAGTTCCTATAAGTGGTAGGCCAATAGAGCACGCCCCGAGCTCAGAAGCTTTGTCAAAACACTTCCCCAACAAATCTCTGAGAATCTAAAGGACAAAAAGCTGATATGAGACTTTGACAGAGCAAGAGGCTTGTCTACAAGTTGAGGGTTCTTTTGGGTTTCGACAGCATATATAAAAAAGGTAATATTTTTTAACCTAATGCATGGTCGACAGTCAGATTATAACTTAAATTTCTTCAGGCCGTTTTCGTGTAGATAATGGTTAATCCGCTTTATAGACTTTCGAAAGCAGTTCAGTCTGGATTGGTTGGCTTGAATGAAAAAGAAAGTCTTCCTGTCTTCGCAGGTGAGATTTTGATCTCATAAATACTGAGGTTATACGTTCCCTATTACAGCATTATGCTTGTAATCTGAACTTCGATTGATTCGCACCAACCTGTTCTTGCTCAGGACTTTTTTTCCATGGGCAACATACACAGTGAATGACGTAACGACAAGGTAGGTTTCCAGGAACAGTGTGAATAATGTCTCCCTCTCCAAGGACAGCTATCTCATCTTTTTTCTCTCTCAGGGCTTTTTGCAGTGTGGGTCCAGCGGCTTGGCTCATCGCGTTTGCAACCGCACCAATGGAGAGATTAAAGTTTGAACCCACAGAACACACTAAAATGTCCGCCTACAATGGAAAAGAATCATAAAAATTAGATCAGTTCAATACATGTATGCCAACAGGAATTTTAAGTAAAAAGTTCAGCCCTCTAGTCCGCCTAGTCATTTCAGGTATCTGGAGTCCATTACTAACCCAGACCGTACATTGATCATAAATAACTGTCAAGACGCATTAGAACTCAGTCTATTCTTTGATTGCTTTTCCTATGAAATTCTCCGTGTTCATAAACGTCGTCACAACCCAATTTGACAGTTGTTTTTTCCAGGTAGAAGCTCCTTGATTCTAACGTCATAGGTTCTCAAGTCCAATGCATTGTTTTGGCGTGAAAGAGTAATACAAATAGCCTGGGAACCCAACATGCTGTGATTAAGGCTTGATATTGAACATATTATATGATTATGAGAGATAGATGCTCCGAGGTGACGAGATTTTGCATTTGTGATAAAGAAATACATAACAGCAGGTAACAAGATATACGGTCGACTTAAACTCATCTATTCGTCTAATTTTGTTTTTTTCTGTTATATTTAGGGAGAATACAAAAAGATCGTCATGCAAACCTGTTCTTCCTCAATGTTCCCTGTCTTCCAGATAACCTTTTTCCCTTCTGAAATAATGGTTTCTTCATTTTCATCAACCTCGTCATCGCCGTCACTACTGGTACTCAGTGGCTCGTCGTCGTCACTTTCATCTTCCTCACCTTGTTGTCCGCTTTGCTCGGTGACCTCGATAACACACTTTTGTTCGCATTCTATAGTTGCTATCAACCGTTTTCCTTCCTCTTGAGCTAAGAACGTTCGCATACCTGGTGTGGAAATATTAACCGTTTTCTCTTTAATCTGCTCTTGCATAAGGTACAACCTTTCCTCCACCTCCTTCACGCCATCTTCAGTCCCAGAAAAACGTATCCGATATCCATCCTCATCTAAAGAAATATTGACAGCGGAAAAGGCAAGCTCTTCTTTGATTTTAGTTAGTTCATCTTTGTAAAACTCATTGAAGAACCTTCGATGAATAGGCGAATCAAGTCTGAATTCTCCTTCTGTCGCTTTCTTCTCGTTAAGAAAGTCCCTCATTTTGGTAACAGCTTCTGCTACATCTTGCCTGAACCCAAAGACAGCAATACAAGATAGTTCGCGTTTGATGCGGATCCTTAGGCGCTTTTCCAGTTTCTTGCAAAGGTCGTCCCACTTTCCGGATCTTATGAGGTGATTATCTTTGTCGTTAACAGAGAGATTTCGGTCACTGATGAGCACTTCCATCGCCTTTTCTCTACCTCGTACTGTTTCGTCAAGTGTTCGCCCGAGAAGGATGACGCTTTTGGTCTTCTCGTCAACGTTAAAAGCGCAACCCTCAGGCAGTTCAGTTTTCATTTTTCGTTTCCCGACTTTTGTTTTCAAGATGCCTAGAATCTCTGGAGGATAAGGCATAGACTTGTGGTCAATTTCGTCCAAACGCTTATTAAGGTGTGACATAACCGACTCCATAAGACCTTTCGGTGTTTTTATGACTAGGCTTTTGCCGCCTAAGTCCACTTTGGCTTGAACTTCTGTCGTGAATTCGTTCTTTAGCAAATCCTCAATCTTTGCATTTTGAAGAAGCTGAAGCTTTTCGGAGGCTATGTCAGTCCTCTCCTTCTGCTCCAACTTTTTCTCCAGAACCTGACGTTTGACCTCTTTCAAGCGAAGCATCATTTTTTCTTGAAAATCTGGCATATTTGACTTTTGGCACACCAGTCTTAGCTGGCAAGATTCCTTCTCCAGTTTTATTTGGGCTGTGTGCTTCGGAAGAAGCCTTTCTATTTGTGGCAACTGATCGGCAACTTCGTCCTTAATTTCCTCTTCCAATGCAAATTCTTTTGCGCAACAGTTGTGGAGAAATGAGTCGACAATATCAGAACAGCGACTTTTCCAAGCCTGTTCATCAAGCTCCCTGTCCACCTTAGTTCCACCATATTTAATTAACACATATCCATCCTCGTTCGTCCACCTGATTCGAGCGTGTTCGCACTGATCTAATTCTTCCTTCAATTTGACTTCCTGGTTTGACTTCATCACAAATTCCATGAGGTCCCGATCAACTTCTTTGTAGAACTCCGGCAGTTTGCCATTTTCAGCTTCGTTTGGAAGAGGTCTTGATGGCCATTTTGGTTCATCAACGGGCACAATTGTTCCCATATAAGGGTAAAAAGCCTCCACATGAAGGGGCCTACCATCTAAAAAGTGGTCCTTCTTAATTGCTTTCCACAAACCTGTAATACAGAGAGAAGACAGGGAAAAACATGCATATTATAAGCAGAGATTTACTAATACATATGACGAATCCTAAACGTCGTTCGTTTTTAGCGTTAATTTTTTCTTGCTTTTGAATACTATTTTAGTAATTCAAGGCCAGACTTTTGCTTAACGTTTTGATGGGAGCTTTTTCAGAATTCCATAAAGTTACGGCTCTTGGATACATATTCTCGCAGCGTATATTGATACTTAATATGATACGGAGATCTGGCACGATTTGCGACCGCAAAGACTCTAGGGATAATTTGAAGGCACAGCAAAAAACATGGAGGAAAGCAGCAAGCCACCTGCGAAAGGCGTTTTAAAGTTGATTCTGGTTAAAACAAGTGAAGCAAAAAATAAGGTTTAATAAATTGATCTGAGTTCTACTGCGATTTCAATATCACGCGAACTCTGAAGTTTAAAAGCCAACTAACCAAGGGGGTGGGGAAGCCCCCCCCCCCCCCCCCCACTTGTAACTAACGTTTCCGTTATTTGCTGCAAGACACGGCAGAAAACATTGAGGAAAGCAGCAAGCCACCTGCGAAAGGCGTTTTAAAGATGATTCCGGTTAAAACAAGTGAAGCAAAAAATAGAGTTTAAATAATAAATTTATAAATCTGAGTCTTTAAATACCGCGGATTTCAATACCACGCGAACTCTGAAGTTTAAAATCCAACTAACCAAGGGGGTGAGAGAGCCCCCCTGCAACTAACGTTTTCGTTGTTTGCTGCCGTCAATCATCTTAGCGGACCCCTCAGAAACAGACGTTTACTTCAGCGAGTTGTAAAGGTCATGATTTGTGAATGGTGGATTTCATTTCTTTTTTTTTCATTTTGTATTTTGCTGTGTCTGGAGATTTGTCGCTTGTGATTGCAATTATGCAAGTTTTGAATTTGGCTGCGAAAATTCAATGTTTCCGTGTTACTGAAAAAGGCAGTACAAGCATATTTGCCACCGTGAAGAGATTTACAAGGCTGGCGTGTCGAATGCTAGCCTTACGAATCAGCATCGCTTTATAAACGTTCTTTACGATAGGTAGATCCATAAATGTAAGGTTGAAGGAGGGTCACACAGCAATCTTTCAATATTAAGGACGATTAACTGCGTTTCGTAGCAGAACGAATTAAAATATTTAAGAAGAGTAAATTTTAAAACTTCAAATCATGACATGCTTGGATGAAAAACCATCCATCGTCATTCGCTGCATGTACATTAAGTGAGTACACTTTTTGTCTTCTTGCTTACACATGCTGACTCTTCGACGATCTTCAGCTATTCACCTTACCACCACGGACAATTAAAAATGGTTGCATTTCCTTTCGTACATGTACTTTTACTTACTTTTCTTGTCTTTGAAATAGACAATAGCTCTCTTGTGCTTCTTTCCCTCATTCCAGAGTTGATTATTTATCTGCACTCCACGGGCCGGATCTAATGCACCAACTTTATTATCGAAGTAAGTTTCAACTTGCTCCTTTGTGGTGTCTTCCGAAAACCCGCTGACAAAAACACTTTTGCATTCAGGCGCTCTTTCAATCAACACGTTCACACCTTCTTGCGGCCTTCTTTTAGCTTCTGCACGAATGTTTGAAAAATCTGAAACAAAATTGATACTGCTGAGTCTAAATTACCATACGACATGTATTTTTCTTTCTTAAATACGCAGTAGGTTAAGTGATAACATTGACACTGGCTAATAGTAAGTGAAAAAAACTGTGTTACACTGCGCGTGCTGGTGTAGGGGCTTAAAAGGCCTATTCTTTCTTCACATCGACTTCACATTTTTAGCCATCAAATGTGTGGTATAGACTGCAAACAAGTCGTTTTTTTCCCTCACAATCGATTTTACAAGACGCGAGGCGCCGGTGTGATATAGTTTCGCGCGATGTGCGTGGACCTCTCAAAGAGCCGAGAGAAGAATTTTCGGCGCCTCTCCCCAGTCTCACTCTCCGTTTTCACCCTCACCCCAGACTTTTCCTTGGATCGTTCGCACGTGTGTTCTTGACCTTGGCAAAAAATACGGGCTATTTTGCAGTATAAGTGTGGTCCCTCTCTGTTTACGTATTAACGCCCAGTTCTTACCTTCTCCTGTAAGTTTTTCGATGTTAAAGGTGACGATGGCTTTTCCATTTGGCTTAAACCAATCCACGCGCTTCACCTCATAGTGACTGATGAGCTCCATGAAATTCTTCAAGCTGTCAGGTGACGTTCTGTAATGTAGTCCCAACACATATAACTTGTTCCGTTCGTACCAGATACCCGGTTGTGTGAAACCTAGGGAGAATGGACCCCTACGCTGACGTTGGATTGCACCAGGCTGTTGATCAGATCCTGCAAACAAAGTACTTATAGTGGTCAATACTACAACAGCATCTCAAACCAATGGTTCCTATGAGAGCCCTGTTTGTATCTTTCTCCATCGGACGGCATAAAGGCAAGAAAAACACATATTTACCTGCAGCTCCTTTTCCTTGGCTCCTTCCTGGTTTACTTCCTCTACCACGGCCTCTTCGTCCCCAGAAACCTCTTCCACGAATTTCCTCTGGACCCTCATTACGCTGCTTTTGGTGGGGCGCCGATTTGCTTGACGTCCCACTCGCGGTATTACTACCCATTGTCCCGCCACGATGTGGCCCTCTTTTTGGTGGTCTTCTGTGTTGACCCTTGGGGGGCACTGTTTGCCAGATTTCTCCTTCTTTTTTAAACAAAGGGCTGCTATGGTGAGGGTCCTTAGCAGTGGTGTTTGTCCTCCCATTTTCATTGTCGTTGTCTTTTTTCGTAGAACTTGCAGGTTCCTGGCTCTCTGCAGAGAACAAAATTCAGACGTTGGTTCCTTAAATCCGACTGGTATAATGTCAAACAAAGAGTTAAATTTTAAGTTTAGAGTGAGCAAGGCCATATACTAGGTTCATAATTGAGAGATGTCTCGCATACCTCTCGGATCAGCAATGTCGAGAGCGCACTGTATGGACTATAGAAAGATGGTGAATTTTAAGCTTGATAACTGAACGTGAAGGATGTGATAATCCTTATTTACAGGTCTAGCACTATGCTGGTGTTTGTTGTCGCTATTTAATTACAGTTGCCTAATTTCAGTCACGGATGTGGCTCTCACTACTCTTCACTTTTCTTTCGCCCTTTCCCTCCAACACAGGCTTGCCGCTCTGTAAAATAATAACAGCAAGGTCAGTTAAGCCCGTAATCATTAAACTCACACTTGACGACTCACCTGCCATGGTCAGACGAACAACCTTTACACTTCACACGTACCAAAAGACGCAAAAGAAACAAGTCACTTTACTCAGTGTCAGGCACCAGATTAACCTGAAAGTGGTAAAAAAAAAACCCTGTCCTTTTCCCATGCTTAAAATGTACCTCTTACCATTTTCATGTGCATTAATAGGAAAAACCGAATGATCATATCAAAGAACGTACAATGAGTTCGCAAAACATCCAAATGAAATTTTTCGTCAAACCTAAGCGTGAGGCCCAGATGGATGAATGCTCGCCAAGTTTCCAATTTATTTTATTGGCGTTTCCTCGGCCTGAGATCGAGTCGACGTTTATAATTCCCAGCCATCTTGACCAAAGCCAATTTCAAGGGTTCAGATCGTGGGGGCGGCGCAAAGAGAGGGCAGAAAAAAAACAGCGAGGGGTGGGGTAGGGGGTGAGTGGCCAGTAAAAGACGTATTATAAGCCTATATGAAAATTGATTTTGCTTAAGCAGGACGTGATGGATAGCCACTTCGCCCACAGGGTACAGAGGAGTTATTTGTGACCTTGAATCAGCTGTTGAATGTTGATTATAGTTACATTTTACTGTTGATACCGCGCATCGCCTTTGATTTTATACAGTTGAATCTAGCAAATCGTTATGCAACCAAATACGTCGGCACGTCGCCCTTCGGAAACGTTCGTTCCCACCGAGCATTGGATAATATTAAAGACGATCGCATTAAGGTTTGATATCGAGGTCAAGTTCATTTTCGATTTATTTACAGTAAACAAAGGCGAATAGCGCTGTCACCTGTGAAATTTGACACACAGTAAATTCTGACTACACTATCACGAAACATTCAATGTGAAATAGTTTATTGAGGAATGGTCAGTCAGTCATCCGACAACAACAATGTGTCGTAACATATACTTATTACAACATAGAATATGCTAGCAAGTCTAACTTGAAAAGCTTGAAAAATTAAGTGTACCACGCCAGATACGAAAAACCACTAAAAAACCACTCTTTAGATGTGGCCAAAAAATATGTGGAAACGTATTCCCCATCTAATGCAATGGCACGGAACCTCGGGGAAGAGGTACAAACAGACGCATAACTCCATAGAAAAAATTCAACTAAATTGACAACAGCAAACAGAAAGACTGACTGAGCTAGAATGATTAATATTCCCCGCTAAGACATTAAATACTCAAAACTCTCCCCTGAGAATACTAAAACCTCTCAATCGTGCCATCAGAATAGCAATTTCTGACTAATTCGTTCCTAGTCACTCAACCGTCAGAAATTACATTTTTCAAGGAGTTATAATAACTCCTCTAGTGGGGCTAATTTAACTCCTTACGTGGGGTTATTTTTTGGGGAGTTATTTAAACTCCAAAAAGGAGTTTAAAGAACTCTTTTTCAGGAGTAAAAGTGACCCCAGATATTGAGGAGTTAAATAACCCCAAAAAAGGAGTTATCCTGTACCTAAAATTTTTACTCTACTTTCAGAGTTAAATTAACTCCAACAAGAGTAAAAACAACCCATGTAAGGAGTAAAAATAACCCCATTTTGGAGTTATTTTGACTCCAGACTGGGAGTAAAAAGAACTCTTTTTCAGGAGTAAAAATGACCCCAAGTTCGGAGTCAAATTAGGAGTTAAAGTAACCCCCAAAAAGGGATTATCCTGTACCTAAAATTTTTGCTCCATTTTTGGAGTTATAATAACTCCCTGAAAATTACGGTGCAGCAATCAAGATCACAAATAACTCCCCTGCGCCCACTGCTTTGCTATAATATAATGATCGTTCATTAAGCTGTATCCGCCCTTTGGTTAAAATCCGAAAACTATTTCCTCCATTAAACGCCGCGAATGGAACCAAGATTACGTATAAATACCGCCCTCAAATAAACGCCACACCCAATCGGAAGAATGTTGCGTTTTTTTTTTCATCAAAATAAAGAGAGAAATTGGAACTTAAAACATCTGTCTGTTTTACTTAATATTCATAAATGATTTACCGTAACTGTTGTCGGTGACTTAAAATGAAATGTGATTTCGAAATAAACGTTTCCCTTGAATAAGCACCGCATTGAAAACTCTGAAGATTCAATGAGTGCCGCGGCGTTTAATCGAGTAAATATGGCATACCTGACATCTTTGAGTGAAAGGGAAAATGCTTTGCTTGGTCTGGTTTGCAAAGGGCGTTCAAAAAAAACTTTCGCGCCGGAAAGAAATTACCTCAAACATATTAAAACTCTCTGAAATCACAGCCGGGCCAAGAAGTTTATGGCACCTAGGGTATCGGAGACATAACTGAGAGATTTAGTTAAATTTTTCAGCGAAGTTATATTACCACATTAAATCTGTTTATTATGTCTAAAAAGGCATTACAGCATCCCTAACAACCTCATAAGATAAAAAAAAAGATTTATCGAACCGGGGATTCCCCTATCTTAGTTTCCCTTCCCGATATTAAACTTTCGCTTTCACGTAAAAATTTGCAATTTGCGATGTTTATACTTTAAATTCGAAACAAGTCAGTTAGTTAACTCTTAAATACTCTCAAGATTGTTTTTCAACGAGACCCAATGACGTGTTTAGACATTAAACGATCAGATGTACACGCTTTAAAATCTACAACGCTAAGCAGTCGTGTTAAAATAAAATAGCTTGTGAGTTAGGTTGAAGGTGGGTGATTCATTTAATTCAGTTAATCGAGGCTGGATCTCCTTTTATGAGTAGCAACATGACAAGGACTGACATGCGGCATCGATGCCGCCTGGGGATCCTGTAGATCCTGTCACAAACAAAATATGTACAATACGACAAAACCACTTTAGCCTTTAGCTTTCAAGATGTCTACGGGTACAAACCTCGATCATCGTTTCGTTCGAGTATTGATCTTCTCTTCCGGGTTAGATCAGCCAGTAAAAATGAATTATATACGGTGTGTCTGTGAATTTTATAAGTATATAAACTTATTAAGTTCTTCTATTTCTAGATAAGTCCGAACAAACTATCGAAAAAATTGCTGTTTCATTGTTTAAATTAATAAGAGGCTAACATATTAAAACTTGAACACGCTTACCGTCTTTTGAGCGATATTTCTCTTTTCAACTTGAGGAAACTGAGGTCAACCTTTTCCACTGAGGAAAAATGTTCCCTTACAGCCGTATTACTCGGTGCGTTGGTTATGTATTTAATACGATAAATATGTTTATAGTTCAAGTTATCCTTTGCAGAGCTCGAATGAAAGCTTTCCACTGCACTCATATCTTATTTCCGGTTGTATTCCAAGAAATCATATGAAAGCGAGGCTCGCATATATGATGCCAGATTACTGGGCAAATAGTGTCACGACAGTAACGCAAGGACCGAAGGCCTCCAGTGTCATTTTCACATCCAGTAAAACATCACCATAACTGACTGTAATCATTATATACAGTTGCCTCGCTTGGATTAAAGTTTGTTCTGAAAGTAGTTATTGCCTCGTAAATACAGAAATTTTTCAAGTATTTTCCCGTATTCACAACATTCTCCGATCGTATTACGTTAATACGACCGGAGACACTATCTTGACTTATATTTAACTAGCAGCGGACCTTACCTCTCTGGCAGTCAAAATTTGAGCCAGATTTTGAGACAATTCGGAAAAAACGTAGTCTCCTATGCAGTTGATTTTGTCGGGTCACGCAACGGTCAAGGGCGTTGCGTGACAAATCAAAAACGGTGGCGTGGGAGAGAAAGGCTACCTTTTTCCCTTACCCCGACCATCATAGACGGCTCCAACGTTGTCTACGACTTCATTCTTTGAAGAAAAATTCTGGGAAGGAATTCCGTGACCACTAGCCTTATTAAAAAGATTTCTTAGGCCACGTTCACACCGCATCACAAGGTACCGGACGAATTTTCGACCAGACATTTATTTCACACGAGACCGTTCAATATTTTCGCTCTGTTCACACGAACTTTGAACTTTTCGTTAAATTTTCGTTCTGTTAAGGTGATTCCGCGTGAGCTGAACACCTAAAAGCATGAATTTTCAACCGGTCGAAAATTCTTCCGGTGCCGTGTGAACGTAGCCAAACATTGCGGCCAGCATCTGGCCAACGTTGCGGCAAACATCTGGCCAACATTGCGGCCAACACCTGGGGGCACTGTTCAAATAAATACCAAAGGACGTAACTCTTTAAACCATAACGTAAAAATTCAACTTATCATTTGTTGTCTACTTGCATTTCCTAAAGAACTAGAAGGGAGAAGTTGTCGAAGTATCAATTATACTCATGTTCCCTGATCATACACTCAATTCTCGTGACCACTCGAGGTTGCCATCTTGAATACAGTATTCATGGTAAAGAGCTGGACTCGATCTTATTACGTCACCGGTTAAAAGCATCCGAATTTAGCGTCCACACGATTCCGGATTCAAAGTATATTCAAAAATTTCAACTCTGGAATGCGGATTCAAAAAGTTGTAGATTGGTATGCCGGGTTCACCGAATACGTGTAGACGGAAGCCGTATCCGGAAAGAAAAAGTTGGGGATTCAAAAATATCCGTAAAAAACTATATACCTGTGGACGAGACCACAGAAATTGATATCATAATGTTGCTGCTTCAGGCCTTGCTGCGTTTTTCCTGAGATCAATTAATATTGCAAATATCTTTTATTACCATTATCATTATCTCAATGGGCGGAAAGCAAGTTTAAAATATGGAAAGTAAGAAAACTTGTGAACAAGTATGTAAACATGCGAAAGGAGACGTATAAACGTGTTCACTGTATCATTCATGAAAACAAGATGTTAAAAAATATGAAAGGTAATAAAACTTGTGAAAAAGTGTTATATATAAATACGCGAAAGGAAACGTGTGTAAAAAACGTGTTAGCTCCAACATATCATAGAGTTCACTGATTATAGAACTAGAAATACTTGATAACATTAAAACAACACCAACCAAAAACGATTACCGATGATCTCCAGAACAAACACACGAATATCAATATTTAAACAAGGTAATCGCAGCGACAAGATTAAAATACAGTAAAAACCCGCATATTCAATTTTCTTGAAGAAGCTAGTGATTTGAGAACATACAGGCCGAATTTGGCATTTCAATACCCAAAAATACAAGAACCTCTTCAGTTTGGCAAAGAAATATAGGTTCTTCTACAAAAAAAACACTCCAATTTTGATACTCAAAATTCTGGATTTTAATTGTGTGAGAAAGTTCTGACAAAAAGGTATTGTGTGCATTATATGTTTTTTTTTTTATTTTCTATGAAAGCATTTTTTTGTTGTTGAAAATACAAGTGCTTAAGCATTAAGTATTAGTAGTACAATATTTCTGCCAATGGTTACACTACGACGACCTCTGAAAAATAAGAACTTATTGAGAACCTAATCAGTCTGAATTGTGAAAAACTACCCTAAAATATATGAACCTGTTCAGCCTGACCCCGAAACTTCTAGGTTCTAATATGAGGGTTTTTACTATATTCCAAAATCACTAAAGCTCTCAAAAGCAATTTATGACGGAAACAAATTAAAAAGCAAACTATACAGGCTGCTTTACGTACTTCTCGTCTTGCAGACAAAAAGAGAACAAACGCAGGCGTGCTAAAAATTATTGCTCACTAATCAGTTCTTAAGTCTTGCGTGCCAGCGAGTAAAACATACAGTCACTATAGCTTCGCCGTTAAAACAGCCAGCAAAGTGTTTCACCACTTTTTAAAACTTGAAACAGGTAAAACGGGACGAAAAATCTGTACCTGCGCCTTCAAAAAAGCTGGAAAAATTAATTGGCCAAAAACGTTTAGTAAGTGGAAAAAATGGGTTAAGTTACAGCAATGTATCATACTGTGACCTTCGATTCCTATCGCGATCTCTATCACGGTATGGTGAGCAAATGTATCGCTGCAGCCCTATCAGCAAACAAAACGATCATAAACTTTTCTTCTATCGTTAAAATTTGATAAGATATTCAGGATAGCACTGATTGTCAAAGAATACCACAAATATGGACGGGTTTCCAGCATCATTCACCAGAGAGTCAAACAACTCTTCCGGTTTGGAAGGATCCTTTGGGGGAGGTACCACGGATTGACGATTGGTCCCTTTGCAGTACTGACCCACCAGGACCTTAGCAACGTACATGCATCGGTTACCAACACCAACTTGCGATCTGTTAGCGTAACCTACTGAAAATGACGCATCTCTAGCGAAGTAAACTCCTTTCCCAAAGTCAGTCCCTGTGTCATTAAATAATTGATATAAAGGACTGTTAATATAATTTCCATAATGACGTACATCGAAAGATAAGGTAAATTTTCTCGGAAAGGAGGCAAATGTTCCACGGAGTATTTGACAAAATCGTGCGCTATGACTTTTCAGACAATCAAGAGAAGTTTTCTCATGAAGAAATTCATGTGTTTACTTTGTTAATCTTTCCCTCAAAAAGCTCTTGGTAAGCCATTTAAAAGACACGACACAGTAATTAAGCAAGGAAAATAAGACGCGATCTAAACCATTTATACCAGTATGTCTCACATAAGACGAGAGTAGTTCTTACAAATGGTTCGCGTCTTATTTCTGGTCCCGTAATTCGTTTTCGTGTGCGTGTTGCCGATAGCCAAGGCGAGGCGACATAACAGGGCACAAGTTAAAAAACGCATTTTTATAAGGCGTTCATGTTACGACAGACGTCAAAACTATACTTCGCTTGCTTTATATTTTTTAACCCTTTTTCGGTGTTTTTTTATATGACTTCTAGACCAGGATGGCTATCGACAACTCTCACACACGCAGAGACTTGAAATCATAGGTCCGTCCTTTTACTGTGGACGGGAAATTTCGAAGGTTTTTGAATACACTGACTTCAAACCTAATCATGTACTAGCGGGATCCACACTTAACCAGACTAAACGTGGAAATTAAAGATATTATAAATATCATGGGTGACAAATTACTTCTTAATTTTGGCGCACGAAACGTTAATTGCTAAGATGGCGTCAAGGTTTTAAACTGTTATGAATGAATATGTCAGGGCATTAAAGGCGCTTTAGAAAACCTAAACGCACGAAAGAGCACATCAAGAGGTATTCTATCAGGTACTTTGTTGAAAAATTCTGAAAGTTATGAACTTAAGCCAAAATTCAAGCTCTAAACTTTTCAGTGCGCGGAATTCTCGATCGATACGATCAACAGCCCAAAAACCCATTTTTGCGAGCTTAATTTGTCACCATGATACTATTTATAGGTAATCAAGTATACTTGTGAAATTAGGGAATAATTTCACTCGCGTTTTGTCCAAATTCGAATAATTTCTCTAGCCTTAAGGTCACCATTTGATCTCTGACATACAAACACCACACAGAAAAGCCTGGGAACTAAAAGTATCACCAGATATGCTCAAGGCTCGTTCTTCACCAGCGGCAGAATCGGAGTCGTAAGAAGAGTCGTAAGAACGCTTAGTATGACCTAGTGCAAATCACAAATCGGAGTTGTGTGCGAATTCAATAAGTTCGCCGGAGTCAAATTCCCAAGAATCAAAACGTTTTTTTAAAAAACTTTTTTTACTCTGTTTAGTAACACCCGTTGTTCAGCTTTTGTATGGGACTTGCCAGTCTAGTTTCCTTAAAATCGTAAGGGGAAAAGGAATGCTGTTTTCACTGAACCACAACGTTCTACGCTTCTGATTACGCCGGCTTCGACTCTGTCAGTACTTTAGTATGAAAGGTTGCAAACGGTGAAAATGCCAATATGACCCTTCGATAGGTTTTTGTCAACAAGGTTTTCCAAATCGTATTAGTCTGGAGAGGACCTTAAAATTGTTGTGAAACACGATTACGGTATGGCCTATGAGCGTCGTTGTATACATACCGCTAGCAGTTCCTGAGAAACTTCTGTTGAATCCTTGTGAGTTGATCTTGGAGACATTGTCAGGACTTGTACCATGAAACAATTGCCGCTCATTATTTCCGCCGTTGTCTTTGTCCATTTTCTGCTTTCTAAGCTGGTACGATTGGTATAGATGAGGATTTTGTATTCTTTCGATGCCCGATATAGAATAATTTCCCACAGTCTGGTAAAATGTAGTCGCCACAGCCTGGTACTCAACAGAGGTAGGCGCAAGATTTACCGCGTGTACAGTGACGTCAAATCCGGCTTGGTTGCGAGGCATTGGCTCCCAATTTTTAGGAAGAGACATTACTATAAGCAGTTTAACAGACTTCGTTAGTACCTTAGCCTTTGGGTTAATTAATACTAGGTTAGGGTTGACCTTGTTTTGACTGTAAAACTTGCTGTTTTTCTTGCGCAAAACGATGAGTTCATTATTTCTTGTATAAGACCTTTTAAGTTACGTAAGAAAACCAAAAAGTTCAGTGTGGCCAATTTCTACACACAATTGTCACTTGGGTCACATTTTAAAAAAAAATCTTGATCTTGTATCTGTGGGTGGGACCTTTTTGTTTATTAGGCCGGAAAGCTTAAACCCTTTAAGCCCCAATATCCACAAGCAAATTCTCCAAACTGATCTCTATACATTTCTTTAAAGAACAAGTTGAGAGAGTTTGATAAAGGATCAACGCATTTTCTCTTTGGTGATCATTTAATTCATCCTCATAACCTAATCTCTTGACATTGTAAGGATATTGTTGGGAGAAAATTGATGTTGGTCACAATTGAGACTTAAAGGGTTAAAGTAACTTGAATGAGCATTTCGTTTGCGGTCTCAGTGCTGTAGAGGGTTGTTGTCCGTGGACGAGCCTTTTACCTACAACCAAGTAATTCTGCGCGTACAGTAGTAAATCTAACCAATTCCAATTACGCGTATAAAATGGAAGACATAATAAATACTATAAACCTCAGTTTTAAAATAGCACATGTGAACTAATATTAAAACAAAAGACGGTTTACCTGGAAAATTGGCGTTTTCTGCCTCCCTTTTTCTCTCTGTCTGCTCATTCAGTTGGTGCCAGATCTTCCCGACTATTTCTGCCACTTTACTGTGCTCACCCTGCACAACAAAACTTTTATCTTGTCCCTTAACCTTCAAGATCAGTTTGACATCACGTGACTTGGCGTCCTTGCTTAGATCACTGACTTGGTTTTTAGACAGATCACTGACGTTTTTGTGATGGACCACCTGACTTGTAAAAGCTTCTGCAATGCCACGTTTCAGCGTATCCATGGCTCTCTTTACACCAGCTTTACTGGGTCCTGCTACATGAATTACAAGTCTGTTCTTGTTGGACTGGTGTGACTGTGCATCTTGCTCTGTCTTGATCTTTTTTCTTGGCGGTTCGCCTGTTGAACTTGGAACTGGTTGTGTATTGTCTTGTTGCTCCATAACCTTTTTTTCGTCCAAGAAAGCCTGCATCAAACTGGCCTGGAACAAGACGATCCTAACGTGACGCAAGTTCATACAGTTCTCCAGAGAGTTTTTTAAAGCTCTGAATGTTAATTGGGCTGAGTCGACACCCGCAATTCCACCCGCTCCAGTCCCCACTGCGGGCAATGAGATAGTCTTTAATCCTGTTGTGTCAGCCAACTGAAGGCATCGTTCAAGACACTGCTGGAGGTGATTTTTGTCAGAGGAATTTACAACCATGTGAACAATGTTTGGCGTTGCCAGGTTACCGCCACTTGTTATCACCGCTGTCCCTACAGGCTGCTGGCCTAAGCTTCTACATTCGTCCTCCACTTGCGCACCGCTGGCCCTAGCTATTGCTTTACTGAGGTCTCCGGCGGAATTCATATTCATGTCTGTGTGGATGATGTTCACAATGGCCT
>OZ038005.1:13831004-13853504 GCA_964035705.1 Porites rus | reverse complement strand
CTAAATTGATCGAATTAAATTCGACTTTAGCACGGCAGTAGCGCGAGGTTTGAAACCAAGCCGTGCTACTGCCGTGCCGACCTCAATAATTATTAATAAATTATGAATATATTAGAATACAATTAAAAGTTTGCTGAATCGTTTCTTTGTTTTTGTGTTTCGTTTTCGGTAAAAGCCGTTCTATTCGACTGAATTAAATTCGACGTCTGAAATCAAGTCGTGCTAGTGTCGTGCTGCAGTCGAGCCAGCTTAGCATGGCAGTAGCACGACGTTTGAAAAAGACCTGAGGGACAAAACCAGGGTAAAAGCGTCGAATAGGAACTATTGAATCCACCACCTCTTCCACAAAAGTGTCCATCAAAGTAGTTCAGGCTCAGTTTTATGAGAATCCAGAAGTGACAACCATAGGCTGAGAGCAAGCTCTCTGGGGAGCTCGTGGGAGCAGGGGAGAAAACAGAGAGCCCCCTTCCGAAGAGAGCTTGCTTGTAGGTACCCTGCATAGTAGCCTGCAGTGCAGGTGTATTTTGGGCGGGCGAAAGCTGCTTGTTTATGTTCGTACTACGGTAACCGCCATCTGTGATGTTATGACGGAGGAAGATCAGGGAGAGTAAAAATAGTAACCCTTAGGGTAGTCCCATTTTCCCCTCTCTTTTCGAGTTTAACATGGCGCTTTCGCGAGCAAAACATTCGCGCGCCTGAAGAAAACTCCTGCATTGCAGGCTACCTGCGTAGCTAACATTTTTTTTTTTTGATGTTTCGAAAAGTAGAGTTACCTTGCTGTTTATGACCTTTAAATGCTTCTTTTTTGTTTATCAGCGCTTTCTGCTCATTATTTAGCATATAACTTTCTTTATCGGAATTAGATTGTTGAATTGTTCCACTATCAGATAAAAATGTTGAATTATTTTTATTAACGGAAGTCTCATTTCAAGTAAAAATGTTGATTACTGACACATCATAGGACGAGACCAAACGTTCACCCAAAGTGACTGTTGGGTTCAGTTCAGTTTCAGCTGCACCGTAGAACCGTAGAAATTCGTGGCGTCTAAAAATTCTTCCGATAAATCGAGTTGAGAAAACACAAAACTGTTGAGGTGACTGTTGATTTGAGTTGTTTTTGCTAATAAATGCGCAAGATAATTTTCCTCCTTTTCCAGAAGTATTTTTCGTTCAGATTTTAAGAAATATTCTTTGGAGTTTTAGAACTGCAGAACTTGACGTGCCAAATACTGATCGAAATACTGGATTTTTTTTTTGGGCGGGCACAAATAAGGTGAGCCGCATTACAACCGACGGTACTCCTTTGAAGTTTGTATGCACTGGTTGACATTCTGTCGGCCAATCAGAAATGTCGTTTACTGCGTCAGAAAATGAGGCAAGCGAAGGAAACATGCGTCTTCTTTCCCCTTGCATGTCTCCTCCGGCTCGCACGGCCCGCTTGTTCTTTGCAAAGCGCCCGGCTTGTACACAGGCTAGCTCGCAGCCTATGACAATCACAAAACAGGTGAGAATAAAAACATTGCTTCTCATCTTTTCGTGTAGAAAATCGTAGGCGGACGATTCGTCAGTGTTTAAAAACATCTAATAATATGAGGGCGCCCATCTTACAAAAAATATATAACCTGATGTTATATGAAGAAAAAAAATAACACTTGGAGTATACGTGCACATATGAATCAATGATAATATACAGGCCGGTAACGCCATATTTCCGGTAAATCAGTCACAAGCTTTTGTGTCACCGACTTACTGTATACTATTAACAATGGCATTTGTTTTAGCCGGCTGCAATGAAAAAGTCCAAAGCTGTTTGATATTCATCTGAAGCGACTGTCATTTTTATAGGAGGAAATAATGAACTGATTGAATCGATCGATTAACATCAGTTGATCAATTTCACCTGGTAGCTATTTTGAACGGTATGATCTTGAAACGTGCTCTATTCCAAGAATGCTCAGTTGTTCACCATTCCTAAGTCGATTTCAAAGCGTTTAACGCTATTCTTGAACAGGATTTGTGGAACAGTTGTAACAGATTTGTACGGCATGTTATTTTAATACGCTCAAAAAGCGCAAAGCAAGGACGACGGAGATTTGGTCGTGCACGTGTTAACATGTGATCCGGAGGCCGTGTTAAGCAAACAAAGATACTTACGATCTTTCATTAAAAATCAAACTTTTCTTACCTGTTTAAGATAAGAGGGCGCCCTACTTTCCACACCAGCAGAGAGGTCCAATACTGTAGGTAAACAGAAGAATACTATTCGTCTGATTTCGTTCAAATGGAGATCCTTCGGCCGAACTGTCGGCTGTGACCTGTGCATATTCTGGTGGCGCGAAAATGAAAGCTGACACTTGACTCTGTTTCAGTTGTCACGCAACACAATTTGTCACACAAATTGCTGGTTTCCAGTGTCACGCCATTCAAAATAGATCAAAATAAAAATCAAAACCGTTCAATAGATAAAGTTCAGAATCTGGGAAATGAAAGAAGGTAAATATGCAAAGACCCTCGCCAAGATTCAGGTCAGGGTAATATTTCATATACGAGATATCCGAAGAAATGTTTTACCCAAATTTATAGAGATTTGTATGGAGACGCCATGCTGGTGCTCAACCGGATGAACACCAACATGGCGGACGGAAACCAACAGAAACATCTGTTAACGAGTTTTGCTACAAAAGCGTGAATTTTTTCTTCGAGGAACTCATAAACATTAAAGTAATACTTGTTCTTGTACAAAAACTGGTTAGATAGCAAAATTCGTTGAATGAAACAAGTCATTTTTTTAATCTACATGACAATTCTCTTGTCCGTCATGTAAATACCGCGTCACGCAGAAGCTTAGAAATTCAAGCGTACTCGATCAGGCAAAACCAAGAACCATCTTGAAGCGAAAATTTGTATGAAAATTAGTTTTCAGCTGTCCTAATACATCGCGAAAGTAAAATCTCGGTAGCATCGATAGTTTTGTAGTTTGAATTTTAGTGACGTCAAGTGAAAACCAACAATACTATTTTATGTGTTTTAGCCTCAAACGAAGGTTTTTTTTTTTTTAACTTGTATATTATGCTTTGTTTTGCCCGCCTTCTTATTTTCGCAGTCCAGATCAGTGCCCCTTCAAAAACGTACCCTACGGAAAACTCCTTTTATGTCTAGCCCCTCTTTCCTAGTCCCTATTCGCCATTATTCCGTGCGGTCAAAGTGTCCGGGTCACGCGGTCCAAGAGAAAATGTTCTCCTCGGCACGTCACCGAAATTGAATCAATCGATAGGGACTGGGAAAACGCCGAACAGGGACTAGGCAACAGCCCCTCCAGACCTTCCATGGGCCTTTCGAGCTGCGAATGACTTAACACAAGTGAAACGGGAGGGATCATGGGAAAGTGAAAAAAAAATGCAGCGTTTTGCCGAAAGAAATCCCCACTGAAACCCTGTAAATATATAGCCCGCACACAGACGTTGTTTAATTTTTCTTTTCGTTCTTTTCGAAAACATTGGCAGCTCGCGAGCCGAGCGAAGCGAGCGCGGTTCGCGAGAAAGAAAAATAATAATAACAATAATTCTTCTTCCCCCACCACTACCCCCTTGCACTGGCGGTCAATAAATCGCCTGCGGTTTGTATTCTATCACCCGCGCTCGACGGACTTTGAAGAGAAAATAGAGGGTCTGTGAACAGGCTACTGTAAATAACACATCCAGGACAAAAATAGCAGAATCTCTGAACAGAGCCCCTATTAAGCGGCAAGCCAACCACATAACACAACAATTAGAGAAAATAACAAAAATCGAATGGAATTTTAAAAAAAAATAATTAAAACTGCTTTGAAAATTTGGCCTCAAGAAATTCGCAACTTAGTACCTCATGATTCTGTGAAGAACCTTTTGGAGGTGAAATTTTTGCTGTTTATTTGTTTATTGTCATTTTGCCAAAAAAGCGCTAGCCCTGCGTCGCATTGACTCTAAACCTTCTGTACACAAATGGTTTAGACGATACGTGGGAGGGCCCCAACGCAGGCTAAAAAAGCCCAAGAGAAAACAATTGCACTCACTAGTACGCTTCGATCTCGATCGGATGATTTTTTGCTTATCGTGAAGTTTTAAGTGCATCGAAAAACGTGAAGACAATTAAAAATGGCTGTCAATGCACTGCTCTATACGGCAAATTTTAAGAAGAGTATCTTTTTTTTTGCCTCACGTCTTCTGAAATACATAACCCATTAAGCGAATAAAATATCGGTTTAGTCATGGCAAGAGAGCTCTATCCTCTCTTGGTCATGATCGATAAAACAAAGTGATAATCCAACGTATATAGAAAGCTAAATACAAAGGCACATTGCAATTAGAAATTTTAAAACGAAAACGGGCCAGATATGAAGATGCAATTTAGAGCCGGAACAGCATTTTCTAACTGATATTTATCAATCGTTTAAAAGTGCTTTAACCAAGGTAAACACTGGCAATAAACATCGCTCATAATTTTACTGTTAATAACTATTTATTTTAACTGGGTCGAAATTAACTGCATATTGAGAAATGGATACTACCAATAATAATAACATAATGATTATGATATAATAATAATAAATATTTTCTGAATCATGGTAATCGTCAGATTTTGTTGCTGTTCAAACTCAGAATTATTGTCAGAGTCTTTCCCTCTTCTATTGTTGAAACAACATTTCAGAGATTTGCTTTGTTTCGCGTTGCTAGCATTAAGGTTTGATTTTAAAAGACCCTTCTAAGATCTTTTCAACTTTTGACATGGGCCAGTTAGCGAAAAAGTCCGTCGACAACACCGAAAAGGGAATGATTTAAAATTAGTTAACTGACCGAATATTTGAGTGATTTGAAAACTATCGGAGATGTACCGTACATCCTGCACCTCCTCCAAGTCCACCGCAGGCGAGGGGGGGGGAGGGGGGGACTAGATACAGGGGGCTTATTCAATTTAGCAAAGAAGGTGGTATCATCTCTCCAGAAAGGACTAGAATGCAAGTTGGAAAAGCTCAGGCACCAGAAGTTAAAGGTCATGCAGCTGAGGTTTAAAAACAAATCCGAACTTCCCCAGCTGGGTCAGTCCACACGAAGTTGTACAATCGCAACAGACTCCTGACAGTCGTAGTTGATTAGTATATCATTTATTAGCAAAAAATAATGAAGGGGAAGGGGAGGGGGCGGGGAGCTTAATGGGGGATTCACGGTAGCTACCCAAAGTCGCAAAACTCAGGACGTCTGCCCGGTGGGAGACAAAAAACAAATATCTATGCACTCTTAAGACCTAATTCGGTTTAAGGCTTTCTTCCCGCTTAATATGGGGTCCGCTTATATTTGTTAATCACCTGCAACTGATATGGATGGTTTTCAACTATTTTCTCAATTGACTGATCAACAAACCCTTCCATGGTTTTTTTCAACTGCCGTTAAAAGTATCAGTGAGCGAATTTCCATCAACTCTCCACTGGACTCGAGGCCCTTTATATTGAGCCGACACGATGGTCAGAAAGTCCTAAAAGTTTCTCCTCTTATTTTCTCTAATACCGAACCTTTATTTAGCGAACACCTTTATTAAGCGGACAGCAGGTCCCGTAGGTGTCTGCTTAAAACAGTGTGCATATGATATCTAGTACATGTTCTTCTCGATGTTTAACCTAGGTCATAGCGCCATGGAGTTCCTTTACATTTGAAGCATTCTTTTCTGCGGTACTGCGGGGGTAGCTTTCACACATGCTAATATATATAGAGACTGGGCACTGTGCAAATTTTAGCTAATTGCTCCAGTACAAATGTGCCGTGCACTTCTCTTCCATTATGAAAAATGCTTTCCCTTTCTGCAACTTTATCTTTACAAGAACCCCTCGCATTGACAGGGATTTGACCATGACAAGCCGTGGCCTTACTTTTCGATTCGCCGGCCTTCGCGGGATCAATAACTTATCTTTTAAGTCTATGACCCATTTAAATTTCCCTTAGAAGCTTTTTCTTATACTTGGTCTGCTTGCCAAGTTAGCTTTCGTTCTCCTCTGGTTCTTCTTTTAATCCTTATATCTGGAGATTATTCTACCCCTGAGCGACAACAATTTATTGTTTACTGTTCTTTTAAGTCAGAAATAACTGTGTGTTGTTGTTTAAAACATTTTTGTCGCACTGATTAACATGAGAAAGCTTCCTGTTGCCTATCAAGTTCCTGTTTTCTATAATAAGCTTAATATCCGCAATGTTCCCAGCTTACTATTCTTTCGAAGAAACTAATATTGAACATATCTTCTCTCTTGTTTTCTGAGTCTCTCTCTCTGTATATATTAGTACTAGCTTTTCTATTAAACCTTTGTTTAAAAGAACCTCCTAGCCTTATAAGCCTCTTGATTACTTCTGGGCCCCTTGTCAGTTTTTAATGACAAGTATTTTACTTTGGCATCGTACTCAATGAATTGAACTGAAAGGTCTTTAAAGTCTTTGTTATTTGTTTAAACAAAAATAGATTCTACAGTAATAAAACTTACATTTTGCAAAAGTTAAAAACAAATGAAAAGCTACACAAAGAGTCGGACAAAACCCTTAAAAATTCCGTATACAATATTAACATATTTTTTCAACATTTAACTAAGAAGGCAATGCCTTGTAAGCCTCTTCGTCATGCAATCATTCCTCCCCCACGGTTAGGGTTAGGGTTAGGTTTGACTTCTGGACTATTATTCGACGACTTGTCCCATTTTGTCCATGTTATTGACACACACTACGTCTGGGCCGCCTGCGCAGCGACCTGGGCCGAGTTGTTCAAAGCCGGGTTAAGATAACCCAGGGTAAGTGCGAGATTTGAATTCAGATTTGAAAGGTTAAAAAGCATTTCAGTTTTAACTCTTTTTGTCTACAAGTTGATGATTGAAAGCTCTAAATATAACGGAGAAAATTATCCGAGAAAGTGCTCTAGAACACAAGAGAGAGAAACCCGCGTTAAATTTAACCCCGCGGGTTTTGCGCTAATCAGCCTTCGAACAAATGGGCCCTGAGAGTTTTCCCGATATTTTAGATTGTCAAGCGCTTCATCTTCCATGGCATCGGGCCATTACAGTAACCTTTCCTAATTATACTACAAGAAAGAAAGCTGTGTGGTATATAAAATTAACAATAATAACAATAATAATAATAATCATGATAGGTATGTGTAATCAAATGGTGACGAGTGAAATTAGGGAATAATTTCACACGCGTTTTATTAGGATTTGGACAAAACTCAGGTGAGATTATTCCCTAATTTCATGAGTATACCATTTGATTACCCATTGATATAATGGGTGACGAATTGCATTTTTGACATGTTTATCCTGGTTTTATCGATCGAGATCGAGAACTCCACGCTGATAAAAGTTTTAAAAGAGCTTAAATTTGGCTAAGTTCATAATTTTCAGCATCTGTTCGACAAAATACTTGATAGAATCCTTCTTGATGTGCTGTTTCTTGTGTTTAGGTTTTCTAAAGTGTCTTTTAATGTCCTGACATCTTCATTCAAAACTTTAAAACTTCGTCGCCATCTTGGCACTGGGTCGTACGGAAGGTTGCCATGGCAATTTTCTAATTTCACTTGTGAAATTATAAATAAGTATAGGTAATAGCACGATTAGAAGTGATATTTGGCATAAATACCACTAGTGATATTTCGAAATTGTTATACGTAATTTCACAAGCCGTTAGGCGAGTGAAATTTGAGACAATTTCGAAATATCGCGAGTGGTGTTTATGCCAAATATCACGTACAAATCCTGCTATTATTTGTTTATACTACTACCCGGAAAAGTTTTTTTTAATTTTCACATGATAAATACCACTCGCGATATTTCAAAATCACTACAAATTATGCTATAACCTATACAAACAGGACAACATTTCGCGCCTTTTTTTAGTACTTACAGTTAGTTTGCGACTCAGACAGGAAGACTGGGTATTTTACAGAGCCTTTGAAAGGTCATCCAAATCTATTAGGTTTTCACTTGTAAGAAATTCAGCCATAGACAGTGCTCAGATAAAAAGTGTCCGTAAAGTGGGGTTGACGATATGTAACTCGGGACAAAAGATAATTTCCTTGGTCTGTTTTAAGTGGGTTAATTTTAGAGAAAAAATATGAGCTTTTGGTCGGGACAAACGACTGTTCGTTATACACGGGTGTATTAAGCGGGTTTCTGTAGAGCGGAGTTTCACTGTTTACAGGTTTTTCCTGCTTACCATATTGCCTGAATATAGGGCGTGGCCGCAAATTCCTTTTTCAGTTTCGGCCAGAATATCATTAATACTGTTTCTGTCTACTGGTTTTGATGACTTCTCTCAGTACGGCCTTTTTTATAGTCTTTAATATGGATATGCGATGTCATTTTTCGTTTGTCTTTTTGGGTTTTCGTTTTCCTCTTCCTCTAAAAACGCTTCCACCTCTTGTTCGTTTCAGGACGTACATCTTTCGTTTGAAGAAACGTCGTTTATAGCCATTTTCTGAGAGTCTCAAAACGGCGATGAAAACCTCTGTTTGGCGCGAAAATTACACAATCAAATGACGTAGCTGAAAATTCATTGATTCTTGGATTGGCTGCAAATAACTACAAATAATCCGAAGCAGCTTCCTTTTTTAGTTCTACAGTGTGCCCCACCGTGCAACCCAGGAATGCTGGACAAACACCCAGATGGGGGAGGGATGGGCACGCTTGGAATTGACTGAAACACTGATAAATTGCAGTTCTCAGAGACATGTAATTCTCTTTTAACATTGCATTCATCATGTTAACTCTGCAAAAATTAAAAGAAACAACTGATGAGACAATTTGAGTAAACTATGGTTAAGAGCTTTTATTTCATTGTCGATAAAGCCACAAACAATCCAACGTAACTTACTTTTATCCTTAAAATACCTAAAGCAGATTACATAATTATTTCAATTAGACCCGATTTAATCCCTTGAAAACTTGTTCATCTCCTTTTTCTTGATCTTGCTGACATTTCTTCTGCCATGCAGTACTCACGCCTCTATACAGCATTGGCCGGTCAAAGGACTTGCTGCCCAGCAAAAGTTCCATCCACCCGGACAAGCAGGCCACCAATAAACCCCAGTCCCTTCGGAACAAGGACAAGGCGAACCACCCCGCTTCTGTACCCGTCCCCGTCGACTGCGTGGGTCATTCTCTTGAGCTCCTTCTGCGAAATAAATTGGAAGTCCCACAATTTTTCTTACCGTTTGCGTTAATCCTATTCCAATCAAATAGTAGGAAATGTCGTCAGAATGCATGATGGAAGAGTTTTTTTAGTGACAGGTTTTAGAGAAGGTATCTCCCTAATGATCTTGATAGTCGCATTTGTTGAAGTAAATCGGGGTCTTCATACTGAGCCGAAAAACATCGACGAAGCATAGTACATAAACGTTTTTCAGGTCAGTGGAATTCAGTATGACGATTTTAAGGTTAAGACATTTACATGGTTTGAAATAAGCATATTAATTATCCATAGATTGTATTCAGGTCTTGTTGAAAATTCACTCTTTGCCTCCTAAGGCAAGAAAAGGCCTCACAGCAGAAGTCACTTATATCCAGACGAGAAAGAACGATTGTTAATGTAATAAAGCAATGGCCGCGAAAACTTAAATTGATATCTTTGGACTATTTATAGCAAAATGTTTCTGTGCCTAGATTTCTTACTGCTTACCTTCATTTTTAAGAAGGGGGTTTTCAGATGAAGCAGTTATGACAGCAAAAGTCACCGCCAACAATACCACCAACAAGAACCGCTTTGTATTCATGGTTTAATCTAGAAGGCAAAGTTAAAACCGCTTTGTTGTCAAAGTGATGAGAGAATGGGCACGATGTACTTACCAATGGAACGTTCAAAACACTCAATTATTGTTTCGGAACTAACTTTACTGGGAACCAAGAACCGTAAGCAAACTAAAGTTTTTTTTTTTTTATGTACAAGCTGGTGGTGTTAACAAAACTTTCCGAAACCTTCAAAGGACATATACAGTGTTCCATCCTGTACAGTTAAAACAGCCTTACGCTGAATGCGGTTGTATTTTATGTTTTTTTATTTCGGTCTGGTTTATTTGTTATTCATTTATTTATAATTTACGTTTTTTGCTAATGAGTGAAACGTGCTGTACTAGCGGCTGTGTCGATTGGCTGGGAACATTCGCAATTGCAGCGGTGTTAATCTAGTTTTCATGCAGCTACTAAAAGATCTCAATTGGGTCACATTGGAGCACAGGCCTGACATAAAAACAATTTTTAGAAAGAAGAAGACCAAATTCTTTGCATTATACGCCAGACACAATGCATGGCATGTTTTTATTTCGGTCTCTTCTATTGTTATTCATTTATTTATAATTTATATTTTTTGCCAATGAGTGAAACAGTGAGATGTAGCGGGTCTGTCTCTTGGCCGGGAACATTTGCAATTGGTGTGGTGTTAAAATTAGTTTTCAGATCTGAAAGGGGGGTGACATTGGAGCACATGTCTGACATAAAAACTACTTTTAGAAAGGAGAAAACCCCAATTCTTTGCATTATACGCCAGAGAAAATGCATGGTAATCAGTTTACGACAAATTGAATTGAAGAAAGTGCTTCGAATTCCGTTCTATACATTCATTCGCCATAAAAGAAATGGGCTCGGTTAAAGAAATGAAATCTACAACGCAACTAACAGAGTAAAGTTTTCATCGAAGTGTTGTATCTTATGATCCTTACCCTTGAAAATCTTTGTAAAGAAGGTCTACTTGATGAACAAATAAAGTAGCTGCATTAATTGATACATACCCGTTTTTCTTGGAATTTGTGATTGATAATTGATCTGAGAGCTCACCCAGGACAGAATACTTTCCACAAGTATATACTGACTGTGTAAGTTACGAACTTTACGCTGATTTAAACCCTTTCAGCCAGGCATAATTTATGCAGTTGCCTGCGGTAGCCCTGCCCTCTTTTGCAAATGAAGAAAGTTTATCCGCGCATTCTTACTCGTTGTAAACGTTACCACTGAATACCAACACATAACTCTCCGATGGCTTTCTTTTTTAACTAGCCCATAGAATAACGTTGAGTTAAACAATAAAAATGAAAGCGATGAGAAAGGTCCGTTAAGTGCGCATGTTTCGACGAAATACTGTTAAGGGAATTTTATTTGGTGCTTGGGATTTATAACAAAATTTTTCAGTTTGGGAAATATCTATATGTAAAGGAAAATATCATAAAAACAATTTGACTCATTGGAATTTGTATTCAACTCCTACTTATTGATACCGATCAAATTACATCCTGGCTTCCTACTGATTGTTAAAGGAAAATGCTGTTTAGAGGTAGAGTTATGTTAGCTACTTGTACTGCTTGTACTACTTATTTTGAGCGTCCTTCACTGTTGATTATCTTAATAAGTTATTTTACTAGCTCATCACAGTGGGTTTGACTTATAGTTAGTATAATTAGTGATCGATGGAAAGTTTTTTCTGACAATGAATTCGATGATCCGGTCCTATTTTAGGGCATCTCCGAGGTAACATTTCTTTTCATAGAAGTACTTTTAATTGAGTTTTTAGTAGATAACAAAGCCTTGTTTGTGTTGCGAAATTTGTGCAGCTTGACATTTTTGACCTCAAATTAAGTCCTTCGTTTAATATATTTTCCATTAAATGATGACTACTCGTTAACTTGGTTTTAACCTTTTTTAGTGTGTTTTCTTGAGTTTTTAACCGATTTCGTGGCAGTGGATAACTTTAATTAGACTTAAGTGTTTTTGTGGGTGTTTTTGTAGGTAAGCAACTATTGTTCTAAATTCTGCTTACAACTGTTGCATTTTTAAGGTTAACGGATATCTTCAAATGGAAAATTTTGTTATGAGTGGTTCAGTTGTCAGAGAAAACTGGGCAAAATGTTAAAAATGTCAACGGAAGGGGGTCAACAGAATAAGTTCATACTAACATCACAGAAAGGTCAGGTGGAGTAACGGACAAATATAAAAAGATAGATCCTTCAGTGTTCTTGTATAAGAGATACAAGCATCACTTTATTTGACCCCCTCGGACGCCATTTTTATAAGCCAATTTTGACCATTTTCCGAAGCTTACAAAATCCTCAAAATTAAACAAGCGCAGTTCATTTTTTATATGCGATACAACACAGCACAACAATGATATTAATAATAATGATAATAATGATAATAATAATAATAATGATAATAATAATAATAATAATAAGAAGAAGAAGAACAAAAAGAAGAAGAACAAAAAAAATTTAAACATGAAGTCAACTCACGGGAAATTCGACTCGTAAAAGAACAAATAAAACAGAACCCTAACGATATTGAAAATATGTGGAAAACAATCAGGTCGTACATTCCAAAAAAGTCTGCGAATGTTAAAAGTTTTGCTAAAGACGATAAAACTGTAGCAAACGAATTCAACTGGTTTTTGAGCTCGGTTGGGAAATCTACGATGGAAAAGATCCAACTTCTTGCAAAAAAATTCAATTATGTGCCCGTGCAAGGTCTCTGAATTCCGAAAAATTATCAATCCTGTCTCACAGACCAGTTCTCTTTCACCACGGTGGAATGTTCTCAGGTTAAAGATGTTGTTAATTCAATACCTAACAAGAAAGCCCCAGGAACTGACAAAGTATCACCTCGCTTAATCAAAGAGAGTTTGCCGATTATTGTCCCTAGTATTACCTCTATTATTAACGCTTCTCTCAGAAGCCGAGTTTTCCCAACTTCTTGGATCCGGAAAATTGCTGAAGTCTGACCAATTCTTAAGAACGGAGATCATAAAGAAGCCAGTAATTGTAGACCAATTTCGCTACTGCCAATACTTTCTAAGGTATGCGAAAGAGTAGTGCAGCTGACTCCGTATCTAACATGCAACCAATCAGTGAAACAGAGCGGCAACAAAAGATGGCACTCTACTGAAACGTCGCCAATTTCTACCACTGATTTTATTCTCTGCGCTATCGACCAGAAGAAAATTATTGCGGTCGTATATCTTGATATGAGCGAAGCTTTTGACACTATAAACCATTGAATTCTTTTAAAAAACTGGAGAATAATCGGTCTATCAGCCTCTGCACTCCAATGGTTCGAAAGCTATCTTTCTCAGAGACTGACCAAGCAGTCCGTATAAACTCTGTTATATCTGATAAATTACCAGCAGTCAGTAAAGTATCGCAGGGAAGCGTTCTTGGAGCATTACTATTCAGTATTTATGTAAAAGACCTACCAAATGTCGTCAAAATTGTTTAACAACGTGCTACGCGGATGACACCAAGCTTCTATAACTTAATCGTCATGCCGTGAACGACGACTGCTTGTGTTATAGAAAGTGTTAATTCCGATTTACAACGGATTCCCAACTAGTGTTTCAATAATTGCTGAATGCTTAATCCAGATAAGACGAAACTCATGTTTTTTAGCAGCCGAGGAATGTCTTCGAAATTACTTGGCTTTAAATGATATCTCTACCAGGAAACGACAGACATCAACCCGGCTCAATCAGTCATAGACCTTGGAGTAATTTTTGATCCCACTGACGCTATATTTTGATAATCATATTTCTACTATAGTGTCGTCTTGCATGTCGAAACTACCTCAAATAACCCGCATTAGATTCGCTTTTAATAAGCGGTTGCTTGAAACCATAATAAAGGCGCTTGTTTTCAGTTGAACTCTATTACTGTTCGTCAGTATGGTCATCCACCTCAGCCTGTAATGGTCTTGAATTACTAACAGTACGTTCAAAACTTTGCCGCATGAATTATTTGCAACGTAAAGAAGTATGACCATATCTCTCCTGTATTAAGAAATCTACGTTGGTTCCCTGTAAAAACACAATCGTATTGTCGAGATGCTACTGGCCTTAACATTTAAATGTATGTCGGGTCATAATCAAGCGCCTGAATACCTATACATCTATGTTTATTACAAGAGGCAGCGCATCTGGACGTATAACCAGCAATTTTAAACGGCTTAACATTCCTCTTTTTAAAACTGTAACAGGACAGAAAACGTTTTATTATATAAAAGTGTATCTATCTGGAACAAGCTAGATCCAAGCCTCAAATTATGCAAGAATCTGGCTTCCTTCAAAAGAGCTTTAAAAAAATCACCTCATTCTGAATGAATTTTTAAATTGATAATTATTTTTCTTTTAAAGATAAATAATTCGTATTGCATTATTTTAATTTTGTAATTCGCTTTGTTCACTGAAAGCCCCAGATGGGGATGTATTCAATAAATGTATGTATTGTATGTACTGAAGCTGTAAAATTAAATGTCTGTAGACAAGTTCAAAAAAGCGCTGTGAACGATGACACGACAGTTGGCCTCGCCGCGTCAGATAAGTCGGATAAAGGATCTTACTTCCAAGACTTCGAAAGATTGGTCTGAGAGGACAGTGAACTCGACATGGAGTTCAATGAATCCATCGGTTCAAGCCGGCGGAAAATTAAAAAAGAAAACAGCAGAAAGGGTCTTTCAAAGTTTGGGAACATTAAGGTCCCACTTCGTTGTGTTAAAAAAGTGATAATAGTAATTTTGAAGGTACCCGATGCAGGTAACTGATAATTTAAGACTGCTGAAAAATTTTTTAAAGAACAATATTGTAGAAGCATTTTATTTTATTTTACGTAAAGAAATTTTTGTTTCAACTTCATTTTCTTTTTGCTATTGTACGGAAATCAACATTGCTCTCAAAAAGATGTACCCATAAAACGTATATGAGGTCGATCTGGGGCTCGGGGAGTGGGGAATTGTCTCTTTCTTCGTGCTCGGGGGTGTGGAATAAACCACAAAGAAAGAAAAAAAAATGCAAATCCTCAGGGGTATGCCCAGGGCGCATGGTTACAGGTCAAATTGAACCGGCATGGATAAAGAGCGTCCCGTGCGTGCGAAAATCGAACGGAAGTATTCTTATTCAAGCGCTTGCTGGCCCAGATTCATGAGAAGTATAATTTGTGAGCTGAGTTTGTTTACGAAGCGAGGGGTTTTTTTAATAATTAACACATTTTCTCGACTTTTATTTTCCGCTCAGAGGGGATATGGAGCTAAACTCCGAGGGAATTTGGTCGATTAACTTTGGGGGAACATAAAACCTGTAGGAGAATTTTTGTTCCTTAAATATTATAACTTTTTTGTTGACAGGCATTTTTGTACGATTATCCTTCTTCCGTTTTAGCGTTATTTCCAATTTGTTCTGTAACTTTTGATCGCAATCGAATACGGGGAAAACCCTGACACGTATTTTAGGGCTTTGACCACCAAACAACTTTTTCGTGAAAAATAAACATTGCTTTGAGTGTTTAATTCGGACGTTTGCATTTAAAAATCCTAAAAACTTAACAGTACAATTTTTCAAAAAAACCTGTTGATTTATTAAGAAAGCCAGTTTAATAAGCTTTAATTTGATATAGGGTTTTAGGGATTTTCAGTTTAACCGGAACGCGCTACATAACTTGCGGGTGAGAGAGCCTGAAGGTATGCGGAAAAGGTGTTTCGATACAGTTTTTGGGAGACCATACCGATGTTTTTTAATCACCTTAAAAGTGATTTTGTCCTTGCCTGATCGCTACAAACTTTTCACCAGTGATTGACTATGAATTGAAGTTTGTCAAAATGCAGTTTTTAGTAAAATAGATATCACTATGACCACAATGAACAAAAAACTTTGAAATCAATAACATTCGAATTTTGCGCGATCTAGACCTGCTACTGAAAATCCGACACCAGGAACTTCAAATGTGGTGTAAAGCAAATAACCTCCGTGAGAAGTAAAAAATTCTGTATGTTTGAACTCAAATAAAACGCAAATTTTATATTTTATCGTAAAGTTCTGACCTATCACTATCCGAGAAGAAGCTCAACACTTCGACAAGAATATCGACGACAAGCCTGGATTTTCTAAGTATAATTTCAGTCAAGAGAGGATAAAGAGTTTATCCTCTCTTGTTTTAGTACTTTCCTTTCTTATATTATAAAAACCCTTGGAGATGATTACTTTGTCAAAATGTTTGTGCTATCTAAGTTTTGACAAATAACCTGAAGTCATCTGGCCAAAATAAAACAAGGGCAAAAATATAAAAACTATAAGGTATCTACTCATGTGTACACAAACTTTTCATGTTATCAGAAGGGAAAGTACTAAACTTACAGTTTGAAAATCCTGGCTTGTAGATTTCGGAGAGGTGTGCGCTTCTTCTCGAAAAGTGATTGGTCGAAACTTTTGCACAAAATAACTACGGAAGTGTTCAAAGAACACAGAAGGCAAATTAAAAATGCTAAGCAGAATTTAGAACAATAGTTGTCTACCTACAAAAACACCCATAATCCAATTAAAGTTATACACTGCCACGAAATCGGTTAAAAAGTCAAGAAAACACACTAAAAAGGGTTGAAAATAAGTTCGGTAGTCATTTAATGGAAAATTTCAACGAAGGACCAATTGGAGGTCAAAAATGTCAAACTGCACAAATTTCGCAACACAAACAAGGCTTTAATTTGTTATCTACTAAAAACTCAAATTAAACATACTTTTATGAAAAGAAGTGTTACCTCGGAGATGCACCAAAATAATTCATTGCCGGCGTAACGAAAATAAACTTGCCCTTCCCCTCCCCCCCATCCCCCACCCCCTTCTCTAGAGAAGATATCTCTCGAAATGAATCAAACAATGAATCAAAGAATGTTACAGAATTAAAATCTTACGCAAATCATTCAATGAGTTACAAAAAAAGACAGGTTTGGGAAAGAAACAAATTCGTGCAAAGCTTGTGCCATGCCACAGGAAAAAAAATCCTGCCGACATTGGGCTTGTAAAATAATCATCCACTGAAAACTTTTCACCCCACCCCCACGCACCCCCTTTCTGGTTATTTCCCTCAAGAGGTCACTCCTCTTAACTAATATGTTACGAACTTAAGGTTGGGACAAAAACTAAGACGCGAAAATAGAAGATATATATTCAAGACGTGTGCAAAATCGTAAATCACGGTCGGAAAAATCTTATGGAGAAGTAAGTGCGTATCCCGTCAAGATGGTTGGTTAAGACTCTATATCTTAAGATAAGGTGGGTTAGTCTTAAAATAAGAAACTAACGATTTTAGGTAAGATGCTGGGGGTCGTCTTTTATTAGTTATGTCTTCATGTTTAGTCTTTTTAGACTGAAACTAGGCAATCCGTTTTTTTTTTGTTGTTGTTGTTTTTACCACGACACTCTCAGAACTTTCGTTTCGCCGCGCTCAAGCGTATTGTCCTACGAAAAAATAAGCAAAGCTTTAGCCAATATACATATCTTTCAAGCTTTTAGAAGTATTCCAATCGTATCAATCCTACCCAAAAAGAAAAAAAATAACGATACCAATTTGTCAAGAATCCAAACTTTTCAGACAAAATTCTGGTTTTATAAAGAAATACGAAATTGATTAAAATGTTATAGTGTTCCTTTCTGAAACTTGGTATGAAAGACATAGGGAGCGACGCTATCAAATGTGTATTGCGGAGTGTCTTTATATGGCTGATTTGTCTGAAAATTTAGGCACTACTACTGCCCAAGAATGCAAACAAGGGACCATGCATTTCCGGTTGAACTGAAAAACGACTGTGGATCAGGCACAGTATCGATTAACCCCAACATATGAATCTTGCACTTTCTTCATTTCAGGTGCACTTCAACAAGTTTTCCAAATTCTTCTTCGGAAAGTTCTGCTTGTAATTCGTGTTTTAATAGTACGAGTTCAATAGCGCGAGCTTTGCTCTGTGAACACACGGACCATTTTATCACATTGTAGATTTCTGACAGCACGCTACGACCCATGAGGTACGCAGCGGCTTGGTAGGCAATGTAAGAGCACTCCAAATGTACATGCAGCAAATAATCAGCTAGGACTCGAATCATCAGAAATCTCTGGCCTTCAATCCCCCGCTTGACTAAAGATCCTGTCACAGCACTGGCCTGTTTGGTGGGTTTCCCCAAAATTATCATCAAAAGCTTCATGAATTTCTTTGCCTCATCGTCATCAGTGTAGAACTGTGGTCCATTTTTACATTTCTTTAGCACGAAATCGTAAATTGCATCGCTGTAAGTCTCATGCAGTCGTCCAGCCCAGAACAGACACTCCTTGAAGCAAGGGTTGGTGAGGAAGTTCTGATGCTCTAAGGAATTCATTTCTACAACATTGTCACCAATTGCGTTCCTGGGATGAAGAGTTAAGAATACATTGAACACTGCAAGAGCTACAGCACTAATCTCAGTAACTTTTAACTGATCTGCAGATAAATACTCTTCTAGTAGTGAAAGAATTAAACTCGGTGTTGGACTTTCTTCCGTCTGTGGAATAACTGAAGCTTCAGCTAGAGTCAAATGCAACTTATCACGAGACTCTTTACTGATCGAAGCTTGATGTAGAAGCCGAGCCTTGTTAAGAAGAGAATTAGCTTCTAGGCAGTTGTGGCTTACATGTAGCCTTCTTTCTTTCTTCAGAACATAAGCTAACGCCATCACAAGGAAATTATATTTACAATTTTGAAGAATTTTTCCAAAATTATCCGTGACTCTTTGAGCGAGAACGGTAAGTGGGGTATCAAACAAAACGGGAAGCGATTGATTGGTTTCGATGTATCGGCAAAGGTATTGTGTTACATTGTCACGTATGTCGTTTAGAGCGTGACATGTAGCCAGAATTTCTTTGGAAGATCGATGATCTATCATGTTATTCTTCGAGATAAAGTAATTTGGAAGACAGTCTCTGGCATAGAATGCGATGTGAAAGTCTAGGAGATTGAAAATATTTTTGGCTAAGCTGTTCTTGCCCCACAACTCCATTCCTTTCTCCTCGAGAAACCAAAATAAACTTGTTTTGAGATGGTACGAAGAGAACACGTCTAGCCCACGTAGCTTCATTTCATTCTTGATTAACGCCTTTAAAACTGAATAAGCCAGCTTTTGTTTCTCTGACAATGATCGGGCAAGCATTAACTCAGCTACAGAAAACGAAAATCTCCACTCGAAATCTCTTAAAACGCTGTTGTGTGACCCAACGGGTACGATGTGACAACCTTGGGCTAATATTGTAGAAACCATTGCGGTGCTGGGCCAGCAACATTCTCGTTTACGATGTACCCATTCTTCTCCTTGTGAAGGCCAAAAGGAACATTTTAGGCCATAAACGAAATCACGATTAACCGTGAATGTTCCCATTGTGTAAGGGAGAGAGAACGAAGGACCCGTAATTGAACCCTCCCCGGCGGTCATCAAAGCACCTCGGTTGAGTGGAATTAAATCCTTACTTTCTTCGATGAATTTTAAGTTCTGGAGGCAGTGTTCTGGAACCAAATCTGCGTCTGCTTTCCGGGAGAATTGGTTCTTCGTCAAGTGTGCATAGCCAGCGTGTGAAGCATTGAAGATGTAAACAATATTTTTAGCTTCCTCTTCATTCGTCGAACTAATCGCACGTTCCTCACTTCCGGGCTCGCTTCCAGGAAAGTCTTGCAGTTCTCCATCACTTTTCTGGGTGGTTCTCTCTTGTAATTTCACTCCTTCCAGTAGTTTTAAATCAGTTCTGATAATCATATGGTCTGCATCAGTATTCCATGCGGTTAGTCTATCAAGATGGGGAAGAGAAAGACCTTCAAAACCGCTTCCGGTGTGAATGACTTCAACATCGGGATTCCCAACGCAACATTGTTCCAAATCTTTTGCTGGACTGTTGATGTTTTCTTCCATATCTTCTCTAAAAATGTTGAAAAATGGCACTAAATCCAATGTTAAGGTCAAACACAACTCCTCTGGATCACCCATACTGCAGATTGTGAGATTGAAGATGGCCGGTTTTCGTACTTCGGTATATTGCTAGGTGATTGCACTGCATTATGGGTGATGGGAGTACATTTTCATGGGAAAACCGGAAATTCCGGTTGGAAAAACAAATGGTTTCCGTTTGGGAACCCTCAGAAAATATAGGCTGTGATCAGCCTCGTTCCCAGTCGTCCGCGGCGATTTCGGATGTGACGTCACCTGTCAAGCTTGTCGGGAAAATTCGCCTCGGACGCCTGGCAAATAATGGCAAATCCAAAATGGCGGCATCAAGCCAAGAATGCGACTACAGCCAAGATTCTTGAAGAAATGAAAAAAAGCGTCTGAAATAGGTTGGGATTCTTTAATCAACGTTTGCCATCAAATACATAGAGATGTTGGAGAAATTTCTTTGAAGGAATCGTTCCGCGTGAACACCTGTTGTTATCGTAGGTCAGTAATTTCGAGTTTTGATTGTATCAAAAAATATGGATTTAATTCAGCACAACAAATCGTCCCATCTCAGGAGTGTGTTCCTTTGCCTGTCGGGAATGAGTTAAACCATGTTGAAGTTTGTGAAAGATGTGTCATCGAATTAGCTCTGTACCCAGCATATTATCTAGCGGATGAAAAACTTGTTAATCGAATCGCAGCACTGCGCGCATTGTAATTCAAGAGAGACTTCTAGCCTAGGTGTCGTCCTAAACGATAGTGGATCAACTCATAGACGCTGCTTTTGTCCATTAAATATACAAAACAGAAGTCATAAAGTGCTGTCAGCCTTTCGGATACGCCTCAATGTGGCGGATACAAGCTATAGGGGCAGTTTACAACATACTGTAACATCAGGAGCGGCATCAGATGTAAAACACTTTGTGTCCATGCTTTTATAGCATTTAGCATGAATAAAATTTAATTCTATATCCAAGTTATCTTTAACCAGTGTATCTACCCACCATTCAAATGAGATGATCCTTTGGGGACTGTTGAATACTTTCAGCCAAGCTTTCTTTCTGATTCTATCAATGTCTGACTCGATTGTTTTTGATGTTGCACGACCCCATATCTATGTTCCACTGTACTACTATCTCATGTAAACTTAATCTCAACCGTGGTAGGATTAGCTCAGTTAGTAGAGTGCTTGACTGCAGAGTGAGAGGTCAGAAGTTCAATTCCCGGGGTCGGACCAATACTCAGGATCTTAAAGTGATTGAGAAATGAAGGTATTACCTTTGCCCTGCTGCAAATGGCTAGACCTTTGTGTGGCTCGGATGCATGACTACGTAAAATGGCGGTAGTAGACATAAAAATAGTGTCCCCAATTATTACTTTCGTGCTGAATACATTGACACTCAAATTAAGTGCTTTCCTTTTTTTTTCTGTTTTCTTTTTTTTATCGCGAACCACTTTCGCAGCAGTGGTCTTCCAGTGAGTCATAAGTTTGAAAAGAATATTACATGAGTTTTTGGTGCTATTTTCAAAATAGACAATATTAGAATGTTCTGCATAAACTGGGAGCTGCAAGATACAAGTTCAAGGCACTAGGGTATTATAAAGAGCGAAAAGCATATTCAAACAGCTGAAAATAGCATGTAGCTGGCCCAGCCAATGGTACCATTATGGCATCAAATTAAGTGGAAAAAGGTCTTAAGTTGGTCTTGAAGTTGTTTCCCCAACCCATTCCCACAACAAGCTTTACAAGACAAGAAGTAGTTGTTATCAGGTTTAAAAAATTTCTCTTAACAAATTTCACAAGTGTTCAGAACTATGGCTTGTTAGGAAATCAATTTAATTTCCTTATAAAATCAATAAAGTTTTGTTTGATGAAATCTAAGAAATTCAATATTAAACATCACGGTTTCATATTTTTATTTTCATTTCAAGTTTTCTTCAGCTGAATTACGTTTTCCTTTTGCTCCTGTATCCTTTCCATCCCCAGTGTCGTCTATTACATGCTCTCCTTTCATCCCCTTTAAAACTTTCTGAAAATTAATGTAAAGGAAGGTAAAAAAATAGACAATATATAATAAAAAACTAAACATTTGATGTACAATACCTTGCTCAGAAATTATGCCTATCAGGCAGGTAAATTAAGATTAAGTGTCAATTATCCAAAATCTTCCCATCTCTAAAATTGCAACCTCCTTCAGAGTGATATTACTTAACGCATGAAACAGGAAGTAGAATACTAAGCACTATCATGCACTAATTCTATTGTCTTCTTTTGTTTATTTGTAGCTATATTTTGCACTAGTTGTTATTAAATGTTTTATGGGTCAAGTAAAATCTCTCTAAGTCGCAATCATATAAAGGACTGAATAATAGTCATATCATTAAAAATCAGGTAAAACTAACACACCCGAATATACGCTCTTCTCACGTATGGTAATATGCCCGTCTAACCTCGTTTTTGAGTAAAAAGTCCTTTGAAATGCTAATCAGACGACGTTTTCGTATTTGAATTTCAAAAGAATTTTTACCCGTAAACGAGGTTAGACGGGCATATTACCATATGTGAGAAGAGCGTATTACATGAGTTACTGGTGCTATTTTCAAAATAGACTATTAGAATGTTCTGCATGAACTGGGAGCTGCAAGGTACAAGTTCAAGGTACTAGGTTATTATAAAGAGCAAAAAGCATATTCAAACAGCTGAAAATGGCATGTAGTGTTTTTTTTTTTTTTTTTGGCTTTTCGCGCGAAA
>OZ038005.1:13781004-13823504 GCA_964035705.1 Porites rus | reverse complement strand
TTCAAAGTCTTCAAAGGAATCATCTCTTCTTCAAATTTTGTGGAGATTACTCGGCTGGTCGTTCTGGCGAGGAAGGATCCAGGGACAACAAGTCCGTTTTCCAGTCTCGTTGATCCATTATCTTAATCGAATTGCACTTTGTTTTGACTGCGAGCTTTTTTTAAGAAAGGTGAATATAAGGAAGGAAAGTTCCATCGACAAAGTGCCTAACAAGTTTCAAGGTAAGTCCCTCGCGTTAACTGAGCATTCACCGTCAGTATAAAAAAAAAGTATAAATAAACATCAAAGTTCTTTTTTTAACATTTGGTTGTTTCTCAAAAAAGAAATAAGCGCCCCGTCCCGAATAAGCGTCCTCCCTAGAGGCACCAAAAGTAAATAAGCGCCCGGGCGCTAAATCGAATCATTACGGTAAGTCAATTCCAGTTTTACTTGTCACGCGCTTAAAACATGGTTCGAGTTAATGAGGGTAAAATTATATAGAAATGATCTGAAGAGAAAAAAAAATTAGTATTACTTCGAGTTAGCACGAGGTCCGAGTCAGTAGCGAGGGTTCGAGTTATTGGAGTCGACTGTGTACAAGTATACCCTGGCCTTTACGATTTTCCCCTTATTCTGCGTTTTAGAGTATTCCGTATATTCCGTATTTTAGAATATTCCATGTATTCCATCATTCCGTTCCGTCATTCCGTCAGTCCCCCATTCCACCGAATAGTGTCACCCCCGATATTTTCATGTCCAAGAAAATACTAAACGCGAGGCTAATCATTGTGCCAAGAATTGAATCTGTTAGCTACATTTTATAGCGCCAGATAAGAGTCCTTTGAGAAAAAAAAAAAAAAAAAAACCGTAATTCTTGGGCGTAATGAACTCAGTTTTCGGGACCAAGATGTTCCTCGTTCTCGGGAGCAAAAGTACTCCAATATCTCTCTCTTTTTTCCGTGAAGGAAGACATTGGACGTTGACATGAATGATTCTCGCCCGAAAAAAAAATATGGGATCAGATTTCTTTCAATAGACCGCTGGCCAGAAGCGTCGACTCGTGACCCCACAACGATCAGATCACGCCGAGGCCAAAACGGTGCGGCGGTTCGGGAATTTTTTCTTTTTAAGTCACCATCGCTTGTGAAAAAATAACATTACTGTAACATTGTTTCACTAAGTGCTTTCTGGCCGGGAAAAAGTTGTGCATTCGTTTAGATTCCACCGCAGTTGAGACAAATGACGTCATTGGCCGCTGTCACGCGACGACATTTTCCAGATTCAAGTTTCGTCAGCAGATGGTAATTTCGAGTTCTTTTCTTTTTCTGCCTATTTTTAATCTTCCTTTCTCTTTTAATTTTACGTCCTTCTACTTAGGATGGTCTCTGAGCGCCTAGCAAGGATTAAAGTGGCGTTTACCACGCTATCCACGGCCGTATTGGCAACAGAGAAGTGTTTCGCCGAAATAGCAAGATAACGGTAAACACTGCAACTTTGAACGCTTTGTACAACGTCAATATACTTTGGCCGAAAAATGTTTTTCCAGAATCGTAATGTATATCCCTCCAATGTCTGATTCATCACTGTGAATGCTTTCAACAGCGTTGGACTTTTGAGAAATAATTATTTTAAAATCAACTCCAACGCTCCATCTAATTTAATATGCAATATTTGAAAATTTATTTTTTATTCCCTTCGGCAGTTTTTCGATGTTTATCGAATGATATTGCATTAAAAGGCCTTTTTCTTCATCACTGTGTGGTTTTCTCGTTATTTTGCGTTACGTTAGTGATTTCTGAACCGTTTTTTGCGAGAGCTTATTTTAGGCCTGATTTTGCTGCTATCAGACAGAAAAAGTTTGCGGCTCGATATTTTTGGTTTAAAGCGAAACTGAAACAAAAGAAATTCATTTTTGAATAGTATTCGGTAACCTCTACTTGGGAGATAAAAATCGGCCGATTTTATTTTTTAGCCGGAAATCATCGGTCGTTTCTTAGGCGCAGGGCCTCTTAATACGTGCGTTTTCGAATCAAACAAATATTGTTGCAGCACTAAGTATGTGCATTCACGTGATTACCGTGACATCAGCCTTCGCCGCCACATATCATGCATATGAATACGCAGAACATAGGCATCCCAAGAATGTGGACAAATCTATACAGTTTATAGCGTGCCGCTCACCAAGAATTGTCTGCGGGCTCCTATTTTCGCCTGCAAATACCAAAATTGTTTAATTATCATAGCCCATCCTCGGAGGCCCAAGGCAGTCAGTCGGGCCGCCGGGAGGCACGACAAACGCTTTCAAGCACGGGTGGAAGAGCCCCTTGGTACCGACTGTCACCGGACCATTTCTAAACGGTCAAGCGAATGCTGGCTCCTGATTTTACACAAAAAATTCTTTGTAATACTGTACCCAATCGGCAAACAGCATCGTCCAGGGCCTGTTTACATGGAGGTGCAGGACCCCAGGTAAGTGAAGTAACGCGCTTGGTTATGGGGTAAAAAATAACCCTCCTTTACATGAAATTTTACAACCCCGCCATCCTAGGGTGCAATTTCTCAAGATTATTGAATGATCGCTAAGCACGTAAACTAGAAAAATGCTGGCAAACCACTTGTTTTGGCGATTAATGAGCATGCTCTTCTACACTCACTTGCTGCTCTTGCTGCCACCTTCGATTCAGTGCTATTGCTTCCTATTGTTAGCTTTAATAATGATGCAAAGCCACCGCCAAAGTGAATTTTGCGCGAATTTGATGTATCACGAATCCAGCCCCGGCCAGGCGGGTTACCCCACCTTGAAACGTTTACAAGGCAAATTAACCCCAGCTGAGAGGGTTACCCGGTCGGGCTACCCACCTTGGCGGGTCACCCCACCTATCATGTAATCGTGATCAAATTAAAATGAGAGATTATATGAACACCTAAGCTGGTTACCTCACCAACCTGGAGTCCCTCACCTTCGTGTAATCAGGCCCTTAATTAAATTTTGAAAGCAAGAACCAACTTACAAAAAAGAAGGACCGGATCCTAATAAAGGATCTAGTTAGCTATAATATTGGGAATATAGAGCAAACGAAGCAAGGCTGATTTTACAGTCAGGAATATGTATTTCTTATAACACTGTATGTACGACTCTGGAGAAGGAAGGCCGTGCCTTCTGAAATATTGGTATAAGAAATATATGTTCCCGACTGTAAAATCAGCCTTGCTTCTTTTGTTCTACATGTTACCTCACCTACCTGGGATCCCCCACCTCTATGCAAACAGGTCTTTAGGGCCTATTTACATGGAGGTGGGGACACCAGGTAGGTGAGGTAACCCACTTTGGTGGGGCAACCTGCCTGTCCATATAATCTCTCATTTTAATTTGATCACGTTTACATGATAGGTGGGATGACCCCCCAAGGCGGGTAGCCCGGTCTGCCAGACCAGGTAACTCTCTTAGCCGGGGTCAAATGTTGCCAAAAATCAATGGCTTGCGTGCATGCTCACTTTTCCTTGGCACATTCTCCTCGCGCGATATCGGCTCCGCCGTCAAAAATTTTCCCCGAACTCGCACAAGTGAGCCTGAGAGTTTGAGACAAATGGTAAACCTGACTGAGCCATCTGTACAACGTCTAGTAATATTCAATCGGTATTGAATCAGATCATCACCATTATCATCATCACTCTCATCATCAAACCATCATCATCATCATCACCTCAGTCGTGGTGGGGGGTGGGGGGGGGGAATAAATCCTATGATGGCCTAAATGGGGAGACTCCGCCCTAAAGGGGTATCTCTTCAAGCCTCAGGTGATGGATTCCTAATTGAAAGACAGAGCATTTACAGCAGTTAAAAGGGTGCAAAATTCTGAACAAGGCATGCGAAGGGGGTGCCATCTATTGTCAATAGAAGGTATACGAAAGGGGTACCTTTTTCGTGAAAAATGGTATATAAAAGGGTAAGGGGTTGGACCTCGGGGCGGAGGCTGAATTGCGTATTTACAGATGAACTCTCTATCAAGTATGAAACTACTATGAAAGGGTAGGGATTTCACTCGTTGAAGTATATAAAAGGGTAGGGAAATCTGTCACTTGGGTCTGCGAAAGGGCCCACAAGGGCTAACAGATGAATTTTATGGCTTCATAAATTAGAGAAAACGTTCTTTTTGGTGATTGATTCCTAATTGAAAGACAGAACATTTACAGCAGTTAAAAGGGTGCAAAATTCTGAACAAGGCATGTGAAAGGGGTACCATCTTTTGTCAATAGAAGGTATACGAAAGGGGCACCTTTTTCGTGAAAAATGGTATATAAAAGGGTAAGGGGTTAGACCTCGGGGCGGAACATCCCCGTATAAAAATATGTTGAGTAACACCACCCCCCCTCCCCCCCCCCCCCCGCGGTTCACGAGCGCTGACCATTCTTCCCCTTCTTAGGCCAAGTCACGTTAGACGTAAATGTCTTAGAGGATAGTTTTCATCAGGTGAGCAGGGATATTCTGCACGCGACGTTGGCTCAAATATTGTCTTGTATCAAGAGCCATAATGTCCAATTATGGCTCTTGCTTGTATCTGTTGAGTTCAGGTCTAGTTCCCATTTAGAGTGTTTACAATCCCCTCGTGCTCTTAAGGCAACGAGTGGGCATGTTGGTTTCAAGAGTGTTAAATCTTCCAAGGAGAAAAAGCGACACTACGGGTTGGGAACAGGTGAGAAAAGCCACCACCATAAACCCCGACTCCTGCCCCCCCGAGACATTTGAAGCTAATTAAAGAGGCCGCCTATTGCAAGTTGCCAGTCCATTTCCTGAATTTTGGAGCCGACTGCACTGGTTACGCCCTAGATAGGCTGGGCTTGCAAGTAAACACTTGACAGCATTATGATATTTTTCTCCTTTCATAGACCCTACCACGCATTTTTTTTTAACTTTTGACATGGGCAAGTTAGGGAAAATCCCTCCACACCACTGGAAAGAGAGCCTTAAAATTAATAAAATTCGTCCCGCAAACAAACATACATTCGCATCGTATCTACATTCAAAAAGATAAACCAAATTTGAAACACTTCTGATATAAACGGGAATCTTCACAAAAACTGTATCAACTGTCATGAATCAAAAATGAGCTGACACATTAACGTTAAAGGTATGGGGCGGGGTATTCAATAGGTTAGCTTGTATGTTCAATAGTCACGACTGTGAGAACGCCTTAACCCCAGCCCCAAGGTCCATCCCTTAAATACACATGCATCTAGCTCCTGATCTGGCAGACACTAACGCTCAGAGTTCTTTGGGTGTACTCTAAATACAAGTTTCTAAAACAAACTCAGAGTCCTATGGGTGTACTCTAAACACAAGTTTCTAAAACAAGCCTTCTATTAGCCCTGCAATTATTTTTATCATGAATTTTTAAGAGCGGCTTTCCGTAAATATCGACCCAAGGTAGGCACAAGTTCAAAATTTGATTTCGCTCATTTTTGGCTCATCGATAACCCTTAATGAGTAATGAAACATGCTGTAGTTAGTTTTCTCAAATAACTTGTTCTTTTGTTAAAATTCGAGAAAACTCATTTTGCCTGTTCGGAGCTTAAAATCTACTTCCGGTAAAGCGGAATTTTACACAAATTTCATTGACTCGTACGTCAAACCAGGACGATTTGGCAGCCTTTGAAAAACACGAATAGTTTTTATGACCCTTTCTCTCTTATAAGACGATAAATTTGTGAAAGCTGTAATAAATTTGTGGCCAAAAAGGTATTGTTAAAAATAGGCCATATCGCCATATCGACAATTTCTACCGTTCAAAATTAAAGGAATAAAATAATGCAAATTTTTACAATGCGCTATAACTTAAAATTTCGCAAATTGACTCCCTACGGCTTGACTAGGCCCCAATGTATCAGAAAATCGAAACAAACCTCTGGGCAAACGATTTTAAATAGCCCGCAAGACCTCGAGTTCAACCCTAATTTTGCGAAAAATCGCGACATTCCAGGGGTTACTGAAATAGCGTTACACGGCCCGTCACACTAGTCATTTACCGACAGATACGCTTTAGACAATCTACTTAAAGAAAGATTAAAAGCCTAATTAGAATTTAAGTCTTTCAGTAAACCTATTATTCTCATCGATTGCAGCATTTTCTTCAGATACAACATATAGCGTCCCAGAGATAGCGTCACACACTTTCATGTTCAGTTTCCATCGAAAAATGGTATATAAACAGAAAAAAATCTAAAAACTAACGCTGTTTACTGAATGAATTTTTGCATTAAGAGATATTTACCGGATTAAATCATCGCCAAACAATACCATTTAGTTTATAAAAACTAATTTCCTGGAAGCAATTAAATTTTTTCGACTAAGTATTGGTGCAATAGTTCTTTTCGAAGTTTTTACCCTTGCGGGCTCTCAAAACCCGGGGTTACTCAAGAATTTTTCATACGGGGAGGCTCCGCCCCGAGGTCCAACCCCTTACCCTTTTATATACCATTTTTCACGAAAAAGGTACCCCTTTCGTATACCTTCTATTGACAAATGGTACCCCTTTTACATACCTTGCTTAGAAGTTTGCATCCCTTTTAACTGCTGTAAATGCATTGTCATTTAAATAGCAATCAATCACAAAAATAGAACGTTTTCTCGACTTTATAAAGCCATAAAATTCATTTGTTCGGCCCTTTGGGCCCTTTCACAGACCCAAATGAAAGACTTCCCTACCCTTTCGTATTCTGCAACAAGTAAAGTCTCTACCCTTTCATATACCTGAAGCCTGAAAAAGGTACTCCTTTCGGGCGTAGCCTCCCTGTATAGGCCATTATAGGGAGTACCCCCCGGTCTCAAAACTGAAGAAAAGCTACGTGGAGGCCAAAGAGGAGCCTATATACTTGTATGACAACGTGTATGAATCATGAAGCTACTGCATGACTCTATATATGACCCATTAAAACAGACTAAGAGGACACTTTGGTGCTTTGCAGTTTCGGTTGTTTTCGATGTTTCAGTGGAAAATTCCTGGAACAAACGGAACGTCTGAAAAGGTTATTTTCCTGGTTAGAAAATTCCAGGCGGAAATTGGGATTTGATGTCTTCAAACCTTTTTTGAATATAAGTTTCAAGCTTTCGCGGCCGTTTTTCGTTACGCGAAACTGACTTAGGCTAATGGTGAACGCGATTACTGAACGGAATCCAATTCATCAGTCGTGAATTCTGTTCACCATTTGCCCAAACCGTGAAGCGACTGGTTTACCCATGTAAATAGCAGAAAAGCCTTGTGTCCACAAGCCTGAGATACAGCTTCCTCTCATCGCTATCTGCCGCTGGGGGCATTTCGTCAAAAAGCGGCGAGACGCGGGTGTATCGCAGAATATGCGTCATATATCTTAAGTACCTTGAGGGGCCTTGTTAAGTGCATAGTAGTTCGTAGCAATGGCAGATCGTTGCAATATCTCTAATTACTTTTTAAGAGACGTCAACAGCAAACTCGCTATCCCTCTACTCCAGACAAATGTTAAGAAAAATAGTTTTTCTGGAGCAGTTCTTTGGAATAGCCTTCCTATATATTGATCAGCGGCAGGAGAAGTCTCTCGGGGTTTTGAGGGCTGGCTGCAAACAATTCTTCCAGAGATCTACACGGTACTTACGTAAAGCAGGCTAAGGCTCTCAGTCTAATTCGGTTTTGTGACAAAGACAAAGGTAAGGTTTTGGAGGCCCTGATTGTTAAACAGGTTATACTATCCCAAGCGTCTTAGTTGAACATGATTTTTGTAGATGAAAGGCCTTGAAGAGAGGGTAGACGTTGGCGGTGCACCGTCTACATGTGCAAACTTTTAAAAAATCTAATCAGTGAATCTGATTTTCTTTTTTAATGTTTTTTTTCTGTTTCCTTTATTACTTAATGCTGTATGAAAAATAAAAATGGACTAGAAGGGTCATCAAAAATTGTCTTTTGTCTCGCAAAACAGGGTAATGAAATGACTGGTTTTTGTCTTAGACAGAGTCAGGGTTTGAAGGCCTCAGCGGCATAACCACTACCCAAACTATCAATAACTGTCTTCCAAGGGGCTTATCCGTAGTATAATGAATAATAATAATAATAATGGAATTTATATAGCGCTTATACATCGCTCTTCTAAGCGCTTTACAATGTAAAAAAGGACATAAGAATATCATTAAGCACAAGCTTACACATAACCCTACTGTACACTTCTTAAAAAGGAAAGAAAAACAAAACAAACAAACAAACAAACAAATATGACGAAGCTAAATGTCATATACCCTTTTAAAAAGAAACGTTTTCAACTTAGATTTAAGGTGGTGAGGGCGACTGGGAAGAGAAGCGAAAAATACGTCCAAAAATACGATAGAAACTGACAAAGACAAAATAAAAGAAAGAAAACAACAAAGAAAAAAAATGACAGTTTCACAGTCTAAAAGCAGTTGAAAGTTAGTACCACCAAATCTGTTCCTGCTGATCAATGACAAAGCGCCAAAAGTGCTCGACGCCCAAGTTCAATATATATCATAAGTTGCAAATGAAGGAATGCACGTAGTTAGCCTGTAACAGGCCTTCAGAGAGTTGGGAAAAAGCAAAGAAAAGTTAGCTAGAAAAAAATGGCCAAGGGGCGGGGTTAGGGAGAGAGGGCGAAAGATCCACCTAACCTCTCCCTCTTACTCTATTCTACGTTTGTTTTCCTCCGTTCCCCATTTCACGCCACTGTCCACCATCCACTGTCCACTACGCCTGGAACAGGCTAGTTTATGGTGGGTCACTGAGAGTTTTTTCCAATACCGATGCAAGGATCTATAGATGTCCATTTAGGAGCATTTGACATTTTAAAAGCTCATAGTCACGCTGCAACTATTCCTGCTTTGGCATGTGTAAAACGCCACTTTTCTGTTTTGCTATAGAGGAAAGTTTTTGGCGATTTGTTTTTGCCGATGGTATTTCATCGTCTTTATAAGCGTGATCATAATACATCAAAATGTACATGTATACTTATAGTTACATACTTGAAAGAGAAAACTCGCAAGAAAAAAGAAAGTTTAGTGATTAGTTAATGTTGGTTGTCCCCGTCTTACATTTAATGTATTTATGCCTTTGGACGGATGGTTAAATTAATAAAACACACCACTGTACTTGTTAAAGTCTGTTTCCTTTGGGCTCGGTCGTCGACGTCTTGCCGACGTCGCTCAAAAAAGGCGACTTTTGGGCAATTCTGCGTTATATATTGTATCCAAACAAAATGACTCTTCTAAATAAGACAGGTGTATAGATTGTATGCTGGAATTTGGCATGTGATCAGCGTTGAATAGAATGTTTAAAGTGTATCTGTAGTTATTTCATGAATCACACATTTTCTTTTGTTATTCAACATCCTTTATTTAACTTACATACTTCATGAATATTTAACTAACTGAAAGTCCGGGGAGGGCTTGATAATGTAGCAGGGAAGAGCGGGGCTGATGAATTGAATAAATTACTAATTATAAATGCAAGGGCAATATCTATATAAATACCCGGTATTTATCTGTATATTGCCCTACTGCCCTGGGCAATATACAAATAAATCCCTTCCATTTATAATGAGCAATTAAAGCAAATCATACACGTCCTTTGACCCCGCCAAACATTCTGAGAAAATTTCTCCCTTTAACACAAATATAGAAATTTATTCTGCAACTATAGAAAATACAGTAGTATCCCATATATCATGCAGGCTATGTGTTCACTCTAACAAAATTTTAGGTCTTTGGAAAATTTCCTCTTTACTTACACGCTTCCAGGTTCTTTCTTCTTCCGAATTTCCAAAACAAACTTCCCAAGCCATTAGTCAAGCTGCTCATTAGCGACTTTCTTAATGTCAGGATTGACTTCGTAGTATTTCTCTTTGCTGCTATTCTTTTTAACTTTTACATTGCGTTCGACGGCCCATTCCTCCCAGCAACGTACCGCCCATGAAGTATTAACTTTCGTGTTTGCCGGTATTCTGGACTCTCTTCTCTTCTCGACTTCGTTATCACAAACAACAACGATATTACGCCCAGGATTTTCTTTCTTTTCGACTTCAACACTATCTCGTTCGCTTACTTTTCTAAAGTCTCCCACTAACTCTTCCGAATTCAACTCAGGGGAAAAAGGCTCCTGAGAGAAAGTATTTTGCGTTAGGAAAATTTCGTCGTCACTATCCATTGCCGCTCTCACAAGTGTACTGGCCCCCCAAAAAAATACCAAGACAAAAATAAAAAAACACAAAAGGTTTGAAATTTGATTGTTGTCGGCTTAGCAAACAAACAATGCGCTATTGTTCTCCGTTTCTCACCTAAGTGAGAACAAGTGGTTTGAACAAATTATGACCCGTGAAACGCCCTTTCTCGATGCTGTGTGAAAATCTTTACAATACTTACAATGAAATACGTCATTGTCTGCGGTCGGATCAAAAAATGACAAACAAACAGATGTCAAAAACAAGTGGCTAATTATTGCCCTGTGAAAGACGACCTTTATGTAACCTATACCTCATGAATAATATCATGAAATAAGTTCTCGGGCTTTATCTCTTACTTAACACCGCTGGCGTGACGGGCCGTGTAACGCTATTTTTAACCACTGGAATGTGGCGATTTTCGCAAAATTAGGGTTGAACTCGAGGTCTTGCGGGCTACTTAAAATCGTTTGCCCAGAGATTTGTTTCTATTTTCTGATAGATTGGGTTTTAGTCAAGCCGTAGAAAGTCAATTTGCGAAATTCTAAGTTATAGCGTATTGTAAAAATTTGCATTATTTTATCCCTATGATTTTAAACAGTAGAAATTGTCAAGATAGCCTTTTTTTAACAATACCTTTTTGGCCACAAAACTATTGCAGCTTTCACAAATTTATCGTCTTATAAGAGAGAAAGGGTCATAAAAACTATTCGTGTTTTTCAATGGCTGCCAAATCGTCCTGGTTTGACGTACGAGTCAATGAAATTTGTGTAAAATTTCGTTTTACCGGAAGTGGATTTTGAGCTCCAAACGGGCAAAATGAGTTTTCTCGAATTTTCACAAAAGAACAAGTTATTTGAGAAAACTAACTACAGCATGTTTCATTACTCATTAAGGGTTATCGATGAGCCAAAAATGAGCGAAATTCGAATTTTGAACTTGTGCCACAAAAGGTCGATTTTGGTCGATATTTACTGACAGTCGCTCTTAAGGAACAGCTTGTTGTTATGCGATTCCTCGGAGATAAAACGTTACATTATTTTTGTTGTTGAAAAGTGATAAGATGTTCGGGATAACACTGATTGTCATGATATATTACAAACTGTTCAGGATTGACTGTTTTATCAACTGTGGAATCATATAAGATCTCCTTTCTGGTGGGATCCTTTGCAGGGGGTACTTTCATTTGGTTATCACCTTGACAGTAATCCCCAACTAACACTCTTACATGGTACATGTAACGTAGTGCGTCTGACATTTTTGTGTAGTTCAAAGACAGACGTGCATCCCTGGCAAAATAAACACCTTGACCGAATCGAGTTCCTGCAAAATAAGCACCAAAGGTGAATGCTAACTATCTAATAAATACGTTTATTATTCATTCAATATATTTCTCTGTCAGTCTCCGTCAGTCCCCCCGATAATGCTTCATACTACCCGCGCCGATGTTTACCAAATTTGGAAGATGTAGGCAAATATACAGGGTGAAGAGAATGAATGAATGAAGAGTTTGGGTGTCTCAAAAGTTGGTTCCTCCACTCTATAAATCTGTAATGAAGTACGATTGGACTTGGTAAGAAAATCGTTTAAACCAAAGTTGCGTCTTTCAATGTAATTCAATATTTTATACTTGTTGTGCCATCTTTTGACTCCAATATTCATTTTGTGTATTTCCGCGCCAAAGGTGCGCGTGCGCGAGTATGTTTTCCCGCCACATATTTGTTTTTTTGTATTTTGTAGCCCGATTTGCTTGAACTCCTTCCCTTTAAATATCATGAAAGATAAACCGTTTTAACGCAAAAACGTTCAGCTAGGTGAGAGCATAAGCATGTATACTTCGATTTGTTAGCTTATCATTTGAAGAAACCGTTAAAAAACTGGAAATGATCCGAAGAATGTTGGGTGGTAAAATGTTCATCGAGAAATAAAGGTTTTGAAGACAAGAAGCGAAGGCCAAGACCAAAAGTCTTGAATAAAATACCCTAGGTTACGTTTTATGGTAGTCTGCTACACAGCTGTTTTTAGTGTAGCCTCCAGGAACGCGTGACGAACCCCTAAAGAACGTCTGCGTGTGAGGCAGTTTTAAGTGTCGTCAAGGAGCTTTGCGAGACGACACTAAAAACGGCTGTGTAGCAGACTAGTTTTTTGGTGGCGTCAAAGAAACTTACTTTCTCTTTCTGAACTTATTGTTCGTCAGAATTCAACTCCATTTGATGGAGTAAGTGCGTTGGAATGATCGCGATGAAGATTTAAAGAACGCAAATTCACTTTTTAGGCGATTTAACTTTCACCGTGGTTGCCGTCCTCGGATCTTAAGTTCACTAATAAGGTTTCGAGATGTAAATTAAGGAGGGTTCTATCGCACTTATTTAGGGGATTTTAGTCAGTCGAAAGTGAAAGGAAAGTTTGTGGTGGAAGATATTCTGTGCACGATCTCTCATGGTTAAACCGTCAGCCAAACCGCGGCGATGTTTGGAACATATATAACAGCCCTCCACCTATCCAAAACCCTGTGAAATTATACTCACCATTTTTTCCACAGAGGCTTCTGTTGAAACCCTGTTTGTTGATTGGCGTAATACTTTCAGAAGATGTCCCGTGGAAAAGTCTGCGTTCGGTATTTCCACCATTTACTTTATCCATATTTTCCTTCTTTAACACATAAGTTCGGTAAAGCAAAGGATTCTGGATTCTTTCGATACTTGTAATAGAGACGTTTTGAGCTGTGGCGTAAAAATGGTCTGACACTTCTCTATATTCCTGCGAATTCCAATCTAATCTAACTGTATGAACTTCTTTGCCACCAGGTGGCATTTCAGCCCAGTTATCTGGAAGGATGATTCCTAAAACAGAAATGAGAATAGCAGTTACCTGTAATAGCAGTTTGACAATGACTTAATATGTTAATGGCTTATGGCGTGCTTACACCCCATCTATTAGAGAATCTAAGGGCGCTTACCACTAGTCAGTACTGGCCGGCCAGACTAGTCCAGTTGAACAGAGGATTTCACTATTTGTCAGGAGTGTCCAGCCTGACCATTAGGCACAACCGATAGCTGGGCTTTTGACATTGATCGTGGTTACATTGACGCTGCAGTACTATTTCTAGACTAAGTTAAGTGCCTGCGGAATTCAAGGAAATGCTTACAATTGGTTGAAGTCATATTAGCGGTAATTTTAGAAAATCGAACGCAAATATGCTCCGTTTGTAGTTCACTTTCCAAAACGTGCCAATTCGAAAGTGGTATCTCTCATGGGGACAATATTGGGTCCTCTATTGGTTTTGTTATACAACACTTACCAAATTGCTTATCTAACTCTTATCCTAGAATGTATGCCGATAATCATAACTATCGGAAATTCATTCAGTCCCTTCTGAATGAAGATTTGCAAAACATTAGAAATGACTTATCGCAAACAAACTCACACGGAATATGACTAAGACTCATGGCGAACAATTTCGTACAGCCAGCGGTTCGATGCGTAGGCTCACACCATCATTAATAGATCTAGTAAAAACATTAGAAATTACCACAAAGCAACTAAAAAAATATTACTTTACACATACTCAAACAAAACAAATTCGAAAGAAGACAAAAACCCAAGTTTTCTTGTTATTACATTTTTGCGCAATCAACAGCCGTAATGTCACATCACTTTGTCACGCGAAGTCACACAATATGAAGAAATACTGTTCCAAGCTTCTTGTCAAGCCGTACAGCGGACTTTCAAGTGAAATTCCAGCTGTTTATGTAAGAGTAACATAAACGGAGCACTTTCAACATGGTGGCCGATGTTTACTTCGGGAGAAAGCTTTATAAACCTTTCATTTTGTCGGTATCTCCACATGTCACAAGAAGACTTCTTCCAACCCATTTTTCTCGTATTTTACATTAGCTGGGAACAGCGAAGAAAGGCTTACGGACCTCATTTATAAGCTTAAAACGACCTTTGTTACCTTCACAATCGAACTGGATTTGTGGACTTCAACCAGAAGCAACTTGTGTTTTGATTTTGCCGTTCTGCAGGAGCACCTCGGCCCAGTTTTGAAAAGACTTATGGCGGATTTCCTCGAAATAGAGCAAATTTTACACCACGTTGGGATTCTTCTGTTCACTGAGTATCTGGAAACTACACTGCTCAAAGGCAAAAGTATACATTCATTTTAAGAACTAGATTTGTTGACCCGAGATTAAACTTGCCCTTGAGGAGCTAGAGGACAATTTTTAACACGGTAAGGTAAATTCTCATACATTTCTTTGTAATTTTATTCACAGCGTTTTGAAAGCTAAGTCCAAAAAGTAGCGCGTTTCGCATGCGCGGCCGCCATGATGTACGAAATTGATCGCCATGCTAAGTTTATGCTGATGGTCTCCATACAAAAGCTTAGAACCCGAACAGCATATCCCGTTTTTACCATCAATAGTTCTCCCGTAAACTAGGGGCACCCAACGATTGTTCTGTAAAACATCTGCTCGGAGAAACAAATATTGCCTAGAATTTTCTATTACTTGAGGGCGGCTACAAATTTCTAGATGACCGTTCCATTCATGTATAATTTTTGAAACTTATCTCATAAAAATAACTTCTCTACGATTTTCTCAAGCTTAATTTCCAAAATCGTGCAGCGCGCGGGGCCCTAACTTTCTCATACTACAGTTATCGTTATTTAAGAAAATGAAGATGATGAAAGAGTGAAAGACCTGACCCTCGACCAATTGGCCTCAAACTGCTTCAACCTCTACATGTACCAAAATTACTAAAGAAGAAAAGAAAAAGACCTCAAAACACATACACAGTGTATCCACTGCACAGGTATGGCACATAATGTGAAAGTGACCGTTTAATAGAGGAAAAGACAATAATAAAAAAAAGCACTAGTTGGCACCTCTTTATAGGTGACCACAACTGCTTAATACAGGTCAGTTTTACAGCAACTTAAGGAAACTGTTTCTGGGACCGCTTGACAGAGGCTGATCGATACAGGTTTGACTGTATCGGTCAGATGCATCGAAGCTTTTCGAAAATCTAAATTGGAAAAATCTTAGTAGAGGCCCCTATGGGTCAATCTGATGCCAGTCCATACGCTGTTGGCAAGAGCAAATAAACTAACTATTCCAACGCTACGCACAAATTACCTCGGTGATAGTTTTCACTATAGTGATACCGTATTTCCTCGAATAATAGCTGGGGCGATTATTTCTTTTTTCGCACAAAAAGGGGGCGATTATTCGAGGGACGGCTATTATTCGAAGAAATACGGTAGTCTTCCTCAAACCTTAAGGCAAGCAGAATCCCTAGAGTGGCTAGCTGGTGATGCGTTTTTAACGAAACCTCTCGAGAAAAGAATATTTCATTTTCAAATTGACAAGTCTTGCTAGTTTCTGACTTTTAGACAACGCCCTAAGAGAGGTCACTGCTTAACTCATTCTTTACCAGACCACATATAAAAGAAACGTTACACCTACAAAGGGTGAAGGTCCAGTCATATAATCAGTGACACACAAATTGTGCGATATCTTCGACACCCAGATATAGAGGGGAGAAAGATAAATTGCTTCACAGAAAAAAAGCTGAGGAGCAGCGTCTTAACACATCATGCATTAAGAACATCGAAACCTTTTCTTTCGAACACCTTCGTAATATGGACACCTCTACCATCATAAAAAATGGAAAGATACCAACCGTCATGCCATCCTAACCCCTCTACTGCATTACCTTACACCTTTATATCACTGTGGTGTATACGTATTGAGAACTCTCAGTTCAAATGTAGTTATTATATTCATGTCAGTCTTACCTTCTGCCTCTTTGAGTTTACGTGTCACTGTTATTTGCTGATTTTGGGGTTGTTGATAACCACTGTTGTTGTACATATCAATAACAAAATCCACTCCCTGAGAGGAAACCTTCACAGTTTTATCACCGTTGCTGTATGCCTTTTCGATCGTAAGATTAGCTTTAAAGTCGAATGGTGTCTTCTTACCCTGCAATTCGAAATTCCATTGAATTGTTTTTGAAATCATTCGAGCATTTTCATGCTCAAATTTTTTCTTTTCAGTCTCTCTCGCTTGATTAATATTCTGCATGATCATCTTTGTCATATCGTGAACCTCATCTTTACTACCCCGCAAAATGACGCTACCCGTCGCAGCGTCAACAGTCATTTCAACATCACAGTCATCCGCCCTTTTTATAAGCATATTAATTTGGCTTTCAGATAACTTGCTTATACCTTCGTCTTCGAATTTTTCGACTGTGCAGTTCTCACTTAAATCCTTACTAAGTTCATCGATTGCTTTGTAGACGCTGTCTTTATCCTTGCCTGTGAATTTAACTCTGACAGCCTGAATCCTAAATTCAGTCGATGCCACAGTGGAACTTGTCTCTTCGTGTCTCTTCTGCTCTTGCCTAAAGGCTTCCACCATTGGCATTTGTTTTATAACAATTCTGACGTTACGAACTTTAGCACAGATTCTACAAAAGCTTGACAAAGCCTGGAAAATCAGATTGGCTGAGATCAGAGGAGACATACCATACCCACCGGTGCCAATCGCTGGAAGTGAAACGGAACGGAACTCTTTCGAATCAGCAAGTCGAAGACATTTTTCAAGACATGTCTGAAGGTGCTTGGCATCTGACGATTCTGGGATTAAATGAATAATGTGGCGTACTTTCAAATCACCGCCACTGGTGACCACCACTGAGCCCCCTTTTTGTGGCGCCATTTGCTTGCACTCTTGCTTTACATTTGAACCGCACACTTGTGAAATTGCCTTGCTTACTTCTCCGGCATTGTCCATCTCCATATCAGGATTTATTATGTTAACAATGGCATCGGATTCCTCGTCGGTCAGGTCACCATGAATGACCTCAATGATCAGTTGCTCCATTTTGGCATTGCGTCTGCATCCACTTTCAACGGTCACTGGTACGAAATGCTTTTCTTTCGCTAGCTCAAACGCAGAAATCAAGTTAACTTGATTGATCACTATTCTCACCTTGGGACACTGTGTGTAACTGCCCCAAACGTTCCTGAAAGCTTCGAAAATAATGGATGCCGATTTCGAAGCTGGTAGACCATAGCATCCTGTTCCAACGGCTGGGATGGACACGGAAAGAATGCTGCGTTGCTTCGCCAAGCCAAGGCCTATTTCTAGACTCTCTTTGATGTCGGACTCACTAGAAGAGCTTGGAATTATATGTATAACGTAGGGTACTTGTAGCTTACCGCCGCTTGTTATTGCAGCTTTTGGCCTTTCACACTGTTGAAGGCAGCCTCTAAACTCTTCTTCTAGGCTATTCCCTGCTGCTCTACATACATCCGCACTGAGCGATCCTGCCCTTGCCATGTTCATATCACTTGCAAGCACGTTGAAAATGGCGTCAGTTTGAGATTCTTTAGTCAAATCACCTTGAACAATCTCGAAATTTCTGCACCACGTCTCCCCCTCAGTCTTAGGTACGGAGACTTGCCTATGCAACTTCTGTTGGCGGTTCATCTCTTTGGTAAAGGCTTCGATTACCTCTCCATTCCTTTGAAGCAACAAAAAGCGAATGTCTTTGACGCTTGCCTTTGGATTTGAGAGGCAGTATCTTACTGTTTCTTCTAACATGATCCTAGCAGTTTCTGCTGGAGGGAATCGAAGGTTTCCAGTTCCAATGGCAGGAAAAGCGACGGATGTCCCATGAAGCTCGTCAACGTTTTGAAGCGACTTATTAACGATTCTTCTGAGACACTGTAGTACGAAACAAAAATAATTTACTGGTGAATAGAATTTAAGGCATCGCTTTCGTCAAGCAACAAAGGAAATGCTGCATTAGTGCCTGCGTGGCTCTTAACTTTTTCATGTTAAATTTGAATTCCATTGGCCCGCGTCAATCAATCAATAATCAATCAATGAATTAACTAACGTTATTCAGAAACCATAGTAAATTAGCCTAAAAAAGACTCATTTGATAGAGCGGTTTTCATTTGAGTGTCGAAAAGTAATTGGTTTTGCACTTTCTACACGATGCGATTGGCTTAAAAGATTCGCGCCACCTTTTCATCCAATCAGAAGTAAAACCAAAGCCAGTTGTGACGCGCTCGCATGCATTTTCCCTCGCTTTGCGTCAGCCACATGTAATTACTTCGAGTTTTGATTGGTTCAATGTATTGTCTGTGTCCTATGTGATTGGTCAGAGTAATTACTTTGGTTTTGGTTTTACGACACTCAAACGAAAACCACTCTAAATGTACCTACATAAACACAGTGAGATTTCAAAAAATGTTAATCAAAACAGTCAAACGGATGTAGGATGAAAATAGTATAAAACGGACAAAAGGAAATGGCCTGTATCCAATGTGCTTGTTCATAATGTGCATGACGCTAACCCAGGGAGGTAGGAACTAATCATATACACACTTTTTGATCAGCTATTATAACCGTAGTTAGAGTTACAAACTATTCACAAGTGAAACTATAAATTTTTCTTTGCGTTTAAATTGAAATTTGTGAGACTGTGTTTGCCTCTTAATACCCTAATATCGACACACATTTGGTCCTAGTAGTTTTTGGTTCATACCTTCGTCTTGCTGTGGAGAAGACGACGTTCTATCTTTTGTTAATTTTGAGTTTATTACCGAAGGATAATTTATATGGTCTTCATTTTTCCTGGCGTAAAAGGGTTTGGCATGATTATAATTGGAGTGATTTTGTTGGCCCAATGGTTTCAAGTTTCAATCTATGTCCATCCTTGCCACAAGTTTTTAATTGGCTGCAACAGGAAACAGTTTCAATACCTAAATCTAGTCTTAACTAAACGGCATAATTATTTTTGGAACTCAATTGATGAGAACACACGTTTCAGCTTTTTAGTAAGATAGCAAGTAGCCCCTTTAATGCGGCAGATTTTTTGTTTGTTTACTTTTCTTTGGGGGGGGGGGGGGGGAGAAGTAAGCAGTAACTTCAGGTGTTTTCGTGTTTTCATGATGACTTATCGTTTGAGTTAAATTTTAACCTTGCGTACCTGCTCTCCACTCCCTCCATTCCAATTTGAACAGCTTGTCAGAAAAACTCTGTTGCAGGGCAGGTTGAGGCCTGATAAAACACAAATTTCTCCAGGGTTTGGTGCACTGAAAAAAGCAGGCTTCTTTTGCGGGCTAGATTGAAGGATTGCATCAGTACATTCTCCTAGTGGACTGACCAGAATGTCAACCTGAAGTTAAAATATAAAAAAAGACTCATTGTTGTAACTATTTTTGCGGGAGAAGTTTTTGCTCTCTAGCTGACTATAAAATTATGTGGCCGCTGAATAATTAATTAATTCATTTAACAGTTATGTCTGCAGAAGCCGTCTGACCATAGCGATTGGAATATACGCAAAGTACATGGCATCATAAAAAGAAACCAATTCAAACTGAAGGCAAACTGAAGTCATCACCGTTCCATGTCCCGCTATTCTTTGCATTTTTTTAAAATAATTTTTTGTAAATAATTTGTTGGTATCTTTATTCTACAAAACAAGTTTATAACTTTAAATTCACTTAATGTTTTAAGATCACTTATTTCCATGGTAATGCTAACCAATACTGTCACTATATTGTATAAAAGTCTAAAGATAAAAAGCGAGAGATCTGTATACAATTAGTTGAGGTCTTTTTATTTTTAAATAAAACAATTTTATCATTGCCGAAGGCGAAGTTGATATTGTTGAATAATCCCCGATATACCAAGTCGAGGGATTATTCATAGTATTCATAGCCCGAGATAGCGAACCAATCAGATTGCTTGAATCACCAAGATCACTGAGTGTGTATATACTAACATAAAAGGTAATAGCTAGGCAGGAGAGTGAACCAAAAGTTACATATCAGTCTAATTTTCCCACTATTTACCAATTTATCAACCTGGGTGATTTTAATTGGATTTTAAAGAGGTGTGCATGTGACACAAGTTCTTATTAGTACGTATTTATTGGTCATAACGTGATGAGCAATTACGGATAAAAACATTCGAATTATGAAATATTTGTAGAATATGTAACTCACCGGCTCCTTGACAATATCTCCAATTTTCCATGATATTTTGTGCCCTCGAGAAGTTACGAATGACGAGACGTTTCTTTTCTGTTCGAAATTCCTTCCGACTTGAATAAAGCACTTATGTTCGTTTTCTAATGTCTTAACCCAGCGCTCCCCTCTTCCATTCTTCTTAAAATAATTGCGGAGACCAGGACGCGATTCATCGATGCTAAGAAACACTAGGCCCTTTATCAGCACATCCAGTTTGTTCTTTGCTAGTTGCAAACCTTTTCTGCGGCCTGAAAGGTGGAACGTCTGACCTTCAAGCTTCACAAAATGGACATCAAATTGTTCCAGGCCTGTTTCTATGGATTGCAATTCTTCTTTGCAGTATTTTGAGATATACTCTACAATTTCTCTACTTAAGCAACTGTAATCTTCGTTTACTACTGAATTTTTGTCCAGAAATTCCTGTAATCTCCATGCACCTTGTTCAACATTGTCTTTAACTCCAGTTAGGATCCAAACACTACCAGACTTATCCTCATGGATGAGGACTCCATTTTCTGTTTTAACTTCATTACATAGGCTAACCCATTCAGGTGTTTCTGTCAAACGGAGGTTTAGTTCTTCGAAGTAGATTTCTTTTTCAACAGCTATTTCCCCGATAGGCCGAATCGCTTCTTTGGCATATCCAAGTACCTTTGCAGAAAGATGCTTGGACGGTAACAAAGTATCAAAGACAACGATCGCTTCTATGCTATGACTTTTTAGTGTTTCTTTAATTGACTCTTGCCCCTTGTAAGTCATCAAAAATTCCAAAGTTCTCTGGGGTAGTTTCAACGGTTTTTCTTCAGTTGCAAGTACTTGTTCTTCAAATCTTTGCATAGCTATCTTTACTTGGGATTTTGGGCCCTTCAACCGAATTCCCCCTTTGTTGTCATCACTGACCTCTACATCTTTGCATTCTTCCTCCAAGTATTTCTTCTTGAAGTCAATTTCTTTTAAAAGGAGACTAAAACTTTTTGGATCAAGATTCGCAGGAACTAAAAAAGTCTCGCAGTCATACGCTGCTTCTTTTTTTACTTTTTTCAACTGATTTTTTAGGCATTTTTTGAGTTTGCTAATATCTGATTTGCAGGAGACAATTCGTATTTTCTTTTCACTTTCAAGGAGTTTTAAATCTACCCGCGGTCGACAATCTTCAAAGCTGGAACATATGGTGGAGAACTCTGCCTTGACACAATTCCAATATTCTTCCTGGACGGAAACGTCAAGTTTCTGTATGTTACTCAGAAACGATAATAAAGCTTGTATTGACATGTCTTCATGACCATGACACTCCACATGCGCTAGTTCAGATCCTTCTTTATAGTCGAAGGTCATTCCTTCATTTTCTAAGAAACTCTTAAATTCATTCTGATAATATATCGAATTAGAGATGTACTCCATTACATCCAGATCTACCGGGAAAGGCACTTGCCTATTATTGTTTTCTTCCGCAAGGCTTTGACGTAATACTTGCTCGTCACTCTGAAAGGCAGGATCTGAAAATTCATTTACAATTATTAGTTAGTACATCCATGTATCATCAAGCTACAGAAAATTTCACAGAAAGAAAGTAAATAAGTTCTTAATCGAAAATTTTAAAATTTTAAAATATGCTTTACTAATCACCATAAGATCCAATGATCCGGATCAGAGATTAATGATGACGCGGTAAAACTGTCAGTCAGAGTCCTTTAGCAAAAAATGGAAATCGGTACTAGCTAGCTATCTACCAACTAAGAAAAATAAGAGGTGAAAAGTTCTTATTTTACGTTGTAAACTTTTAACAGTCAAAGTTCGACGTTGCGCTCATTTTACCCTCCTCTTTCTATTGGAACAGGACTGTATGGGTATTTAAGGCTACTTATTAAGGCTACAAAGAAAAGGGAAAGAAGTCGAAAAAAGGATTGAGAACACACCTAGGACTCGAACCCGGAACCTCCCACACAGAAGGCCGCCACTAAATGACTGTGCTAATGATTGTTTTTGAATATATCAGAATCTTGCAAGAACAAGAAAACGAAAGGGAACAAGGTGACCGACGCACATGAGACCTGAAGAGAATGCTCCTACCAGATCCCAAAAAACCATGGAACATATTCTACCTCAATGTCCACAGTGAGCACAAAGGTAATACCTATACAGACTGAAACAATGGGTTTTAAATGCGCTTTTCTCCTAGCCTACAGACTGAAAGAAAGCCGTTACCAGTGAAACAGGTCTGGAGCCCCAGAGCTGGAATGAGGATGTGTTGATAACGTGCGAATGCACAATTATAGCAGCAGGAAACCGTTCGAAGTAAACTATTCCTTTTTATTCCGGCATTCCATGTAAGATTGACGATATATTAACTATTTCTTTTGCATGCAGTACTTTTTAGAACAGAACCACAGATCAAGTAAAGAAACTAGGAAATAAAACGTTACCCTCAGTTGGTATTTTGTCTTTAGTGACAAGAATAGCACTTTGTCTCCTTCTGCCCCTGCGGTGCTGAAGGCAGTCCTCAAAGGCATCCAAGTCTTTTGCGGAGAGACATTCAGATTGGTTTTCCTGAGAATCACATTCACCGTCTTCGTCAAAAAAAGGAAAGTCCTTTCTGTCAGCGTTGATTTTCTCTGGTACGCTGGTAACATTGTCCTCCAAGTTATGACGCTCCTCAGCACTGACATCATCACCAGCAGATTCGCTATTATGCTCACTTGAAAAATCTGTGACAATATAACGAAATTCAAACAGCATAAAGGACACCCGAAACGCCAGAAGCAACAAGGACTGGAATCACTTGGAAAAGAAAAGCATTCAATGTCACAACAAAAAGAGGCCTAACTTTCGTGATAGAAGTTGGGTTTGTGAACAGACCATTGAGCAATATTATAATCTACAATATGTTAATCTAGAGCGTATATCGAACAGGAGGAAAGGTGTTGATCATATGAATCCGAGAAAGTTGGGACGAAAAACTAGCTGAAGCCTTTAATTTATAATTTCTTCGAGTGCACCTGATAGATTTTTATCCTTAAGCTTTTCAAAACATAGACTCGAAGAAAATGTTCACCAGATTTTGTTGACTTCTTCGCAAACCGCGGTCAGACGTTAGTCATTTGATTTATTTTCTGCATACTACCAAAATAATGAATAAAGGACTTAAGGAAAGACCTACTGTAGTTTTTACTTTGAGAATCAGTCTGCTGGACATTACTTAACGACTCACTGTTAACTGACCCACCCGTTTCCAACTTCCCTTCAGCAACTGTAGCAAGCCGGCTCTCTTCTATGGTCTCAGTCGTTGCAGAACACTCATCACTCTGATCATTATCATTGCTACATTCATAGCCCTCTTCATTACTGATTCCACTTTCATCGCCACAAGAAGTGTTGTCATCTACAACATCACAATGTGGAATATCGTTATCACTGTCAGTGCTAGTTGGAATGCAGATCTCGCGAATTCGACCATTGCCATTACAGTGTAAGACAGAAGTAACAGTAATTTCCTGACTCCGTTTGAGGTCGCTGGATGGTGCTGGTTCATATTCGGAAAAGGACTCGCTGCTGTGTTTATTTCTCATGTTGGCGTCACATGTATCTTCCGTAATTTCAGAATTCTTGCGGGAAACACTGTTAGTTGCTATACACTCGATGTCACTTAATTCGCTCTCGTCGCTACAAGATGAATCCGACCTAGGGTTTGAATCTTTCTTCTCGGTTATTCTGTCATCTGTTTCCAAATTATCTTCATTATCATCGGAACTTTCATTGGATACTCCTCGATCATGATCAATGAAGTCTTGAGTTCCAATTTCACGCGGTGATTTGCTATTCTCAAAAGGACTCTGTCTGCGATCAGAAGTATCACGTCCCATGCTGCTATCGCTAATGGCTAAGCCATCCCCAGGGGTATCTTCCTGTAAAGGAGAGCTAAACGATTTTCCAAAACCCAAACATTGTTTGTTAGGGTCATAACATTGCACTTGAATGACCTTCACTTTCGATAGATCCTCCTCCTCCTTTGCTATCTCTCGATCAGATTCTGTACTCCTGCCATCTACAAAATCAATTCCCTCGTTGTTGTATGGTTGTTCTGCATGCTCGACACAAACGTCATCTTCCAAAGACCTTTCGTGACCTGATTTATAATATAGTTAACAAATAGTTAACAATTTTAAATCAGTTTCTAAAATTATTTCTAATCGTATATTCAGAACTTTATTCCATTTAACCACGACCGCAAGTATTTCGCATCTGTCTGGCTGAAGGCAGATGGAGAACACCAATACTACTTTTCCGTCACCTTTTGTTGAGGCCACTGACCACCTGGTTTTTATGGGGAGGCGTTCCAGGCAATAATTCGCCACTTAAGGGAAGATGGGTCGAGTTAACTTTCGAGAATTCAGACTGTTACTGACGACAGGGAAAACAGTTTGGACAACAGCTGACAGGCACGTCCCCAGTAACAATCCCAGCGGTCTTTGCGAAAGATTACTCGGGGACCAACCGGGATTAACATGGGACCAATTAGAAACCTTGTTGGATGGCAAGCGACATAGTAGTGCAAGAAAAACCAAAATTACCCCGATCAAAAAGCTAATATTCTTTCTTTTCAAGGTCCCACTGCCCTCCAGTAAGTTGTTTTTGTACCATGTGTTCGTCTGGCTTGACTAATGTATGCACGCCTTCACAGTATTTAATAATGGTCATAACTCTGAGTCGTTTTACTTCTCTAGTATTAAAGATGATATCTCTAAAACTGTAGATTTCCTAATCATGGGAGATTGAGACATTAGTTCAAGCTTTGCTTCAAAATTGTATTTGGATCGGTCTTGAGTGTATCGACATAAAGTGTTTTTTTTAAAGAACCTTGAAAAGAGTTACATTTTAAAGGGATTTTAACTTTTATGTCTGTGTTACGCAGACATTCAACCATAGATGTTTTCTACTTTCAATGCGGATGCAAGAAAACTTCATTGAATCAGCGATATAAAAAGTGATCGGTTTGGTTGAATACGCTTACATCTCAAAAACACCGAAACATGATTATAGGCTTTAGTAACGAAGTCAAATACCTCATTATAGGAATTAACGCTTCATGAAATATTGAACGCTAATTTCAATTTTCACAAACGTTAATTTCCGCCCCAAATACTTTGCCCCAAATTCTGACAATACCCTTTTGACATTCTTGAGACCTAGAAAGAAGAGCATTTTATGAGGGTTTGAGATTAGAAGTATTAGCAAAACTGTGAAGAACCCTGAAAGAGGGGATTTCTTCGCCTGACCCTCTTCTCATAATTACGTTTAGGGAAAGTACCAGGAACAAAGTTTCTATTTCAGATTATACCTTTAACTTTCTTCATGTCGTCTCGTCAAGTTTTGATTCTTTGTGAATGTCGCGTTAATTTCCTTCATTCAATTTGCAGTACAGCCAAATTCGTTGTATCGCGCTGTGCGTTTTGCAAACTTCGAAGGAATTTTGGGTTTTTCTATTCCGTCAATCATCTTAGCGGACCTCTTAGGAAACACATGTCTACTTCAGATTGGTGCATTTCGATCCACCTTGCTTGTTTCTGTGTTTCAAGGTTCGCTGCTTGTGATCGCCCTGTTTCGGGCAATGATCGACTAGTTTTCTTCGAAGCTTTTTATGATTTTTCTTATTCTTGTCTCTTGCAAGAATAAAGCAATGTCTGCCCCCTAGCCCTCAAAATTAATTCCACTCATCATCGCGATTTCCTTCGCTATTCTTGAGCATTTTAGGGTCACTCTCAATTTTGTTTTTTGCGGGCCAAGCTGGGCGAGTGCGCTGCATTGTGATTTGCATTAACTCCACCCCCACTCAAATGATTGACGGAACAGAAAAACCCATTCGAAGTCTGCAAACACTCTGCGCGATGCAACGAATTTGGCTATAAACTGGCGTCAATTTAAGTCGCGTTAATTTTTCCAATATCTTAATTTTATGGAGAGTTAATTTCCTATAATAAGAAAGTATAATACCTGTTGAGGGGACAGAGGGCAAGCTGTCTTGTTCCGATTCTATTCCACTTTGATCTGTTCGAGTTTGAGCTTGTATTGACGTCTCTCCTGATTGGTATTGGTGTATTGGTATTCCTGGGTCTTCTGACCGAGGTTTTATGCTTAGTTCTCCAGAATGTTTAGATCCTGATGGTGTTGATGTTTCTGGCCGCCCTGTTTGAGGTTGTATCCCTGGTTCGAATGTTTGGATAGATTTTCCAGATTGAGCTGGCTTTCCTGGTTCTCCTGATTGAGTTGCTGTTTGTGGTTGTCCTATTTTAATCGGTGTCTCTGATTGATATAACAATTCAAATTACCATTATGTTTAACTTTCCTACTTAAGCTAGTACTAGCTCGTTATATGCTGACACCTGGATGGTAATGTTGAGACAGGTTCTGCTACTTAGGAATTAATCATTCGCTTCCACATGAATGGGGACAACAAACGCTAAGTAGGGCTGAGTCAAAACTAAATGCCAGCCAAACGAAGGCTTAATTACTGGCAGTTTGAGCGCGGCCGCGGTTCCTTGTCAACTCAACATCTCGCTTACCATGAGTTACTATTAACTATTCAAGCTGCAATAGGATGTATAGAAAGGGATGAGTTCCAAAAAAGATATTTTCAAACTTAAACGAGGCTGCCCTGGGATTTGAGCCAGTCAGAAACGGAGAAATATTGTGCTTGTGGTTACGTTTATCTTGCGTTCTCAGAAAGCGAAACTTTACCTTTTTTCTTCCAAGATGATGGATCTTCGGGTTGAACTTTTTTTCTCCTTTTGCAGCTGTGGATTAAGAACAGGGGAAGCAAAAATGCGATTAAAAATTAACTTTTCCAAAAATAAATGTTTGATAGTTAATCGAATTTATGTTCCTGTAAGGGTAAGGCCATCCTCTTTTTTTCTCCGTTTAGCATCGTCCGACAGACCCAAATTTTTGGCATTCGGCAAAAAAAAAGTAACATCGTAGTTAAACCATTTTTTACTTGAAATAATTCTTTCAATCTGAAAAATGAGCATATTAACAGCATATAGAGACAAACAGGCACAAAAACAGGAACATTTTTTACATTATAATGTGCATTTTGTTCATCCAAATATGTTAATGTTAACTTTTAACGTCGTCGTCCTCGGATACCAGGGCCTCCTATTCCGATACTTCTTGTGTTTTTTTGTTTTTTTTTTTTGAGGTTTTTTCAGTCCGATCGAGCGACCCAATATCACTAAACGCATTTGACGTTAAACGAAAAAAAGGGGGGGGGGGAGATGGCCTAACCTTGAACGAATAAATGAAATCTACCGTCGCAGTAAAGTACCTGTCGTTTCATATTTATTCGCTTTTCTTTAGAAATTCGTTATATATTCTACACATCATGCATCATATATGCTTTACGCGTAGACCTATTAGCCTCACTTACTTAAGCAGCGAGACTCATAATCGGCAAGCCGTATTTAGTGCACAAAATAACGGTTGTGGTCCCAGGCGTTCCTAACGGAGAGCGTGGAAACTGGGAATAAGAATCGTCGCGTGACCCAAGCCACGCATGTTTTGCGGGGGAAGCTTAGGTTTAGAGCTTTTCCGGAGCGGGTCTGTCCACTAATTTTATCGCTTGAAAGAGTTGATTACTTGGAACAAGTGAACACTTCCGTGGTCGAAAAAAAAAAGAAGAAGAATCTTAATTAGCAAAGGACTAACTGGTCGGGTGTTGTAAACTTTCATTGTTTGTAAATGAGTGTTGTGATGAGCATGCGGTTTATGATCGGCGATGATTAAAATGACGTGCTATGTAAATCACTTTTTTGATCTCTGGAATGATGTAATTTCTCTAGAATCGAGGACCGCCTTCCATCTAACCCAAAATTCTGGAAATTTGCATTGGTACATTAAATGGAAAGGACCATTTCGGTTTGGTCCGACTGAAATGTGGTCCACTTTGACCGGTCGGACCGAAATTCCCTTTCCATTTGACAAATTTGTTGTTCCCAACACCGCTCTTCTGTACCCTGCTTTCAAGAACAAAGTGCGAGTAAAGTATGACATTTCAACTAGCTTGAATCAATTGCAATTTCTTTTTCTTCTGATTTTGATTTTGATTTGCCATTGACTGTGTCAAATAACTGTGCATGCAACGCAACTCAACACGTGGTTGAAAAAGGGTGTGTGTATCAAGCTACAATTGTATAAAAGTCCGTGAGAATAAATTATTTGTCTGAAACCTGCCCAAGATAAGGCTTTAAAACAACAAATTTATTTACCGTGGAGTTCCAGGAATTGCTTCGAATTTTTCTGTGAAACGCATCGCTTCCACTCACGAGAATTTTTTACCTGTACTTGCATCCATACTCTTCGCTTCCGAAAATGTGGCTTTCTACATAAAACAGGATTTCTCGGCCTTTAGTTTTCCACCACCCCTTTTCGACAGTCGAATGTTCTTTCGGACCAGAATTTTTGTTGAATGGAAAGCGCCCGAGGCCCTTGAATTTTCGTGTATTTATACATGCGTATAGCCTGCGACCGCGGGCGTATTTCTATTCGCCATGTAAAATGTATGCGTTACTTAATTCGCTAACACGCGTACTAAATCAATTCAGAAACCAATACAAAGTAAATATCCAGAAGTAGGGAGTGAAAACCTTTAGCGAGTAAATCCTGTTTCGTGTAGAATTAATCGCCTCCTCATTTCTCGCTCTAATCTCCAAGCAAGCGAGACTGACCCCGCTGTAAGAGCGTTCTTGTTCCTTGTTTAAAAAAGTGACAGTTTAAGGAAGACAGAAGGAATTTTGGGTTTTTCTATTCCGTCTATTTTGGGTTTTCCGTTTTCCGTTTTCTATTTTGGGTTTTTCTATTCCGTCAATCATCTTAGCGGACCTCTTAGGAAACACATGTCTACTTCAGATTGGTGCATTTCGATCCACCTTGCTTGTTTCTGTGTTTCAAGGTTCGCTGCTTGTGATCGCCCTGTTTCGGGCAATGATCGACTAGTTTTCTTCGAAGCTTTTTATGATTTTTCTTATTCTTGTCTCTTGCAAGAATAAAGCAATGTCTGCCCCCTAGCCCTCAAAATTAATTCCACTCATCATCGCGATTTCCTTCGCTATTCTTGAGCATTTTAGGGTCACTCTCAATTTTGTTTTTTGCGGGCCAAGCTGGGCGAGTGCGCTGCATTGTGATTTGCATTAACTCCACCCCCACTCAAATGATTGACGGAACAGAAAAACCCATTCGAAGTCTGCAAACACTCTGCGCGATGCAACGAATTTGGCTATAAACTGGCGTCAATTTAAGTCGCGTTAATTTTTCCAATATCTTAATTTTATGGAGAGTTAATTTCCTATAATAAGAAAGTATAATACCTGTTGAGGGGACAGAGGGCAAGCTGTCTTGTTCCGATTCTATTCCACTTTGATCTGTTCGAGTTTGAGCTTGTATTGACGTCTCTCCTGATTGGTATTGGTGTATTGGTATTCCTGGGTCTTCTGACCGAGGTTTTATGCTTAGTTCTCCAGAATGTTTAGATCCTGATGGTGTTGATGTTTCTGGCCGCCCTGTTTGAGGTTGTATCCCTGGTTCGAATGTTTGGATAGATTTTCCAGATTGAGCTGGCTTTCCTGGTTCTCCTGATTGAGTTGCTGTTTGTGGTTGTCCTATTTTAATCGGTGTCTCTGATTGATATAACAATTCAAATTACCATTATGTTTAACTTTCCTACTTAAGCTAGTACTAGCTCGTTATATGCTGACACCTGGATGGTAATGTTGAGACAGGTTCTGCTACTTAGGAATTAATCATTCGCTTCCACATGAATGGGGACAACAAACGCTAAGTAGGGCTGAGTCAAAACTAAATGCCAGCCAAACGAAGGCTTAATTACTGGCAGTTTGAGCGCGGCCGCGGTTCCTTGTCAACTCAACATCTCGCTTACCATGAGTTACTATTAACTATTCAAGCTGCAATAGGATGTATAGAAAGGGATGAGTTCCAAAAAAGATATTTTCAAACTTAAACGAGGCTGCCCTGGGATTTGAGCCAGTCAGAAACGGAGAAATATTGTGCTTGTGGTTACGTTTATCTTGCGTTCTCAGAAAGCGAAACTTTACCTTTTTTCTTCCAAGATGATGGATCTTCGGGTTGAACTTTTTTTCTCCTTTTGCAGCTGTGGATTAAGAACAGGGGAAGCAAAAATGCGATTAAAAATTAACTTTTCCAAAAATAAATGTTTGATAGTTAATCGAATTTATGTTCCTGTAAGGGTAAGGCCATCCTCTTTTTTTCTCCGTTTAGCATCGTCCGACAGACCCAAATTTTTGGCATTCGGCAAAAAAAAAGTAACATCGTAGTTAAACCATTTTTTACTTGAAATAATTCTTTCAATCTGAAAAATGAGCATATTAACAGCATATAGAGACAAACAGGCACAAAAACAGGAACATTTTTTACATTATAATGTGCATTTTGTTCATCCAAATATGTTAATGTTAACTTTTAACGTCGTCGTCCTCGGATACCAGGGCCTCCTATTCCGATACTTCTTGTGTTTTTTTGTTTTTTTTTTTTGAGGTTTTTTCAGTCCGATCGAGCGACCCAATATCACTAAACGCATTTGACGTTAAACGAAAAAAAGGGGGGGGGGGGAGATGGCCTAACCTTGAACGAATAAATGAAATCTACCGTCGCAGTAAAGTACCTGTCGTTTCATATTTATTCGCTTTTCTTTAGAAATTCGTTATATATTCTACACATCATGCATCATATATGCTTTACGCGTAGACCTATTAGCCTCACTTACTTAAGCAGCGAGACTCATAATCGGCAAGCCGTATTTAGTGCACAAAATAACGGTTGTGGTCCCAGGCGTTCCTAACGGAGAGCGTGGAAACTGGGAATAAGAATCGTCGCGTGACCCAAGCCACGCATGTTTTGCGGGGGAAGCTTAGGTTTAGAGCTTTTCCGGAGCGGGTCTGTCCACTAATTTTATCGCTTGAAAGAGTTGATTACTTGGAACAAGTGAACACTTCCGTGGTCGAAAAAAAAAAGAAGAAGAATCTTAATTAGCAAAGGACTAACTGGTCGGGTGTTGTAAACTTTCATTGTTTGTAAATGAGTGTTGTGATGAGCATGCGGTTTATGATCGGCGATGATTAAAATGACGTGCTATGTAAATCACTTTTTTGATCTCTGGAATGATGTAATTTCTCTAGAATCGAGGACCGCCTTCCATCTAACCCAAAATTCTGGAAATTTGCATTGGTACATTAAATGGAAAGGACCATTTCGGTTTGGTCCGACTGAAATGTGGTCCACTTTGACCGGTCGGACCGAAATTCCCTTTCCATTTGACAAATTTGTTGTTCCCAACACCGCTCTTCTGTACCCTGCTTTCAAGAACAAAGTGCGAGTAAAGTATGACATTTCAACTAGCTTGAATCAATTGCAATTTCTTTTTCTTCTGATTTTGATTTTGATTTGCCATTGACTGTGTCAAATAACTGTGCATGCAACGCAACTCAACACGTGGTTGAAAAAGGGTGTGTGTATCAAGCTACAATTGTATAAAAGTCCGTGAGAATAAATTATTTGTCTGAAACCTGCCCAAGATAAGGCTTTAAAACAACAAATTTATTTACCGTGGAGTTCCAGGAATTGCTTCGAATTTTTCTGTGAAACGCATCGCTTCCACTCACGAGAATTTTTTACCTGTACTTGCATCCATACTCTTCGCTTCCGAAAATGTGGCTTTCTACATAAAACAGGATTTCTCGGCCTTTAGTTTTCCACCACCCCTTTTCGACAGTCGAATGTTCTTTCGGACCAGAATTTTTGTTGAATGGAAAGCGCCCGAGGCCCTTGAATTTTCGTGTATTTATACATGCGTATAGCCTGCGACCGCGGGCGTATTTCTATTCGCCATGTAAAATGTATGCGTTACTTAATTCGCTAACACGCGTACTAAATCAATTCAGAAACCAATACAAAGTAAATATCCAGAAGTAGGGAGTGAAAACCTTTAGCGAGTAAATCCTGTTTCGTGTAGAATTAATCGCCTCCTCATTTCTCGCTCTAATCTCCAAGCAAGCGAGACTGACCCCGCTGTAAGAGCGTTCTTGTTCCTTGTTTAAAAAAGTGACAGTTTAAGGAAGTCGCAAATGGGGGTTCAAATGTGATCTGCGTAAGCCTAACAGACAACTCTTCAAGACCAGTTGCCTTGGACTGGTCGAGCGAAGGCGAAATTAAGCCGACTTTGCCAGTGAGGATTTTCTGAGAGCTATGTAATATTGTTGAGGATTGTCGTAAATTATAGCTTTTTTTTCTATTTTGTTTCGGGGGTGGAAGCTGAATAATGAATCATGATTAACGGGCTTTAAAAGAAAATGAATAATGAATATTCCGAACTATGAATAACACTGCCTAGCCTCGGAATAATGAATAACTCACAGTTGTTAAGTAAATGTTGATTTTACTACTTTACAACTCGTCAGAGTTTGCAGCTCCTCACGTAACCATTTCAGTACGAAGTAAACAGAATTAATTCAAAATTTATTCTTAGGTGTTTTCGAAGTCTAGCCTTTTTGCGGAGAGATTTTCCAACATTTCCTGCAAAACGGTCGGTTAAAATATTGTCGCGACAGTTATGTTTCTTCCATACCCACACGTCTACAGTACTGACGTGATGTTGACACAACGTTTAAACTGGTTTGACAGAAAGCTGAAACAACTTTAGAGTGGGATGTCATACGGTCTCGTTACTTGTTAGCGAATGGTTGAACAAATGTTGATATCGTTTGACGGAGGCTTTAGATCAAACTATAAATTACAAAAAAGCCTGTCCCCTAATAATCAAAATATTGGTTCTACTACTTTAGTTATAAATGCAAATTGTCCAAAAAGTTGCACTCTTAGAACCTTCCATTGTCAAAAAAGTGTTCGATAGAAGATTGGTAATCTCGGCGATTGGACAATTAGGAAATTAATTCATGTCTCGGCGTCAAATTTCCAATTAAACCCGGACCTGCAATAGTCAGGTCCTAAAATCGGACCGACTAGTAACCTGGTAGGTGGTGCAGTATACATGTAGTAGGTCCCGTGCAAGCAGCCGGAACCTATCCTGCCCGATTTGTGATCCAAGTCAATTGCGTACGGTGTTTTTTTGAACAAAATTTAGTGTTCGTTTCAGTTGCAGTTTATTTCTTGGTTATTGGTCTATAATACTTAAGGTTATTAAGCTGCTGTTGCTAGGTCCTTCACGTTCTAGTAATTGCGCATTTATAGGCTGTCGAATTTCGTTGTTTCTCTAATCAGGGGCACCCAACGAGGATATAGTTCAAAACCACTTAACATAGCATTGTTGAAGGTATTTTAGTATTCCAAGGGTAGATATAGGCATATTTTTATCCCCTAAAAACTTTTCACCTGTTCGGATTTCCTAGCTGAAAGTCTAGTGATCCGAAAATTATAGAGCTAAAAACTCACCTTCTCAAAAATTTCAGCCAGGAAAAGGCTCCCGAAAATTCTAGGTGGCCTTTTTTAGGGTCAAAATCCGTTAAAAATGGGTAATTATACCGTTTTGTAGATGTTCGAAAATCCTAGGAGAGGCAGACAAGCAAGAAATTTTACAACAAATGTTCCGAAAATTCTAGAACTCAAATCTTCTTTCGAACAGATATTTTCCCGAAAATTGCCGTTGGGTGCCCCCGTCTAATTCTAGGTCTTCGTCTTGTTTTTTCTAGTAGCTTCTATTTTAGGGTGTTCCGGTGGGGGTTTGTGACGTCTAGCGCCTAACAACAAAATGAGGAGCAAATTATAGCGCACCTCTGATTTTAGTGTAAATTTAAACAGAATGACAAACCAATACAAACGATTACCAAATTTTTCCAAATTCTTTGAAGCGTTTTTACACAATCGAATATCTTCCCACGTAGATATGGCGCTTTTTTGGGGTCAAAATTAAGCGATACATTTTACGTGGCGAATTAAAATAACCCATAAATTTTACATGGCGAATTAAGTAACGCATGCATTTTACATGGCGAAATATGCATTCCCAAGACTTGATACATCTGCACGACGTATGAAAGCTTGACAGTAGCCGACATTTTACTTGGTTAAGAAATAAAAGGTACTTTAAATATACGTAGAACGTCTCGAGATATTGTCATAAATTCCAGTTTGGATTCAGAGCTAAGCATTCACCTTAACAATGAGACTGCTTCGGCCATTAATCAGGGCCAAGTTAGCTATATATTGCGAGTGATTTACTGGATCTGACAAAAGAGTCAGGATCATGTACTTTGGACCTTGATATTCCATTTTAAATTGGAACATTATGACCTTCACGGGTTAGCTCTTGATAAAATGGATTAATTAGGGGCTACTTTTCGAGACATGATCAACAGTTTGTCCAGTTTAGTGAAACTCGCTCCTCGAAAGAAAAAATCAAATGTGTTGTTCCGCAAAGTTCTATCTGGGGCCTCTTGTCTTTGTTCTTTTAATATTAACGATATTTCAACTGCTTCTACGCAAACGGAAACATTACTTTTTGCAGATGACCCTTATTTTTTTTTTTTTCGTAGTTAGATATAAACCAGGCAGGTACAGATAGTTATGCTATCTGAAGAGCTCGATAGCATTGCTACGTGGATGAAGGCTAATAATATCAGTCAATATATCAAGAAGACCAATTATATCATATTCAAAACTGTCGAGTAATGTATATCTCTTTTTTGATGATGGGCAACTTGGGAAAAACAGGAAAGGTGAATATATCCACGAAAATCTTTGCTAGAAATCACACAAGTTTTATCTCAGGCAAAATAGAAAAATCTGTCGGAATATTTTATCACTCACGCTATTTTTTGTCTACCAGCACTAAATTATCCCTTTATTATACTCTTATATATCCTTATCATTACCAAAAAGTGCTATCCGTGCTCTAACTGGCTCACACTGCTCCATTATTTGCCAAGAATTTAGATATACTTGGTTTTTCTACGTCCCATGTCACGAACTCAGTTATGTTCAGCTATCATCATCATTTGCTATCTTCTTCTTTTTTAAACGTATCTATAACTGGTTGGCCAGGTACACACTACACACTACATATACCACTAGATTTGTAACAAACTACGGACCACACTTTTGTTGAACAAATATTAAACAGTTTCATACTATTTTATACCCCCGTCTCAAGCGCTCCACTCCTTTTGCTAATTTAAAAGGGCCTTCGTGACTTTCTTTCTCGTACCTTTTAAACGGACTGAAGTCTATTAAAAAATTATTCTTCCCCCTAGTCCTAAATTGTTTCAATCAACGAACAAATCGTGGGAGACCGCCTTGTACCGGAAGCCTTTGGCTTTCTGTGGTCTCCTCACCATCCACTGTTTTGATCGGTCTATATTGCTTATTTTATGACACTTTGTAATTATGGTATATTATCATGGATTGTGTCTCAAATTGAATCTAATGCTGTTATCTTACGTAAGAAGCAGTGGTGTGAATTAATAAACCGATCAATCAATAAATAAGACTTAGGAAAATCAGTTTATTTCTTTACAAATGGGCTGTCTGTTTGTAGAGAAGGCGGAATTTGATCCGATCAATTCAGACAAGGAAGTTGAATACTTGAAGGAATTCTGTCAAGTTTACCATATTTTCTTTCCTCCGTTTCAATTTCTTATTGCTGACTCCATATTGATTGATGATTTGAGGTCTTCATTACTTATGGGAAATGAACCATTGTTGCTAACTAAGTGAATTTAGCTACAGCAAATAACCACAATTGTGAATCGACTTAATTCCCAACTCTGTTCTTACCACAGAACTTAACATTTCATACCTTGATATGATGCCCATTGAAGGTGTAATTAGCGACAACTGCTCAAGAAAATCGCCTTTTGCTTTCATTCAGGATCCTGCTTTGCAATTCACTGTTTGATTGTTACACAACAAAAGGGATAATGAGCACGAAGAAGGTTCTCTGATTTGCATAATGACCCGGCTTGGCATTGTTTTTAACAAATCTGAAGTCATCATAAATGTCAACCGCAATTATAAAAGCGTCAGGGCATTTTGGAGAAAATAGCACCTCAAAATGCACAGCATACTCAGTTACGGCAGAAACATTTGTTGCTGAGTTTGATTAGAGTTAGCGAGATCAAAGAACTGACGATTCTTGCTTGTACTGATTTTCTGTTTTTGTGAATTTACATACCTACGCATAAACTAATGTTGTAAAGCCAATTTCAATTCAATGCGCGACTCGGTGTAATGTGATGTGTATCTTAAAAGCCATTTTCTCCCAATCAGTTCACAACGATTAGAATTCAGACTATGCCGGGGGGGTCCTTATGGTGGATGTATATGTATGTTCGAAACCAAAGGGCTTGGTTTTTTACCACTTTTGGTGCGTAATCGGTTTCAGATTTTAGCCGTTTCCGGAAACACATTTTGCAACCCCATTCGAAGCGACACCCCCCCCCCCCCCCAACCCCCGCCCCAGGACTACAATTCTGTCTAATCACGTGAAATCGGCGTGTCTTTATTTCCAAAGGTTGTTTTAGTAGAATCTCTTTTACAACAAGCCACACGAACTACTTAACTAGGGAGCGGATATCTCGAAAAGAAGCAATCCACGAAAGGCACCTCGAGTACTAGATTTTCAACCTCGTTTTAATTTTATGAGGAAGCAATAACAGACGCATTCCTTGTTACCTCGGTGAAGTCCACTGCCTCTCAAAGAAGACAAGTGCAAAGCCTAATTGAGTGAGCTTTTGACTCTAAACAAACAGCAATGGGGACTGGAGCGAGGTACATGAAATATATACTTGCTATATTTGCTATTGAGATTATGGTCAAGTTATGTCGAGCTGTAGTCAATCGAAAGTCAAACGGCCTTAGCTTGTATCAGTTGAATATGAAAGCAAAAAGGATTGGAGAAGTGAAGATAACTAGTGGGGAAATTACTTCCGGGTCTTCAGCCACTTCCATGTTTTCCAAGAAAACATGGACAACAGCCAATTGTTTTTATCGATCTCTCTGCAATTTGCTCTTTTAAAAGCAACCGAACGTTTTGGTGTTTCTTTTAAGAAGGAACACAGAAATTTTACCTTGTATTCTTCTTCTCGTAGAATGTAGAATGTTCGAGCTGCATAACTTTAGATAAAACTAGGAGTAATCGAAGCTTAGGAAAGTGCGTTCGATGTGTTTGTTAGGCATACAGGTAGCATTTGAGGGGGAAGGTTAAATGGTTCTTGCGATAGATAAATATGATTGTGGCATATTTTAAACGTATTGATTGCGTACAGCGAAACCTCTTTTTAAAGTGTGTATCATTATGAAAAGGTTTTGAAGGCTAGTGGTATCCTATGGTTCGTCTCAAGTGCTTGTATTTTGAGGAGACACTGGTCAGAGTGCGTCGGGCGGGTATTCGCATTTGAATATATTTATATAGATATTTGCGCCTTATAAGTTTTGAAATTGAAATAAGTTTTGAAATAGAACCTTTTGTTTTACTGGTGAAATTGATGTTCTTCGAGGCGCAGTTGTTCGAAGGCCCATTAGCGCTCAACCCGGGTTTCTTTTTGTTTTTGTTCAAAAACATTTCTTCGGATAATTTTTTCTGTTATTTTTATGAGCATCCAATCATCAACTTGTTGCCAAAATGACTTAAACTGAATTTACTTTTTAAACTCAATCACATCTGAATTCAAATTTCGCACTACTCCTGGGTTACAACGTTTTAGATGTAATCATTAATCATATTTATTGGGAATTGCACAAGTAGAAAATTACTGAAATTTAGTATAAAATGAAACCGTTACTGGCAAGTCTTCTTAACTTGCGTTGACATTAAAGACCCTGAAGACCATATTTTTTGTGATGAACGCCTGGGCACAATGAATTGTGTTTGAACACTGGTTCACTTACACTACACCTCTCAATTCCACACGTTTCAAGGGAATATCACTAAAGCCTTCAGTGAAATGTGTGTGCGACTCACGTCAATGACTTTTCCAGTAATGTGGTCGAGTATGTTGATTTCAGTGACTTGAGTGGCGCTACTGTGGGTTGGTTTATAAGTTTTTCCGAAAAAATAAGATACAGCTAAAATGTTCGTTTGTCCGTTGCCGAAAATATCACAAGTCATGATGAAATGGCGCCGCCGAGCTTCACACCTCTGTAAATTTACTTTGAGGCACAACGGCCGCCGCGGAGCTAAACAAGCCGGTTTGATGCATGCACCAATAGTCGCACACATTTTTCAAAGACAGTGACGAACCATGCTGAAAAATATAAAGGTTTAATCCAAAGTAAAATTAACAGCAAACTTTTGAAAGATGAACGCTTTGGAAGATTCAGCAAACACAGATCGATAGTAGACCTTCAGCAAATTCTTGAAATATGTACGTTTACGAAGATTCAGCAAACTTTTAAAAGATGAACGCTTTATAAAGACAGAATAGCAGACCTCAGTAAACTTTTGAAAGATCATGGAACACTTTACGAAGACGATCAAAGCAGACCTCAGCAACAGTAGTCTGCTACACAGCCACTAGTGGGGAGGAGCGTTGTGTGACGACACTAAAAACGGCTGTGTAGCAGACTACAGCAACAGCTAACGTTTGAAAGAGGGACGCCGAGGACACACGAATCACGTGAGTTAGTGTGTCAAAGTGAGGCAAAACGTGAGCAAGTACCTCAAAGCGAGGCAAATGTGTGTCGACACAAATGCAATCTCAAAAAAACGTCGCTTATTAATTGCCCAACAGAAATTAGGGGCAATAAGATAACTGTTTTAAGGCCGGAATAGCAGGTTTTGTGAGCAGTTTTTGGTTGCAAACCAGTCAAAAAATGCAAATGAAATCTGATTGGTTGATTTTGGTTATTGGCCCTCTGGCTATTAATATCAGTCGTGTAGCAAATAGGCCACTTGCACTAAGAGGTCACGTGACCAATTCTTCCTTTAAACAATGAGTTGGAATCTTGCTGATGCCAAATATTGACAGAGCACATAAAAATTATCTTACACCCGAAATTTGAGGGGAAACGCATTTAAGGGAGATATTTTAGGGCACTTTGATTTTTCAACAAAGTAGTATCATTTGTATTAGCCGCCATGTTGGAGGGCATACTCTTGCCCTCCAACATGGCGGCCAAAACTTCTTTTTGCTTAGATCTTGTTAAACGTTTGATAGTTACGCTCAGATGTGCTGTAAACGTTCCCACATCAACTTTTCAACATTCTCCTTGAAGTTTAAGAGCAAAATTTGTGTTCAGAAAGAGTTAATTCACAATTTCAAAAATCACATTTTGGTCACGTGACCAACTGCGAACTTACTCATTTTAAGAAAATGGTGCAGGTTTGAAAAACAAAATCACTATTATTTTGTTCAAGACATGACCCTCTAATCGTTTTTTGAAGAAAAAAAATCATATAACTTTCACTTTCATAAAAACGATGTCACATGACCTCTTAGTGCAAATGGCCTATTTGGCTTTGCAACTTACAGCTTCAAGCAAATGATTAATATTTAACAAGAGCTCGGCTGTTAAGGTTGTTAAATCCTTATTTTTTTTTTCTATTCTAACTTCCAGTAAAGCAAAGAACCGGAATGTATCCCAAGAACCGTCTCTTGAAAAGCAGAAAGGTAAAGTATCGATCTCAAAGCTACAAGCATTCGTAAAAGGTCTTGCAGGGGAAAGCGCAATTTTTAAACTCCCATTTCTTTTATTGTTATTATTTTAAATTCGTACATGATATTTTTCATTCAAATTCAGACTCAGAGCAACTTTACTGAAATTCGTAGTTATCTCTGCCTGCACGGTCAATCAAATATAAAATTAATGAAGACTTTGTGATAGCGAGGCGTCCACACGTATCCGGATATTTTTGAATCCGCAACTTTTCCTTTCCGGGTACGGCTTCCTTCGACACGTATCCGGTGAATCAGGCCAGCATTTCACAGCGGGCAAACGCGTGAAATTTGCAAAAGTTAAGCGAAATACTTCAAAGTTAAGGTTGCTACTTTCACTATCGAAAGTTTAGGATATTACCAACATCCTGTTAGTTTACTAAACTTTTTAAAAGTTTACTAAAAAAGTTCTAAGTGATTGAAAACCGATGCTGACGTTATTATCGGCGCCATTTTCAAACATGATTCTCTTTTAGCGCGAAGCGTTTTCAGCGAAAAAAGCTCAAAATTTTGCGAAAAATGGAAAGATAGTTATGTTGACTAACTGATTTATACATCTTTGCCCATTTTTCTCTAACTGGCAAATGAAATCCCAGCAATAAAAAACAAATATAACGATTTAGACGTTTGACCGCGGTGGTGGCCAGCATACGTATCCGCAAAGTTTTGAATCCGCTCTCCAGAGTGGAAATGTCTGAATACACTACTATCAATTCGGAATCGAATGGACGGTAAATCCCGATATTTTTTAACTGGTGACGTAACAAGATCGAGCCCACTTCTTTATCGCGAATACTGTATTTGAGATGCCAACTTCGACGCATGCTCTGTTGCCAAGATCGCAGAGGAGTCTTACTACTGTACGAGAGTGAATCAGGATACGTGTCAGTTTTTAATCCGGAAAGAAAAAGTTGCGGTTCAAAAATATCTTGATACGTGTGGACGAGGCCTTAGTTTTCTTTAATAGACAATTATTTATTATCAGTTGCATTCAAGTATTTTCTTAGACGTAATGGTTGGAACGTCGGCTCCCCGATCCCAGGGTAGGAGCAATAAAGAAAAACGATTAATAAATGGATGACTTCTAAATACAGTGGAAGCTCAGATTTCGAGTTCTAATTTACTTGAAGGGTTGGGAAAGGGCTGGGTTTTATCGATGCACAGGAAATCTTACAAGAAATTGGAATTCTGTAGAACGCCTTGCAATTATAATAAGCTAACCTAGTTGTAGATTCAAAATGGCAAATTCTCAACTTCAGGAGATCTGTTTCCAAGAATCGTCACAGATCTGGCTCGACCCAGACCAGACAAAGGGACCTAGATAAAGCTAAACGAAATACAAATACTAAAGCGAAAGTAAATCCTTACAAGAATATTTTCCCGGTTCGCAGAAAAACGTGAAAAGAAATCCGACTATAACAAGATACAATCTAAGGACATACAATCGATGCTGACTTTAGTGAATTTAGAGCCTTGTGAAGTTGTGAGGGGGGGTGGGGGTGAACTGGTTCAAAGAGGATTTATCTTTTTCACTTAAAACTTTGTAGGCCTGGGCCAGGTTGCATAAAGCCTTCTTAAGATAAGAGGGCTCTTAACTTTTGTTCTGAAACAATAACCTATTGTTTTGAAATAATAGTTACGAGTTCCCTTAGTCTTAAAATGCTTAATGCAAACCGACGGCCTGACCCTTTTTATAAACGGATAACAATTTCATTTTCAATGATGGATTGTTTTAGTCACGTCACTAGCCACACCCATTTCTTGCTGTTTATTTCAATTAAAATTTACAACACGTTAAAGAGATTTGATATAATTTAATTTGCTTGCTATTTATTACTAACAAGAATGCGCTTACAGCGGCATCCAGGTCTCGCCCGCTTGGAGATTAGATAGAAAAATGAGGAGGCGATTAATTCTACAAGAAACATGATAATAAATAATAATGAACTTTATTAAGGTAATAGATCTGCTATAAACCCTTCCATTTGAAAATTTATTTCTCAAATGATTAAGAATTTTGCAAAATAAAAATTACACAGGCCTATCAAGCGAGAGCTGAGCTTTCAGAAAATTGATATGCGAGGTGTCAATTTTCACACCTAAGGTGTTATTTCCGATTTATATGGCAGGCTCAAAAATTCAATAATTCCGTATCTCTGGCTTTCTCTCAACAGCTATGAATAACAAGAAAATCGGAACTGACTTATACTTAGTTTGTTCATTTACCCTTAAATTCCCGGCAGTAGCCAGCACATTTTTCCTGAGATATAGAAGTGGAATTTTTTTGAAATGCCCTGTAACTTCAGGCCGCCGCAAAAATTCCAAAATATTCCGGGAATTCAATACATTTTTCCTTTTCATCATGTGAATAATAATCTTGGCAAGTATCAGCGCGGTATTATAAATCCTCATCTTTTTACAACGATTTGTTTTCAGTGCGGTCCAACACAGCCGCAAAATTGCCCTTAAGGTGGCTGAACACAGTTTTGGGAGTTTGTGAGTGTATTCATTTGCCAAATCATGTCAAGAGAAAGGTTGCAGCTCACAAGCTAAAACTTAGCAAGTGAAAAATATACTGATGAAAGATT
>OZ038005.1:13773504-13776004 GCA_964035705.1 Porites rus | reverse complement strand
TACAAAGCAGAACGGATCATGCAATTCAAGGAGGGGATCAACAGGAAAGGGGACCACAGCCACCTGATACATCCCAAGGGGGGCCTCGAGGGCCACAAGCCTTATCAAGTGTACAGCCATATCAAGTGTGTACTGACAGGGACCTACCAGGCGAAGAGCATCAGCCAGACCAAGAAAGGCAAATAGAAGAACAACGACCGAATACTCCTTTTTCTGAAACAGATGGGCAACAAAAGTTATCAAAATCACCACAGCCTCACTCAAAGGGTAGCCACAAAATAAACTTTGCAGTGGATCCTGCTGTATTGGAATTTGTTTCATCATCAAAACACAATGAAGACCTTACAAAGCTTACAAATGAAAGGCAGTTAAAATTCACATGGAAAACTGGCAGCAACAATGCAGTTCTTGAGTACAGCGGCATAAAGGACGAGTCACGGGAAGTAGAATGCATAGAGGTTATGCAATCATTTCTTCAAACATTTGAAAAATGCGATCTCCCCATTCATGATGAAATACGGAAGGAAGTTCAAGATGATCAGTACAATATTCGCACAATCCTTGGAAGAGATCCTCCTTTTCTCAAATATATTAGCAGTTATAACGATGGAACTAAGGCTGCCTTAAGGATTGTTGCATCAAAAAATGATATTGAACGCCATAAGGCACTTCTGGAAAACAAAATAGAAGAAATGTTCAAAAAGGCAACGTTTCAAAGCAAGTCGATTACGAATATCTCTAAAAGCCATTTGAATCTCCTGAAAGAGATTAACTTCTGTGAGAATCTCCACGAACAATATCCCAAAGTAGAAGTTCATTTGGATCCGGTAAAAGGAGAAATTCACTTGAAGGGACCAAAAGATCAAGTCGGCATTGCTATACAGAAGTTTCAAGACCAGCAAAACGCGGCCACTGAGAAAGAGGTCAGACTAAATTCTGACAGTTTTGAAATATTAGCAACAAAAGATGGTAAAATTGCAGTTGTAAAGGCTTTGAGAGACGAAAATATAAAGGCTGTAGTTGAATATCATCCCACTGTGAAGTCCGTGAAGGTCCTGGGGAGTTCAGAAGAACATGCAAAAAAAGCCGCTTCAATCATATCCGGAATAATAACTGAAGAAACTGTTCCTTTCAGTAAAAACTACATTTCTTTATTGAAAGGCGATGGTTGGTCAAAATACTGCAAGGAAATTCAAGAAAAGAAGGGCGTCCTCATTCGAAAAGGAACTTTTGGTGAAATTTGCGTGGTGGGCCTCAAAAGTAATGCCTTAAAGGCAGCCAAAAAGTTACAGTTTTATTTAGACAACAACGCGGAATTGGTAGAAGAAATTGAATGTGATTCCATCGATGTCAAAAAGTATCTCTTACGCTGTGTATCCTCTATACAAGAGACCTATGGCGTTAAAGTTCAAAATGAGGAGGACGGTCTAAATTTTTGGGTATCTGGCCGTGACCAAGAACTGAAGAAGGCAATAGACACGATTATTAACAAGTTTTCAAAAGATATAGAAGTATCAACGCAAGTAGTTAATCAGCCAGGACTAACAAATTTTCTTAAAAAAGGCGATTTGGATGCACGCGTAAAGAAGATTGAAGACCAAGAAAATTGCGTTATTCGAATTGAAAAGAATCTTGGGCCAAGGGGAACTAAATCACCGTCCCATGCTGCAGACCGCAGTGCCACTTCTGGATTTGTCACGTCATCTGGATCAAGTGCACTTTTTACAACTCACGGACATACGTTGTCTTGGAAATCTGGAGATATTATGAAGGAGCAGGTAAGATAATTCACTGAGTGATTGTTCTTGAAGGGATTAAAAAACACTTGCATTTATACACAATATCCACGATGAACAATAATATGTTTCATTACATGTCTCAGATAATACAAAAATCAACACATTCATTACGTATGCCTATGAACCATGAAACTGATCCATGTTATTTTTGCGTCAATTTTAAGACTCGTGATCAGGTGCGCTGTTTCAGCACTGTAATAAATCTCCTGTGAAAAATTCTTCTTGTCTGAGGTCATTGACTTGATAAAGAACTCATAAATTATGACAAAACCTCCAGTATTAACAATTGTTGCGCGGAAGGAGGGATGATTGCCGGTGACAAGAAGAGCCCTCAATCCAAAACTCGTGGTTGCTATTATGCACGCTTGGCACGCATGTAGTCAGAATTCGTTTGGACTTTCACGAAAAAACGGTATGCAAAGGACGCAATCTCATACGCACTATATATATAGATAGATGGCGATAAACTGAAAGTAAGCAGGTGATCACCTGTTAAAGGCCCATAAAAATCCTCTCAAAAAAATTAACATTTTGCGAATGTAATTTAAGAAATACAAATTCTCCATATGGGAAAAGCCGTTTTCTACATAAGAAATAAAGCAATTTCTTCTAGAGATTATTTGCTCATTAAAATATATAACGACAATCATTTGAATGTTTTATAGGCTGATTTACTGGTCATTCCTCAAGGAGTATGCTTT
>OZ038005.1:13653504-13768504 GCA_964035705.1 Porites rus | reverse complement strand
TACTCGTAGTGGTTCTCGTCTTAGAATCTATAGTTCTCTACTACGTTTGCTAGGAGAGTAAAACAGAAGGTAAAGCAACAGGCCTAAGATAGTTAAGTGAAGCAGTGGGAAGAAAAAAGAAGCATTGGGAAGAAAAAGAGCTACACGGACGATACCCCAAAAGAATAAGAGAAGCAGATGTTGACGATTATAAAACCAACCAGTGGCTCAGAAGTACAGGACTGAAAGCTGAGACAGAGGAACTGATAATAGCAGCCCAAGACCAGAGCCTCCCTACCACGTCTTATTGCAAGGGTTGTGAAGGACAGCACCAGTCCACTGTGCAGGATATGCCACAAGCACGAAGAAACAGTAGATCACATCATATCTGGTGTCCCGAACTTGCAAAAACTGACTATCTAGAGAGGCACAATAAGGCAGCTGCATATATCCATTGGAAGGTCTGTCAGCATTTCAGTGTTGAAGTCCCAGGGAGGTGGTATGAACGCAAGTCAGAGACGGTTACCGAAAACGAAGAAGTCACAATTCTCTGGGATATGCAGATACATACGGATAGGGAACTGCCAGTGAACAAGCCTGATATAGTAATCAAGGACCATGCCAACCGGTGTTGCAAACATATAGATGTATCAGTACCATCCGACTAAAACACCTCAACGACAGCCATTGAAAAGCTTTCAAAATACAAAGATCTTGAGATTGAAACCACAAGAATGTGAGGAATGAGGACAGAGACTGTGCCGGACATTGTTGGTGCGCTGAGACTTAGAGAGGGAATGGACCAGAATTTAGGAAAGATCCCTGGAGCTAGTAACATTAATGATATGCAAAAGATCACTCTCCTAGGAACGGCGTATATCTGAGAAGGTTTCTGTCCATCAAATAAAAAACTCCCCTGGTACCTCAGGACCAAGGATAGAGTACTAAAGTGTGACGTCATAAAAATGAAATTCCTGAAATTATTGGATTTGTCAGGATATTCTGAAAGAACAATGTCCAAGAGGCCTACTTGCCAAAAATGAGCATTTCGGGCAAATTGTCTCTGAGATCGTAGCCCAGTTATGCTTAGAAAACTCCATACAAACCCTTCTAAATTTTTTTGGGTCGACCCCCCCAAAAAATTCGAAGGGTTTGTATGCGGCTTTCTGAGTATAACCGGCTAACATCTCAGAGACAATTTGCCCCGAAATGCTCATTTTTGGCGAGTAGGCCTCTTGGACATTGTTCTTTCAGAATATCCTGACAAATCCCATAGTTTCAGAAATTTCATTTTTATGACGTCACACTTTAGTACTCTATTGGCCCCGGTTCTAGGAGAGTGAAGGAAGCAATTAATAGCATTGAAAACGTTTATAATAATAATAATGATGATGATGATGATGATGATGATGATGATAATGTACAAAGTCAATGATAATTTATTCTCGAATTATATATCCGATATTTTTAATTTAAAAAACTGAAGTCTTAATTTGAGAAATTCAGACACTTTTATGATTCCAAGAATGTCTGCTACCTAAGCACAGTATAGTAGATATATTGGTCCTGTAATACGGTCCAAACTAAGTATTTCACATTAAGAGTTCTATAACACTTGCTTTTTTAAAGAACCAGGTGAGAAAAGTGCATGGACATTGAGAACCTCCTAAGAACTGACACTTGTATGGGCGGCCATCGTGTCCGAGATTGTTTGCTTGGTTCTCAAAGGGCTGTTGAGGAAGAGTAGAAACAACAATCTTGGATCAAAAAAGGCCGTCATATTTAGAGTTTCTCATGGAGTTTATACCAATGCACAAGACCCTTCCCATTTTCCATACTTTAATCTTTAAAGCGAAGTTGAAACTCTTTGCTTTTTTTTTTGTTTTTGCGAGAACCATGTGTTTGCTCATGCTTCATGGTGTCAAAAGTAATGTCACACGTAACAGTTGCATTACTTTTTCGCGGTCATCACGCTTCAAAACATAAAACCTATTCATCTGTTCACTGATAGTGTCTTCTGTTCTCTAGATACTTCGAGCCATTGTAAAAAGTTGCATTCTCAAAACTGAAGAGCTGCGAGTAACATCCATTGCATTTCCTGTCATGGGAACGGGCAACCTGGGATTTCCTCCTCTTGAGGCCTCAAGAATTATGTTGGATGAGACAATAAAAGCCTGTGAAAAAAGTCCACATACAACCTTAAAAGACATTCGTTTTGTTATTTATTATAAGGATCAAGCCCTTATAGGTGCTTTCAAGCAGGAAGTAATGAAATTGCAGAATCCAACTAATACGGCTCCAAACACAGATGGAACTGGTGGGATGAACATTGAAGTCATCCAAGGGGATATAACCCAAGAAACAACTGAAGCCATTGTGAATGTGATCGGTCGTGACATGGATATGTGCAACTTTGGACAGCTTAGCAAAATAATTGCCGATACTGGTGGTCTCCAAGTACAACAAGAATGCAGGCAGATGGGAACACAGAGCCCAGGTTCAGCTGTAATGACAAGCGGTGGGCATTTAGCAGTGAAGCACATCATTCACATTGTGACTGGATCGTCAGATAAGACACATCTTCAGAGATGCCTAGAAGAAGGTCTTCGCCTGGCAGATACAAATGGCATCAAATCCATTTCTGTGCCAGCCATCGGAACAGGTGGCTATGGTCTCCCTGCCGCAGAATCGGCCCGGATTATCTTCCAGGCATTGAACAATGTGGGTGGAAACTTCACGAATATCAATAAAGTACGCATAGTTGTATTCCAGGCTCAAATGGTAAACGTTTTTCAACAACAGCAACACCAGAAATCATCATTGTCTCCTTTAACAGCTGTAGCCGCCCCTTCAATGTTTAGCAGCCCAGTCAAAGTTGATGTGGTAACAGGTGATTTGACTAAAGAGTCGAGCGAAGCCATCGTGAATGTCATCGGTACAGATCTGAACATGAACAACTTTGGGCAACTTAGTCAAGTAATAGCCCAAAGTTGCGGTTCACAAGTGCAACAAGAATTGAATCAAAAGGGAACTCAAACCCCAGGTTCAGCTGTAATAACGAGTGGAGGAACATTGATTGCGAGGCACATTATTCACATCGTGGCAACAACCGCTGATAGACAAGAACTTGAGACATGTCTTGGAGAAGGTCTGCGGCTGGCAGATGCAAATGGCATTAAATCCATTTCTGTTCCAGCCATTGGAACAGGTGGCTTTGGTCTTTCTGCCTCGGAATCGGCCCAACTAATCTTCCAGGCCTTGAACAACATGGGTGAAAACTTCGAAAATATCTCCACGGTACGTATCATTGTGTTTCAGACCCAAATGGTACAAGCGTTTCAAAGAGAGCAACAAAAACCTTCATTGCCTCCTATGCCGTCCTTAGCGACCCCCCCCCTGTCTGGCATTCCAATCAAAGTTGATGTTGTAAACGGTAATTTGACTCAAGAGAATAGCAATGCAATCGTGAATGTTGTCGGTACAGATCTGAACATGAAAAACGCTGGGCAATTAAGTAATGCTATAGCACAAACGTGTGGCCCACAAGTCCAACAAGAATTGAATCAAAAGGGAACCCAAGCCCCAGGTTCAGCTGTGATGACAAGTGGAGGAACATTGATTGCAAAGCACATTATTCACATAGTGGCCGCAACCGCGGATAAACAACAACTTCAGACATGTCTTGAAGAAGGTCTTCGCCTGGCAGATGCAAATGACATTAAGGCCATTTCCATTCCAGCCATCGGAACGGGTGGCTTTGGTCTTTCCGCCACGGAATCGGCGCAGGTTATCTTCCAGGCCTTGAGTAAAATGAGTGGACACTTTACGAGTATCTCTACAATACGTGTCGTTGTGTTTCAAAAGCAAATGACACAAGCCTTTCTCCAAGAACAACAATCTTCATTGCTTTCTATGACGACTGCTTCGCGTGGAAGTTCAGGTAACATAAAAGCTGTGCTCCCGTCAAGCAACCTAAGTGTCACAGTCTGGGTTACTGGTGGTAAAAGCAATGTTAAAAAGGCTATGGATGAGTTAAAGAAACTGTTCTCCAGCGCGTGTATCACCAAAAAAGTCGATATGGAAGGAATCTGTTCTCTTTCTGATATTCAGGTTAACCAACTTAAGCAAGAGGCGTACAAGTACGATGTAGAAATCACTGTTAATAAAACTCGCAAAAGCATAATACTGCGTGGGTTTTCTGAAGATTTGCCTGATATGGTTACAAAGATAACGGACGAAATAAACAAAGGGATCAAAAAAGAAAAAAAGAAACAAGAGGATGACAACGCACATTTGGTCTCGAGTGTAGTTGAATGGAGTTATACTCTTCGTGGAAGAAAGCAAGTTTTTGACAAGACGACCAACGCTAAGCTAGAGATGGCGCAAAGTAAACATGAATCTACTACAACTGTGGTTGTAAATGGTAAGACGTTCTTGATCGATCTGAAAAGTGGAACTGGTCGCTGTCAGGGAGATCAAATGAAGATTACTAGGACAGTAAAAGGAGGTAACGGTTGTTTAAAACGTTTTTATATAGTTATATGTTTTGTTTTCGGTTGGAGTTTTATTTGTACCGAAATAACATTTTCTGTTGACTGACCATCCCACTGCCTCCAGTATCTTACGATTTTGTAAATACAATTCAGTTAACTTTTTCCAGATGTTAAAGCTTCTTTTTCACTAGACGAAAACACGGGTTTGCTTCAAATTTGCTCAAATATTACGTGAATTTGTCCAAACTAAGGAATAAATGCGAGCAAAGGTGATAAATGCCGAATCTGCATACCTATTTAAACGGGTTTTACACAAACAAGCCATTTCCGAGTTCCCCCGGGCCTCTGTATCAAAACGAGGTTAAGTGCTCAGCCTTTGATATGGAAATGATTTTTCATTCTCATGCAAATAAAACTTATTTTCACAAGAAAAGGTGGGCACTTGGCCTCATTTTGAAAAAGAGGGTTTTTGGAACTCGGAAGTGGCCTATGCGCATCATATTGCTGGTTTTCTGGTTTGCACATGACGTCACGGCGGCCATGTTGAATGACAAGAACAAAAGCATTTCTCGCCTCTCGGAACTTAACTCTATTTTCATGTAAATTCCTCAAGAAATAATTATATTGTATTGTCATCCAACATGGCTGCCTTGTCACGCGGTTGCAAACCAAGAATATGCGCCGAGCAAATTTGAAGCAAATCCATTGTTTCGTCCACTGTTTGTTCCGGTCCTGGTCAACGTGCTTTTACCCATATCTGCCTAATTTGAAAATGTTATAGACATTTTATACAGGTAACTTGTGTATTACACTGAAACAATGACGCTTGTTTTAATTGAAATAGAATTCAGGGCAGGGATTTATTGTCATTTTTTCATAAATGGTAATTGAATACTCAAGAACCAATAACAATTGAGATCGCTGGACAAAATATGATTTATTCCAAGAGGAAAATGAGGAATTAAAAACAAATTATTTTCTTCAATTTCTTCTATTATGGCAGCATAAAAAAAAACAATGAACAACAACGTTGAGGGAACATTAAAAGTGCTAATGACGTTAAGTGTTTTCTTCTTTACCTATCTTTAATCCCGGCATTCCATACAAGAAGGTGCGACTTTATTATTTCGGGCGTTTTGATACATCTATTAATTATATAAACACGAATGAAATACCATGTGACCTTTCGCGCGAAAACTTGATATCTTCACACGTGAAATATCACCGTTGCTATGGCTACACAACAAATCGCGCCTTTCACACCAAAAAACTATAAAGTGAAATGATTTGGTATTTCTTTGGTGTTTGTATAATAAATGTAACATTGCATGGCCGCTTGGAGATACGAAACTTCTCTTCTCGTGTTGAAAAATATGTCACTCGTGTTTTTCAACACTCGAAGAGAAATTTCGTATTTCCGCGCGGCCATGTAATATCCCATATGTATTTCTCATTCCAAGCCTATTTTCTGAAGGTCACGGGGGACACCTTGGGTTCTTTCTTATGCATTTATTTAAAGCGTATGTATGAAGTGCAATGAATGACATCGACAAGCTTAAAAGATACCCATGACTGGATAAAATATGGATCATACGTGAGTGCCGAGCAAGATATGTAATTATGATTACTACATTCCACCCTTTAGTGCTGAAATCAGAAAGAACAATGCCCGCTTGTAACTTTGGAACTCAGCTGTTCCAAGAAAGGTTGTCGAAAAAAGTTCACGCAACAATCCCGAAAGGTATTGTGGTTGGTTTTGAATTCACTGTTCTAAAATGAAATTTGAAGGAATGGCAGGAGAGGCCACGGAAATATGTTTGCGAGTGCTAAAGGAAAGCAACAAAAGTAGGTTCGACAGCTACAGGTCGTCAGGAACAGAGTATAGATCATATCCCATATTACCTTTCGGGATTGTAGCGTGCACTTTTTTTCCAATAACCTCGCTCGAAGTAACCGGAAACATTTTTCTCCCAGTCTCCGTGCCAGACGTGGACTTGGGCCATATTTTATCCACTCTTAAATATTTCGTGAACTTGTCAATGTCAGTCGTTGCATTTCGTGCATGCTCTATAAATAAATGAGAAACAATGAGCTTATGGTGTCCCCCGCGACCTTAAGGAGGGAAAGAGGAATAAGGTCGTTTAGAAGACCCAGGGGAAATATTTATCCAGGAACGTTTTCGAAATGACAGAAGACTTGTTTGCTCATTGTTCTTTTTTCTTTTTTGAAATTTCACTTGATGTTTTTAAGCTAATAAGAGTGAAGGGATTCCTCTTCCCGACAACTGGGCTCCAATGCCAAGTCATGAAAAAGTGACTTTGGTACCGTTAAACACAAACTCCATCGAGTACCAAGACGTCTTGCGCCAGTTTCAAGCAACTGTTCCTAACGTGAACGTTCAGAAAATTGAACGAGTACAGAATCCTGAACTCTACCGCACGTTCATGGGGAAAAAGCAACAGATGGATAAAAGATGTGGGGGAAACAGTGAACGGAAGCTGTTTCACGGAACTGATGGGAAAAGTATCGACGCAATCAACAGCCAGGGATTTAACAGGAGCTTCTGTGGAAAAAATGGTAGGTGCATTTGGTTACAGTCTCCTCTAGAGAAAACTGAACAAGCCAATTCGTACCATAAGAAACCTTTATTAACCTAAGGGCAAGGGTGGCGTAGTGGTGAGAGCACTCGCCTCCCACCAGTATGGCCCAGGTTCGAATCCTGGCGACGACGCCATATGTGGGTTGAGTTTGTTGTTGGTTTTCTCCCTTATTCCGAGAGGTTTTTCTCCGGGTACTCCGGTTTTCCCCTCTCCTTAAAAACCAACACTTTCAAATTCCAATTCGATCTGGAACGCACGGACACATTTCAACGAGTTCTTATGAACTCCTTAGTGCTCTCTGGGTAAACAAATTACAATTTACATTTTATAATTTTTATTATATGGCTACAATAGTACGCGCGCTCTGATTGGCTGTTTTCTTGTAACGACCGGGCATTATTAGCAAGGTGTCCAAGGCATATACAATCTGTGTTTAACTTGATAGTGGGCATCCATTTTATGGCCACTTGACAGCTGTCAAAAAGGGTATCTGCTGACCAATGTCACCTGATTGCATCTCGAAAACAAGTGTGCAGCTCATTGAGGTGACGTGTTTTTTTAAGTCATCCGCTGACCAGATGTTGGTTTTAATTGATCACAGGCTCAGGTCCTAAAGGAAAAGGCCATACGTGTATAATAAATAACTTATTCACCTCATCCGTTTAGTCATCAGTACAGAGAAATCTCATACCTCAGCCTGGATGTATTTACCTCGCCATCGCACGGTCCATACTTCAGTACATCTTTAAATGCCTTTATTACACAATAGTGATACCAAAACGTTACAAAGTAAAGTGAAACATCCATTCTGCCCAGCAGTGTTCAAAATTATCTTGGCGATTCTAATCATTTCTCTCCACATAGCTAAAAAAACCTTGTACAGTATGCGTCTCAGAGAACCTGTTTAGCACTCTGCTTTGTCTATCCAAATGTTGAAATTTTGGGGAATACATTTCGACTTATATAGGAAGGGTGGAGAATGGAAAGTTTCTCTTTATTTGATGAGTGTGTATGCGTTATTAAATACTGGCGCGAAAAAAGCTTATGATTGGTGCGCCTGGCGTTGCACTGCGAGCAGTGTTTCTCCTGGCAGGACCCAACGCTACACGAAGGGAGAGAAGCCACTGCGAGCGACCGTTTGCTTTTGCATCGGACATGCGCGTCCACGTGACGACTACATCAAGACGTCAAAGGACATAACTTTCTCTTGTTTCGCAGGAAACTTTAGGGACTTTAGGTTCGATCGGGTTTTTCGTGGTCAATACCTCCCACGTTTAAGCATAAAATATGTCGCCATTAACAAATGTTTGGAAAAATTATCACCATGATAGCTGTATTAGAAATAAAGATGAACAATTGCTATGATCAGGGTGACAACGAAACAGGAGTTGTCATAGCAACGATTCCATTTTCACGTGAACAGCAGTAACTAACAATGCATTTGAAATATGCTGAAATGTTGGCTATTGTTGTCCACGAAAACAATACCCTGAATAATGAGAGGTTCTCACTTGTAAACACCAAACTTTGGACAAAAAATTAGCGCATTGTAGCCAGTTATTTTATTGCCTTACAATACATCAAATAATCTCAAGACTCAAAGGTTATATAAAACGACGGTTAATCTCGGTAATCTCAATACTTTTTTAAAAAAATCTTTCAAGCGGCTTCAACATTATTCGCTTATATGTTCAAGTAGACAAAAATGTTTACAAGACCGCCTCGATACATACTATTCAAATGATCTTTCACACGTTTTCAAAAAGATTGAAACGACTGTAAGGTGAAATTGCAGTTCAAAAGCTCTCCGTTTTCTACAATTAATGACCAAACATCGGGATTGTGCAGTTAATTTTTATCGTATTTTTAACCATAAAAACTTCATTCTAAAATATACCGATGACGCTCTTACAGATTTTGCTTATTAAACTTTGTGAATATCGAGGCAGCTTTTGGAGGAAAAGAGTTTTTGTGAATGATTGTGAAAGAACAGTTCCCAGTGCCAAGAAATAGGTAATGGCGTCATTTCGTTGTTATGGCAACTACGATGCCGTTGTAACCCTGATCATAACAAATTTTCATCTTTATCTAATACAGCTATGACGGTAATTATTCCAAATCTTGGTCAATGACGAAGCAGTTTATGCTCAAACTTGAAAAGTATTGACAATTAAAAACACTTTTTTGTACATTCTTTCCCGCCGTTTTTGCACGACTACAACGTGAAAATGCCTAATTTAGCGTTTTATGGGGGACTTATGATTTTAGGGAATTCCGTGTAGCAGTTGATTCTTTTCGTCTTTAATTCAAGCAAACTCTTCTCCCTTTTGATTGGCCAAGAACCTACCACGTGACCTGTAAATAAGCGGCTACAAATAATGGTCTGCTCATGCGCAATGTCGTCAAGTGTATTTGGCTGCAAATAATATTCTGCTCATACGTAAATGAAACCACGCTTTCCACCTTCTTGTTCCCCTTTTTTCGGATTTTAAGTCCTTGAAGACTGTAAACGTGTTCTTAAAATTCTTCACTGAGTTTAATCGATGGATACATTTTGTTATGGAACGGTTTTATAACTGTATTTACAATTTAAAGTTGAAAGAATAAATTACTGAAATATGAGAAGAAATCTATTTGATCTCTGTAATTACTCTTTCCCGAAGACCTTAATTAAAACAACCTCGGTGACCAAATGATAGAACAATTATTAAACTCGGTTATCGAAAAATATCGTGATTTGTCAGTGTCTCGCAGATCATTACCATTATCTGCTCACCACTGACAAATCCCCGGTGTAGCTAATCGGACGAAGCCGAACCAAAAATCAGTTGAACGCAATAGATCCTAACCGGTCGGATCGGATTGTTGTACGATTGGTTTGGTAATCGAACATAATCGGTCTAGAGCTTTTCAGTGAGTTCGATTAATTCGCGAACGTGTGAGTTTAATTACTGAACTCTACCATCAAAGTAAATCGACCCAATTTGTTCGATTTTGCTCGGCAAAAGAGAGCATTTAGTTTCAATTCAATCGGGAAGATTTCCCACTTAGGCAGGTTTGAAAAATTGACTAGCATCTTTATATAAGTAATAAATTTTCAATCAGAGGTATAAGTATTTGGATGAGAAAAACTTACTCTCTTAATTTTAATCTGGTTTTAGACCACAGCACTCTACTTCGATTGCTCTTAACGACATGACAGACAACTGGTATCTCAATATCGATGGCGGTTCAACTAATGCAATTCTGTTTATTGATCTAATCTAATCTGACAAATCTCAGATTTAAGTCACAAACAATGTCAATTCTGATACTAGCTCTATACATTGCGGGGTGCCTCAGGGTTCTATCCTTGGCTCCCTTTGATTCTTATAAATGACTTGTTTAACTGTAACCTTCTGTCAGATGTCAGGATGTACGCTGGTGTCACTAATTTCACTTATTCTTCTGAAAATACATAATCTCTCTGTTCTGCTAGTGAACCAGATATTTGTCTGGATAGTCACTCAATAGAAAGAGTCAGTAGGCGTGTTGGTGAATGAAACTTTCTTGGGGAACTCATATTTCAGAGGTCAGTGGTAAAGTCGCAAAAGCACTTGCTGCCCTGAGGAGACTGAAACCAGTTTGCCCCCAGGGGATTCTGTGTTTGGGAGGTCATAGGTTCGAATCCTGTCGGGGACTTAAATTTTTTCTTTGTCCCGCGCTCGTGACATGCTGATAATTTCATTTTCACGTTTGTTTCACCGAGCTTAAAATTTACCATCTTTCAATCTTTCACTATGACAATGTCATTGTTTCCAGCGACCAATAAGGAAAGACCTTACGAGCGGCTCCTACACTACCTGAGCACTCGTGGAATCCAGAATTGTTAGTCATGCTGGGTTTCACGTTTTCCCCTCTCTCTGACATCTTGCCTGTGTACAAATTGTGAAATTGAAGCCGTAACACATAACTTATTTGTTAATCGCAACGCCTTGTTTGAAACGAAACAAAACTTTCTTTGTCTCCATTTGTTAAAGCTTCCACTTCCGAGCTTTCCATGTGATCGATTGTTAAAGTGTTTGATTGTGTTTGTTTAGTTATTTCTAAATAGTGAATTATCTGTTTCTATAAATTGGTATACAAACCTATAGAGAGAAATAAATTGATTACTCTACTCTTCATTGTGTTCGATTGGCAAACTTGGGTGAGTTCGATTATGTTCGATTACCGAGCCCAATCGAGGTCAATCGAATGACTGGAGTTCGATTTGGTTCGATTGACTACGCTTGGCAAATCAGGATATTTTGCTCAACCTCGAGCGAGCAAATGATTCTGGTAGCAGTTCACCTTTAATGTTCCCATTATTAGCCTGGGCTTCTTTTGAGACAAAATCCTGAGACAAAAATAATAAAAACTCAAGATCTGAGATATTCATGAGATACCTTGGCCGGGAACAGAGGCTACGATTTTCCAGTCTAACTCAGGCCTTCAGGAAACACGCTTTGTTGTTGCTGTTTTTCACGTTATAGGGACGGCCTATGGATTTGGTGTGTACTTCGCCAGAGATGCTTCTTACTCGTTTCGTTACGCTGGAGGGGCAGGTGGTGGTGGTGCGATGTACCTTGCCCGGGTCCTGGTTGGAGACTATTGTCAAGGACGTCCTGGCATCCTCCAGCCTGACCCAAAAGACCCAAACAAGATCACAATTCTATATGATTCGGTAGTTGACAATACATCATTTCCAACAATCTTTGTCGTTTTCAACGATGCTCAATGTTATCCTGAGTATATTATATGGTTTTAGAAAAATTTGGAAAACTGGTGACAGTAGATTTGTAGATAGTTATTCACTGGAACTTGCAGTATAACAACTTATGCAACGATGACGAAGCAGTCACGTGTTTTCGAAGACTCCCTTTTGCTTTCATACAAATACTGCGTTTGCTACCTTATCAAGTCAGGGGCTACCCTTTACCTGTCTACGCGTTATTTTTGTCACTTTTTAATTTTTTTTTTTTGCATTTAGCTCGTGTAACCACAATCTTGTGGGCTATGACACGTTTTTTTGCTGTGAACTGCACGCTGTAATGCAGTTAAGTGTGTGGAAGTTAATAGACACCTTAAACATCACGTTTTTCATGGGAAACCGCAAACTGCAAACATGTAGATGTCACGTGACCACGGTCTAACGGTCCCGTTTGCAGTTCACTTTGAACGTCAGGAAGAGCTTCCAGCGGTTAGTGACAAAAAATGACATGGCAATACTAAACAAGGATTATCTTGCTAAAATGTGAAATCCCGGCAACGTGGAACTGCAAACTGCAGTTTGCGCCTTCCCATGAAAAAATTGATTATAAAGGTCCCTAATTGTACTTTTATGTAACGGTGCAGTTACGATTAAGATCAGTTAGTAACTTCACGTTGAAAAGTGAGTTCACACGCGGACCCATTCGCACTTAAGTTAGTCTCATGTGCACTTGAAATGAACTTCAAGTGCACCCGAAAATGGTCAGGAAGTTCCCTCCAACAAGCCATTAGCACAAAGCGATACTTTACTACCACTAGATTACTGAGTGTGTTTTTAAATTAGTATTTTTTGCTTTAAAGATCATGAAAACATATTTTTAAACAATAAAAATTTTTTTTGCTCTCCAGGTAGACGGCTTCAAATTTTTACAATGCCTTATTCACCTTCGAGTATAGCCTCAATAAAAATAAGTATATCGCAGACATAAAGCCCAAAGGCATATCACCACAAACGTCCAAAAGCATGGGAAACTCGAAAGTAAACATGGCTTCTTGCCTAAAATAAGTTAAAGTTTAAAATGATCATAGCGGCAATGATCATGTCAATGAACCAGACATCACTTAAGGTACAAAATCGTTTGCCATTATGCAAACTGTTCATTTTAATTCAGTTTGTGTAGCTGACTCAGTTCATCGTGTTTTTAACGTATAGGGTGTTTTCACATGACGTCACCGTGGCTCTATTCGTGTTCCTAAACAACGAAATGGTGACCACGTTGGTGTACCAAACAAATCCTTCGGGAGTTGAACTCTTTTCTTATGAAAACGCTTTCTTTTGTCCAAAAAATTTGCATAGATGTCGGCCACGTGAGTGAAAACGCTTAAAAGAGCGTTTTCACATGACGTCACGGCGGCCATGTTGGTGTTCCAAAACAATGAAACGGCGGCCATGTTGGTGGGCCAAGACAATCCTTCGAGGGTTAAACTCTTTTCTTAATATGCAAAATCTTTCTTGTTTCCATAAATTTGCATAGATGCTGGCCACGTCAGTGAAAACTCTCTATATTCATGGTCTTATCTCCAAAATCCCGCGACAGACATCGATAAAGGCTTACTTGTATAACCTAAGAAGTACGCGGGTAAAATTCGGCAAAAGCACTTTATCCCGGAATGTTTTGCGTGCAAGTGAGAAATAATACTGTGAATAAATTAATAGACTCAAACGCGCGGGAAATTTCTTTAACGTTTGAGCTCGATTTGATCGGTATAAAATCTCTTGATCTAACGATGTAGTAACACCGAGAAAGGTAGGAACTTGCCGAACTCGAAGAACTCTGTGATTATCCACATCAGTTGCATTATCTGGGTGTGGCCATGATCTAACCAGGGTGATGCGCAAGCACATATAAAAAATGGCGGCGAAAATGCAGACGAACCAGGAAAAAACAAGTAGCTAAAGAGGTCACCCATGAGTACCACAGGATAACCAAGTACCATAAGATTCCCAACGTGAGGACTTTCGTTCTTCTAATGTCGAACGCAACCAGAATCATTTGGGGTTTTGCTTTCTTGTGCAAATTAGGGCTTTTGTTATTCAAAACACACTGGGATTACAAAATTCAAAAATGAAAAAAAAACCAAACAAAATTAATTCTGGTTTAAGTGTAAAAAGACGTCCTCGTTACTAAATAACTACAAGAAAAATTCCACGAAAAATCAGTTCTTTATGACGCCGTTTTATTTCCATCAAACAGAACTTACTTACTGAACTGATAGATATAATTTAGAACCTTTAATTTAATCTAATAATAAGATAATTAAATTTTTACAGATTTATATATGCCTTCAATTTCACGCAATAACATATATTTCATGTAGTCAAGAGATTATCTCCTCTTGATATTGCATGTTTGTGAAAAATAATTTTTCAATAAATTTCATCCAAACTTGTCTAGCGAAATTTGGAGTTAAATTTAACTTATATAAAAATCAGAGCAACTAAACATTTCAAAATAATTTTAATCATTTCACCGATTTTCTTACTTAAATATTTGAAATCTGGATTACTTTTACTTAAACTTTAAAAAAAAACATGTCTTGTAACGAGGCGTTACACAAACTAAGGGTCTGATAATGATCCCGGTATTGTGTTTAAATGAGAAATTTTAAACCAAGCATCTGGCTTGAATTGTTTAGTAGATAAACACCAAACACAAAATTTGTGTAGTCACGACACAACGAGCGGCCTAAGAAACGAGCGGGAAAGTAGAAAACGCTAGATTTTCTTACGTAGATTTTCTTTGCGGCAGTTTTGAAAGATCTTTCGTCATCACCTGGACACGATTAGTCCCAGTATATTGGGCTGAAGTGTTAACACTGGAAAATTTCCAGCGCGATGAACTAAGACCTTCGTTGACTCGTCTAACACGCCTTTCATACGTATGAAATCATGAAATCATTGAATTTTTTTTTGTACGAATAAAGACGAAATAGGGCTTCAGCCAGATCTGATCTCGGCTAACTGAGCCAGCTCGGTCAGCCGGGCTCTTCTGGTTTTAACGTAGTTCTGACGAACTCGGAGTCGAAGCTGTAAAAGTGCCGTTTATGACTAAATCGGAGTTGTATGCGGATCATAAAATCACGGAATCAGAGTCACGAGAATCAGAACGCTATCACTTTCTTCCGACGTCAGCTATGACTCCGTCGCTTATGACCTAGTGGCCACTAGATTGTCGGAGTCGCAAACAGAAGCAGAAGAATAAACCAATCACAATGCTCGTTCCCAAGCGTTGTGATCGGTTCATCCCTATAATATTATTACGCTTCAGCTAGCGATCCCGACATTAGTCTAATTTTCCCTCTGAGATCGTGAGCGACGGCACCGCACGCCGAATCGGAACGCTGATTTCCAGTAGATCACAATGCTCTGCGCTCCTGTTTACGTCTCCCTCTACGACCCAATAGCTTTGTGAATACCAGCGTAAATGCAAAATAATTATGCAACCTGGGGACGTACAGTGGCCGAAGAAGAATGAATTTGCACGTGTCCAAGTAGTTAGTTCTACATGTAAATTATAGGAGCAAAACCTACAAAGTATAAGCACTGACCATAGCGCATCGTCTAAACCATTTGACAGAGGATTTAGAGTGTCTGTGACGCAGGCTAACTGAGCATAGTCTCCTAGGTTCGTCACACAACGCTCCTGTGTGACGACCGTAAAAATGGATGCGAAGGAGACTTGACTGAGGACGGTTTTCAAAAGCAGTCAATAAATAGTTTTAGGAGATTTTTTTGACGATATGTGAATTGTGAACATGGGGTTCTATGCTTATGGAAAACACTTCCTAGGGCTAATTTGCTTCAACAAAATTAGTTACAGAAACGTGCAAAACGCGCAGGGCAACAAGAAACTTACGATTTAGCAGCTTTCAAACTGACTCACGTTTCAAAAGGCTTCCAAGCCAGAGAGCGAATTGAAAATCGTTTTCGACCGCTCGACTTTCCAGTAACAACAGGAATTTCCAAATTGACCTCTTGGCGTAAACGAAATCAAAACCAAAAGTTGTTTGACCGCGAAAGTTAGAGCTAACATCAATCCTCGCTTTGTTAATACGGCTACAAGATAAATAGAAGATGGCCTGCATCACGTTGTTGAATAAGCCAATCCAAGGATAAAAACGTTTCTAGCCATTCAAAGAAACGATACTACTAATTTTCATCCACTGCCCTAAAGTTCAGATAAAACTTACCTAAGTTTAAAAACAGAATCGCTAAATAATTACAAATATTATTTTCTCCATGGACAAAATCAAGAATTGATACAACAGAACGAACCGACAAACACCCAACGCAAAGTCGTGTGTTATACCGTTGAATTCAAAAATTGTGCAGCCCATTCAATTGCTACAACAGTATTAGATAACTCTTCCTCAACTAATGCCCAGGTTCCATTGTTGACGGCGTCCACTAAAGCATCATGGAGGCCTGGAAACGTGGCACTTGCGTAAGAGTTGAAAAGACTTGGCGCGAAAATGGAATGCCTGGAAAAACGGAAGAAGAGGAGCCATTTTACAGATTGCACTTAGTATGGTTATACAATTATAACCTTACAATTTGCTCAACAAGCTCTTTTTGGGCTTACACAGCAACTTCTTTGTTCACCAATATAAACAAATTCATTCACACAGCTCTCGAGAATGAATAGTACTTACCAGTAAAGAGGTCTTCCCGGCAGTCCTTCCGGGTTTAAGAAGTTTTTTTCCAGTCCACTCAAACGGTCATTAATGTACGCGAGAGACCAGGGACTGAAAAAAATTCATTTATGTCAGACGAGAAAAATGATTTTTAAGATTTTCGAGCAAAGCAAATAAATACCAAGACCTAACAAAGGATATATAACCTGTAGATGCTAGGTTGAGTGAAATAATGGAAAAAAAAAAAACAAAACAAAAAACAAAAACAAAAACAAAAAACATATATAGGAACTGCGGGCTGATGACTTAAATATGTAAGAAGATCATCGTAGTTATAAACGCAACTTTTGCGGTTGCGAAAAGGAGGCCAAAATAAATCCAGGTTTGTACGGGATTCGAACCCTTGAGCTCTGCGTTACCGGAGCGGCGATCTACCAATTGAGCTAACAACCCAGCTGGTTGAACAGGTCATTGAGTTGGTTCGCGTGAACGAACTACGTTATCCTTTCCAATACTTACTCTGAAATGTCCACATTTTTGATTAGTGATTGCATGTTCTTAACTCCTTCTTTAAACTTTTTCACTGCCTTAGCCAAAAATTCTGAAATCAAATACCGTTAAAAATGGGCTCAGTAAATGAAATAATTTTGTTCCCCGGGCTGAGACGAAGATCCTACCGGGTGTAATCATAAATGAGTAACAGATGCTACCACAAAGCTTCTCGGGATCGTTTGGAGGTCAAACATGGCGCAATACAACTGATGTGTTCCAAACTGTTTTAACAGGTTCAGAAATGCAACTAATATTCACTATTACAGAATTCCTAAAAAGCCTAATTCAGCAGGTATATATTCTTCAGTCAGGGTAACCTTCAGAGCGTCTTCAACAGTTGACTTACTGCTGTCCCCCATGTTAGTTTTTGCTGTCTCTCCAAACGATCCCTAGAGCCTTTGCGATCATAAGTGGTACCAGCTCCCCGCTTGAGGGACTCACGTACAATGAGGGAACGTCACACATCACACTTTTCAACTGGTACTTTTCTTTACCGTCACCGCACAACTTCGACGTAAAAACCTTTCTTAGGGTTGATTTCCACTGTCGCGTAATTTTTACGTGCGTACGTGCATAAAATTTACGTTTACAAATAAAATGGAGGCGATGTATGTAAGGTCGCACGTAAGTGTAAAAGTAGAACCTCGCTCAACTTCACGTTTAATCTCAACGCTTTTTATCTTGCCTCTGTTTTATTTACGTGATTTAAATTTACGTGTGTTAATGTGCGCCAACAACGCGTAAGTGGACATCAACCTTAACATGACGCTTTACGGACGACGTGAACACACGGAAACAAATCTTCCTCTTTTTGAACTCTGAGGTGGTCCCTACGAATTAATATCCAGGGAAATATCCTCACATTTCAAAAACTGAGCAAACTGGAATAATCACGACCAAGTTTAAAAGAAAGCGTGATCACTTTGTAAGTGATATTTTGCCTGTCATTACCGTCGAAGTTGCCTAACTTAACATGTCAATTATCAAATTCGGGGGTATATACAAAGCTCTCGTTGAAACAATATGTGTTGTTGAGTTAACGCAGCCGTTGGCAGTAGTCTGACCGTGCGCTTAACTACGAACTCGAGGGAACAAAAATAATAAACTCACCGAGTGAAATTCCTTTCTTCGTTAGCTCACTTTGATATTTTTTCTGCAAGTTTGACACGCCTTTATTCAGCGCAACAGCGTAATCCGAGCAGTTGATTGGCAGGACAGGTGTCTCAGCCAATAGGAATGTAACACTGCCCCAGAATTGGGCAACCGCCAGATGAGTCTTGAATTCAGGATCCACGAACTTTTTGACGTAAGCAAATGTGTCATGCAAACTGTGATACGTTGGATAAGCGGAGATGTTATGGAACTTAAACTGAAATCAAAAAGTAAATGTAAATCATAAAAGCTATGTATATAATAAGGAAGATTGCGATTAACAGTCAACATTAGAGACCTTTAGGGCCTGTTTACATGGAATAGGGGACCCCGGTCTAGTGGGGTTGGTTTCTTTTGTTTTCACGCTCTGGGGCACACAAAACAAAAGAAACCTACCCCACTAGACCGGGGTCCCCCACTCCATGTAAACAGGGTCTTAGATTCTAAGAAGAGAAAGACTACGAGTAAGAGATTTTCTCAATAGTAAGTAGTGCACGCGCGTGAGGCAGCGTCATTTTGGCGGGAAAACGTGGTAGCCGTCGTCATTCTACTACGAGTTTTAGCAAGAGTGTCGAAGTGGCGGGAACAAGTTATCAAATGATAGAACTTTTAGCATTTTGCAATCAGGAGAGGGCTCAACCTCCTTCAATAACGATAACAGTGCTAACGTTTCAGGTGAAAAAAAGTACAATGAAGAATTCCGGGGTGTCTATATTTTGACAATACACAAGAAAACTTTAGGTCAAATCTCGTACTCGTAGTCGTTCTCGTCCTCGAATCGAAAGGTCTCTAATAACCTTTGATTTTGGGACACCTAGCTACTAAAATGGAAAGACTGAGTGGTCGCTTACAAGAATCTAACCACAGGGAGTCTCTTCCGAGAAGAGGTCCAGACACATCTACTTTAGGGAACATATTTATTGCATGCAATGTCTAAGCTACGTCTGTGTAATTCCATGTTGTCTAAAGGTTTTCGTATATTCTTGGTACACTGTAGCATAAAGTACTGAGTGACCATAGAGATCAAAGAATGCGTCAAGTGGTCGCTTAAAAGAGGTTAAAAACAATGGAATATCATTAACCGTTAGGCCCAAAAGTGGTCGCGGTCGCTTACAGGAGGTGGTCGTTTACCAGAGGTTCAAACTGTAACGTTTTGACTGGGAAATTTTTGGTGTTTTGGATAGGCGGTCGCACACGAGGCTCGACTGTTATAGGGACAAAAACTAAATCCCCGTAAAACCATCAAAAATTACTGTTGTTTTGACAAAAAAAAAACTTCGCCTAAAAATGACATTCCTTGTTATAACTCTCGTTATAACGGACATCGTTAGGCGTTCCGGTTTGTATCATCGCTTAGAGCAAACCTTCGAGTTTTTTGGGCGCTTTAGTGACAGGTCGTCTGTCGCGCAAAAATCTCTACACGATTGAGAATCAAATAAGTAAATCAGTTTTCCGCAAAACAAAATAGTCAGTAGATTCTTTACAGCTGGCTTTAAGGACCACAAAAGAACACATAACTTTATCACAAAAAAGGCCTACTCGCAACTGAAACTCAAGTTCCCCGACACCTGGAAGCAACAACAGATGGATGTTTGCTTTAAAAATGACATTCCTTGTTATAACTCTCGTTATAACGGACATCGTTAGGCGTTCCGGTTTGTATCATCGCTTAGAGCAAACCTTCGAGTTTTTTGGGCGCTTTAGTGACAGGTCGTCTGTCGCGCAAAAATCTCTACACGACTGAGAATCAAATAAGTAAATCAGTTTTCCGCAAAACAAAATAGTCAGTAGATTCTTTACAGCTGGCTTTATGGACCACAAAAAGACACATAACTTTATCACAAAAAAGGCCTACTCGCAACTGAAACTCAAGTTCCCCGACACCTGGAAGCAACAACAGATGGATGTTTGCTTTAAAACTTTTTCGGTATACACATTTTCTTTATTCTCCTGGAACACTACTTTTATTTGACTTAATATACGTGTCAAAAAGTTACTTTAATTAATGCAAAGCACATACCATGTCAAACACATATCTTATATCGGCAGAAGGCACGCCAGCTCTCTGACAAAATGGAGAATAGTCACTGCCTGAACCAAGAGGGCGAATTCTATAAAAAGCACAAAAGAAAGACCGAAGGACACTATTAAGAAATCCTGCCGGCTGAGGTTCCTGGTTTCTTTCCGCAAGGTGTTTAAAAAACTCAGAAAACTCAAGCCCAAAAATTCGGGTCTGTTTACATGGAGGTGGAAGACCGCAGGTAGGTGAGGTAACACGCTTGGGTGGGGTAACCTGTCATGTAAACGGGATGAAATTAAAATGAGCGATTACATGGACAGGCGGGTTACACCACCTAAGCGGGTTACCTCACCTACCTGGGGTCCCCCACCTCCATGTAAACAGGCCCCTACTGTATAAACGGTATTTATTTGCTCAAGTGCCCTGGGCGCTAATTAAATTTTTGGACCTTGAGAGTGGGCGCTTATTCAAGGTGAGCACTTACTCAGGGCTGGGCGCAAATTGAACTTTCACAAGTGAAAGAAATTTAATTTGGCAACAAAATGTGAAGACGTTTGAAAGACACTAAAATATCCTGCTGGCAGAGGTTTCAGGTTTCTTTCAGGTATGGTGTTTAGCATTGACGAAGTCGTTCGCTCCGAGGACATATGCTTAGTTGGCTTGTTAGGTTCCCCCTTTTTATCGGGAAACCTAATAGTTTAACGCCTGACTGTCTGCTATTACGATGCCTTTAAAACATATCATTTTGTTTATGCTTGTTTTACTTTAGACCTTTCACTCTCGGGGTGAATGATGGGGTTTACGGTCATCTCAAGAAGTCGACTCGCCACCACGTAATATTTACACTGTTTACTTACCTGGGACTGATACTTCTTCCTCAAGTCCAAATACAAGTTTTTCCATAGTAATTGACACCTTGCGTCAGACGTCTCACATTAAGGTTTATTTTTTTTGAGAATAATTGCGACTTTTTAATACCTCAATACGGCTTATTCTTATGCCCAAGAGGTGCGATTTACTTAAAATCCAACAGCCCCTCTTAGGAAAGTAGGGTAATATTATCACACGACCCTCACCTCCTTAAATTTCATTGTAAATTCAAAGGGAAAGAATTTTCTTTTAGAGACTTGTCCTTTCGATAAGTATAAGGATATTACATTTCTTGGTGGCGAGGTGACTTGATACCAATGATTGAGTCTGTGTAAAAAGCCGTTCTAACTTTCAGTCCGTGAACAAAATTCTATGGTGTGACCATTCAAAAGAAGCCTCTAAGGCAGTATGATCACAAGGTGCGATTGGTTTTTCAGCATTTTAAACGAGGAAATCTGCAAATTTTGTCGCATTTTTACTTTGGCCACTTCTGGACATTATCAAATGGTCGTAAAACCACTGATACGTGGTTCAACACTTGTCAACCAAAACACAATTATTGTTGAAATGTGTATTGTGTTGTGTTAAATATTAAGTAATAATAAAATTCAAAATGTTGAACGATGTTGAACGAGCACAGAGATGGGTTGTATTCTGTTCAACGAGAGCTGTAGCAATTTTTGAGATCGACAAAGGCGTTTCACTCGGTTTATACTCACTCAGGATTTCGTCCGTCAGCAGCTGGGAATTTGTCCAGCCAGTTTTCATAAACGGACTGATTTTCGTCCACGGGATTTTTCACCTGAAAAAGACGAATTTTCAGCTTTACATCACAGTTTTATCTAAAATGTGCCTGAAGGAGGCAAATTTACCGCGTTCCCAACACTGGCATTCAGCCAAAACTAGGTTTTCTGTCCCGCGTAAACGCAATGTGGCTTCAAACTACTTAGTTTTCTCCTTTTTCAAGGTTTTCTCCTGGGCCAAAGAGGGACAATACCCAGAAAACTTCATGGCTTCCTGCCCTAATAGAAAAATAGAAGCTGATGCTGGCGTTGATAGAAAGGGACGACGGGGACGATGATTATATTAATAATGACGATGTTGATGTTCATAATGATGAAGACGATGATGAGAATAATGATGATGATGGTGATGAAGCTGATGCTGTTGATGATTGTTATTATTATTATTATTATTGTTATTACGATGGCGACGGCGATGATGACGATGATGATGATAAGGATGTTTGACTGCGATGCAAATTAAATCACATAGTCATATATCACCTGTTTTGAAGCATTGTATAATACTTGATGAAGAAGAGGACTCGCACGGACAAACAGGCTGTAATTCCCTAAAAAAAAAAATAAAATAAAAAATAAAATAGAATAAAAAAATAGAATACGGGGTACATGTAGAATCAATACAAAAAAGCTTGGATGGATTTGTTTCTTGGTCATCCAGAGTTCAAAATCCTCTGTTATGCTTGTAAATAGACAACAGGTATTTTAACCATTTGCTTTCGACTATATTTCAGTGGGGTGCCCGTTAACTAGTTAGAGCAACTGACTACACTTTCCACTACAAAAAAAAAACATTATTCTATATCTTGAGTATTCGGTTTTTTATAAAATATTCTAACCTCAGCAACTTTTAAGGAAAGTATAAGGATTTTTAGGTCGATCTTTACAACAACAAATGCCCCGCCCAACGTAAAAAAGTGCTTGTTGACAAGTGTCAAGTGATCAATTCAACAACAACAACAACAACAAAAAAACGGTCACACGACTGTACCTCGTATTGGCGAATCAACATTCAAATAGGCTACAGCTCGCTGGTACAACAAATGAATGTTGTCCTGGTAACAAAAGACAAAGGAAAATATCTCACGATGAATTATAGGCAACAGTAAAAATGAAACTGAAAATTATTCCCTGACTCTTTTTATCTAAACCAACCAGCTCCGCTGCCCCCAACCGCACCTCCTCCGTTCCCCTTCCCCTACTAAAAGAAGTTCAGGAAAACCGTTTTACGTCCTCTGACTCAAAACAAAAATGAGAGAGCGCTCGCGGTCTAAGGTCATGATGTCAACGTTTTGAAAAAACCTTTGTTTTGTCGATTCGCATTGAAACGTCAAGTCTTCAGTTTTAAAACCCAACATCATCGCAGTCATAGACGCAACTTTTGCAGTTGCGAAAAGAAATCCTGAAAAAATTCAGGCTTGAACGGGATTCAAACCCTCCACCTCTGCGATACCGGCATGTGCTCTACCAATTGAGCTAACAAGCCAACTGGGAGCAGGTAGTTGAATTGGTAAATCTGGCAGCAAAATGTTTTGAGTTTACGACCTGTTTAGAGTCTTACAAACCTCAACCCACTCAGTAGATCCCAAAAGGCCATATTCTTCACCTCCCCAACTGCACAAAACAATTGACCGGCGTGGTCTCCACCCTAAAAAAAAAAAAAGAAAAAAATGTTACAAACCATCTTCATAGAAACAAACATACATTTAAGCAATTCAGAATCAAATCGTCGAATACAATATAAAAGGAAATATCCTGAAGATTACTCGACCGTCGATAAAGTAGGACGTGAAAAACTTTTAGCGTGGAAATCCTGTTTCGGGTAGAATTAATCACCTCCTCATTTCTTATCTAATCTCCAAGCAAGCACCAGTAGACGCTTTTAAGAGCGTTCTTGTTGCCAACCAGAAGGAGCAACGTGATAAATATCGACACGTGAACAAAGCTGAGCTGTCCTAGCTTCCGAGGCCAAATCTTCTCTTAAAAGGACTGAAAACCGCAAACATAATTTAAACATGTTTGTGTCCTACCTTGTTTGTACTTTTTCCCAAGGGCCTTTGCAACTTCCATCATACAAGCAGTTCCACTTGAAGGATCAATACCACCAAACACCCAGGCATCACGGTGATTACCAATCAAAACTAATCTGTCTATGAAATAACAGGAGTAGTTAAAATAAATCAACTGCAGCGGTAGCTTACGGTCTGCCACGCATGTCGCCTGAAATTTAGGTTGTGTTCACACTATACCGGATATAATTAACAGTTAATGAATGAGGCTGAGTATCTTATGAAGAATTATGGAGATCAAGGAGGGTGTTATCCGTCGAGGCCGTGGGCCGAGGCGGATAACACCCTCCTCGATCTCCATAATTCTTCATATAATACGAAAGCGAAATCAATAACTGTTTTATTGTTCATTCAAAATAATTCCTAGTTTAAAAACAGCTAAAACATGCTTACCTCCATTGATCCATCGATGTTCAGTTCATCTTCGATAGTGTACGTTTAGGTTTGTCCAGCTCCGGAAATATTCTCCAAATAGCAGATGTCGCCCTTCGAGTTGTCTTCTTGCTGTTCTGGCCATGTTTTTAGCTATTTTTTCGCCTAGTTCTTACTTTTGAAACGAGTGAAATGTCCGCCATTTTTTCAAGTTCACAACCAAAACAACTCAACCTCGTCCCCAGGTCTTCTCGGTTAACGGTGCCTTAACCTGCAAAAACGCTGCATTTTTGACGTCATTTCCTCGTTAAAGTCGAAATTCTTCCTAATTTGGTCATCAGTATCTGGTTATGGTGAATTAAACGTGTGCTTTTAGCCAATCAGAATCGGGGAAATATTTTGAATGAATAATAAATTATGGTTATATGGTTTTCGTGCCGGCGCAAAAGCTATCCAGTATAGTGTGAACACAGCCATAAAGTACAGTTGTCTGAAATGCTGAGTTACATATAAGTTGCCCGCGCTCAACAACATTCTAACAGTCATATCCTAAAATAAACACTTTCGCGCGTTCTTCGCCTTGACCATCAAGGGTTAAAGAACGAGATATATGACTTATTCAACGCGCTAGTTTCATCTCGTCAAGGCAGGGTTTAAGTACCAGATAAACTGCAAACTTAACACGCTTGTTTCGTCTCATAGCTTAAAAGAACGAGACGTTTCTCTCTGTATTACACTTGACTAAAGTTCGAAGACTTTCGGGCGACTTGAACTGTTACATCGGTAGCACAGGAGAAGAGCATGCACAGGAAGACCCACCTGTTTCGTCTAATAGCTTTAAAGAACGAGACATTTCTCTCTGTATTACAGTCGACTAAAATTTCGGGTGACATAACTCAGGACCTCGGACGACATAACTATAAATTTTGGGCGACATAACTCTAGTTCTAAGACTTTCGGGCGACTTGAACTGTTACATCGGTAGCACAGGAAGACCCACCTGGTTCAACAGATGTCAATGACGTTATAGTATGCACAGGGCACCCACCTGGTTCAACAGATCCCATACAGACCGATCTATTCACGTTATAATATGCACAGGGCAACCCACCTCGTTCAACAGATCCCCTTAAAACAGCAATGACGTTGTAGATATCTCGTCTTGTGTGGTTGTTATTTGTTTCCACTTCAACTTTCCTAATGGACAAAACAGAACAACAAACACGAACTAAGAACTCTTCATTAACATATAGAGTGTATAAAAGAGCCAAATGCAATAGCTGACTGTCTTGAAAATATCTGCCTGTTTTCTAGTTTCAAGACATTAATGTCCATTTTTCCAGCAGAAATTCCATAATTCAAGATTCAAAATCAAGTTGATTCTTTATGAGTTCAGCAATTGACACTAGTTTAAGATTAAGAAAACGATTGAGAAAACGATCGAAAACGCCATGTTTGTGAATTCTGCAAAGACAGCTCTTGCCATGTAATTCTTACCACAACATGCGCTGTTTTTCATCCACGAATGGAGTAATACTAATGTCAAATCGACTTTTACTGGTTGCCTTTCTGATGGGCTGAGGTCATGCCATATTTACCTGTATTTACTACAATTACTATCATTATAATGTTAAATTATTTTAAGAAGTGTCTTGTCCGGTTTAATTAAAGAGAATATTATAATTGCTTATAAAAAAATATCAAATTCATAATACTACTACGTTAATTAGTATGCGATTTTAAGAAAATTGTAAGTATTATTTTACTTCATCTTGAAAAACATATAACCAAAATTTTATGAACAAAAACAACAATGAATATTACCAGTCTTTGTAAGGATCAATGAATCCTGGACCAAGTTGATATGTGATATTTAATCCCCCTTGCCAGTCATCTGGGGCTTTGTCACCACTCAGTCGACTAAGAAGAGTAGAAAATGAAAAGCTCATTGATGGAGCTGAAGATCTAATGATACAGATCCATACACTGTGTTCAGGACATCACTGAAAAATCACATCTTCACCTTTATATTCACATTTTTCACCTTGGAAACTGGTAAATTCAGGTTAAAAGTTTTAGCCTATGGATGATTCTCAATTTCCAATGTGTTTCCTAGTCCACTTTATTCATAGTCAACCTCGTTCCCAGGGTTCTCTCCTACCTGCCCTACGTAGGGCGGGTAGGAGAGAACCCTGGGAACAATTCAATTTCGGTCTATAACACTCAGAAGTACCGAGCCTGTTCCAGGCTTTGAGATAGTCGGGTCTGCTGAATGGAGAAAGCGTTCCTTTTTCCCGCCCCACCAACTTTTCACATGCCTTTCACTTTTGCATCTTCCCTACTATCTCAGAGCCTGGAACAGGCTAATAAGTACCTTGTGTGATTCCCAGCTAGTAATCTCATGAGTAGTTTTGGTTGAAGACTACAGTTGCATTCCCTAATCTGTGGTTCACTATTAACTAAAAATGTGTGATTTACTACTAACTACAGTTCAATTTCCACCATTGACCACCTCTTGCATAAAGCCACCACCTCCCACAGGCGACCACTTATTGGAAACACCCTTCAAAGTGAAACTACTACAGTTAGAACCTCTCAGAAACGACCACCTCTCGCAAGAAACTGTGACCATGTTTACGGATAATGGTTTTAAAATTTTCCACTGCTTTTACCCTCTTTTAAATGACCATTTAACGCTTGGTTTGACCTCTATGAACACTTGAGACTTGGTAAATGAACTCTACATGTATATTCACTGAATGTACTACATTACTCATGTGTATGTGTATTTATTAATAAATTATGGGTATGCAAAGAACGTTTAGTGATGACATGAAATTAAACATATTGTATAATTTATAAATTGCACGCCATAAATCTCTTCCAAACTGTAGATGTGTTCAAAACCATTTTTAGGAAGAGACCGCCTGCAAATAAATAGTCGTAAGTGAACAACTACCTTAAGTGACAATTAAATCTTTAAATTTTGGGCACGGTAGCTTATGGAAGGTTCAACAATAATTAATTTTTATTATAATTTATTAATTTTTTTACTACGCTGTGGTTAATATTAAATTTTCTACAGAGAATATGATTATAATTTTGAAATTCAAACCTCAAGAACTGTTCTGCATCCTCTGCAGAGATTGGGTGAGCAGGAATATGAGGCATCTTAATCAGGGCTGAGTTTTTCCTTAATACACCATCTAAAGCAAAAACAACAACACGACTTTATTATAATTGTAAAAAGAACCTCAAATTTAGTATGCATGAGATGTGAAGGATGATTATGAAAATCAGCCACAAATGTTTGTATACATGTATGGTCAAACTTGATAACGGCCAGCGTCAAAGGAGGTTTATGTTCAGGGTTGTCAATAAGAGCCGGGGGCCGGGGAAAAATCCCTGGCTACTAAGAGAGTGGCTCCCGGCTACTTTATTGGAAAATAGAAGAAAATTAGAACCAAAAGAAATCCCTAGCCGTTTGATTGCCCGCCTACTTGTTGTATTTACCTGGCAACTTGAAATCTTAGTGACAACCCTGTATGTTTCAAGAATGTCACTTTCATAATAATTATTTTGATGGGTAGGTTACATAAAATTACGTAATTTGGTTGTCAAACTTGACTGGAATGGCAAAGCGATTGTTGCTATAATTTCTAAGATCATCATTTCATCAATGGCGATTGTCACGACTTTGACTACAAATTGAAAAAAACCATAGAGAGCCTCATTATTACCCTACAGCAGTTAATCAAACCAGAACATTTCTCCTGTACCTTTGGAAGGGTATCTTGGAGTTAGTGGGTCACCAGTACCCAAAAGAATGGATCCACGCTGTACTCCTGAGCGAGGCAGCCACCAGCCATGGGGGTAGAGATCTTCTTCTGGTACAGGGGCAGAATCCTGGGGGTCATTGTATATTAGAATGGCTTTTGCTCCATATTTCTGAGCATTAGTCACCTGAAATAAGGGAATAAATAAAGTGGAACACTTAAAAAATATCCTGCACATTGAAATCATCAATGAACAAAGGCCTATCCTCTCAAGGGAACAAGAAGTCCTGCAGATGGATGACATAGCTTACGAGCAAGCTCTCTAGGGCACTCTGGTAGCGGGGTGCTCTTTTCCCTGGTTTGCTTGTTTAAGGGGCTAAAATACCTTGTCTCCTCTGAAGACACGCCCATATCTGACAATGACAATCTTGCCTGAGCAGTTGACTCCTTTGTCAATCAAAATCTTGAAATCACTAGGTCTTCCATAATTAACATAAACTAAGTCACCCTGGAAGTAAGAAGAAATTAAATACATCACACTGAGTCATTCGAGAGTACACAAATTCACACTGTACGGCAATTGCAATTCCTTAGGGCTACAGTGTATGCTGCAATTGCAATTCCTGTGGCCTGTACTGTGATAGCAATTTCCATGGCCTGTACTGAGATAGCAATTTCCATGGCCTGTACTGTGATAGCAATTTCCATGGCCTGTACTGTGATTGCAATTTCTGTAGCCTACAGTGTATAAGTTTTAATTGCAATTCCCATGGCCTGTACTGTACATGTACGAAATGTATGAACTTAAGGCACATTGCTGTTCAACTACAATAATCTTGAACAAGGAAAATCTTTCTTACATGCTATTTGTACTGTCTAGTTATACATGTATACAGCATTGAGATAGCCAATCAGCCAAGAGATAACTTTAATAAATAATTAAACTGAGCACCTAAAGGACAAAATTATTTGCTTTATTATATCCATTGACAGACTTTTAAATAGTTATTATGTGTAACACTTTCATAAACATTTATATGGCATGATAATTTACAATACAAGTTTTACACAACTGCAGGTGTCCAGACTACCCTGGTGGAGGTACCCTCTATGATGGCTTATACAGGGAAACTCCACCCAATAAGGGAACCTTTTTTAGGCTTCAGGTAAATGAAAGGGTAGGCATTTCTCTTGATGAAGTACATGCAGTGTATGTGAAAGGGTAGGGAAATCTGTTGTTTTGGTTGGAAATAAGGCCCAAAAGAGCTAACAGATGCATTTTATGGCTGTGAAAAAGTTGAGAAAATGTTCTGATTTTGTGTGTATGTATTTAAAACGTATTTTAAAGACAGTGAATGTACAGCAGTTAAAAGGGATTGAAAGTTCTAAACTGGGTATTTGGAAGTAGTACCCTTATTGTCAATAGCAGATATACAAAAAGGGGTACATTGTACCTGTATAAGGAGTTAGATGTTGGGGTGGAGCCTCCCTGTATAAATCAGGGTATGTGTTTTAGGATTTTTTTTTGTACTAAACAGGGTCAGGGTTTCAAACCCTCAGCGGCTCACCTATACCCAAATATTGTTCAAGTACCCCCTCCCCCCAGGGGTCTACCCCATTTTTTTTCAGTAACTTTTCTAGATGCTGACTAACAAGGGCAACAAGATATAAAACACTGACAAATATCAGTGGTTCTACTGTAATAGTGCCTAAAGGTTGCAGCTGTCTCTTAGCTAGAAGATTAAAATTTATTATTATTATTATTATTATTATTATTCACCTTTGCCTTCCCGGTGGGGGAATATGCACTAAAAGGAGGTAATGCATCTGGTGAATTTTCTGACGGTTCCACAACCTCCTCATTTTTTGCTGTCAAAAATTTAACTGTTCCATTTGCATCAAGAAGGGATGCTCCATTTAGTTTTGCTTTCTCAGGGAAAGAAAGTAAAACATTGTATTTTACAAATTTTACATCAAATCCATAGCTTGTCCATTGATGTTTAATGTCTTGTGCTAGTTCTTCATTTCTACTAGAGCTTGCGTGATGAGGCTTGAGGGTCAAGTTTCTGAAAAAAACAAATAAATAAATTTATTTATTTGTTTTATATGAATAAATTGATAATAATAATAAAACCACATGTCCACCAACACATGTACCCAAAAGTTAACTAGTACACATATATGTGTTTCAGGTCAAAATTTTTTAACCAAGGTTGATTCTCTATATCCTTTGTACTCCTAGCCCTAATTCATCGGTCTGGGCCTGGGGTCTCTGCTGACATCTAGCAAGACGGCAAGCCCCCTGGTTTTTTTCCAGCTACACTGGCTTGAACAGGGGGCTCGCCTGTGTTCAAGAGAAAACTTAGTCGGCACCTTTTAGAAAAATCACACAGATATATATATATATATATATATATATTTAGTAAAATCCAATGCTGCATTCTGATTGGTTGAGCTACTACTAGGCTATATGTTATAGCCCACTAGCAGCGGAAAGTGCCAGCTTTTTGGCAGCAAAAAAGGATTAAAGTCTAGCTTTAAGTAGCTAAAATTTTTTCATTCTTGCTAATTATTTTTGACCAACTATTGGATTTTACTAAACAATAATTGTTTTATCAAGGCCTCTGAGTCAAGGCCTCATGGCCTCTGAGTCAATAGCCCATTAGGGCTGGAGGAATAATAATTATTCCTATGAAATATGTTCTACCCAGAATAGAAGTATATTTAACATTGTTAAATATGGGTAGAACGTATTTCATAGAGCTCTCAATTCATTTAATTGAAGAGCATTGACTGTTGATAATCACAGGAGACATACAAACTGCCGGTTAATGCAATATCAGACAAATAAATATGTATTTGCTTTTTACAGACAGAAAATTTAGATCTACATGTATTTAGTTCAAATCTAGTGCTGCAAAATAATTCATGCTGCTACATGTATGTATTGCACTGTCTCAGAAAATATCCATTTGCCAACCACTAAATTAACAGTTATTTCCTGTACTTTCAACCTTAAAACAACCACTAACTACTAAACTAATAAATGATCCATGAAGTTTTGCCCCTGCGTGTTGTTATGAACATGCTGACAAAGCAAGTAAAGAAGTATGTGATGTGTTTCCTTACTTCATATATATCTTTTTATTTCATTATTATTATTACTATTTTTTTGTTTTTTTAGCAGTTGAAAGAAACTTTTAAATTTTAGAGGTTGACAGTTTTTTTTTATTGAAATGAAATGTTTTTAATTCGAAAAAATTTTTCTTAGTTAAATTAACTTTTTTTAAGCTAAATTAAGTGCTTTTTAAATCGACAGGAATTGTAAATAGTGTTTTTGAATGAATAGTTTTTTCTTTTTGTAAGCGAATTAATTGTAAATAGGATTTTAATAGTTAGCATTGTTGTCAATAAAATTTTTTCATTATTATTATTATATAAAAAAAAGTAAAGAAGTATTAAAAGAATAATTTATTAGGCTGAAGGGGAAACTAGAAACAGCTCCCCCCCCCCACCCCCCAATTACTTTAAAAAACAGCTAAAACCCCTTTATTGAAAGATGAATAAGCCCAGGGCTCATAAGCAGCACTTTACAGTACTTGCCTAAATGCACTCCTGAAAAGAAACTGTGAGCAGTCTACCCTAGAAAGGTCCTACTCTTGAGATGCCCTACCCCACCCCTCTCCTCATCTTTTCTTCCCTTTCCCAGCTCTACCCGTGCCAAAATTTTTTTAACTAGCCTCCGTAGCAAGCGTTTTGATGTGGTTTCGGAGCAAAGAAAGACTGAGGAACAAGATTACGCGGGCTAAACACTTCCGTAAGGGATGAAGGGTATGCTTAATATAATATGTATATGTACATGTATTTCCTGGATGTACTCTACTAAAATTAATACAGACCATTAAAAATTAAGCCAGGGTTCCATTACTTTTGATAATAATTATCACAACTTCCTCCAAATCTAATAAGAGATCAATAGTAGCATATTTGTTGCTGTCGTTGCTTTTTTATTCTCATGATATATGCTTCAAATGTAAAAGTTATTGTAGGTTTGGGACTTGCATAATCGATTTTAGGCTATTGCATATCTACACCCTGCCCCCCCCCCCCCTTGCCCCCCACCCACCCAGATAAGGACCAATGGAATTCTCCAGGGGTACACGTACAGCTTTAAGTTATGAATTGAGGATTTCTTTAGGGTAGAGTAAAATAATATGGAATTCTTTGGGGGTGAGGCTCTAATTTTCACAAAACTTTTCCTAGGGGAACCCATATTTCATGGAAGTCTTCAGGAGTGAATATTTTGTTTAATCTTCAGGGAGTAGAAAATAGAAGTAAGTCCGCAACCGAAAAGGGAGGGGGGGGGGGGGGGCGGTGCTGTTGATAATATTAAAATTTATGCAATAGCCCATTCTCCGATATCAGTCGGATGATAGAAAATAGCGGGTCGGTTTTCGGTATTAAAATGCTGCAAAAAAATAAAAGAGAAACGCCCCCAAGCGAAGCCAGCCGATCATGATAGCCTGCATAATCACGAAACAGCTGATCAAGCAAGCGATAAGAAATCACAAAGAATGAGAAACGATCACTCAATCTGACCTGACGAACTGCATCAAACGATTAACAACAGGGTGATTATTTTACTGCTAAATGTCTATTCAAGACGGCAAGAAAAAGCAAGGAGCTATAAACCAACCTCAAATTGAGTTCAATGTTCTCCGCGGACATATCCGCCAAGATATCCTGAAGTCGAACGCTGAGATGCGGCGAGGACGTCGGTCGTGAAGCACCGCCATTTGTTTCACACTTCGATGACTTTGATACAGCTCTTCGCACCAAATACCCGCCAACAAATGCAGCAGCTATTAGAGCAACCACAAGTATGATTCCAGCGATGCGTACGCTGTTACATCGGTTTGAGGGCTTGCTGTTCTTCAAGATGATGGTAGGCTGAGCGAAGCTCTCCTCTTCGGGATGTAGCTCCATTTTAGTGTCAAACAAGTGCGATGTGTCTGGTTTATCCATCGGGATCAAGCTTAAGTTGCAATTTCAAAGAAATTTAAATAAATCCTGGGAATTTGGAGCAAGAGCGCTGGCTGCATGCCTCCAAAACGACAAATGTGTGAAAAAATGGGTGACCACGCCTTCAAAACAGATGTCCCAGTTCTCGCGGTGTGAGAGATATGTAATCCCCCTTTTCTTGAAAACCATTTAGCAAATGCTCGCATGGAACTTATTTTTTTATTTTTTTTTACTTGTTGAAGCTCAAGAGGCACAAGCAGTTTAAATAATTATATAAACTGACTTAGCATCAGTAGTTCTTTTACTTTACTTGTTTTGAGGGAAAACTGGAAAGACGTCGCTCACTGCGTTTTACAAAAAGACTTCCTACAGCATCCCAATTTATTGCAGATTTCAATAGAATACAATAATATGGTATCAAAACAGTATAATGAAAGATTATTTGTATTTCGAATTCGAGATTTATTATTGTTTTAAGGTAAATTACTAGATGAGGCAGAACACCGACAAACCAGTGTAGATGGTATTTGCAGTTAAAAATATGCTCATACTGGAAGTGGTTGTCTTATCGCAGGACGTGAAGTTTATTGCAAATTATTTCTTTTTTAATACATCTCAGATTAACCTTTTTACTTAAAAATCCCGATTTCGAATTATTTTGCTTTGCGTCAGCTTTCCGTTTGCGTACATTTGAATTAAATCCCATAGGAAAGATTAACGAAACACATTTGGCTCGAGTGCAATATAATTTTTTACAATTTAACTGTGATCAATTGTTATTTTAATTTTCTTCCAATTTGCAAACTTGTACTAATTTACTGAGGCATATATGATTTTTTAATAAAAGCGTACAAACAGTAATAGTAAATATCAAGCGACAAAAAAGTTTCACAATGTAACTTTTCAATGAAAAGAGAAAATTTAAATTTATATTTCGCGATATTGCAATACATTTCGTCTTTCCGTGGTTTCAATGGAGTCAAGAGTTCACCTAATGCTTGTGACAATTTCCGGATTTTAGGAAAAAGAAATTGTTCAGACTGACTTACTTTACATAGTTAATTTTGCTGTTGTCATGTCCGTTTTTATGACGTCTCTTCCTTGCTTCTTTCATTAACATGACCCGATATATGACCGTTTATGCCCTGGGAAAAAAATAAAATTTTTATGACGGGTAAAAAGTCGATCACCTACAAATTTTACAAGGCGTTCCCCACGCTACGTTGGAGCCTGGAAGCTACCAAATGCGCGCGACTTTTGATCTCGATTCCGTGAGATTTCCTTAGCGAAGGTTGCAGCTAACAGTGCAGGTAGGAGTGATACTCTAAATGTTTCGTGTATTTTCGAATTTCTTTGCCGTTCTAACGTTATTTACATTCAGTATTCCTTTCACTGTATTTAAGCTTCAATTTCGGAAGCAAATGGCATGATCAAAATGCGACTTTCTCCCGAAATGTCGGTAACTTTATTTTGAAATCTCCATTGAGCTGTCGTACGCATGTAATAAGCTTATATGGGACAGGTCAACGTTGTCATTCTCTGTTTCTCTAAGATTGTAAGACTTCTCTTTTGCTAGAAGTGATGTTCGTAATCAAATGGGAGTTATTTCGTTGGGCGTTGTCTGGCTTTTGCAAACTCTTCCTCTCTCACAGAAAAAAACCCTAGCAGGCGTTTCGGTTATTCAATCCCGCTCTAATTTTTTACCCAACTCAACCTTCAAACTTACCCCATATCTTTGAGTCTAAATCAATTTTAGCCGGTAGTAAGGTCTTTTTCAGTGATATTAGGCCGGCAGCCAGCTACATCCCTGCTCTTAAGCCGGATATACGGCCTGTACAAATGAACATAATTTTTGTGTAACAATTTTTTTTATTTATAAGCCTTAATTTTCTCTGCTAGAAAAGGCTTCTTTTCCGGGAAGGTATATAACTATTTTTTCAACAAAAACGACAAGAATGTTTATAAAAGAAAGGTTGATTTTTCTTTAGCTATAATATTTCCAAAGGACGCCAATGATTTTTCCCTGAAGCTCTCCAAATTCACAATCTCCACCAGTACTTTCATTAAGGTGTCACCCATTTTATGAATTTGAGGAAGTTTGTTCATATGGTATCAGCCACTCCACTAGCCTGAGAAAACAGTCAACATGCATTTTGCAATGCCACCACTGGTTTCCCCGCAAACTGACGTCCGAGGAATGAGTGCAGAATCTCCTACCCAGATCTGTGTAGAAATTCCAATATTGGTTAGAAATTTGCTTCAACCAATCAGCAGCACTACCCAGATCTGGGTAGGGTATGTCATCAGTATGGAATTTCTGGGCTCATTTCTGAGCCATCCTTTTGTGGGGAAACCAGTGGTAGTGCCGCAAAATGTCAACTGTTTTTGTAGACTACCGCTCTTCTGATAAGGTGTCAAAATTAATAATAACTCATCTAAATGTCTGTGTAGTATTACGATGATGTTAATTAAGCTGTAGTGCTGTTCACTTTGAACAGATTAAGATAGAAATAAACGAAATTAATGGGATGCAAGATGTCCAAAAAGATGGGCAGAAAAGGCAGAACCACCAAACACAAGCAGACTATTGAAGAAATAGAGGCCACATCTGCACCTCTTCAACTTGGAGATTTTCCAAACATGAAACGTCCTCAGCTTCAAAAGTTATGCAAACAGTTAGGACTCAAGGCCACAGGAAAGGTAAGAAAACATAATATTATTGTCCTCAGGATAAAATGGAGTGCTCGTAATCTACAGTCACTCCTTTGCTTAAATGAATTTGTAACTACAATCCTGGTTAAAATGTTTTCGACACTAATTGTCTTTCCTGCAAAGGAATTGCAGTTCATGTTAATCCCCCCCCCCCCCCCCCCCTCCTGGACTGTTGGTTGTTAGCAGTCAAAAACCTTTTACACATCATCAGAGTTGTCACTAAGATTTCAAGTTGCTGGGTAATTGCAACAAGTAGGCAAGGAAAAAAAATCAGCTAGAGATTTCTTGGGGTTCTATTTTTGCTATGGGCCACTTTCATAGTAGCTGGGGGAAATCCCAGCCCCTGACTCTTATTGTCAGCCCTGCATCATCCACACGATTATGGACCTCAACTTTGATCGGGGAGGGGGTGGGGGCAGAGAAACCTTGATATGAGTGTGTACTGCTGGTAACATTCGTACCAGCAAATTGCTAACAAAAACACGTAAAGATCGAAGGCAAGTGTCCAAACCTTTTGGCCAAGATTGTAATGAATAGACAAGAATTTATTGTCAGTTCAATGAATCTTTAATACAAAAAGTCATGTCTCTGTCTTGTGAGGGCTAGTAACCAGAAAATGGCTTGACTAGCTTTGCAATGTAGTCTGCAAAATGGTTTTAATGTGGTAAAGCTGCATGAAATATTAGCCCAATGTATTGCTTAAGTTATTGATTATTTTACATGTTTTCTGTCTTGAAGAATGTTGAGCTTATTGAAAGGCTTCAAGAGTATCAGAAAGAAGTTACGGTCTCTAGCAACAATAACGAAGTTTTAGGACAAGTTCCTTCATCCACAACCTCATCTGCAAAGGAAAAGAAAAAAGAAAAGCAGTGTCTCATAACTGACACCTCTGAAACAGTTGAAAGGCAATTCCCAATAGATAATCTTTCTAAGAACCAGGTTCAGACATCAGCTCCACCATCATCTCCAACATCTTCTACAGAAGAAGTAGAAAATGGAAAAGAGTGTCTTGACAATGTTACCTTTGAAATAGTCGATAGTAAAATTCCTACAGATGAACATGTTCATATCGGGAAGAGTGACTACTCTGCTTCAGAGGGAGCTGATGAAGAAGTGTGCTCAAACCCAATGGATAATAATAATTGTGACTTCCCAGACAGTACGTCAACAGATCACAAGGAAGAACAAAAGACTGTGACAGTCTCCAAAGCTGACTCACATTCAGAAACAGTTCTCTGGGAATTGAACTGCAGAGTAACATTAACAGGTCTGTAACATTGTATTATTATGAGGCATGTAACAGGCCACTATACATGTGGTCATGTGTCTTAACACTTGATAAGTTTGATTCATTGACCTGGATCAGGATCCCTTTTGCTTACAACAAGACTGCTTCTGTTAGATGTGGCTAAATGTAATTTAGGCTAAGTTAAAAGTGAGACAATGCTGGCCAGCGTTCTCCTTCTCTAATCGTATGTAGGGCAGTCTTGGGGTTTAGCTGGGCCTTGGTGATTTTACAATGCTTTCGCAGGAGTCAATTGTTTTGCTCTCATTGCTTTTGCATGCAGTGGTTTAGTTGTTTTTTGCCCCAACCCTCCCTCCTCTCTGGACGCTGTTTGGTAAGTATCTGTGCCTCTCTCCACTGAGGTTCTCAGTATGACGGTGCCTAGCTGATGGGTGCCGCTCTCAGGGTTTTCATGGTTACCCTCTAAAATCGCTTGCGGCCCCCTTCCGCTTCTACAGGCACCCTCCCCATACCCATCTATTGTTGACAGGTTTAACCTCCATTGGAGGAGGCAATGTGACCTAGCGGTTAGAGCGCAGGACTTGCAATTTGGAGGCCCCGAGTTCAAGTCCCGCCCTGACTGCTGTATGATTTGTTTACGGTAGTCCAGCTACCTACTGTACAGTGAACATGTATAGTATTAAACTACTAGGAAAGTTGACACAGGAGGGAGAAAACACTAGGGGAGGTGACGATGTCTTTCCCAATTCTCTGACTGCTCAAGTTTTCAAGCAGGCTTAATTTAGCAACATTTATCTGAGACAACAGGACAGTGATAGTGCTACCCATACCTTTAATAGTGGATTAACTTCAGGTTTGCATAACATTAAGAGGCCTGCAATCAAACCCCCACAAGACCACAAGACTTCAGGGTCTTTTGAAGACAGTGAAAGATCTTGAGGGAGGAGTGTTTAAAAGGTCTTGATGTAGTCTTATTCAGATGATTCCATAACCGGGGCAACTGTAAATCATTAGCCTTAAAGTCAAGAATCCTTCATGCTTTGATTGGTTTAGTGGTGAGGGCCATGTAAAAAATGCGTCTCGACACTAAGAGCCTGTTTACATGGAGGTAGGGGAGCCGAGGTACAGGTAGGTGAGGTAACCCACTTAGGTAGGGTAACCAGCTGCCTGTCCATATTATCTCTCATTTTAATTTGTTCATGTTTACATGATGGGTGGAGTGTTACCTTACCTACCTGAGCTCCCCCACCTCCATGTAAACAGGCCCTAAGTACAATATGCACAGGGCTGTGGATTTGATCTCCTGGCCACTATGAACATGACCCCTGGCTACACTGTACTTGCACTGGAAACAAAAAAGAAAATAAACCCAAAAGAACATCCTAGCTGTTTAATTCCCTGCATAATAATTAATAGTGGAGCTCCACACACGCGTGAAGCGTGAGTGAGCGGAGCCCCATACAGTTACCTAAGAATATTTGGTAATCTATCTATTCAAAACATTTTGGTAATCACATGACTTTATGTCCGTCTCTCAGCACCACAGGAAAACCTATGTGAAATGTTAAACTTTCTAGCTAGTGTGGGAGCATATAACTTGTGTTTAACTTGATAATAGACGTCCCTATCATAGTCAAATGACAGTTGTCTAAACAAGGTATCTACTGACCAGAGTCACATGACTGTATCGTAGGCTCAGGTGCCAACTTATCAAAGTCATGTGTTTTCTTGAAGTTTTCTGCTGACCAGTTGTTAGCTTTTAATTGATTGCAGGCTCAAGTTTTTGTTTTTCAGTCATATGGTTCTCCCCAAAAGTTAAGAATAGATTTGGGATTTCTTTGCAATGGTTTAAGTCCATTGTCTGAAGTAAATTTCAAATGCATAAAATGGGAGCTTCGCTTTTAGCTCTGGCTAAATTTATATAATTATTATACTATGTACATGCACCTAGCTGAGTGGCAACTTAAAAAGTTAGGGTGCATTTCATTTGTCAGAACTGGCCAGCCAGCCCTTGGCCAGACCAATCATTATGACAATGAAATAGGTTTTTTTGAAGAGTTTTAACACTAGCTGGAAAACCATCTCCCTGTGCATGCTATTTAGGTTTTGACTGATCTGGCTGGATAGCTTTGATTAAAAGTGAAATTCTCATTATGACAGGAATGGTCTGGCCAGTCAGTTGTGGCAAATGGAAAGCACTGTTAGTCAGCGACAGCTAGCCCTGATTCAAGTTCTCTTTGTAGTGACATGTAAATTATAAATCAGCCAAATATTTTCATTTGAGAATGAATCATTAACTATTATTATATTTAATTTTAATTGTTCATGTAGATGCAAAACCTAATCACAACAAAGCAAAGATCAATGCCTGCACAAGGTGGTGTGTCGTGGAGGGCCTTTTAAAACAAGACATGAAGACTCAGTGGAGGAAGATTCATCTGTTAGGGGGAAAGCCTATGATTTCAAACAGTTTTGGTAAAAGAGTTCCTTTTGTGTTGGAACCCTCTGGTCTGAATACTCCAGATGATTATGATGATAACTACATCTGTGGTACTTGCGTCAGGGATAATGAAACAGCTTTGAGATGGAAGGGCAGTTCACGGAAGGTCCACTCCACGGTCACTCAGCAGGAAGCTATAAACCAAGGTGAGGAACCATTACGTTCAATGAGCTGGTTAACATGCTTTGCTTCCTTTTTATGTGAATTTAGTTCCTGACTTTACAACGCAATGTACTTTAAATATTTTGCAACTGAAAAAACACAGGTTACATGTTGTGGACTGTGTAGATTTCTTTTCCCTCAGTACAGTTTGTATTTACATTGCAGTGTTCTCCTTATGAGGTGGTTAAAACTGGTAAATTTTACTGTCTGAAGCAACACTTCTTACAGCCTTCAACCACTTGAAAGTTTGCTAAAATTGAATTAGTTGTTTTAAAAAATACGGAAGTTGTGATTGGATCTGATTCTCACAAGAAAATGAATGAGTCTGGAAAATTAAAAATTAAAGTTTTATGGGCCATGCATTTTGGGAAAAGAACATTTTTCAAGACAATGGTAAATTTATTGGAATCAAACTTTTAAATGTTTGCCTAAATACTACAATCATGTTTGATTCACACAAAATAAGTCTCGAAATGAGGGAATGACATCTCAGAGAACTTACATGTAGGTCCTAAATTTCCCAGCGAGGCGGGTCCATGTCCCTCGCTTTACTTCCCCCTCCCCCAGGAGAGTGCTCCATCCTCTGGCGCATATTTTTTGCTTAACCCGGGCCAGGAGTGGTTTCTTATCTACTGAGCTAAATTTAGGGAGAACACTGCGTTGTAAGAAACTTTGGGTCCTTAAGTTTCCATTTGTTCCCACTCTGCTGTTCAAGTCTCCAGTGAATGTGATTGCTGTTGATGTCTATTATATTTAATCATTCATAACTTTTATTATTTTTCCAGGGTACACAAAATTTATCAGATAGTAAAGTTTATGTAACGTTGTGGAGTCGTTAATATAATCTTTTTGTTGCAAAACAAAAATATCATCGAGCAAAAGTTTGAAGCAAAACAATCTAAAATAACAAATTATCATCATGTTCAAAATTACAGGGCATCCTCTTAGTACATACGTGATCAAGAAACCTAATTACACGTAAATACTGTAGTTAACACTGATCTTTGAGGCCTTTGACTAACAAAATAGTTTAAAAAATGCTTGTATGGTGAGACCTACACTGTAGGAACTCTTTTCTTGCAGAATCAGAGGCAAGTGTGACATGCAGCACACCAACATCACCTAACCATAGTATTCTGACCAGCTTCTCAAGGGTGGGTTCCGTAAAGCGTAAGAGAAGTGACAATTCAAACACCTCCTTTGCCAACTCATCAGCTGATTCAGATCAGATGGACAGAAAGAGAAGGAAAGAAAACACTATTAGATCTGGTAGCAACACTCCCGCTAGCCCTCAAGTTCGTAGAGCAAGGGGTGAAGAACTCTTACCAAGGTAAAGAAGAGTTACATGTAAGGTCAGCCTTTGAACAACCACCTAGCCTGCACAGTGCAAAGGCAAAGTATTGACCAGAAATGATAAAATGATACAGGGTATAATAATACATTGTACATCAACAGTCATTACCCTTGTGAACGGTGAGGAACAGTTTTAAATTAATTTCTGTTTTCTCAATTCAGAAATCTTCACAAACCTTGGCGCCCCAGGAAGCTAACAAAGACAGCCTCACAGACTCAAGTGAAGGAGGACACAGATTTTGCTAAAAGAGTTGAGGAAATTATCAAAAACACACAGCCAGGCTCTGAGGAGGAAATGCACATGATCATGAGTTCTAAATCCAACAGGATTCAGCGTTCACCCACAAAAAAATGACACAGCAACATGCAGTTAACTTTTTTTTTTGCAGTGGAATAATAATTTGTTAATTATTAAGGACATTTAGATTGTTTATTTTGGAGATGATGAGCCAGCAGCTTTCTTTTTCATTTACGCTGTAATAATTTGAACTCGCTGCTTTGAGAAGAGCAAAGTCAAGTCTGTAGTGAATGTTCCATTGTTATCATGTCCAGGAAACAGGAAAAGCCTTATAATCAAAGTACTATTAACATTTCATTTCCATTTAACTTCACTCATGTACATAATTAAACTCTGTTTTGTAAGAGCAAATTAATTATTCTGGACATCAATGTCCATTAATTAAAAGTAACATTAAATAATGTATTGATTATATAATTAATTATTATAACAGCATAATTATCATACTTCAAATGTATTGTTTTGAGTTACTAAGCAATTTTGGAGACTGAATTTGGAGTAGTTCTTCGAGACTACAGCTTTATTTGCTAGAATGAAAATCAAGTACAATGTGAAATAGTACAGCTTGACAGAAATGACAGTATTGTCAAAGATTAAAGGCCAAATTTACATTGACTACTGCACTTGAATAATTACTGCAGTATACATGTAATAATAATACTTTTGTGAAATTATAAATTATATGAGCATTGTGTGGAACTATTGTTGTTTTATTTATAAATTGTTAAGTTTAAATTTAAAAATAAGGATCTATTATTGTCTTAATTAGTACAGTGCACAAGAGTGTGTACTAACATTATTTAGAGGAGTTTAGTAGAAGCCCTTATTTATGTAAATGTAAGGTACGGTCATTGAGTTATTAATACCCCATGATGTAAGATCCCAAAAGTCCAAATCTTTTGAGAAAGTTAAAAGGCTGAGGAGGTCACTATGGACTTTGACTCTTTGTCAAAAGAAAGAATGGTAAGTGATTGTCATGATGGCAAAGTTAACAATGGTGGGATGAACTGAGCAAACCTAAGCCTGATTGTCTTCAATTTTGTCTTGAAACACAGGATGTTGTTACAGATCTCCAAAGTACATTATTACATTGACCATGTTTACAGCTTGGGCACATTTCCTGGAAAGGGTTGGTATTGGAGCCAGCTGTTAGCTTTTGGTTATAATTATTCATGAGGTAATTAATTTATAGTAAATTGAAAGCTGCCATTCATTGGCTGCTATTTTGTCAAGGAGGCAAACTGTATAAATTACAATCAATAGCAATATTCATTCATTATTTTGCATATAAAAATTAAATGAAAAAGTAAAGAATAACACACTTGTAATTTATCATAATTATATCAATGATATCTGATGAATTTTTATTTATTTTTTTTCCTTTGAAAATTATCCTAAATTTAGGTAACAACCAATTTACTACTAACTTGCAATATTTATAGTTGAAGATATTTTATATTTTAAAAATGCTGGGTGTTCGATTGCGACTGCTATACAATAACTATATTATAAGACTCATGATCACACTAATAAAGAAAAATAGTTTTATTCTGTGTTTCTCTTAAATGATGTAATTTCATAGAGGTTCAACTTGTAAAAAAGTAAACTCTGACTTAGAATTACATGTACTATTTTTTCTTATCAAAAGAAAAAAAGAATAATATTATAACAAACACTATATGATAGTCTATTGTTTGTGATTTACAAAATGCATATATTCGTGGAATATTACTGAACTGTGACTTAAAGAGTTTACATAAATGTAAAATGTTTACAGTGCGTAATCTAGTTGGTACTTGCTATTACTAGCACAGATCTCCTTTTCTTACTTATTGTATCATTTTATGTACTTTCTTTTACCCAAATAATTTATATTAAGTACTCTATCTAAACTCTTGTGTTGATATTTCTTTCTTTCAGGTAGACTACATGTAGAGGACAATGTCTTAGCCAGGTGGGTATCCTGGTGTCCACAGGGAACAGGACACCCTGTTTTAAGAAAAAAAGTATTCATTTTTTTTACATCTAATTGGCATGGAAGTGGAGACAAAAGTGGAATTATTTTCTTTTTGCATTAATTTAAAAATCTTTCACTTATTGGGTTTCAGTTTCTCAAATTTGATGGAGGAAGGACTTGCCCCTGGACCCCTGTAGAGGGTGGGGCCTTCTCTAGTATAGAGAGCTTTAGATTTGAGGACAAGAACGAGTACAAGTACCAGATTTGAAAAAAAAAGACACCCCAGAAAGCTTCATTTTATTATTTTCCCCAAAAAAGTTAGTATGGTTATATAAACTGAAGGGAAGGTTAAGCCCTCTTCTAATCACAAAATGATAAAACCTCTTACATTAGTTTGATAACTTGTTCCTGCCACTATGACATTCTCACCAAAATGATGCTGGCTTTTGCCCACGTAATACTTAGTATTGAGAAAATCTTGTACTTGTAGTCGTCTTCATCCTTGAATCTAAAGCTCTCTAATAACTCTTAGACACGCACTTTTATTATACAGTATTTCCTGGCTAAAACCTTGCGATACATAGTCCATCTGTTTTAAACATTTTCATTTACATAATTTGTAGGAAATTACATTACATCATTTGGAACAGACTTTGCTCCTGGCCGGGCTGAACTTGAGTTGGGTCCAAAGCATTGCCATTATCATCAAATCCAAGGATCCTCTGCTTGTCTTTTAGGTAGGACTTGAAGTAAAAATACACACTCCCTACCTCTCTTGGCACCTTGTAGAACAACACTTCTGGGTGCTCTCCCTTGACTTCTTCCAGGGTGTTATAACTGCTTGGAGGGCGGGATAACTCCTGTTTCAAGTTTAAGTAAAAACCAGTAATTGTTATCAAGTTATCATAAAGAAATGTACAATTAAGTACTTTTAATTTAGTTTGCAGGCCACTAACATAATGAAACTGCCCATTATCACTGCTGTAGATGCATGTCCTTTGTACAGATTAAGACCACCTCATTTTAACAGTCTAAGAAATCTTACATGTAAGCTTAACTTCCCGGGAGGAGTATTGCCTTAATCAGTAGGATTCATTGAAAAACAGGTAAAAAAAAAACTAAACAAAACAAAGTGATATAAACAAAATAATAAAAAAAACAAGGACAGTTGAGAACAGAGAACACTGCTTCACCAGCTTCAAACCTTTTTTGGGGTAAAATTTCAAGGGGTGGAAGAAATTCCCACATAAAAAAAATACTATTAACCACTGATTTTCAGTGCAGATCCTAGACCTTATAAATTTATATCAATGCAGAACCAATAGGAATAAAAAATTTGGTTGTTGTATGAATATATACAAGAATTAAACTGAGTCATTTCAAGTGCAGGTTAAATCTGACACTTTTATTACACTTGGTCACTGGAATACTGATTGAAGTAATGTGACGTACCTTGGCAATGACATTATCTGCATCCTTATTTATGGCTACAACTTTCTCATCGTGTTTGTTTTCCAGCATAACAACTTGATGAGGAGCACCTGTTTCATCAAATTCCATGACTGTATGGGTCTTGAAATAAGCTGTTTTATACAAAGAAGAGTGTGTACTTGTTAAGTTATTGCTATAGACCTTTTCACGGTTTTTTCAACTTACAAAACTAGGGGTACAATGTACCTTTCACCAAGTGCCAACGAGGCAAGTTCGTTTATCTTTTGTGGAATGTGCCTAATATCCAGATCTTCACAATTTGTTACATAATTTTACAATGGATTTTGCAATAGAAAAGGATGGCACTTTATTTTAGAAAAAAAACTTGGGTACATTCTAGGCTTTCACTTCTATTAAAAAATAACAACATTGCTTGAAGCTTTGTTGTCTTCGTTGGTAAATTGGTGTAAGTTAGCACTTACATTTTATGGAAATTTAAAACTATAAATATTAGAAAGTAAAATATAGTTCAAGTGAGGCCTTTGACTGCTAAAATTAAAAATTAAAATTAAATTCCGAGCTTTCGCCGATCAACGGCATCATCAGGGATAAAAATATTCCACATGGTAATACACATATGAAAAAATTGGTATAAGCAAAATGCGTGAAAAGTGCAAAAAATATAAACTTGAATAAAACACAAAGATCTAATGAGTGGTTGGCACAGAACAAAGAGTCTCTCGAAAGGAAAAATGATTCATAATGATGGTCTTTAAAACAAACGGTCCACAAATTCATTGCATTTCTCATGGTAGTTTAGGGCTGTCTTCAGTGTCAATGGAGCTGCAGAAGGACTTGCTGGTTGACAAAAATCTCTCCAAAGGCAAAAATAACTTCTAAAAAACAAAAGGTCCTCAAATGCGTTGCACTCCCCACGGGAGGTGAGGACTGGGATAATGTAAATCAAACTGCAAAGAGCATGCTGGTTCTGATAAACTTTTTGAGAATACAACTCTATTCCTTGATTAACTACTGCATAGAATTCAATTTACAAAGGAAAGGATAATACTGAAAACCCTGTTTCTGAGTCAAGAAGCAAACACGCTACCTCAATGGGGTAAATCAAGCTGCAAAGAACGAGCTGGTTTTGAACAAAATTGGAGCGTAAAAGCCTATTCCTTGATAGCTGCTGCTTCAAATGCAATTTATAAAGCAAACCAGAGCACTATTATATAGCCCTTTCAAACTAGAAATCGTATTAAAGCTAGCGCTTGCTCACCTTTTAGGGCCTCTTAAACAGAAAATGAACAGCTGCACACGGGATCACCCAATTTCGAACCAAGAGTTGTAAATACATGATCATGGTGTCACTGCCCAAATACACCCAAATATGGTCAAAAATGCAAATTTTAGAGGGTTACACAGAAGTTGAGGGTTTTTGCCTACATTGCGCTAGGTTATGAATCTACCACGGAGGCAACCTCGCTTCTTTAGCTCAGTTGCCTCGTTGGCAATCAGGCAAGGTTTTATTTTCAGGACACACATCACTTTCTTTTGTTTGAAACCAATATCATACAAAATTTTCCCAAGTAATGCAGTCATGGCACTTTTAAAATCTCTTCTTGTTAAAGCTATCAAAGTTAGAACATACTTCTCTGGTTGGTGCTCATTGCATTTGTGCGAACATCTCTGCCATCCACCTGCATATAGTGTCCAGGGATTGGGCCATCTTGATTTAGCGACACCAGCTGTTGATTATCTCTCGTATAAATCTCCCTGTCTTTGGTATCAACAATTTTTACTCCATCAGCACTCTTTGAACATAGAAAATATTGGACAATGTTAATATGTATTAAAACATGTATTTCCCTCGTTAAGACTTTGTTGAATACATGGAAAATTTCTCCACCCCGTAACTCATGCCCCCTGCGGGTTACCGGGTAGAGACAGCTGCCTTAATCCACTTATGGGGTTCCCCCTGGGGGGTACCCACAAAGAGCAAGGAGTATTTGTTGACATTTGTCAACTGAATAATGTATTTTACCCACGTACGAGTGTGGTTTAAGGAGATTACTCCCAGGGATCTGGGGGGTTCAATATGCATTGGATTCTTATCAAGAAGACCCTAAGCCTTGTTTTGAACAAGAGGCAGGATGTACACTTGACTGGCCTTGAGCTGAGGAAAACAGTACCCAGTTTTGTTTCCTTGGTATTTTAATGTTTCCCAAGGCATAGCATTGGAAGAGATTGTCACTTGACGTCTTTGTGAGAAAAGAGGCGAGATGCAACAATGAACACTTAATAACCTTAACAATACGCGTCAACACATGATAGAAGCATGCTCTGTGATAATTTACTAGGGACCACAAAATTTCTACCTTTCGGGCTAATTGCATGCCCTTAAGGGATTTTCTAGGATTAGAGTACATCAATTTGCTTCTATTTTATTTTGTAAATCTCTTTTCTATTAAAAACCATTTTGTCAATGCCACTTCTCTTGTCTTCAGTTTATACACGGTAGACTTACATTAAATTTCTGTTTCGAATGAAGCATGTTCGATTGCTATCAAATGAATATAACCTCAATTAACTTAATATATTTTACTATATTTGATACGGTTTTTTAAAGTTCTAAAAAAGGAAGCTTTTCGGCATTAAAGACCTTGCCGAAAGCTTATATTCAAGGTAACGAAACATGCCAGTTGGCAGGATCGAAATTTATGCTGAGGTTCGCATTTAAAATTTGCGCAAAATGATTGAGATTTCCTAGAGCTTAAAGTGAATTAATGAAAAAAAGGCCACAAGTTACCTCCATTTTCTTGTCTTGGTCGTTGTCCTGGTTTTGTTCCGTCTGTCTTTGATCTTAAACACTTCAAGTTCAAATTGCTAGATGTCTGGAAACGTGGTCGAGGACCTTTTATACCTCTGCTCAAGGAGTGTCTCGATTTTCCCCGAAACTGTCAAATTACGTCATACAAGTGACCCTCACCCTTTCGCTTCCGATTTATGATTGCTTTTGTTTCGAAAGTAGAGCAATTATTCGCCATGGGTTTAATCAGTCAACAAAAGTAACAGGGCGAGCCTGCTTTTTTTTTCAAAAAATTTTCCGCTTCCGGTTCATGAAGTGGATGTGACTTTTGCGTGACATTGCCAATTTTGAATCCCTTTCGTCGTGTGACACAATGCAAAGTTTATTTAGATTCGTGGATACATTATTAATTAAATTTTAAACACCAGCTGGATAGTTTTAAAATAATTTTTGTGCAATAATATTATGCAAACAGTTACCTCCAATTTCCTTCTTTTGCGTTTCTTTCCGCTTTCACTTGAATTGATGTCGTTTGAGATTCCTGTCGTAATAGGGGCGTGCAATTGAGGTTTCGTTTACTTTTTCAGAATCGGAAAGAGCGTTAATTCGATCAAGCACGTTTTACGAGGAAGTTGCTATAAAAAGTATTTTACTCGATTAAAAACGTTGCATATTCGTAAAGTGTTGGTTTATGACATGCGAAGGTTCTTTTCTAGGAAAACTGTAGCAGTGGCGGATTCAGGGGAAGTTTTTGAACCAAACTGAGGCCCGAAGGGCCGAAAAAATATTTTTTTAAGGCCGGCTTCCCCCCCCCCCCCCTCCACCTTATCTCAGGGTCTGGATAACCGGGGGGCCCCTTATCTAAAGGTCTGGATCCGCCATTCTGTAGGACAACGCGAATAGGTTCTAAAGCCTAGTTATTATACATCGAAAACAGTCTTTTCCAGTACTGAATTTTTACTGTTTCTGAAGATCCTCTTTTTGTCAAACTAAAAAACCTTCTGCAGGGAATAGCTCATATACACTCGTACGCTCATGTATACTCAGTATACATCGATTGGAATTTCTCGAGTGTAGCATTACTGTTTTGTCTGTTATTTTTAATATGTTGGAACAACGCAGGTATTGCTGGTTTTCAGTGTCACGCTATTCAAAATAGATCAAAATAAAAATCAAAACCGTTGAATAAAGTCCAGAATCTGAGAACTGAGAGGAGGTAAATATAAAATAAGACCCTCGCCAAGATTCAGGTCAGAGGAATATTTCGTATATGAGATATCCAAAGAAATGTTTTACCCAAATTTATAGAGATTTGTATGAAGACGCCATGCTGGTGCTCATCCGGATGAGCACCAACATGGCGGACGGAAACCAACAGAAACATCTGTTACCGAGTTTTGCTAAAAAGCGTGAATTTATTCTTCGAGGAACTCATAAACATGAAAGTAATACTTTTTTTAAATACATAAACTGTTTAGATAGCAAAATTCCCTGAAATAAGTCATTTTTTAAAATCTACATGACAACTCTCTTGGCCGTCATTTAAATGCTGTGTCACGCAAAAGCTTAGAAATTCAAGCGTACTCTATTGCAAAGCCAAGGACCCTTTTGAAGCGAAAACTTGTATGAAAATTTGTTTTCAGCTGCTCAGATACATCGTGAAAGTAAAATCTCGGTAGTATAGTGACGTCAAGGGAAAACCAACAATTGGCAGTATGGCCTAGAATTAAATTTACTTGGATCTGATCCACAAAAGTATTGCGAATTCCTGTTCGAAATTGAAATTGGAAAGGACTGTAAAGTGGAAGTGACTTTGATAATGATATCCTCTTCCGGAATTTGTCAGTAAGGTGAAAGTTTTCCGCCTTGTTTGGTGAAAAGTTGACTGAATTGCGTCAACAAGATGTCGAGATGATGATGAGCCAGCACGTTTCATGTAGACATGTCATTTTTACGCACATTCTCTTGCACCTTTCCCCTGCAGTGTATCAGTGGGGTATTAGACACCAGCTGCTAATTATGATTTTGAGGCTAGTTGACACTATATCTTTTCGTGCCGACACTAAAGCTGTTTGGTATAGATCGTTTTCACTGTCACGCAACGAAAAAATAAATTGGAAACCGTCCAGTGGAAGAAGCCAAGAAAATGAAATGTTATAAAAGACTAATATATAAACAATTTGTCCAAGTCTCAGGTCTTTGTGGCCCACAGTTTCTGAGTTATTTGTCGAAACGTTTCACGCACCTTTGTAGAGATTTGTATGGAGACGCCATATTGGTGCACCGTTTTGGTGCACCAAAATATGGCCGCCGGAAATCAACAAAAACATGTGAAGTTCCCTATTTCTATAATAGCTCTTTCTTTTTCACTCGAGAACTAGCATACGTACGAATAAACATATCTTCAAATACTTGAAATGGTTATACTGCTGAAAATCAAGAGGGGGGACTTTTTTTTCAACGAGACAGCATTCCTATTTTGGTGTCACGCACTCAGAAAACTCGGTAGTTCAAATTGCTGTATTTTCGAAATGAAACATGTTAAGGGAATGGGAACGTGTACAAAGATTTACTTTTTGTTTATCTTTAACCTAGTGTAAATAAGAATTCGTAAAACCTCTTGTACAAAGATTTACTTTTTGTTTATCTTTAACCTAGTGTAAATAAGAATTCGTAAAACCTCGCTATTTTGACTTTACAATTTGGTGACGCCACTGTGAAAACCATCTGTAGTATAAAAAACCTATCTAAGAAGTAACTCTCCACTTTAAAGATCCGTGCGGCACGGCACAGCTTCGCAACGAAATCACCGTGTTTATTGCGAACCGAGACCCAGTCCGGTACGATTTTCGTGCCCGCGCAAAAGCTATCCGATATAGTCTGATCATAACCTGACTAGACTACGAGTAGTCGTAATTTTTCCTCAGGGACAGTAGGGGAGCCAAACGCGAGCACGCGTGAAAATCACCCCACGCAAGAAAGGCGAGACGCGGCGGGGAGAGAGAAATCACGCGCGCTAGAGTTCCTGAGGGACAATGGGGACTACTCGTAGTCTACTACAACCTGACATTCAAAAACATGAACAACTGCTGTTATGTCAAAAACTAGCGTAGTGCTTGCATAATCCTGCAATATCCAATAGTAATTTTACGCTTTAAATCTAAAAAGTTCTTGTCCATAATTATGACTCAATGACTCATTAACGCAAAATAGTTCTTTGACTTGTACATACGCGAATTGAATTTCGTAAGTGAAAAGTGTTTTTTTAAAAAAATACCGTAAATTCCGAAAATAAGCCCCGGGGCTTATATTTTTCAAAGGCCCTTTTTGAGGGGCTTATTTTCGGAGGGGCTCATCTTCAGAGGGAAATTTGCGTTTCACAATCGATTGGGCTAACCATATAGTTGGAAGTAAATTTGTCGTTTTTGCTTTGTTTTACTTTGTACTTGAGGGCAATTTTCCGAGTACAAGCCCCCGGGGCGGCTTATATTTGGAGGGGCTTATTTTCGGTATTTTACGATACGCCGCAATAATATTGTTTAAATGCAATTGGTAATTGGTGATATTTAACATAGGGAAAGCTTTTTTTTCTGGGAGCTCGCATAAGCGATCTCAATTACTTTATCACAAGGTAGCTTTAAGTTTCCTTGCCCCAAAGTATTAAGCTGCTGATAGATACCAAGTATGGACTGTGGAATATATCGTGTCGAATGAATTTATTTAACTCGTATTAATTTAAGACAAAAAGAAACCCAGTTTACTTATGTACATGATAAATAACTTTAAAAAAGTAAAAGAAATACTTAATAGACAATAATTGAGCTAACACTGATTATTTCTGACAATAATGCAGAAAAATAATTATTATTTTGCATCTCTCTGAGTAAATCAGTAACAAGCTAAGATTATTAAACAAAGGTTAGCTTTGTCTTTAAAACGAAACACTATATAATAGTTTACAATTTAATATCAAAAAAGATCTACAAATTATACTCTTGGAGTATCAATGAAGGTGAACTCACCAAAATAATATGAATTAAGACCGAATCCACCAGGAAATTGAGTAATTTTAATTTTCACTGCACAAAAACCTTGTACCAGAATAATTTAAAAAAATACAGCATTCTTTTTTACAGTTTTCAAGGGTTAAAGTTGTAATTAGTCATCCGTAATAACACCAAAGAAAATTTCGTATGAGGGCGCGAGAAAATAAATGTCAGATTTTACAAGAATTGTGAAAACACAGGTAAAATTCTGAAAAGTTCATGTGCTTAGAACAGCGATGTATAAGCGCTATATAAATGCCATTATTATTATTATTATTATTATTATTATTATTATTATTATTATTATTATTATTATTATTATTATTATTATTATTATTATTATTATTATTATTATGTGTAAGATGTCATTTTGTGAAATTTGACATTTATTTTCTCAGGCTCCCATAAGAAATTTTCTTTGGTGTTTTTACAGATGACAAATCACATCTTTAGCCCTTGAAAATGTAGAAAAGAATGTAATATGCTTTAAATTATTCTGGTACAAGTTTTTTGTCCACTGAAAATTAAAATCACTCAATTTCCTGATAGATTCTATCCGTTTCAATCGTTTGTCTTAAAATAAATCATTTACACTTACCTTTTTTTCAGTTACTCTCAATTCAAATAACTATTGATAATTTATGACTGCAAAACCGTTCTTGTACCCTAATATATTACTACGCTTTTCACAAACATGCGAACTCTAAAGTTCAAAAGCCGCCTTCACAATTGCGTTTTTCGCTGCCGATAATCATAATTACGATCACAAGCAACGAACCTTGAAACACAGAAACACACAAAACGGATCGAAATCCACCAATCACAAATCACAAACCATGACCTTTTGAACCCGTTAAAGTAAAGTTTTGTTTCCTATTAAAGAGGTTCGTTAAGATGATTGACGGCAGTGAAAAACGCAATTGTCAGTTGGCTTTTGAACCTGAGAATTCGCATGTTTGTGAAAAGCGCAGTAAGATTTAACGTCCTTTTCTACTTTTCCATTTCATCTGGAACTCTGGTATAAGTGTTGTTGTTTCTCTCTAGTCAGGCCCAGTAAATAGTGAAGACCCAGCCTAGTTCCTATGCGTTCTCTGCTCGGTCAATCCTGGACTGTAACGTGAGCTGTGGCGTCACCGAGAGATACACGCCGAGAACTCGCCCGCTCTTTCCCAGACTTCGCGCGGACAACGAGGCGAGAGAGATCGCCTAGGGATCAGGCTGGTGAAGACCAATGTTTTAGCCAAGGCCCAGTTGTTCAAAGCTGGGTTTAGATAACCCAGGGTTAGTGCGAGATTTGAATTCAGATTTGAAAGCTTAAAAAGCATTTTAGTTTTAATTCTTTTTGTCCACAAGTTGATGGTTGGAAGTTCTAAAAATTACAGAGAAAATTATCGGAGAAAATGTTTTTGAACATAAGAAAAAGAAACCCGGGTTAAATTTAACCCCGGGTTAAGCGCTAATCGGCTTTCGAACAACTGGGCCCTGGTGGGTAACTAGGTGTCCACACAGGACACCCAGTTTTTAGAGAAAAAAAATTGATTGTTTTATTTTGTTTAGAAGTCGTTCGCGACAAAAAAATCACGCGGCTACGAAGGATTTTGTGAAAGTCTAAGGTTAGGATAATTTTGGGATTTTTTATCGTAAATTTAGAAATCTCTCGCCTATGGAGCTTCCTATCTCAAGTGGAGAGCTTGCACACAAAACAAATCTATGCATCTTTGCACGCTCCTAAGGACTGATGGGATACAAACAAGGAAACAACTTGCCAATGCAAGAAATCGCAGTAGATTTTATTTATCATAGACAACAGAAAATGAAGAACTTTCATCTTAGGGACGGTAATGGCAAATTATGGGTGGAGATGTTCATTGATACTTCTTTGAATGTAGTAGCGACAGTAATGACGTAGAACTTGTCGAACCTCGAACGTTACATTTTGCGTGACTATTAAATCGTCGTCCCGTTTTAATAGAATAAACAAACTCGAACGCGATTTACCGTACTGGTAAATGTTTTCACTTGTCCCCCCCCCCCCCCCCCCCTTGAAATACCACTAGGCATTGCTTTTATCCCAAATCAGTCCCAAAGCACATGCAAAGATGGCGGACATCGTGAATAAGGTCTATTATCGACATGGCCTTGGTTCCGGTTGTTCAAAAGCTGGATAGTGCTAACCATCGGATAAATCACTGTCAAGCGGATAGGTGATTAGGGAAACCAATTACACTATTCACTGGATAGACATTTTTCTGGTAGATCTTTTATACAACATTACTCTGGAAAGGTCTCAATTTCCTGGCCAAAACAATGCCGCGCGCAGTCCAAAATGTTTTTACACAATAAACAAAAATTCTTTGCAGGAAATGACATTACATCATTTGGAACAGACTTTCCTTCTGGCCGAGCTGAACTTGAGTTGGGTCCAAAGCATTGCCGTAATCATCAAATCCAAGGATCCTCTGCTTGTCTTTAAGGTAGGACTTGAAGTAAAATTTTACGCACCCTGGCTCTCTTGGCACCTTGTAGAACAACGCTTCTGGGTGCTCTGCTCTGACTTCTTCCAGTGTGTCATAACTGCTTGGAGGGCGGGTCAGTTCCTGTTAAAAAAAAAAAGAAAGAAAAACCTTAAACCGTTACGTACAGTAGTAATGATATTATTCAATGATTTAAGCCAAACCGCATTCTTTCTGCTTCAGGGGCAAAACCTGGAAAGTCATGGAATTTAAGAATTTCATTTTCCAGGCCTGGAAAGTCATGGAATTTCATCGTCGGTCCTTGAAAGTCATGGAAAATTGAAGTTTTGTTTGGTAGATTGGTTACTGCAGATGACATAGCAAGGACAAAGTAAGTTACAGAGAAGTGATAGAACAGCGCAAACGGCACGCATTTTGGTTTAACACCAGAGTTTACCCTAGAACACAAAAGCTTTAAAAATTTGTACAAAGTGACAGCTAAATCTAAGTAGGTTGAGTATGATCGTCCGGGTGAACATAGTCCTGAATAGGACTGTTGTTGTTGACCGTGACTGACGTTTCCATCACCTGTACGGTAGTCATCCTCAGAGTCAAAGTGAGTTTTATCACGTCAGTTGATGGTATTAATCGCTGGTTATAGACATGATTGGTCAATTAAGTCGCGATGTTATTGGTCGTCTGTCGGTTAAGCCGTGATGTTATTGGCTATGAAAACTCGTAATGTTATTGGTGCGTTTCGATCCGTCTATTGTCACAGTTAAACAGTCGTTTATTGTTAGTCAAATTGTCAGTTGTCCAGTCGTTCTCTCGTAGTTAGTTTTGCTTGATTCCGTCAATAAGTCGCTTGTACGGTGCCAGAAACTGCTGACTTCGATACAGGTGGGTTTTGAGCTGCTGATTAAAGAAATGTTATTGACCTTTGCAATGACAGTATCTTCATCTTTATTTATTGCTACCACGTTCCCATCATGTTTGTTTTCCAATATGACAACTTGATGATTTGAACCCGTTGCATCATATTCTATAATCGTGTGAGTCTTGAAAAGAGCTGTTTGGAACAAAAAAGTGCATCGTTACATTATTATGTAACATGTTCTTAAGAATATTATAGATCGTATAGAATATTAAGGCGGGTCACTCAACTCGTTTTGAGTTATAACTTGTTGAAGGTCAATTTAGCATTTTTTTCTTGCTGGTTTAATACCAGTTTTGTAGTAACTACTGGAAATAGTTTATATCAAAGGTGAAATGCTGAAATATATACACCCAAGTTGAAATATTGTTTTTAGTTTATGAACCACCCTAAAACACTATTTTTATTTCTGTGTCAACTAAACTTTATTCCCTTTTTGGTGACTGAAGGGCAACTGAAATGCATTACGGCTTTCAATCGTACTCATCTACACTGTAGTCAGTGGGGTCTAGCTGAGTCACAGACAATGATTTGAAAAAATAAATTCTGGTCGCAAAGTCTCAGATTTTAGTAGCTTTCGACTGTATTGCACAGTCTTCATCAGCAGTAAATGCTCAGTGCTATCACGTGAACTTAATTCGTCGCGTAACATTTGTTGTTATCACGTGACTAGTTCACGTGACAACACTGAGCGTTTATTTCTGATGGAGACATTTGCGATACAGTCGAGAGCTACAAGACTAAAATCGGAGACTTTGAGACAAAATTTACTTTTTTTCAAGTTTGATTACCAAGGTCAAAAATGAGCATTCATGGAATTTATAGATAATGATGTTTAAATTAAGTTGTAAATATAGATGACTGCAAGGATCCCCCATCAGAAGATTATCAAGTACAAATAACAAATAACTTAATTCATTTCATAGTTTTGATGTGATTTTGATGGTTATTTTCTAACATCCATTTTTTGGTGACATTTGACGATATGAACCAGGGGTGGATCCAGGATTTTTTTAGGAGGGGGTGCACTCGTCTCTTGCTCTACTTCAACACCAATAAACCACAGAGTTTTTTTTTTTTTTTTTGCAGAATACCAGTTGTATTAGAAAACCGCAGGTCATCTCGGGGGGGGGGGGGGATGCGCACCCCCTGCACCCTCCCCCTAGATCCGCCCCTGTGAACGGACGACAATGCTTGTTTTCATTCTTTTATCCCTGTTAAATAGTTAGCCTGCGTCGTAGGCGGGGTCGTTCGCGCGAGAAACGTTTTTACGGAGAGACTGCGAAACCGTACGCCGCGAGAATGGCGACTTTGCCGCCAAACCTCTCACACGCACAAAAACAATTCCGCCAGCTACGCAGCCTAGTAATAGTATAGGCGTCTAATTCACGTATTTCAAAGCTACTAAAAGCTACAGTATCAAAGTTAGAACATACTTCTTTGGTTGCTGCTTTTTGCATTTGTGAGAACAGCTCCACCATCCACCTGCATATAGTGTCCAGCAATCGGGCCATCTTGATTTAGAGACACAAGCTGTTGATCACCTATTTCGTAAAACTCTCTGTCTTTGGCATCAAATATTCCAACATCACTCTTTAAAAATAGGAAATAGTAATTCCTTGTTATCCACTTAAGATGTTGCTCTGTTTCTCACTGGCTCAAATCACATGGCTCATTCTTTATAACCAGCCAGCGTTAAACCTTATTTGGAACACGTTTGCGATATCCAATAACATGGCGTCAATAGAGAGGAGAAGTGTGTCGTCACGTTACCATAGCAGCAAAATGTTTGGATCCAAACGATAGGGAGCTTTAGCAAACGGCGACGGAAACGAGAATGGCAACAAAGCGATAGGTTGTATCAGCAAAATATCAACTTTACACGTTCATCACGCTTTAAAGTAGTGAACACAACAAAAAATTTTCAGTTTTTCTACACTTAGATATGGCTCTTTTCGGATCAAACCCCGAAAATTTCGCTAGCGTTATACAAAGTTTGAAGCATTGCGAATTTACTTTTTTAAGTGACGTTTTTGGCTTGTTGTCATCCAGAAAGTTTGCTACCATGGCAACGTGGCGTAACCACTTCTCTCTATGGCAACCGCGAACCCTGTAGAAAATTGTTCCGGATTGCAGATTCCACCCCCGATTCCACAGGCAAAACCTTGCCGCGTCCCGAAATCCAAATTCCCTTACACAGGGTGAAAAAACCATCGGACGGGACGGGACGGGACTGAGCGAAACTGTGGGTCTGGATGACGGGATTGAAGTACCTTATCTGGCGACCATCATTGATCTGTTTTTAACATACCGTAGTTAAAAACTGCTTCTTAAATAACTAAGAGTCGTGATCAAGTACGTCACGACTGATAAGTTACACGTGGTTACAATAGTGAATTGATAAGATAAAAAAATGACTGAACATAACGGATGTCATTGTTTTTCTGAAAAAGCGGACATCATCTGATCAGTGGACCCATTACGACCAGATTGTGTATAATCTACGGGGCGTTTGTGTCTTATTTTTGGTTAAGTCTTTGGCCAGAATTAGAGATGAAAGGTTCATGCCCAAGTAAGTCAGAAAAATAATCTTATTACTACAATATTCTCCGTGTGTCTAGTTGCAGCAGAACGATGACTAACTGAGAAATCAGTAAGTAGCGCAAAAGTATATTTCTGTTTCGATCGAAGCACGTTTAATTGCTAATATAAATGAGTAAGTTCATTTTATTTGATGTAATTCTGATAAGCTCGTAAAGGAAGATTTTTTATTTGACGCACCCCACGGAATGTGAAATTCTAGAAATAAAAATCCAACACTAAAGGAAAAAAAAATAAATATAAAACAATAGAAATATTTTCATATACTTTCATAACAGACGATAAGATAAAAATCAGTCGAATTAAAAGCTATCATAAAAATGTAAGGCGATTAAATTCTAATTTGTTAAAAGAAACGTCGGTATCTTATGATGGCATGAACTTAAAAAGAATAGTCAGGAAAACGGGGTTAAATATACTTGAGCTTATATAAATTTATGGAGTTAATACATTTCGAGAGGTTACCTGCATTTTCTTGGTCTCTGTCCTGCTTTTCTCCAAATGTTATAGAACACTTCGAATCGCACTATGCCTGGAAACGTAACCGGGCGAGGGTTTTTATGTATAGTGTATCTCAATATTCTCCCGAAACTGAAAAATTGCGGCGTACAAATCGACTTATTACTCGTTTCGAAAGCAAAATAATTCGCTCTAATAGTGGTTTTAAAAAATTCCGCCTCCGGCTCATGAACTTGGTTTGACAAAGGCGTGAAGAAGCCGATGACCTTTCAGTGCAAGTGCATGATACAAAGATAATGAGGATTCCTTGGTACATTTTAAAAAATCCAACCGAGACTCAAAACAGAAATAATGCATTTTGGCTCATTCTTGTTGTCTTTTTTTTTTCAAGTTTCCTTGAACAGTTATGCAGACATTTCTTTCCAGTTTCTTCATTTATTTGTTTTTTTTCCGCTTTTCAGTATCTTACTTGATCTAGCCTTCATTTAATATTTATTTTTTGAGCAAATTCTTAGCCAGACTTAGAGGCGTACGATTTCGTTTCCTTTCGCTTCCTCAGAATCGGAAAGTGCGTAAATTTGGTAAAGCAAGTTTTACTAGGAAGTTACGGTAAGAAATCTTTCAGTTACTTGCTTAGTAAGTAATTTTAATGTTATATATGGCAACCTGACTTCACTAGTAGTGAATTTGCACAGAAATATTTGTTAACGTAAAGAACCGCAAACAAAATTAACTAACTAATAAAAACGTTAGCTGTTGTTATTCTCGCGAGTATGAAACTTGGAGATTATACCCTTAAATAAAGTCAAGGGCACTCACCAGTAAGGACAAATTTTGGCGAAACAAAAACGGCGGACTGGAGTCAGAGTAGTAATAACGTCATTACGTTACTATTTTGATTTTTTTTTTCGCTTTTATTTTAAGATCCGAAGATTTTCATGTATTTCAAGCGAGACGTGCGTTTTGCTAAATCTGGTTATGTCTTTCAGTATTTAATTCAACCCTATTAGTGAAAGACACCTTAAACCTGATCCATTTTTTATAATCTTGTCCTTCGAACACATGACAACGTCTTTTAACTGATATTCAGAAAGAGAAATGGCTTGAAGCAAAGATTTACACGCCCAGGAAACTGCTATATAAAACTGAATGATCTTTATACTAGCTGAAGCTTTATCACCTTGAGGCTTTCACCCGAGACACAGTTTCATCATTCATTTGTTTCGGTTTTTGACACTTAAGGCAAAATAAGGTGGTCCGCCGCCAACAGTTCTGCACATGTGCAAACAATGTCTCCCGAAAAGAGAATATTTATTTTACATAAAAAACGTTTTATCCAAAATAGGGGTGAAATCATTTATCAGTCGTCCATAATGAAACTGTCTAGTTCTACTTCGTTCGTCAGTCATAAACATACCCAGCCGCGATGATAACACGGCCTTAATCCCTATTTTGTAGCAGAATTGCTCTTAAATTTCAACTGCAGACGTTTTATCGAACTTTTTTGTTAGGTTTTCATACAAAAGGCCATGTCTAATGGAAAATCACCTCTTATTAAAACTTAGCATAAACGCATTTAAAGGGTGTAAAAAAACGTCTCGCGTTTTAGTTGCATGTGGTAATACGTAAACGTCATCTGCACAGCTGAATAAAGTTTTTTGTGGTATAAAACTGCAGAACTCAATTCCAACTTTCACCCATTTATTTCAATGAGAAGAGGCGAAAGATCGGCCTAAGGTAAAGAAGATGTATTTCTTCGACAAATAGATAATTCTGATACTAAAAGCTAACTTGTTAATTCAAGACAAATTCCAAACGTATTCTTGTGGAATGTGATCTACTATAACACTTCAACAGGGTGCACAGACTTCCAAAGTGTTATTGGACTTTTCCGTTTTAATATAGGTAAAGGATATATAATAAGTCAAGATAATATAGAAGTTGTTGCGCTTTACAACATGCCGCATGTGCAAAGAATAACGGCAATATCATCTTTCTTACTTTTGCAGAATGGCTAGGATATCTCCTCTTGGTCCGTGTCTTTTTGCTGTCATATTCACGATCAGCGCGGCCCTGAAACGTAAGGGTGCCATGGAGCAAATTCTTGAAGCCAACATGAATCCAGGTCAGTGGTCGGAACTGTTTATTGTTATTATTTTTCAAATATTCCACTACCTTGCCACAGCACAATATAATTGTTCTACCATTGTCTTAAGGGTAGCACAGGAAAGTACCCATTACACCACAGGAAAGTACAGCGCAATAGCTTTTGTTTGAGTCGCCATAGCTACGCACAAACTCAAAAGTTGGAACCACATTGAGCAGCACAGTAAACAGTACGACGAAAAAGTGCTCACAGAAGCTTTCACTTGAATGGTTATACTTTGAGATTCCATCCAGACTCGAAAGTACCACCTTGTACAGCATAAAAAGCAGCACCACCGGAAAGTACTACTCATGCTCAGTAGCTTTCTTTTGAATGGTCACACTTTAGGATTTCATTCACAGACTCAAAAGCTAGAACTACCTTGTACAGCTTAATCAACCATATCACAGGAGTGTACTGCTCGGTTGCTTTCATGTGAATGGTCACACTTAAGGATTCCATCCATAGACTCAAAAGTTAAGAACCACCTTTCACAGCACAATAAACAGTACGACAGGAAAGTACCACTCCGTTGCTTTCATTTGAATTGGTTACACTTTAGAATTCAATCGAAAGCAAGGCTCAAACGTAGTGACTCCGCAATAACCCTGACCCCATCCTTGGTTTCTACTAGCCTTATTTCAACGATGGTGGCCCTATATATATTGACTCCCTTTATAGATCCTCATCAAAGTCCTCCAGGAAAACATTTGTCCTTTTATCAGGGAGACATCAGACTGTCAAAGAAACAAGCTGAGAATCTTAAGAAATATGGGGACCCGTCGAAAAATTCGGCCAACTCTCGCGCGGCGAGCAGCGTGGAAAGTGAGCGGTGGCCAAACGCTGTCATTCCTTACACATTTGACTGCTCAGTAGGTAAGGCGAAGAAAAATGAAAATTATTATCATACATTTTTCAGCTAAATCCCTTTAATACGGTCACTCAGGGAGCGATAGGAAGTGTCCGTATTAACCGGGTGTCCATATTAAGCTGGTTGAAAAAAGGTCTACAGTTAACCTACAGTTAAAGCAGCTGTGTCACGAAATTCAGCCGAATCAGGAAATTACAAAATGCCCGTTAAATTAAGAGAAACATAAAAATAACCGCTTAAAACTTTAAAGGACGGTTAAAATAACATAACAGAAACAGCAGATGCCGCGGATGGGCAAAACTGAAGAAGATTGAAACGGATATATATTAGGGTTTTTGAAAATTGTTCAGCCTAACAGTTTTTCAAAGTTGATCCCTGCTGCTTGCAACTTCAAAAGAATGCTCAGGAGACATATTTGTTTGTCTCGGATCTCTGATTTTGTCATTTACATGTAATTTCTATGCTTACTTTAAGTTCCATAGCGATTGAAAGCGAGTAATTAGCAAAATTAAACGCAATGAACTGGACTACCGTGACACAGCCCCTTTAATTTTGGAAATCAGTGTGGAAATCGGTGTATTTGTCGTTATTTTCTTCAGAACAATAAATGACAAAACAATTGTTAGACGAAGCATTTGATTATTCCGGTTATAATTACTCAACGAAATATGGCGTTTCTTGTTAGCGGATAATGGGCTGCAGATTGGGACTAGAGGTCAGGCAGAAAGACTCTAAAAGCTGTATGCCCAACCAAATTTCAATCCATTGATTGACTTTTTTCAATTTTAGAAAACATGGAAAGCGCTGTTCGTTCTGTCCTGAATGCCATGAAGCAGTGGGAGAGAAAAACGTGTCTGCGATTTGTGCCCAGGACCAACGAGAAAGCTTACTTGGAATTCTTTAAAGACCAAGGGTAAGTTGGTGATACAGTGATAATAAACCTCGGTAGTTTCTCGATGTTGCGGACAGCTGCAGTAACCAAATGATATTCGACAATATCCACACCACAAGATAAAAGCGAACCAGTAATGGTTTCCGCAGCAGCAAGTACTACTTAAAACCCCGGACAAGGAATCATTAGCCTGCGAGTAAACTCTCTGAGGTGCTCTGGCGTCGGGGAGGGAAAAGGAAGGAGAGCTTTGAGCTACGTCTCTGGAATATTTGAATTCCACCTCCAATTCCCCTGTGGCTCCCCGTCAACTGAGGCATCAGGAATTTTTAGACGTTTATCAGCAAAGAATAGACACACTTTACTCTTAAATGACAATTCTCATGTCGCACTCATTAACTTTCCGTGCACTTAACCACACACACCCGCAATAGGCTTCTTGCACAATGACGTCATTTTACTACTAAGGCCAGAATCCTTCAGTGTTTTTCTTTCTTTTGCAAATTAGGGCTTTTGTTATTTAAACCACACTGAGATTAAATATAAAAAGAAAAACGAAAATGATTCTGGTTGTAGTAGTAAACTGACGTCATCGTGCAAATGGCCCGTTGTTTCTCAGTTGCTGGGGTCATGTGGGGCATCAAGGCTACAAGACCCAGATCTCCATCGGCAGCGACTGTGATTTTACCCACGTAATGGTGCACGAGATTGGACATTCAGTTGGATTCTGGCACGAGCAGAGCAGGCCGGACCGTGACAGTTATATCACTGTCCTATGGGAGAACGTGCTGCCAGGTAAGACTGCGTTACTTTCGTTTACTATTGTGATCAAGTTTTAACTATTTAACATTACTAATATGACGTTGTGTTTCATGCCCTTTTAAATGTGTTTAGATTTCATAATGATCAGAGCTTTCTTTTTTAACTTTATACAGTAGACTCCTTTTTAACGGATACCCCTATAAGACGGACACCTCTGTAAAACGGACACTTAGAGTTGGTCCCTGCCTTTCTTTATTCCCTTTATTTTACTCTCTGTAAGACGGACATCTCTCTAAGACGGACACTTAGTGCTGGTCCCAAAGGTGTCCGTCTTGGAGAGAGTTGATTGTAAAACTATGAAAACGTTAGCAGTACCGCGTTAAGCTCATCCAGATGTTGTTACTCTTAACCTTAATCTCCCACGCCTTTCTCACCTTTCAGGTTTGGAAGATGCCTTTGCTAAAAGGAAATGGGGCACTGAGGTGGTGGACTATGGAGTTCCTTATGATTTTGAGTCCATCATGCACTACCCTTTCACCGCTTTTTCTAAAAATGGCAAACCTACAATCAGTAACAAAGTGCCTATGAATGGAAAGGTCCCGTATGTGGAGTTAAGCGATGGAGACGCGCAGCAGACAAATGCGATGTACAAATGTAACGGTAAGATTTTGCATTACACAGCGTCGTCTCCAGGCAAATTTGCGCTATCCGAGTGAGTGGAGGAGGCTTGGAACTGAGCACGAAAGTCTGGCGATAGTTTATATGCGAACAAGCTTGACGAGTGACGTCGCATTCAAACTCGCCGAGGAGGACTGTTGACGAGGCTATCATTATCGGTTCCAAAAACAATGCCCAGGCGGAAAATCTGAACCATTTTTCGTTTCCGGGAAACTGCCCAACTACCCCTCCCCTAAGCCAACATTTTGCCCTAAGGGAGAAGTGAGTGTTAATGTTGGCTTAGGGGAGGGGTAGGTGGGCAGTTTCCCAGAAACGTATAATGAAAATCTCTGTTTCATTTGACAATCCATACGTTCCATAAGCCTCTTGCGTATTTTTCATCGAGCATTTTTTTGAGGGACTGGAAGAATATACAATACTTAGAGAACGGGTGGGTTGTATTAAATGGAACAGCCCTCAGTAAGGAAAATGACCAAATGTCTCTAAGTCTGGGGCAAAATACCTTTGATCGCAACAACGATGTATTTTATAGTGGGTTGTTTGTAAAGTTGGTTACCACCGTACCACTAGGAACTACTAGACTGTTTTATTCTGATCGTTTTTTTCCCACGGCAATGGTAAAGACTCCTTTAGCTTCAGAAGACTCATATAACATCTCAATTCAGAGATCAAAAGTTATCTGGAAAATTTCTAATTTGTTCTGAAATGTCTTTAGTTGTGATGAGGAAAAGAGCCATAGATGACTTCAGCACCTTCAAGCCAGTTCCACGTATTCAAAAGCGAAGTAAGTGTTTTCACTCGTTTATTTTTTTCAGGGTGGCAAACGCATCACGCCGAGTTTTAAAGCTACACGCATCACGGTAAAATCAAATAAAATAGTAACTACATTAACAAGTATCCTATTATCATTTGATCTGAGGAAATCAGAGGTCGAGGAACGAGGAAAAAGGGCGGTAATTTGGGCCCGATAACGCGTCACGGAAAACCCCTTTGCCACCCCGTTTTTTTGAGTCAGCAAGTTCTTAATTTAGGGCTGTTGAATTTCAAATGGCTGAATCGAAGGTAATGAGTTGGTTGTTTTTTAAAATGCATGATCAAGGCCGGCGATCATATCGAAACGCCTGTTTACTTGATGCTGGACGACCCAGACGATTGGGTCGGATCACAAAGTGATCGTTGCTTCGAGTGATCGAAATAGTTTTGGTAAACCTGAAGTGTATATTTAAGCCAGTTTCCATAAAATCGGGTGCTCTCGATCTTTCCAGTCGTTTGAAATAATCAAGGCGATAAAGACGTACCGGATGCCGATTATAGGGAAACAAAACAGTTCGAGTTATTGCGGAATTCGAGTGAACAGGGTAAATTTCAATGAAATTGTGATCAAGGCAAAGATAATTTAGTTCGAGTTATCGAGGTTCTATTGTATATGTACTAAATTTTTAACTGCCTTCACCAGGTTCCGGCCTGTGCAAAGATGACGCCCCTACGCAAAACTGCCAAGAATGGAAGAAATTCAATTACTGTTCCGATAGGCCAGACGACATGTACACCTGGTGCAAAGTCACTTGCAATTTATGTAGCAGCGGTGAGTGCGCGCAACTTTCGCCATTAAACTGAATGACTTTGGCATGTGGGTGCAAAGTCGCGTGTAAAATCCCCTTAAATAAACTACATGGTGGAAATTCTTGTGTAATCGCTGCAGCAGCGGGAAGGTATAGGTAGCTTCCATAATGAAAAAGATAACGACTTTGTTGACGCATACCTCGGGGGGGGGGGGGGGGGCACTTACAGGAAACTTTATAAGAGGTGTGCCGTAGAGGCCTTCAAAGTCTTAACCTATTTCACACAAAATCGTTCATTTACCTGCCCTGTATCTAAGACAACAGACCTTATTTCATGACCCTTAATCATTTTGTTTTGCTAACGAAAATTCACGTAATTTTTGAAACTAACATCATGGAATCAGATTTTTTCAAGAAAAATGTCGGTACCACTCAAATGTAGACTGTTCAAGGCGCTGAAGCAACCTTACAGGCTTTTGGTCGAAAAAGGACACCCTATTCCCTCCTTTGCAAAGTTCTAGGGCCATTCCATTTAATGGCCACCAACCCCACCCCCCCCCCCCCCCCCCCATGGATGAGGTAGTTTACTTTTTCCCGTAAGAAAAAAAAAAAGATCAAAAGTACCGACACAACCCCTTCCCCCCACCCCACTCCTTTTTTTTCTTCTTCCCTCTTCGAAACAGGGAATTTTTCTCAGAAATATTTCTGAAATCAAAGGGTGCCGACAGTGCCACCCCCTCAGAAATAACTTCAGTCTAGGCGGTGACCACCTGAGCTCGGGAAATCTCATCTAAAGTGGGGTGTGGATATTAAATGGCATGGCCGTTGTTAAGTTGAGATTACAATATTGCTAATCATGTTGCCATTGCTTATTAGCGTTTTTGTGCAAACTCTCCAAAGCGCGTGGCAAACTTCTGCAAAAGAAAAAAAACAAAAACCTTTTACGATAGGGTTACAAATATATTCTTCATTTACCCTAGATTCTTGCATGGATAAGAACGGTAACTGCCCAGCATGGAAGCAGTATGGACATTGCCAGAACAGCCCAGATATCATGAAAGAGCACTGTTCGTACTCCTGCAACTTCTGTAATGGTAAGTGAATCTGTTATTATAGTTAACTATAACTTTCATTAAGTGGTTTAAGCAGCGACGCATGTCAACCGGAAGTGGACGTTTTGCACTCTTGAGCAGTGATTTTGGTATATTTTTTTGCTAGATCGTCTCTATTAAAGTAAAGATATTTAGCAATACAAATTTGCAAGCGTCAAGGAATATTTTAAGGGAAAAAGGCTCACTTCAAGCACACTTCCATCGCTCAAAGAAGTCGCTGCTTAATCTCCCTATTATTAATTCAAACCTATTCTGGTTTCTTATTGTTTTACTCCCAGTCTACCTTTTATTTCATAACAATGCTCAAAATTGAATGTTTTCCTGGCATCATCCAATTAAAGAAAAAAAAATTATTGGGTGAATGACGTCAATTTTCAAACAACAGATTATTGCATAGTTGACGTCATACAAACCCAGTGACGTGGTGCTTTAAAGCTTTTAATACTTGGGGAACTCGAAATTAGAAAAAGAAAGTAGAAAGTAGAAAAAGGAAGAAAGGTATGCAGAATAATAGCAAAAAGAAGCCTATCCAAGTAGTTAAAGATCGTGTGATTGGTTTTGCAGCTCCACCAACTGATCGTCCGACACCCCCTCCCCCTCAGACGACAACTAAGCCCTCTCCGCCTACACCATCCACCCAGCCACCGAAACCTCCTACAGGCACAGGGTCACCAACTGCAGTACCACCAACTTCCAGCCCAGCAGGAGAAACAGGTATGCACATCAATAGTACTCAGCAGGGGGATACATAAATTCGAAATAAAATGTATTATATCTGTACTGGACAAACGTACGAAAATCTTTATATGTTATTACTAGTAATACAGGTATCGCAGAATCTCGCGAAGCTCTAGAGAGGTGGCCGGTAAAGCGTTAAGGATGGGAGGGAGAGAAGAATTGAGTAAATGTGTAATTGGGGAGGGCGGGTTTCACAAACAATGGATTTCTAGTTGTTCTTTAGAGTCCTTGTAACTACTTCGGACAATACCTCCTGAAATTATTTTGAGGGCTTCCAGTTATGTCGGAATTAAACTTTCCGACTGCGTATCTGCAGAAATCCATTACCAACTTATGCCACAGAATTTGGGTTAAGCTCCTGCTTTGGAGTGTGTGTGTTGATGCTCTTGAGTCCCCGCGTTTACCGTACTTATAATGCTTGACAATATTATTGGTACAATTTTGCGCTTGTGTATTGCAGGTCTTCGTTGTGTTGACAAGACTGGAGGCTGCTCAGATTATTCCGCAGAAGACTGCGCTAATTCAGGCTGGGTCCTGAGACATTGCCGCAAATCCTGCAACGCCAAATGTGACAAAGCTCCTCTCAAACCTCAAGGTTTGTTATTGAACAGTTGTTGTGATAACTACATACCCTGTACAATGCAAGTAACTTTGACTGGTGACAAACAAAACTTATCGAGTTTCCTTCTGTGGGGCATTGATGGTTTTTTTGCCCCTCAGATCGAGTGAGGACAAAATGCTATGTGTCAGATTACTATATCAAATACAATTTTCAACCATCCAATCTTCTTAGACTCACGCCTACAGAGTTACCTTCCCATTTGTTGTGTATTAAATTGCGTTCAATATTCTCCAAAATGTACAATGAAATGTTTCTTGTTAATAAAGTAAAAGCAATCCTTTAAGAAGCAATTTTTGACAACTTGAGCAGTTGTTGTTTTGCTCAGTTGATGCTTTAAAATCTACTTTTTCTTCAGGATCATGCGCAGAACCACTTGGTCTTGGCTGGGATAACAAACTTCCCGACAGCGCTTTCACCGCATCTTCAGAGCTTTCTCCTGGTGAGTTTATACACCCTAAAGACTGGTTATCAAATGAATGCAACTTATGTAATAAAGATTGGCTTGCAATGCATCTATTGTAAATAAAACAACGAGCCTATTTTTGAGCATGTTAGCTTTCAGTCGTTGTTCATCTCGTTTCTAGTTTTTTTTATTTTTAATCTGATCCAATTTTAAGTTAATGTTACGTATTTTATCGCTATGATAATTGAAAACCTAATGTTGGATCAATTTATGTACTATTTTCTCCGCATTATTGGCCGTTTTTATGCAAGAGACGTTAAGGTCGTCAAGACACATTTAACGTCTGAGACGTCAACGAACGATGATGTAAAAACGGGACGTTTAAGAGCAGACGACAGCAGTGAAAAAAAAAAGAATTTTTCCTGACTCTTCCCAGTCAATTCTGGACAAGTTGGGCATAAATGCGTTCCAGTTTACGGTGTCCCATTTTTATACTAGACGCATAAAACGTCTGAGACCCTAAAATCGTCTGTTAAGTGCGTCTGAACGACTCACTTAAATGGAGGCGTTAAAGTCGTCAGACATTAGATGCGTCTGTCTTATTAACCGTTTTTATAATAGACGCAAAAGTCGTCCTAAGACGTCGGCATTAACGTCTCTAGCATAAAAACGGCCATTCCTTAATAGATCTTTGAATGGAGCATTATATATTTCTGGGAAACTGCCCACTTACCCCTCCCCTAAGCCCACATTTTGCCCTAAGTGAGAAGTAAGTGTTCATGTTGGCTTAAGGGAGGGGTAGGTGGGAAGTTTCTCAGATACGTATAATGATCCGATCTTTCCTTATTTCATTACACTAGCTGTATGTTGTTTGTTGCAGGTGGCGGTTGGTGGGCGTTGGCTAGTAACGCACGTCTTTATTTTGAAGATGAATATAGTAGCAAGCGCATTGGCAGTTGGTGTGCAGTGGATAGAAACCCGCAGTGGCTGAAAATTGACTTGGGCCAGATGAAAACCATCACCGGAATCGCCACCCAAGGTTATAAACTGAAAGTCATATTACACTGTACATACAGTGTAAATCAGAAAGCTCTCTTTTAGCCCTAAAAGTGGGGCCATTTCGGTGAATCCAATACAGTCCTATTTTTCGGGGGGTCTAATTTGACTTCCTTAATCAGGGCTAAGACAGTTTAATTATCAGGAGCTGATTTGGACCCACAGGCTAAAGTGAGTTTCAGTGTGTGCGGGAACAGCTTTGATGGGGCTGTTTGGGTGTAAATTGTTCTCAAATGGATCCAGGAGAGACTGAATCAGACTCTGGCCTGCAGAGCTGAAGTGGCACTTTCGGGCTGGAAAAGATGTTTTTAATTTACAGAGTAGGTTAACCTAGTGTTTCTCGCAGAAGTAAAAAATCTGAATCTTGTCTGACGATCTCTGAGCTTAGTATTAACAGCAATAAGCAATAGTAGAAAATCATTTATACAGCGCATCATATATATATCCTTTCAGTTCATGGCGCTTTACAATATAAGGGAGGTGTTCGTTAAAGACTTAAAAAAGAATCAATCACGTTACATGTGTAGGGTGCTTGCCTCGGGTCTTGCCTTAAAGAACGACTTATTTCAATTTAATTTAATTTATTCTTTTCTTAGGTCGTGATGTGTTTACCGAACATGTCGCGAACTACGAGCTTGCCTTCAGTAACGACGGCAGCACGTGGAAGAACTACGAGGAAAATGGACGATCCAGGGTAAGATTAAGCTTCTACAAGGAACTAAACATTATGTGGGCTTAGTGACTCTTGAAACAAAATAATATTTTACCCTGTCTCAGGCTTTCTTCCCCTTTACAAAGTTGAAAATCATTCAAGCTTAAGCTTTGCAAAATTAAAGCGAGCCTTTCAGAGAAGTTCTAAGGATTTTTAGCTGATGTTGTTGCTATCATTCACGGTTAGATTATACTATAACATATTTTCGTATCTAGGTATTTGACGGTAACTGTGACAACTTCACACCGGTTTTAAACAGGTTTAATCCGGTTCAAGCTCGTTATGTGAAAGTGCTGCCCCATGATAATCCTTCATCGTGGGTGTGTATGAGGGTTGAGCTGTATGGTTGTGACGCGTGAGGTAAGTTGCTTTGATACCAAATCAAGGTTGTTATTGCACTGCAACACTATGGGGGTCTCTCCAGAGAGTCTAAAGTTGAAACCGCCTTGAACAGCGTAATGAAAAGCATGCACGTCAGGAAAGTACTGCTTGGTAGCTTTTATTTGAATAGTAGTCACACTTTAAACTCTGAAGTTAGAAGCACATTGTTCAGCAGAATTAAATACTAATGCTATAACAATAAATTAAAAAACCAAACATCCTGAGCAGCAATATATAGCCAAATTCGGAGAGTGGAAGTACGAAGTGAGACTGCATTATTTCTAAGACCTCCTAAATACTTGAATTTTTATTGCATTTTTTATTGCAGAAATAATAGCAAGAAGATTCAGTGCAGCACGCGGAATAAATGATAGTATAAAATAATGCAGAGAAGTTTTAAATTTTATTTATTTTCACTGGAAGTAAAATAAACCTGAAGCTTTGTTTGCATGGTGATGTGAAATATACATACGATACGCAGAGAGAACTTTAAATTTTAAAGTGTGTACTAAGATCTTATTTTGATCTCGATGAGACAGGTCACCCCCATGCCGGGGGGTAGGGGGAAGGGTATATCCCAAGAATATACAACGTAACAAGGGGATGCTCCGCCCGAAAGGGCTTCCTATTTTCCAGTAGAAGAGTGTAGGCAGGATTGCACAGATTGATAAGAAAACTAAAATGTGCATCCAAAAAGACTGATTTTTAGGTGTTCAAAACAGTCTTTAAAAGTGCCTCCATATAATCAAACGGTTGTATATTTGAATAATTCAAAGGGCTACTCGAGAGAAGAGCCTCTTAAAGTCGCTCAGTTAAACAAAACACTTCTGTTTCTGGTTTGCGAAAGCGTTCCCACCTTTGGAAGTTGACCCTGCGATAAAAGGCTCTTCCAGATCGAAGTGTAATGGAAGTTACATACTATTTTAGGATTACTTTCATCTTTGATGCAGTGATATGTAGTATTAACTGTTCAGCACTTTTTCAAAATTTGTTTAGTGTCAGCGCTATAACTGTTATCTTTTTGCGTGTTCGGAATATCAGTAATGTTCTTTTTCGTCAAAAGTGGTGTACAAAATGATATAGCTTCGTTCATCTGGGGAGAGAAAATCTTTGTTGATAACCTAGAGTACCCCCCAACCCCCGCCCCCGCCAGTCTGGGCAACTGGGACAAAATGAATCGTCAGTTGAGTTACTATAAAAGAGTCCATATCAAATGACCAAGAGAATAAACCACACTGTGAACAAACAGCTTTGTTGTCGGTGATGGATGAAATTACAGCACCTGCAGATTGTCTATATACAGGCTACACCAAGCGCAAACAGAGTGTTCCAAAAACTATGACAAGCCTGCATACGAATGTAAACAGAATTCGAAACCTTGATTCAGCCTTTAAAATTGTTCGGAAACTTACAGGTATTAAGTATCATTACACGAGCGCACGTTGGTTATGAGTATGCTATGATGATCTCACATCTAGCTAACGGGCGTGGGTTAAAACATGTGTTATTGAAGACAATTAATTATTAGTTAACTTACATTTAACAACAAGCATTGTTAAATGTAACCAGTTATTTCAAATTTCGAAAAGCAGAAGACTCCTTATCTCGGGAATAGTGACGTGTAACGGACTTTGGGTGCCATAGATTTTTTTCCATTTCCTAAATCCAGATAGTTCGCGGCGAAAAAGCGCCAAAGAAAAGTTTTTTTCAAGCTTAATATCTTGAGAACGGACCTCTGGAGCCAAGATAACGAGGTGTAATAGTCCAGATAATAGCCAATTAAAACTCTAAAAGTAAGGCATTTTGCTTTATGTTTTAGATTTTGACAACCACATAAAATTACTGATTCTCAATAAGAAGATATCATTTTGGAAAAATTTGCTTAGAAATTATATGCAGTATGTTAAATAAAATTCACTTGACAGTGTTTGTGCTTAATAACTAAGTTTAGCTAGACTTAAAATCCCTTTGAGGCCTTTAATTTATTTGTAATACGCAATTTCCGATGACAGACACCGCAGGAGAAATTCTTGCCAACCATGGACCAAAGGCGAACATATCTTTAGGCTTTACTACAACAGAAATTATGGAGATTTGCGCACTTCTCCCCCGATTAAAGCTCAGATTCTACCTGTCAATAATTTTTTTCGATTTTAATTGTCAAAACAGCAAAAAGGTGAAACACCAGCGTCTTGCATTTGATTGTCGCTTGAGGAGTAATTATACTACTATTTTGTTACGATCCATAACCAGCTGCCGAGGCTGATCATGGTCAAATGACACAGTTACTCGCCAGATAGAAACTAACATTTCTTCTTAAAAACAACATTACCTGATACGTTGACAAAACCAAAAAGTAACTATTTAGACATGAAATAAGAGCTGCACGTAGAATTTCCGAAAACAATGCCTTTGGATCTTAAACACAAGCATAGTTTGAACAGCCGGCGAGTTGTTACCTGATGCCTTAGAAACCTGTGTAAATGAAAGATACGATAAACAAATGTGAAAGGGGAGCAGGGAGACTTCATAATCCCGTTCTATTGGACACGCACAAGTGATAGCCTGGCACCTTTATTAAAGAGTAAGGTAAGATCAATAGTTTGCTACGTTTCTTTCCTTTATCCTCTCATACGTTTAAGTTTAAATTAAGTTTACTTTTAAAAACATTTTTAAATGATCAAAATGGTTCTCTAATAGTCATCTTATATCCCTAAATTGTCTAGAAATTCTTTGAGGGAAACTAAGCTTCTTAAAACTATGCAATAAAACTCCAGGAACCACAAGCTCAGCTAAAATTCTCTCATGCCACTTGACAGAGAAAAGTCTTACCGCTCGATTTAAATGTTGTTAAAACATAGCCAGTCTTAACGTCTTAATAATGCTGACAGTTTCGATGACTGTCAGCCATCTTTATCAAAACTTGAAAAACATTTAAAGTGTCAGAAGCCTTAAATAGGCTTCTGAAGGTGTTAATTATTATTGCGATAAACGCGCGAAGTCACTCTGTAGACGCCCCCTCCCCCCTGGTTTGACTTTGCGCGTTTGATCGCAATAATAATTAACACCTAAGGCTTCTGACAATTTTAATGTTTTTCAATTTTTGATAAAGATGGCTGACAGTCATCGAAACTGTCAGCATCATTAAGACGTTAAAACTGGCTATGTTTTAAGAACATTTAAATCGACTTATTAACTTCACTAGCCTGATGAATTTCTTCAAAAAAAAAAAGGCCTTACCAATGGCAGAGGCGTAGCGTAACCGTTTTGGCAAGTACGCACACGGGTCCATACGGTCTCAAAAACTTAGGGCTTGTTTAAATGGAGGTGGGGGACCTCAGGTAGATGAGGTAAAATGTAGCGAGTCACCCCACCTATCATGTAAACGTGATCACATTAAAATGAGAGATTATATGGAGTGGCGGGTTACCACACCTTAGAGAGTTACCTCACCTACCTGGGTTTCCCCATGTCCATGTAAACAGGCTCTTAGTATGAAATAACGTTTTTGCCCCCCCTATTGCACAAACTATGTCAAGTCACGACACTATAAATGGCTTTCACTTATAACAGAAAAGATTTTAAAAAATCCAACGAATTTCTCAAGTACGCACGTGCGTATTTGCGTAAAGGACGCTACGCCCCTGTATAATATACCTGACTTTTATCCCATGTTTTAAAGACCGGACAAATTATTGGTAACGGAAGTTTCAAATACTACCTTTTCTGCTAGATCTTTAAATGAAATTAATGACACTGAAAGACCATGCCTACTCCATCCTACTCCATAAAAATCCTCACTAGTTCATCCGTTACTACAAAAATCAGCACGAATCACTTTTCGTCTTTTCCTATTGTAATTTTAGTAACAGGCTTTTGCTCTTCGTATAATACATTGCGTATCTAAAAAAGCAAAATTAGTAATATTTACCCGATGAAAGTCATACGCGAAATTTATTTCTAGGCCATTAATTTGTGATCTGCCTTTAGATCGGTAACGGAAGTTTCATAAAAATCGCGGACACCGGTTCACTGTAGTCAAAAGCAACAAAACTGATCTGCAGTGAGAAAAGTTAGTGTAGGACTGAAAATTTAAGTCCTTCCCCAGACATTGTATCGATTAGTATCCTTCCGGTATAGCGCGAGAAGCAAAAATATACCGCAACATTCTATACCCACGTGCACCCTCTCTGCGGACACAGCAAAATGCATGACACATTTGACCTTGATTCCCTCAAAGCTTACTGCATACAGGATCACAAATAGGCCCTGTTGCTATTTATTTGGGCATATTTTAGGTATTTATCAGCGAAATGATTACGGGAAACCATTTAAATCCGCAAATATTGCCACGGACACCAATTAACTTGAAATGAGTGTGTAACACATTTAGTAACACACTTACATTCTACCCTATCTTTCAGATGGACGGTACATTTTTCCTTTTGTTCTTTGCCTTGTGCGCATGTACATCTTTGGTGAGGTGTGCAGAGGAACCCCAGAAGGGAGGGGCAGAGCAACGACCAGGTAAGGGAAAAGTGTCAATTAACTGAAATATTCTATAACCTCACCGACAAAAATTCTCAAATAACTCTGAATAATTGCTGGTTTTACCAAAGCATAAGGTGTTGGTCAGCTATATTGATGGCTGTTGGTCTTTAGGCTATTTCCGAGTTGCCCAAAGCTTCTGTTTCAAAGCGTCTCTAAGTGCCAAGCTAGGCCACTTCCAAAAATCATTCATACCAATACTGCGCAAAATCTCCTGATCTCACCTTAAATGACCCCTGAGCCTAGCGCGACTTCCAACCAAGGTCTTTAGTTAATGGGTAAAATCATGCTGACTGGAATAAAGACCTTGTCGAAGGTTAGCCTGTGTCAGGTTCTCAGATACTAGGTAGGGGTGTCTCGGAAACAAGTTTTTTGTGGAAAAATGTGACGCGCGGGTGTTTTCCAATCAGTTTCACGATCTCTGCAAAATAGCATTTTGGAGCTTGGAAAAGGCTAACCTCAGGTCAGATGACCTCGTCTTTTGCCGATGAAGTAAAGCTGTCCGTCTATAGTGTCTCTGGCCTTATTGACGTCAATTAGAAGGGAAAAGAGAAGACCCCCTGTTGTGAGTCGAAAAGAACAGGGCTGGTAGACTGCGGTCGAGTGCGGTATCATGGTCTATCTGCTATTGGGTTTGGGTGGGTGGGGTCAGAACAAACATGGGATGAAACAGCAGCCGATTGCTCCTTCATTTGGTGACGTCCTATCACCCCCTCAATTCAGCCATCAGCTTCGAGGGATAGAAGAATCGGAACCAGTAATTTTCCTTCTTTTAGGCACCTTCAAAATGTATATTTTTGTATGCTCTTCTTGGCAGATTCACATCACAGCCCAGGAGGTACAACAACTCTTTATGGCGGGGACATCAAATTCACACCGAAGCAAAAGGAAAACATGAAAAAGTACGGAACTCCGAACGGTCCACAAACACGAGCAGCCAGCAACGTAGACAGTGAAAGGTGGCCCAACGCTGTCATTCCTTACGTATTTGATTGCTCTGTTGGTAAGCTAAATAACTAGAAATACGTTAAGCTAAATAATAAACTTTTGTCTTACTAGCTCTCTACATTTCACTTGAACAAGCATTGCAGAGACAAACATAATCCTTGTGGTATGTTACGGTCAGCTAACCAGCCGAAGTGGTGACTGTGTTCGGTAATGTCAGCTGAAAAAGTTATCTATTTCTAGACCTTTTATTGGGTACCAGAGCCCCGTTGTATTGGGACCTGTAGAAATAAAACAAGGCTTTTTTTAAAATTTACCGATCGAAGAGCTTAGAAACTTCTGACGAAGCATTGGTAGACTTCTTTTAGCTGAATGTCGTAAAGAGGTCAGACGTTAATTATTTCGTTTTTCTTTTTTTAGCCAACATGGAAAGCGCTGTCGCCGCAACATTACAAGCTATGAGGATGTGGGAGAGTAAAACATGCATACGCTTTGTTGAGCGAACCACGGAGAAGGCTTATCTTGAGCTCTTCAGAGGACAAGGGTGAGTCAGGAAGTTGCATGTGCTAAGCCCCGCCCCACCCTTCCCTATTTACTGATTCAGTTTGCTGCCATTTTCTTAAAACAATATTAGAGACCTTAAGATTTGACGAAGAGAACGATTACGAGAACGAGATTTAATTTAAAGTTTTTTTGCGTATTATTAAAAAAAAGACGCCCCAGAAAGCTTAATTGTATTTTGTTTTGCACCAGAAAGAGATGGTGCTGTTATCGTTAATGAAGAAGGTCGATCGCAAAATGATAAAGCTTCTAACATTTGATAACTGGTTTTCACCACTACAACATTAGGTACCTTAAGCAACGGCGACGAAAACGGCAGTAAAAACGTCGCGAAAAAACTGAATTTGCGTTCCTTCAAACTTATTATCGTCTATTTGCACCCATCCAATATGTCAAATGCAGGCGACTTTTCCTAGAGTTGAATTCTAAAGGATTTTATTCAGGTTCAAAAAGAGGAAGGAAATTTCGTCGTCGTAGGTCCACGTCCTCCATAAAACGCCAAATTAGGAGGTTTCACGTCGTGGTCGTGCAGTGGACGTCAAAGAAATGTACGTAAGAGCGTGATGCACGTGCAGAACTGTTGTTTTGATCATTAAACCTATTGTTTTTTGAACTCGTCGTTGTGTTCCTCGTCGTAGTTGCACTAAAACTAGGGAACTTAAGAACCACGACGAAGTTCACGACGACGACGTCTGTTGACTGGGAAAGGACTGGAACGAGAACGTCAGTTTCGGCGGGAAAAAGGAAACTTAAGATGAAGTCGATCGGTAGGTCGACGACGACGACACTGAATGAAAACAAACATGTAGAAGTAGTACAACTGTGATGTTCGTTCGCAACAAAGTTTTTGCGCAAAGGCGTCTTTTAAGACGATGCAAGATCTTATTTTATTATCCGTACGTCTACTTTCATTGACGATGAAGAATTTTTAGTGTTGTCTGACCTTTTCGAAGGGAAAAATCTCTGCTTTCCGTACGATTCAACCTGAATGACATGACCGAGTCCGAGTGTCTGTCAGAATTAAGATTTGGAAAAAGGGACATTCCGATGCGATAGCTGTTTTCCATATAAAGTTCGTTTCCTCTATATTAAAGATTTATGATTTGCCTGACCTAAATACGTACAAATAATTTTGTCACTTACGAGTTCGCTCGCTCGGCCTGCACAGCTCAGTGTTGTCTTCGAAGTAAACACAATTCATCATTCAAATTTAATTCAATCAACATCGCTTGTTAGGAGAAAAAAGAAAGGATACCTGGATTTACGAGGTCAAAAACTACAGAGCCCATGAAAAATCGCTTAAAAACGGGGAGTTATACCTGCCGAAGCTTGTGGATTACAGGACGACGTGATTGTACTGTGTTTGGCGTCGTCGACGACACCACGACGACGGAATTTGTTAACCGCGCTTGCGCAGTGCACGGTATCTCACTTCCGGTCGTCGTCGTGGTTCTTAAGTTCCCTACTAGTAGTATAATGACGACGCCTATCACGTTTTCCCGCCAAAACGAGGCTGGTCCACGCGTGTGCACTAATTAGTATTGAGAAAATCTCGTACTCGTAGTCGTTCTCGTCTGAGAATCTAAAGCTCTCTATTATGTGGCAGCACGGCCTACATGTTTCTAATGTAAAATATTAAACTCATGCAAGGAGGAGTGCGCCATGTTTTTTGAATCAACGCCCAGAATGTGGATCGAGTTTTTGTTTCAGTCAGTTCTCAAATGATCAATACATTCTTAAAGAAATTCAAAGCAAAAATTGAAAAAGGCAATTGAATTTCAACGCTCGTTTACGCACGATAATTTGAATTTTTTAACTCCTTTTCTTTTCGTCCCTTGTTCTCTTTTGCAAATTTTTTCGTGAAGGTATTTACTTCTGAAGACAGTGACAACGGATTGTCTTTGTTTCACCATTTTTTATTTCCAACTTTGAATCATGCTCTTATCAATCGTTCTTTTTTGTATATTATTCTTAGTTGCTGGGGTCACGTGGGTCATCATGGCTACAAGACCCAGATCTCTATCGGCGATAACTGTGATTTCCAACACGTGATGGAACACGAGCTAGGTCACACAGTTGGATTCTGGCACGAGCAGAGCAGGCCAGATCGAGATAATTACATCAGTGTCATATGGGAAAATGTTTTAGATGGTAACTATAAGAAGAGATTTTTCCCAGTAGGATAAACTCCAAATTAAACTTCCTTCTTTCATTTTGCATCGTCGAGAAAAATAAATAAGGTATTGACCTCTATTATGATTTATAAGTGAAAATATGATCTGAGAAATACAGAGCGCTTTCACGGACTATGGACCAATTTACCCCACGACGGATGAAGTCTGACACTAATTTATCTCTTTTTTTTTTTACGAGAAATTGTCTTGATTGCACCTTTTTTATTTATCCTTTTCCCCATCATAAAATCTTATTAATCTTTTTATTTTAATCTTGTAAATTCTACATTAAGTTCAAATTGCATTATGACTGTTAATAGTAAAAGTATACTTGGAAATTATTTGAAAGTTTTCAAAAAGCCAAGTCATTAATACTTTGCTCGATTTGAAGCCAGTGAAGGTGAACTAGTGGTTTGGATCGTGGAAAATGTAGCAAAAGTCTGTGTATTAGAATTCATCAGGAACACGCAGAATAAAGTCTCAAAATTAATGAAGGTTATTTAACGACACGTGGATTGGAAGGTGTAATACCCCGGTCATGTAAAAGCACTTTCAAGAAAAATCGTCTATGGCTTTTTATTTTCTCAGGATTGGCAAGTGCGTTTGAAAAGCGTAAATGGAACACGGAGGTGGTAGATTTCAGAGTGCCGTACGACTTTGCCTCTATCATGCACTATCCCTTCACAGCTTTCTCCAAAAATGGAAAACCCACCATCCGCAATATTGTTGATATGCAAGGAAAAACACCTTACATTGTATTAAGCGATGGAGATGCAAGACAGACAAATGCTATGTACAAGTGCAACGGTAAGGAAATACTGCATTTGTTGTGAGTTAACACGGAAAATCCGTTGCGTTCCAAATAATTTGTAGAAATAGCCTCCCTACGAAGAGGAATTAATCTGGATTCCTGAATCTGGGAAATTTTTGCTTGCGGAATCCGGAATCCAGGAAAATTCAGTACTTGTGAAATCCGGAATACAGCTCAAGGAATTCGGAATCCCACTAACGACTGGAATTCAGAATCCACGTTCCACTGACATATACTGGAATCCAGAATCTAAGACTGTCTTGGATTCCCTTACATGGGGCAAAAATAGACACAATTCACCCCCCCCCCCCCACACCCCACCCCTGCCAGTAGACAGAACACTAAAGCGGCTTGTATAGGATAGATGGGTAGTCGATACAAAACTTAATCTAGAAATCAAATGAATATCATGATGTTGTAGTTCAATTTTAAACTTGAAAGTCGGTGGGATCACCTGCAAACATAAACTAAAATAAGCCTTCGAATACAGCCGTCTGTCCTCTGTCCTCGCTTCTCGCTCCTCGCCGCTAGAGGCGTTTCGGAGCGAGGAGAGACAAGGAGCGAGGACAGGCGCCTGTATTTAAAGGTCAGAACAAAATCAAAACAAGAAGACAAACTAAGTATACTTGACAAAATTAGCAAAATACTGATGCAATGACGTGTTTTATTTATTAAGTTGTCATGGCAAAGAGAGCCATTGATCGATTCAGTTCATTTAAGCCAGCGCCTCGTGTGCAGAAAAGAAGTAAGTATTACTAATAATTAACCCTGTAAACCCTAATATCAAAATTCAAATTCTCATTCATTCTATATATTCCCTATAGAAGCAGATGGGAGAAGTTGTAAAAGTGAAAATATAGTTTATCTTCTTTGATCCAGTCCTTATTTCTCTGTACCACTATGTTTTATCTAGCAAAAATATTTCAAGGAGAAATTTAATGCTGATGACTCGTAGGACGTAACGAGTTAACTACAAATATGTTTCGTCATAATTCATTTCACACGTCTTAAGTATATTATAATCCAAACAAAAAAATGTGTTATTTGAGTAAATTTGCATTTTCTTGAATTTTATTCTAGGCTGAACTCTATTTCTGCTGCTTTCGCAGCTCCGATCTTATCTCTTTCCGGGAAGACAAACTTTTTGGAAAGGAAACGCTGATTTTCACTGTTAAACTATTCAGTCATAAACAGTGCGCAGATAAACAGTGTCCGTAAGGTGGAGTTGATGATACATGGGAGTTTGTGACTCGGGACACAGGAAAATGTCGAACCAGTGTCCGTATTAAGCGGGTAAATTGTAGAACAAATATATTAGCTTTTCGTAGGGACAAATGAGACTATCCGTTACTGAGATAAGTGGGTGTCCGTAAAGAGGGGTGACTACTGTAATGACATAAAATTTAAATTTCATTATTTTTCTCAGGTAATCAGTGCACTGACAAATCAGGCAGATGTGCTTCATATAAGAAAAATGGCCTGTGTACTGCGCATGCGGATAATATGTTGTATTGGTGTCCTGTGACTTGTGATATGTGTAGTTCAGGTAAAGCTTTCAGTTGTTGTTTGCAAATGTAAACATAAAGATAAAGATATTTTATTCGTATAGCGCTTAAATCAAATACATATTCTAAAGCGCTATATTGTTGCCGACAATAGCAAACACATAACAAATAGTATACAAAGAGAGAATAAATACAAACCAAAAGAAAATAAAGAGAGGGGGACATGAGAGTAGCAGATAACACCATTGATCAAGCTTGTAGTCGTGGAATCCTCAGTGATTTTGGGCGGCATAATAAGCATTTAAAGTATTTTTTCCAAAGTCACGTCTTTCGCCATGACGTCAGCCGCCTGACGTTTTCACCTGTCTGCCTCCTGCAGAGGCTTTCCCAAGGCTTCGCGAGGAGCATGGGACAAGCGAGAAGCGCGAGAGCTGGAGACAAGCTAGAAGCGCGAGAGAGGAATGATGGGAACGAGCGCACTGCACGAGGGGGTAGTGATTGGAAGTAAAACTGGAGAAGAGAGAAAGGCGAATTTGTTAGTGGCTTCTTTTTTCTCCCCTTGTCATCACTCCTTTCGCCCCCGCTTTCCTCAATAATTAACTCAAATATCCCCCTAAAAAGTGATTGCGAGCCACTGGCCACGAGACAGCCAAAGTGTTACCCCGCCAAAACTTTTGCAGGTCATTTGGACGATGTTCAGGTCTTTTGGGTGTGCATGAGAAAAAAGGCTTATTGCTTCTGGCGTACCTTTGTAATGTAAAAACGGTTTTACTGTATGTTCTTGTTTCTTTTGGCTATAGATTCCTGCATGGACAAACATGGCAACTGCCCTATATGGGCAAAAGACGGACATTGCCAGTCTAACCCTGAGGCCATGAATACCAACTGTGAACACAGCTGCAAAGTCTGTGGAGGTAGGAGCTGCTAGCTATGCTTGTTACGCATTATACGACAGAGAGACCGGACAAGGTTTAACTAGACTGTCCACTGCCCCATTTTTCCACAAAATCGTCGGGATCGAGCCCGTTCCCTTTAAGGGTGACCTGTACTGTACTGGGGATGAGTACAAAAACTTCTTAGGTGGCAGGGGATGGCTTGGGACTTGGGGAGGCAAGAAAAATAGCGACAGCGCTCGATCTCGACGATCTTACGGAAAAACAGGGGACTATGAACAGTCTAGGATTGAAATGGACATTCGCAGTTTTTTCAGAATTTTGACTTTTAGTTTGATTGAGATCTCAGATCTGTCAAAACAAAGGGACAGCTGAGGAATAGCTGAAATGTTGATCAATAGATCTTTGAGTTCCCACAATTCATCTGATTAAGGGAGGCTAGTCAAATACAGCAAGTTTTCCGAAATGATGAAGCTGTATATAAAGTACTAATAGCAACCTTAGGATACGAGGATGGCGACGGCACTGAGAACGTAAAAAAAAAAAACAAACAATAGTTTTAACAAGCCAACATCATACTTTTCTTTGCACATTTCGTTACCATGACTGCACGACTGTGACGTGAAAATCCCTAATTTCAACTCGTTTTGCAGCAATATTACAAAACACGTTGCACGTTTTTGTTACCCGTTTTACCGTAGCTGTAAGGTCACTAATTCCAGGGAAGTTACTTTAATTTCACGTATTGTCTCTCTGGTAGGTTCTACATCACCCCCAACCGGACCTCCAACTCAACCTCCAACCACGCAGTCACAATGTATGTAAAATCGTAATACCTCAGTGGGAAGTTGATTTTGTCTCCCATATTTAAGGTTACTCTACCTGCGTCGCCATTTCTTCTCCGACTACACAGTCCTCTCGTACATGTCAGGAGTTCACGACCCGGTGCGACCAACGCCCATCTAGGACTTTGTCACGACGTTTTCACGGACCAGTTTATTTTAATAATCATTTCACAGCACGTTTCCCGCGAACTGATGAAAGCTGACCGCTCTGTCTATGAGCCCATTCAAAAGGGAAAATAGTATTTAGGTCTCTAGGTTTTGCTGAATGATTATGCTAAATTCGCGCCAAAATAGTTCTAAAAATAGACTGGTCGGTGAAAACGGCGTGACTCGATTTCATGGAAGAGACTCACTCCGGGGTTATGGTCCCCTGTGTATATACATTTGTTATCTCTTGAAAGTTGATGTAATGTTACCTATTGCTTCTCTGGCAGGTTCTACGTTACTCCCTACCGCACTTCCGACCACCCAGTCACGATCTACTGGCCAACCATCCCCATCGCCTCCTACTGGATCCCCACCCCCACCCACTGGATCTCCAGCTCCTTCCCTGGGCACTGGTAAGACGGATATTCTTAAGATAACTATTACAGGGGGAGGCTAATTGAATCACTGGTGACTCCGTAGTTCCATCGTTGCCTACAGTTAAGAATAATAACAGGTATCACCTGCAGCAAATTAAATATCGCAAGAATGCGCCTTTACTGTACGTGACCATCGTCAAACCGGTTCTTCAAAGAACACTTTTTTTACATAACGACAAAACGGTTTGTCCCAAAGATGGAAAAAGTCATACAGTTAGTACCTATATAATACAAAACACCTCTGTAATGTGGACAGTTGTCTTTGAGTGTCCCTTTAGTATCCGTAATTAGGTTTGTAATGTCTGCAATAAGCAAATTAGCTGGTTATTTATAAAGCACTAACTAGCACTAGAAATTGAAAAGAGCGACCGAGATTAGATCTTTTTCCATACACCACTCGACCGGGCTGCTTCATACGAGCCCTGTTAACTTCATGTTTGAACAGAGAAAACAGCCGACCGTTTCGCAACGCCACCGCATACCGCTGATTTGCTAGCCTACCCCGCTGACGTTGTTTTGGCTCGTCACGTAATTCAACGTGTGACGAAGCCCCAAGAACGTCTGCGTGGGAAGCTACTGGTTTGCAAGCGAAATTATGTTTACGGAACGAGCACAGAAATTCCATGTCAATGAAGTGTTAATACCCAGATCTGGGTAGTGCTTCTGATTGGTCGTGCCGCAATGGAAATTTGCTTTAATCAATCAGAAGTACTACCCACATCTGGGTAGTGATACGTCATCGTTATGGGTTTCTTCCCTCGTTCCTTGGACGTTATTTCGCAGGGAAACCAGAGGCCAGGCGTCGCGAAATTTTGGCTGTTTCTTAGAGTAATACCGAGGCCATTTTCTGTACTATCTAGCAAAACGGAAACCCAAGACACCTTCAATTAACCGTTAAAGCGCAATGAATTCGGTTCCCTCCTAAGGCGGCTAAGCAGTATGCTAAAAGAATAATAATGTAAACCGTCAGTCAACTTTCTAATGCTCTGAGACCCTCAGAGACTCACTAGACTTAACCACATTAGCGGGCTTACCTCTTTCATGATGAATTATCGCAGGCTTAAGATGTGCAGACAAGAGCGCTAGTTGTCCCAGTTGGGCAGCGTCCGGCCAGTGTTCAAAGTCAGGATGGACCTTCAGAAACTGTCTCATCAGCTGTAAAGCAAAATGCGACAACCAGCCCATACAGCCAACAGGTTTGCGTCATAAAACTTTGCGAGAATTATAAAGAAGTATGGAGTAAAACCGTTAACTCTCGTTTTTCTGGATCTAGTGTTTTAAAATAAATTTGAATTTTCTTACAAAAATGCTTTCTTCGTGTTAGTTTTGCCGCGTAAAATTTGTTTTACAGCTCCAGTGTAAGCCACACCCAAAAAGGGTGGCTTGCGTGTTAGGAAATTATTACGTCAATGTGGCGGGAAAACTCGTCACGTGATCTGAAAACTGAACTTTGCACGAGAGCCAGGAACCGTGTAGTCGTTCGGAGTAGTGGAGCTTGTCAAGTGTGTAGATTGAGTGTAGATCATCGAAATTTTTACGCGAATTGTTGTCGATGAATTCTTTAAGTGTAGGACAGAACAGACTTCAGAATTCTAAAATATGAACCTGTGAAGAAATATACTTTCAAGGGAGTGAGAATTAACGCTAAGTAGAACTGGTTGTATCACACACAAAATTTGTGACACTGCGTTTGGAGGATTGGTGTCTCAGTGGTGACGTCATTTCAGAAAGACCCAAAGTTTCAGTGCTTACTAGCGTGTTAACAAATGGTATCCAATACGCATGTACGTACATCGGCTGACTTTCTCCCTTTCTTGAAGACTTAGTATATTTTTTGAACCTCATTTGGCGTAAGGAGGAAAAAAACTTTTTTTAACTTTCTATAGTAACGTCAAGATTTTTAAAAAAAGATTTTTTTTACCAAAATTTTGTCTTCCTAAAAAAAAGAACACTTTGGCATAGTTTTTTGGTCTTATCTTTTAGGTTCATGCGCAACTCCTCTTGGACTTGGCTGGGATTACAAACTGCCTGACAGTGCTTTTAGTGCTTCATCCGAAATGTCACCAGGTAAAGAATAACACGTGTGGCTTGTTCTACCATGAAAAAAAGCGGGAAATCCCTCGCGGGTGAGATAGGCCCATTGTCTTTGCCGCTCGCGGAGCTTGTCTTATGATAAAAATTCCAACAATTTTTATCACAACTTTAAGGATAGAGACACAATACCTTTTTCTTCCCTTTTTTTGACATATTTCTCCCTCTGTTCGTTGACGATTTGTTTCTTTAACTCTTTAGTCCCCAGAAGTCGTGAAAGTCACGTTTCGACAAAAAATTCAGATTTAACTTTGTAGAAATACTGAAAAACGAGTGGTATCTTATGAAAGTGCTTCTGCAGAGGTTTCATTTGAAAGGTCAAGGATTTCGTCCACAGACTCAAAAGTTAGAAAAAGATAATGACTGCATCACAGACTCTGAAGAGTAATCGGTAAATCACTGATTTACTGATCTCATTTTTATGATGAAGGGGGAGGTTGGGTTGCCGGTGCAAAGAATGCTCGTTTGTACTTCGAAGACAACCACGATCAGAAGCGAATTGGAGGCTGGTGTGCTTCCAGTAGAAATCCTCAGTGGATCAAAGTGGATTTGGGCAGAGTCAAGAAGATCACTGGAATTGCTACACAAGGTGCTTGTAATATAAGGCTGTGTCATGCTTTTTGAGAATTATTGTAGAAAATGTAATTCAGTGTTATCCTGAGATCGCGTTTTTTATTTCTCTTTGTCGTTTTTGAGTATGGTAGTGTATAAGAATTCCTTAAACCAGTCAATCCATTGCTACACTAATCATATCATCAAAACAAAAAGAATAATAAAATGACGTCGACAACGATGATGATGATGATGATGATGATGATGATGATGGTCGAAAAGTATCAAAATCTTAACAGAGAACTAATGCAAATCTGTGGAGTTTTGTCCCTATTGTCATTGATGAACTGGGTACATTGGCGCAAACTTTTCAAAAGAGACTAGAACAAGATTAGGGTAAACGATCTACAGGATTTAGTGCAAATTATGCACAAATAAGGGACTGGCGAACGTTGGACACCTTAGGCCACGGGACGTGGCGGTTAGATACCAACATAACGATGAACAGGATAATGATGATGATGATAAATGATGATGATGATAATGACGCGATAGCGACAATCCTTGAGCTACAGACAAAACAGAACGAAAAATAATAGCCGTGTCTTGTTTATTCACCCATCACCCTAAATCTCTACCATTCCCAGCTCCTTAATTTAATTTATTGCCTCCAGCAAATTAAAGACGGTGTGACTTCATTCGGCATGCATGGTCAGTGGAGATGAATAAATGTTTACTCACACATGCTTTGATTACTGAACCTATAACTATACCTTCTTCCTTCTGTCAGGTCGCGATGTTTTCTATGAGCACGTGAAGAAGTATGAGCTGGAATTTAGCACCGACGGTACGTCTTGGCAACCATACCAGGAGGGTGGGGCGAAAAAGGTAAATTTGTGTTCCTTATTAGTAAGGAGAGTTAGGGGGAGAGAGCCCGGGAGAATATGGGCAGGGGGTGTAAGAAGCGAGAGAGGAAAGGGCGGGAGGTGGGAGTTCTACAAGGATGGCAGGCGGGATTTATCGGGGACAAATTACGCAACAATGCTTAATATTACGCAATCGAAAAAGGGGTAAAGGGAGGAGGAGGCCATGAAAAAAGTGGGGGAAGCCCGGAATATTAGTGTATTTTAACTTCCTAAGGGGTTCTTGTCGAAATTGTAGTACAGGGGTACGTTTTTCTTTACCTATCTCTAAAATACCTGAAACATCTTTGAAACACGTACACAGTGAACAATACGCAGTGAACCACTGCGTATTGAAGTAAAGACATTCGACTCCTTGAATACAGTTCCCGGCCCTCTTGGATCTCCCAAGTATGCAATAATTCTCCGGTGTTTTTTTTTTTTTTTTTTTTTTTTTCTCACTGATAATCTTTGTGGCTATAATTTTGTTGTCGTTTTTTTTCCTTTTTGTTGTTCAGGTGTTTGATGGTAACTGTGACCACTTCACGCCAGTAATAAACAGTTTTAATCCTGTTAGAGCCCGGTTTGTCAAGGTTATTCCACATGACAACCCGCAAGGCTGGATGTGCATGAGACTTGAATTCTACGGCTGCGACTCATGATCAGGTACGACATGGCTTCTTGTTGACTTGTTGAAATGACCTGCAATCAGATAATGCCTTATTCCAGATGATGGCACCATAAGGCCATGATATTATAAACCTTTTAATTCATTTACAGAGAGACATTGACTATCGGTTAAAACCATTCAAATTAGCCTTTGAAAGATTGGAGAGTTCTTTTTTTTCTTTAAATTTATTTTTAATCCGGAGCTTAGCTAACCTTGGAATATAAGTTTGACTAAGTGACTAACTGACTGCCATTTAAGGCAATTAACACAGCTACTGAGCCCAGTAATGCGTATGGGAAAGATTTCAAGACAGTTTCAAAATTTGAAAATTTACAAGGATTTGTATGGAAAACCACTCATGCGTGACTCGGTAGCGAGACCTGTTTTTTCCATACAAATTCAATTAATTTCGGCAGTCGTTTCTTTTGAGATATACGGCTGAAAATCAACGGGTTGCTTAATTTTTATATGCTTCTTTTAGTTTCTGCTGAAATCATTTTTCCAAAGCAAGAACCGTTTTCAGACTCGTTCCCAGCCTCTTCTCTTGTTTGCGCGATGATTTTTCCCTCCTTCCCAAGCGCCTTTGCGTGCGTTAATATCTTCCCAGATTTCCTCAGTGACGACTGGGTACGAGTCTGTTGCAAAAGGCCAAGACAGTGAATAATGGGACAGAGAAGAAATCTTTGGGCGTTGTCCGGGATATGTGGATTTCTCTTAAGTTATTTTTAGAGGTTGTAATTAAACGGAAGTCTTATTCCTGGGACGTCCGCAAATTTCAATCGATTGTTTGAAACGTCACGATCACCTCAAAGCAAACAAAAACAATGCAGAATATTGTAATGGCGCCACACCAAGAGAGCATAATGTCCCTTCTTCTCTCTTGATAACTCTGAATAAAAGATTGCGGACTTCCTCGGAAACCAACTTCCGATAAATTTCAAGAGTTTAATTGGCCCAAAAATAACTTTGGTGAAATTCACATATCCTAAGGGTCGCTAGACTGTGCGTTTCTCTCCCTTCATGTCTCATTACTCTCTCTCTCTTTCTCAACAGATAAGTTATAAGAATTAATAATATGATCACTCAAGTAAAAATGCCTTGATCTTTTTAACAAATTCTCTTAACTCATTCTTTAAGGAAATGTATAGAGATCAGTTTGGAGAATTTGTATGTAGATACTGGGGCTTAAAGGGTTAAGTCATTTATCACTTTCAAATTTGGCACCTTTACTAATTTTAGGGCGCTTTTTCCCTGACTAGTCCCATGATGTGAAAAATTAACAAAACCGTGAAAGGGTCTATTAAGAAGATCGTCCATCGTAAGAAAACGTTTCGTTTCTACGATGTATATTTCGTGTCAATAAACTGCTTTGCATCTTATTCATGTGGAGCTTAGGTAATTTATCTAGTACTGCCTTTTAAGATGTATATCAACCATAGTTCTTGAAATGTTTAATTTCTTGCTTTTAGATTAAACAAGTTGCAAGTGGATATGAAGAAGAACGTAGAAGAACGTAGTAGAACGTAGCTATGATCTACCAATGTACGTTGAACTGAATGAAAAATAAAATTTGTTCATTGTTTCATTTTGGGCGAAATAGATTGAGAAAAAAAGGTTAGAGATAAACAGAAAAGAAGTCTTTCTGGACTGTAAAAGCGGGTAACACATGATTTTGGTCAAAAATGTTACATTACTTGTTTGTGGGCAAAATAGACCTAGAAAGAGACGTTTTAAGCCTTTGCAGACTATAAAAATATCGAGATCAAATGTAAAGTTTTACAAAGGGGTAAACGCATGGTTTAGGTAAAAAAAAAATGCAATTTTTTTTCATATTGTTTCCTTTTGGACAACAGTCATCTCCAATACTGCCGCACTAAAAAGCCTACCTAGAATATGAAAATTGCGATTTGGTGTAGTCGTTTATTTATCACGTTTACCCGTGATTTTGGTCATTTAAGAAATGTTTTAAATAAAAAAGAAGCCTTTCTATATAACAATATCGATTTTACCAGTAGTCGGCTCCTGATTTTACATAGACGGTAATTAGCACATTTTTTTTTTTTTTCAAAGGGGTTAACCAATGATTTTGGTCCAAAATTTTTACTTTAATTTTATTTGGTTTTATTCAAAACGGACTTACAAAAAATGTTGACATACTTTTAGTAGAAAAAAAGCCTTTCTAGTCTATAAAAGTATCGATTTTTAGTTGCCAAACCTGAATTTTTCCAAAGGGTTTAATTCATGATTTTACACAAAAATGTTGAAGTTTTGCCAATAGGGGAAAATATACCTCAGGCTAGAAAAATGGTTAGGGAAGTTTTAAATAGAAAAGAAGCTTTCCTAGGGTCATGAAACTCTAGTTTGGCTGTGCCAAACTACATCTTCGGTTAATAGCAAACGATCCAGTGAATCGTATCAGTGCCCCATATCGAGTGAGAGAGCAAAAATTTAAGAACTCGTTAAAACACGCAATGGTGAAATTTATTAAGCAAGATATTTTACAACAAAAATGGGCCCACGTACAATAAATATAAATAAATATGTTACCTAAACAAAAAATAAAAGTTTAACTTAAAAATTCTCTCTGAGTCCGCAGATTTTGTATTCCTTGATTTGAAATGTTCACAGGCGTAGGCACCAGGTTCTCTCGAGCGTTAGAGCGCGCGCTCGTATTTAGGGTCCTGGGACTGTACATGGTAGCATGGTGAGACGTGTGGGGTCTTGGTTTGTTAACCTCCGACTTATACGTGGACATTTTCGGCTGATTCGTTGACGTTTTGTTATCGCTAACTGGGGCAGTTAATCTCACAGCTGTAGATATTTCTTCTCGAGTTGATGGAGCGCTCAACGGTCGTTTTTCACGCGTGTTTGGTTCTTGTTTACGCAAATCTGGGTTTTCGTTTCGAAGGGCTGTTAGACTGACGTCACACCTTGTTCGAGCTAGAATAACAGCCTGTTTGACAAAAAAGCGAAAAATAACTTACGACGAGATTTGGAAGCTTAAATTTAGGCCACTCGTGTACCGTTAAAATCTAAACTGTATGTATGCTGGGAAGTTATGACTATTTTTTATTTAGAAGACGTGCCAACTTAATACAATAATACAGTGGAATCCCGGTAACTCACTTATGATAAAAAGTGATCTGTTCGTTTCACCAATTAAAATCAAATTGCCTTTAATAGTGACCAGCGTTAGTTTGGGTGTTTTTACCCTAATACAACAGGAAGAGCTGATGGGATGGCATCCGAGTGGAGTTAAAAGAACCAGAATTCGAGTTATCGGGGTAAATTTCAGTGACTTTTATATCAAGGGAAGGGAATTTTAGTTCGAGTTAGCGCGGAATTCGAGTTATCCGAGTGAAAATAATCGAGTAAAAATGATTGGAAATTGGAGTGAAATCTAAGGTCAATTGGACTTAGTTCGAATTAGCGGGCAGTTCAAGTTGTCCGAGTTCGAGTTATCGAGGTTCTACTGTATAATCAAATTTAGTCTCAAATGAAACTTCCCATATTCAAATGAAAATTAACGACTATGCCTTGCTTGCAGAGGATGAAAAACGCCAGAGTGACGTTTTAAAATTTGAAACGTTTTAAAATTTAGGTTTTGGCCATCGTGATTGGTGCGCCCTTTCCCCAGCCACTTGTTATGACCTTAACTGCAACCCGGTAAGTAAGGATAGACACATTTTACCTATCGGGAAGAGTGGTGAAGCCATAACTGAATCCGGAGAATCATGGTCCCCTTTTAATGTGAACAGATGGCAAACATATTCCCCTGCCTGTATCCTTAAGCAGAAAATGGTGTCTTAAGGTAATTATAAAGTTGTAAAGGAATTGCGTATTGTTTTTACCTGGAGTGTATCTTTGGCTGTGCGGATAGCGCTAACCTATTACACAAGAAAACAAAAAGTACTCAGTATTTTAACTATAAGGAACACTAACAGTCAATGTAAAGAAACCTACCTGTTCTGCGTCTTGATCTGTTTTGAGTTTAAAGAACTGTTCACATTTCTTGATGTAATGACGCCTGAGATGAAAACATTAACACATGGTAAGTATAGGCTACTAAGAACTGACACTGATTGGAGTAGCAACAAAAGTGATGACGATGATGATAGTGCTAATAATAATGATGATCAGATGACGGTGATGATTATAGTGACAAGGACGATGATGATAGAAAGTGAGGATGATAATGATGACGATGATGACTGATGGCAGGGAACTGAGGCAACCAAGGTGGCGACGGCCAGATGATTTAAAGGGTGATCGGTCGTTTTGCCAACGTTCCATTCGCTATCGTGTTATGTCGTTCCGGTATGAAGTGAAACGAGCGCTGCGCATGTATATGCTTCGTTCTCTCAGCAATGATACAAAAAAGTGCGATACGCATGTGTATACCTCGTTCTTTCAACCACTGATCAGATGAAAGCAGTTGGGGAACTGACGCAACACGTGCGCCAAACGACTTCAGAAGTCAGCGAACAGGACGTTGGCCAAAGGACAGTGTATGTGGATGACGATGCCGATGACGATGGCTATGGCGATGACGAAGACGACGACGATGCTAATGCTGATGATAATAAATGATATTGATGATGCAAAGCAATTTAATATTGGCATAAAACCTTTAAATGTCACTAAAACACCGAGGTATAACCTAGAGAAGCACCACTAGTTTGGCGTTATTTGAAGCCTATGCAATAAATATCTGCATCAATTTCTTGTCGCGAGGTGGTTAGTTTCTACGCACTTGCCCTATTTAAAATTCATGGTTCAGTCTCTTCCCCCCGGTGGGGGGGGGGGGGGAATCTCCATATGAAAGGGGTGGGGATGCTCGTCGTCTCGCTTAGGGGTATAAATTTCGGATTTTGTCAATATATATTGTCTGTGTTTAAACATGGTCTCTTTTAGGGGTAAAAAAAAAGCTTAGGCCCCGCCCAGATCGGTCTCCTTTAGGGGTTTAATTCAAAATTTCCGACGAGCATCCCCACCCCTTTCATATGCAGAGTCCCTCCCCTCCTCCCCCGGGTCTCTTTCACACTTTCCTCACTAACGACCTCAAGATCCGAGGACGGCGACGGCAGAGAAAATGTCGCTGAAAAAGTGAATTCGTGTTCTTTCAATCTTCATCGCGATTACTCCAAGTCATTAACTTTGTCAAATGTAGGCGAACCCTCCTAAAGTTGAATTCCTAAGAATCATATGCAAGTTGAGAAAGAGAGAGGAAATTTCGTCGTCGCTTGTGTACTTCCTTTGTACATCGTGAAATTAGGCATTTTCACGGCGTAGTCGTGCAGTGACGGCAAAGAAATGTACAAAAAGGGCGTGATGCACGTGCAAAATTGTTGTTTTGCTAATTAAACCTATTGCTTTTGTGGCATTCCCGTTGCCGTCGCCGTCGTCGGATCTTAAGGTCCCTACTCTGAATGGCAGAGCGGGAGGTTACGAGATCGACCCTCCAGGGTGGACCAGTACTCAGGGTCTTAAAAGAACTGAGAATGGCAGAATGATACTGTCTTTATAAATTGGCTGTTAAGTTTAAAATAAACTGTCCTCAAGTAGAACTTTCGGGCTACAAACCATACAAAGAAGACTTATTAAATCATTGAAAACAGTAACAATCCTTTTGCTAGTCGCTGGTATTTACCTCAAGTCGGTATTATCTGACATCAGGCCTTGCATTCTCATGGAATATCTGTTGTCAACTTCTTCCACCTGCATTAAAATGAAATTCATAAAAAGAATCAGTAAGTTTAAAATATGTTTAAGTCGCAATTCAGTGACATGTTTTCAAACTTAGTAAATAGATCTCTTTAATAATGGCGGCTTATAAATACATTCTTTTGTAGGTAAGATAATTAGCCTTTCTGACCTCGTTAGCATGTGCAAAATACAAAAGACTTACTTTCAAACGAGGTTAGAAAGGCTAATTACCATACATATAAAAGAATATATCAATAGGCCGCCATTATGAAAGAGGTCTACACCGTTTCGGGAAAGAAAGTCTTGCGGACACTAATACACCTCTTGAGCATCCGGTTCGTAGAACATTTTTTTGGTTTTTTAATACAAGTGTTCCATAAGATTCCAAGGACACGAGATTCCTGGCAGTCTGTTCGTGAATGCGTAGTACGAGTAAGTATGTTACGAACAATTGAAAAATTCACGGGGTAGGAGGTGGGAGGAGAGGGATGGTCAGTTTTCTTGCCGCCCTTCCCCAGTCCACCTCCCTATGTGTGTTCCCTTGATCCCTCCAGCCCTGCTAAGCCTCGACTAAACTGACAGAGTGTTGCACAGCTCGTAGTCTTAGGACATACCATGTTAATTCACATACACAACAAATAAAACATAACATACCTTCGCTTCAAAGTGTTCTTCAAAAGCAGCCAACTTGATTTTCTGTAAAAGACGACAAGCAGATCTAAAAAACTGATCACTGTTATGCCCAGTCATAAAAAACTTTACGCCGAGCTGTTCAAAGAGCACGTCATATGAACATCATGTGTTCCGTGTTGTGTGTACCGTTAAGACAGGATCACACCAGCTGATCGGGCTTGGAACCACAGTTGCTCTGATTAATGGACAGGATGCTTTATTACAGCTAGCGGTTGATAAACAGAAACCTTTAAGATGGCAAAGTGGATCACTGAAATCCAGCTTAACTCAAATCCTTTGCTTATTGTTAACAGAGTAAAGAAAAACAAAACAATACAAAACCTGAAAGATTGCTCAAAATCAAATTTTCAAAACGTTTCTTATTCTTTCTGTCTAATAAAGGGTATTGGGTTTTTCCCATTTCTAGCTCACACAAAAAAAATTTCACGTTCCTGTTAAAAAAAAAAAATAATAATAATAATAATAATTAACAAAAAGGACTTATTAGCAAGTGTTGTCTTTTATTTTTTCCCTTCTCAATATCTCACCTTGTCTTCTAGCTCCATTTGAGTCTTTCTAAGAATTTCTTTATTGGTTTTGAGCTTTTCTTCAAGTTCTTGTTTCTTCTGCTTTAACGTCTGTAAACATCAATCACGAAAAGCATTAGCTTGCTTGACACATCTCACTTACATTCACTTAAATAATATAAAATTTGCCGAGGTTGGAGAACGACCAGCTACATACAAAGTTTATTCAAATCAGCTGAACAGTGTGACTGAGCAGCAAAGAGTAGAAAAACTGCATCATCGCGAATCACAGCTCGTATTCAGGGGCGGATCAAAACCTTGAGATAAGGGGGGGGGGGGGGGCGGTCATCCAGACCCTTAGATAAGGTGGGGGCGGTCTCCAAAAAAATTCTTTCTGGGCCCCCCGGGCTGCTCCCCTGGATCTGCCACTGGTATTTTCTGAAGCTTCCCAAACGGAATGGCGCAAACCGTTTGATTTCCAACCGGAATTTCCGGTTTTCCCATGTAAATAGTAAGCACCCCTGAGCTGACACGCCCTTAATTCTGAGTTCTAGTTTGGATGCTCTAAATACCGAGCCACTGGAGGATCTACAGTGAGCAGAGACGAAATATGAGTAATTGGTTCTCGGCTTTATGCTGCCTTTCCGTATCATTTCATGTCTAAGTGAGGACACTACAATGACGCTCACACGCAGTTTTATCTGTATTCATCTTTGTGGTATTACAGTCTCAGAGATGTTGACCAAAAACAGTGTCGGATCCAGAACTTGAGATAAGAGGGGAGGGGGGGGGGGGGGGGGGGGTGTAAAGGACAGACATAAGAACAATAACTTTTCATTGATTTCGTGATTTTCATGCTTTGATCCTAGTTACTAGCGTAGTTACAATGTTTACCTGATTTTCTATTGGTTTTGTAATGAGATATTTCGGCGTCCCCACGCGGGTATAAAAGCGCGCGTTAGCGTCCTTTTGGTCAAGAAAAGTCAAGTAGGATTCGTGTCGTAACATCGTTTTTGTGGTTTGTTTTAACCTTTGGTACAAGCGGGACCGATATTTTACGGTCAATCTTTGGTCTTTGGAATTTGGTATTAAATCACCGTTAACCGTCACCTTTGGTTTTCCGTGGTTTTCTTGTTTTGCCGACCCGTAAAATAGTCCCTAATCTAACCTGCTGCGACACACCCCTCGAAGTTTCGTTTCTCGTTTGTTTTGTTTGGGTCGTCGCCAGCCACAGGGGGGTACTGCCAAAGAACCTTCACGATTCGGACGATCCTTGGAATTTTTTTGGTTGCGTGTGTACAATGTATGTTCTACATTGCCTTATTGTTTTGCGGCTTTCAAATACTTTGTGAACCTTTAAATAAGGGCAATAACATTTCCATTTAAGAACATTCCATTTTAAGAACTTACCAGACATTGTAAGTCTATAAATATGGCTCATGCTTAGAGGGCTTACGCAGGAAAGAAACGTTCGTTATTGAATGCATGGGAATCCGTTAATTGCCAAAGTCTATATTTTCCGTAGTGTATACCTGCATCTCCAGCAGAGCTGATTTGAGTTGTTCCGAATCCTGCACGCACTCAGCAAACTTCTCCATTAAGTTCTGATGAATAAGATATATGAACACAGTTAGTTTATAGGACTTCAGCGTCCGACTCTAACAATTATTGCATGAGGTTTACACGATACCCAGAATAATCAAGGCCAAGGTAAGTGTTATCAGCCGAGACGAATGCCCAGGCTGATAACACTTTCTGATACCTTGATTATTTAGGAGATCACAAAAATCGAATCTAATAATTGTTTCATTATACATTGTTTTGAAGAAAATAACGCCAAAACACACCGTCGCAAGGAACCTGAATTGACACAATTGTTATTGACAATCATGCATTGCGCGCGCAACCTATAGATAAGTCAGTTATCTACTAGCAGATAACTTACTTATCTATCTATCTATCTATCTATCTATCTATCTATCTATCTATCTATCTATCTATCTATCTATCTATCTATCTATCTATCTGTTTGTCTGTCTGTCTGTCTGTCTGTCTATCTAAAGATCTATCTATCTATCTGGTTGTGTCTATTTTAAACTGGTGACAACTTTTTGAGGGAGTGTTTACAGGCGTTGCAAGAACAAAAGCTACAATCATAATAGCGTATTTGTTATACAAATTGAATTTTGTCAATGATAGAAACTTTGCTTAAGTTAAGTAAATACTCGATATCTTGTCTATGAAAACTACGCATCGAATACTCACATCAACTTCCTTCTTATGATCTTCAACCAAAACTTGTATTTGCCTTTGAAACTCTTTGTTCAACCCATCTATTTCTCTGTTCTTATCGTGAAGCATCTCTCTTCCTATTATTGACATAACCACAGTTAATTCATTAGAATATTTCGGATCATTATACGCTTCTGGGAAACTGCCCACCTCCCCCACCCCTCCCCTAAGCAAACATTTTACCCTAAGTGAGAAATATGGTGATAATGTTGGCTTAGGGGAGGGGTAGGTGGGCAATCACACAAACCTATAATGCCCAAGCGTAATATGAAATAAAGAGTTTGAATGGGAAATGAACTCAGATGAAATAATGATCTGAAAGCAATAAACGTTACCAATAATGAGTAAATACTGTTACCTGGTGTTGTTGTCTTTGTTTTTATGAAGTTTTAGCGCGTTTTGAGTACTTATACATCATCTGACCTGGCAGTGCGGTGAAACTTGGTAAAAACACAGACAACATCACCAGGTAACAATATTTACACTTAATTGGTAACATTTATCGCTTTTAGTTCATTTATTTCATCTAAGTTTCATTTCCCATAAAAACTCTTTATTTTATATTACGCTTGGGCCACCTGTGGACAAGCCTGCATCAAACGGTTAACCTGTATCGAGCGGTCAGTTGGCCGTTCCTCAAGGGTGTCCGCTTAATGCAGATGTGACTGTACCATTTACGGAACAAAGATTGATATCTTGAACTGAGAGACAAATGTATCGTTTTGTCAATATACTCACTTTGTTTAGACAGTTCATCCTCTGTAAGTCTCTCGTGTTCATCTCTTAGCTCCTTCTGTAAAAGTAAATTTCTCTTCTTATCAGTAATACACATAACTTTACACCATAGTAGCCTGTAAACATACGCTGTTTTATTTTTCTTTTCGTTCTTTCAAAACATCGGCAAGCTCGTGAGCGAAGCGAGCCCGCGAGAAAGAGCGCGGAACGCGAGAAAGAAAAATAGATTATTCTACTTTCTTCTTCCCCCACCACTACCCCCTTGCGCTGGCGGTCAATAAATCCCCTGCGGTCTCTATTTTATCACCCGCGCTCGACGGACCTTGAAGAGAAAATAGAGGGTCTGTGAACAGGCTAACACCATAGAGGTTTACCATTTACAAAAGGGTTCTGAAAAACGCCCGGATGGAAAGTTAATGGCACAAGACATTTTGGGTCGCTCCAGTGGAAAAGAAACGTTTAGTAAGGTAGTCCTTCTTTTTTTCCGGTCGAAAGTTTGAAATGGGAATTCGCGATCTACTAACTAAAACTCATCATGATACCAGTTTCAGGCTTTCTCGGCCGTTCTTCGGTAAGTGGGACTGGTTTGTACTATATGCAAATGTAGGGGCTGATTCCCGAACGAAATTAACCAGTCCTGAGTTTCGTTTAGTCTTTGTCCAAACCATGAACTGACCAGTTTGACTATGTAAATGGTAAACAACAATTCCGTTTAACACTTCTATTTGGTTGCAGGAAAATGCCCGATAGCAAGATACCCAAACAAAGATAAAACTAGCTAAGACGTGATCGGTCTTAAAAGTATTAGCTAGCCGTACATAGTTCTTTGTGAGACCCTGGAAAGAACTGAAGATCGTGTCAAAATCAGCCTTGCTTCTTCTCCTTGCTTCCAACCTCGAACTTTAAAGTGGACCGAGAAGACTGAGGAGAAAAAAGTCCGTGGTGGGGGATAGCTGAAGGGGCGGGGGTGTTTTCTAAATAGTTCCCTTTTATATCTTACCACTCTTCTCTGCCATTTAAAATCCATTTCCACTGCTACAGTTTCCTGGTGAAAAAAAAAAAAAAACGGATGTAAACTGGATGTCAGTAGACTACGAGTAGTCCCCCATTTTTCCTCAGGGATAGTAGAGCGAGCAAAACGCGAGCGCGCGTGAAAATAACCCCACGCGAGAAAGGCGAGACGCGGAGGGGAGATTTTCACGCGGTGGGGTGATTTTCACGCGCCCTCGCGTTTCGCTCGTGATTTTTGTTTTGTGATTCGTAAAAGAGATACAGCCGCGCCAAGCTTAACCCAGGTCAAATGAAAGAACGATGGTTTTTGATCAAGCGGATTTTTGGTGTTTTTTTTCTTTCATTGTGTTTCGTAAAGTCAGGGACAAAGTCGCGTGAAAACCGAACCGAAATCAAACGACAGAAAAATGGAGGAGGAGGCACTGCTTTATTTCCTCTCGCCCCCTTCCCCATCGTTTTCTCTTTCGGCCTCGGTTCAGCTGTTCATTCTTCAAAAACACGAATGAAAACACACCAAAAACCGCCTGTATCAAGGCAGGCTAGACAAAAAACCTACTGAAGACCGAAAATCTGTACCCACGTCAGATCTTCACGCCAAAACGAAGCAACATGTGCTGATAGAACATTTTCGAGGAAGTGCATCTTTGGATTTGGCTGTGGTGAAGACAATTCTTTACCTCCGCTACTACTCATAAAGATATTCACCTTGTAAGCCTCAAATGCTCCTTGAAGGCATTCCATTTCTCCTTGGAGACCAGCTGAAAAAACAGCGAGACAGGTACGTTAATGTTATTATGGTTAAATAAAACGCCTAGATAAGCGAACAAGCATGCATTCCATTGCAAACGCCATTGTTCTGCGAAACTTTAACTAAAATAAAGCTTGCATATTGTGAGAGCAATAAGTATAGGCTAGTAACGTATAATTATATTCTAACATATTGAAACCGGAGAAATTTTAGTTTACAATTCCTGAGGCCGTGTTGTCTGTATTAACTTTAAGCTTAAGTTTTATTCCTATAACGTTTTTAAGCTTACTTACATTTCTCGACTTCTGCGGTTCTTCTTTCTTCATGAAGCTGTTTTACCGATAAAAGTATGTTTTCAGATAAATTTGTTCTAAAGGAGGGCAACATGAATACTAGCAAATACACACAGATGTACGTACGGTACGTATTAAAGTACATGTGTACGTATATGGACAAACTTTATAAAAGAGATGAAGAATGTTTTTAAAAAAGGATTGCAATTGTGGTTTTAATAAAACTTCTTCGTAACGTCTGATATTCTTGGGAGACAAATTTGTTCAGGGGCACCCAACGAGGATATAGTTCAAAACCACTTAACACAGCATTGTTGAACGTATTTTAGTATTTAAACGGCAGATATAGGCATATTTTTATCCCCTAAAAACTTTTCCTCTGTTCGGATTTCCTAGCTGAAAGTCTAGTGATCAGAAAATTGTAGGGATCAAAACTTACCTTTTCGAAAATTTCAGCCAGGAAAAGGCTCCCGAAAATTCTAGGTGGCCTTTTTATGGGTAAAAATTCTATAAAAATGGATAATTATACCATTTTGTAGATGTTCGAAAATCCTAGGAGAGGCAGGCAAGCAAGAAATTTTACAACAAAATAATGTTCCGATAATTCTAGATCTCAAATCGTCTTCCGAACAGATATTTTCCGAAAATTGTCGTTGGGAGCCCCTGTTTGTTTGACAAGAAGCTGTGATTTTTTCATTCACTAGAGTCGAATGAGGACGCACTAATTGCAGCAACAACAAAAATAAACAGGCAAGACAGCCAAAAAGACGACCACGACAAAGCCCTTTTTATCAAGTAAAACTAAAACAGTGCCAATTGTTTTAAAAAGCAGAAGTTCGGAAGGTATTTGCTCAATCAGAGAGTTTAAGCTTATAAGCTTAAACTTAAGCAACATTAAATAATATCATGACTTAAAGATTAGGTATTTTGTGGTGTAAAATTAGTCTCATTTATATGTACAAAGAAAGGGCACTGATTTATTAAATTCTGACAAAAAGACTCTTATAACCTAAAAAATGGAACAAAAGCTACACACGAAATCAACCAAGTAAGTTAATAAAATGAGGTGAAATATTTAACCTGCTGGTCGAAAGAGTTTTTCAACTTCTCGATTTCTTCATCATGATCATCCTCAACTGACCTGCAATAAGACCACCGAAAAGACTTAAAACATGTAACAATAATTCAAAATCAAGAAATCACAATAGTTTCTGTTTATGTAAAAGTATTTTTTAATAATTTTTATATAACTATTTTGGATGATGCAGAGAAAAAAGTGAAATGAGTTAAGTGCTATCCCAACAGCTGTTGTTAAGTAAAATATTTTAAAGTGATCACCCTAGTACCTAGAAATCTCAACTTTAAAAAGGAAAATTAAAAGCTGTTTAAGAAAAGCAATTGAAAATTGTAAAAAGTAAGATCTATAATCTTATAGATGGTACATGTATCATGTGACTAGGAGATCTCCAACATCTCATTTGAAGAGAGGGACACTATTTTGTCATTATAGGAGTGGGTTGGGGGAGATAAAGGGGCATCACTCCTAGCTACTTGTCCAATCCCCAACCCCCACCACCTCCCTGTTTGGAGAGCTGACTTCCAGGGCACACTTTGGGAGAAAGGGTATCTAATATAATACTGTGAGTATAATAAATGTGTGTAGGTACACAACCTACTTGATATGTTCTCTATGTTCCTCAGTAATCTGTTCAATATGCAGTTGATGGTCTTCTTCAGCCTGAAAATGTTAGTGTAAGGTAAATTCAGAAATAGTATCATAGTGATTTTGTTACTGGCTGCGTCCTGCATCCCTGACACATAAAAATCCTCCAAAACACAAAATAATTCAGTGTGTCCCCTAGGACACAAAAAATGATCGATCGATTTGAAGAGTTTTTATCAGAATATCCTGCTTGTGTGATTTCTGTGGCTATTTTTTAAAGATGTATACTTATTTTAGTCTTCTTTGTGCTTTAAATATATAGCTGAAGGACAGATATTTAACTGTCTGATTATAAATATAAGGCCCAAGCATTTTCAATTTAGGACTTCTTGTTTTTTTTAACTGCGATTAACAGCGTACTAAAGTGTGACGTCATTAAAATGAAATTTCTGAAATTATGGGATTTGTCAGGATATTCTGAAAGAAAAATGTCCAAGAGGCCTACTTGCCAAAAATGAGCATTTCTCGGTCATTGTTCTTTCAGAATATCCTGACAAATCCCATAATTTCAGAAATTTCATTTTTATTAAGTACTCTATTGGTTATGGACAGGGACTCATGATTTTTCACAAGATGAGTCCCAGGACTCACCAAAACTATTTGTACCAAAACCACTGGTATCCAAGAGATTCAGATCCAGCTATCAAATAATCATTGTCTATAATTTATCAATAAATAATGTAAAGACTAGCAACATAACCACTATTAAAACCACATCAGTTCTTAAGTTCCATGCATAAGAAGACATGATAAGTAACATGTACCTTCCTCAGGTTGAATTTGTGATTCAGTCTCTCTTCTTCTAGAAACAGTGTCAAGTCATCAATCTGTTGATGAAGTTGTTGAATGACTATGTCCCTGATTTAGTAGAAATCAAATGAGATTAATGATAACAATTGAAAAGAAATTACCACATACAGGGAACTTAAAAAGAGGGTATTATAACTTTAGTCTTGGGTAGAAAGATGTGTTTAATTTATATGCTTCAAGAGTGTCATTTTAGTAACTCAGAAGTTATAAAAATTTGAAACACAATTTATTGTTATATGACTGACAGTGACATGCAAAATTTGAAAAATAATGTGGCTGCATTGAAACTGTAGAGTAAATTAAATAGGTGACAATAAGATGCTTAACAGTCACAAATCCTTCATAATGCCACAGCTGCACTGTCTGCTTACTTTTCATCAAGAGGCTGGGATCTGCAAAAAAATTATAAACACATGACAATGGTAGGACTTCAATTGAAAACTATTTTTATGTAAGATATTGATTAGCTTAGTTTAAATTAGTAATTTTTATCATAAGCTGACAGTTGTCGTTCTTGTGTGATTAATCGAATTAACAGCACATTTTCTCAGTACACCAACCCCCTTCAGGAACAAGTTTTATAATTTTGGGCAGACCCTATATATATATATCAATTCTTCAACATAATTATACAACTTGTTTCATTTTTTTTTCTTTCAATAAAAGTTTCATTTAAACCATTAAAATAAATAATATATAGCAATCATTCAATATTATAGAATTTACATTATTAAACTGTAAAAATATTTCTAAATTATATAATTACATAATTATTATGCTAGAAGAAGACTTTAATTTAAAAACTTCTAGTAAAAAAAGAAGCTTAAGTATTTTCAAGGACTCACTTTTTCCTTGTTTTTGGCTGAAAAGAAAAAAGATTTGAGAAGAGTCAATAAATTACTATGATACTATTACTGTATACACCTATAATAAATATTATTCTACACTATAAATCGATAAATTATACAGTATTTCCTCTAACAATAGCCTGGGGCGATTATTAATTTTTTTGCGCGCCAAAGGGGGACAATTATTCGAGGAAGTTGATTATTTCAAATACATGTATTGCTCACTGAAAGTTGTGCACTAAATATTTTGCTTTATCCCACTACTTATCTTATCATTACTTACTTGTTTCCTTGACTAATTTTCAATTTCAATATCTTCAGTGTCAGAGGATGAGTTCACTGATCAGTTTTGTAACTATTCAGTTGTAAACAATCAGTAAATGAAAGCTAATTGTTTGTTATCCTAGGTGCCATTTGACCTTGACAGGAAGGGAGCAATAAAGAAGGGAAGGGGTGGGGGGGGGGCGCGATTAATCGAGGGAAGTGATTATTTTAAATTTTTCCGTAAAGGGAGGTGATTATTTGAGGGAGGCGATTCATCAAGGGGCGGCTATTATTCGAGGAAACACAATTCATGTACATTGTCAAAACTTACACCGCGTATACATATTAAAGGGTATTAAAAAGTTGGTGAGGCCAAACCTACCTTAGTGGAACCTTCTTTGAAGAATTCATCTGTTATAGTTACATTAATCTTTTCTTTGTTTCTGGACAAGACATATCCAGGGGCTAAAGTTATCATCATACTATCCTGATGAAATGACAATGAAAGAGCTCAATCAATTTTTACATTAAACAGGTTAGCTTAGAAACAGCCTCCTGAAAGCTGAGTGTAAAAATAAATTGGGAATTAAATGGTGCAAAATGTCGTAAGAGGTCGCATCAATGTATTTGTAAGTGGAAAAAATGGACAGTCACTCATGCAGCAGCAGCAGATTGCAGTGAGTAGATTTCATATGCTGGGTTAAGTTTGCAGGAGAACTGGTGCGGGTGTGGCTGAAGTGTTGAAGGCGTTATAGGTTAATAGGGATTGAGTTATGGGACCTTTTAGTCACACCTCTAAATGCCACCTGCAGTAGGCAAATCTAACAAAAGACTGTTGAAGGCAGGGTGGATGGGCACTAATAGAGTCAATGGCCTTCTACCACTTGGTCCTGTTGCTAAATAAATAAAATTGTGGGAACAGAACCCCTTGGCTTAAATAATGAAACACTAACGTGCACTTGCATCGTAAACCTCTCAATTATCATTATTGTGATATTGACTTAAAATCTATTTTATCCATGCTCATACTGCATGATGTCATAGCCCCAGCCTGTTGAGAATTAAAAGGCCACTTAAAAAAATGATGAAAATACACTCTCAGAACTTACATCATTGTAAGGGTCGTCAAGTGAACCTCTGTTTCTTGCACTGTACACCTGTCTCCACCTGGAACATCTAAGAATTGCCAAAAATACATTTTACAGGTGCAATACCCCAGAAACACAACAGAATTTACAACTTACATGTAGGTTTAGCATGTATAGAAATTTATGGTAGATGTGACGGGTCTTGAACAAAAAAAAACATAAACAGAAGGAAGTCATTTTTACATAATTCAGTTTATTCTGAGTGAAGCACAGGGAGGGTGGCATAAGGAGTTTTCCGTGACGTTTGATGATGGCCCATCCCAAATTATCAGCATCATACTTGATCGGATCCAAATAAGCTGAATGAGGCATGATTACTATTTTCATAATGCGTGATGTGTGATTTTTCTTCTGGACTTCCGTGATTGGTGAATATCATTGGGCTGAGACTTATTTTTTTATTGCACTAAAATTGATGTGATGTGTGATGGCTTTTTTTTTTTTGTCAACTATGCGTGATGGCCTAAAAAAAAAGTCAACATGATGCATGAGATGTACTTCCCCCCATGGACCCCTTTGCCACTCTGTACAGGTTCAGGCAATCATTGTTAATAATTATTTATTAAAAGTAGTTCTTCACTGATACACTGTATGTAGCAACTCCAACTAACCTTGGTCTTTGAGAATCATTAAAACTGACATTCAGTCTGCAGGGTGTTGATCTAAAGAAAGTTTAAAATTTTAGAATTTTGGAACAAAGAAAGGAACTTTAAACCACTGAACAGCAAGCCAAACATTGAGTATCCAGAAACTATAATTATTAAGCCCTTCTGGGGATTGTTTTAGCCAATTGTTTCTTCATAGTAAATATAAATTAATGGCACACCTGACTCTTTACCTAAGACAGAAGAAAGGCCCTAGTTGTTCAAAAGCTGGGTAGCACTATCCAGGGAAATGAATTTGCACTATCCAGTGAATAAAGACTTATCCAATGGATAGCATTATACACCTTTGAACAACTGGGACCAGGTGACAGAGGCCAAGGCAATATACAGTCGACTCTCTTTTAAGAGACACCTCTATAAGACAGACACCTCTCTAAAACGGACACCTAGAGTTGGTCCCTACCTTTCTTTACTCCCTTTATTTGATTCTCTATGAGACGGACATCTCTCTATGATGGACACTTACTGCCGGTCCCAAAGGTGTCCGTCTTAGAGGGAGTTGACTGTAGTATGATCATGCGTGACGCACATACAGGGGTGGTGAATGGTACCACGAAAAACGTGGGTCTCGGAAAATTTTGGCAGGATCTCAAAATCTCGGAAGCGTTTTTCATAAGTCTCGAATTCTCGTTTTTGCATGGTTTGTTTTTACTTTTTTTGAGTCTCCAAACTTTTTACCAAAGAGTCTCGGGCTCGAATTTCTAACTAGGATCTCGGCGTCTTGGCGAGTCTCGGATTTTACCATTCGCCAGCCCTACATACGTATTACCCCTTCAACTTCATATACCATGCATTGGTATACCCAACAAGAAAGGAGGAAATTATGTAAAAGTCTTAACCAAGGCAAAATCGGACCACAACATGCAATAAAAAACCATCTAAAAATTCTACCTAAACATTTCTCAAGAATTCTTGTCTCAAATTGTATGATCACCGCATGCCATATCAATAAACAAAATATTAATCTTTGCATGTTTAGTAAACACCGTAAACACAATCACCGGTACTATAAACACGGAATTCAGAAGGTTAGGCGCGCTTACAGTTGCAGCTATTAATTTGCAACAAAAATTATGAATTCTAGTTACTCACTTAGGTCTTCTTTTGTCGTGAGACGAGTGATTTTGTCTCTCTCGTGAGGTAGCAGTTTGAGCTCGTCTGTTCTGAAGCTTCTCACTTCCAACTTGGCCAATAACCCAGGCTGGTCTCTTGTAGGGTGGCCGTGTGCCATTGATACAAATAGTTTCCAAAAGCGTGTCGCTCATGTCGACGTTAAAATGCGATTTTATCCATCAGAAATCAGAATAACATAGTGCCACAGAGAACTGTCAAATAGCAATCACCGCCTTCTGTTTATGACTCAGTAGTGCCGGAATTCAAGACCAACCTTAGACTTTTTGTAGCCTACCATTCTTGCGAAGGTGTTGCATTCACCGTTCAATTCGCACTTAGGGCTCTTTCGATTCGTTCGCCTTAACACTGGCCGTTTATCTTCGTTATTGAGTGCACAGCAATCAAAACGCGGCAAATTGATACGATCTATAAAGTTTTACCAAAACTGTAAAAAGTGACAACGACAAACCTATTGTACATGTCCAGCGGATCAATCTTATAACCATGACAACAGTAGATCATGCATTCGTTAATGGCACGAAACAGAGTCACGCTTCCTTAAACAAATTTTTCGTAAAATAATAAAACTAAAAATAAAATAAATTGCCATTACCTTTAGTTTTCACCCTTGCACTCCATAGTTTTACATGTACATTTTAAAGTTACATAATTATTTTCAGGTGCCGGGAGCAACCTTCCTTTGTTTACGGTCCCCACCGGGTACCCAATGACTTTTTTCATTCATTGTTTTAACCCCAGGTTTAACCCGACCGACCGACTACTACTAAAGAGAGCCTGCGTAGCATTTTGGCAGGCGATTTTTTGGTATGTTTTTCCTTTTGTGGTCGGCAAAGCAAGAGTTACAGCCGCGCTGAACAGAGGGGGCAGGAAGTGGGGGGGGAGTGAGGGGAATCTCTTAGTTTGCGAACCAGAAAAGAAAAAAAAAATACCAAAAAACAGCCAGTTAGGCAGGTTATACTAAAGACGGGACATTTTATGGGCATGGTCTAACAGCTATCAGGAAGCACAGATATTCTTTAAATAGCAGTTACCATCCGTTGAGATGTGTTCTTGCTGTTATTGCTACGTTTTCAGGTGAAAATTTGGCCAATTCTTCCCAAAACGTCTGAAATTATCCTCCATTGTTTTTATTTTCCAAAAAAAAATTGAGCTAACGCAACCTCGTCCCCAGGCCTTCTTGTTTCCCCTTTTTTTTATATAGCCTGTGCTACTGTCGCCTTTTTTCGATTTAGGCAGACGCTAGCTGGTTATAAAGAATTTATAGCAGGGGGGGGGGGGGGGCCGGATATGAGCTTATCGGCAAAGGCGAAATATTTTGAATGAAAAAAAGTATCCTCACTTGCTTTAATATTATGAACACATGAATCAGCAGCCCATACTTGTCGGCTCCTGCTTGAATCGGGCTGCGTCTTTGCTTTACGGCAAAGAATAATAAAAAATATCTGGAAACATTGCTCTTAAACTAGTCTCGTTACTGAACAAACCGAACATAAATGTCGCAAGATTTGTAAGACAATAAGTTTAATAACAACAGAGGTACTCTATTACCAATAGAACAGAATAAATGTTCAAAACCATGGTGGACCATGGACAAAAACTACTAGCTGAACTTGGCGTGGAAGTGGGCAAGGTTTCCAGTATGGAAGAGTCAGTGGTGGTCGTGGTGTCATCATTTCTTCTCGAAAAGTACTCTGCAAAAAAAAAGTAAAACAAAACTAAAAGAGACTTGATAAGTCAATTGGATGGGTCACAAATTGCCAGAGGTATCAGGCGCGTGCACTTGTCAACTGGTCATCGATTCACGGGACATTATCACATAGCTGTTTATGAAAGCTTTCGAAATGCTTTTCGTCTCATTTAGGGGTGAAACAGCAAATTTCTTTGTTGCTAGGGTCACACAGGTATTGCTAAGTCACGTATCGTTAAGCATGAAGCACACGGGCATCGCTAAGTAGGTATCGTTAAGAACAGAGGTATTGCTAAAGGGCGTACATCTAGGGGTAAAGAAAGCAGAAGACTGATAAGGAGACGAAAAGGAACTTCCGAAGTGTTTCCCCGCGCACTTAAATTTCACTTATGGGAGTTGCCTAGCATAAACTAAAGCAAAACAATCGCTACAAATGAGATGGAGCGAAGTAAAAAGGGGGATTCATGGAATTTCCCCCCCACTTTTGTTTAAGAACGGTTTGCAATCGGTTAAACCCGAAAAACTTTTCGGTTCGGTCCGTTTCATTCGAATCAATTGGTATAAAAGTCATGAAAAGTGCTATATTGGTAAAACTATTAAGGAGCCGTCTATGTGTTCCTGATTTTGCCAATAAAAGAATTTAGTTTGCCGAAGTTAAAACCAGTGAAAATGAGCAGTTTCCCAAAAAGATTCGAAAAATCCGGATTTCACTGTGGCAAGTCCAGTCCTTACCGTGTTTAGGAATTACAACCAAGCTTTTTGTCATCACTTTAGTTGCTGGTCCTGTTTTAACAGTGAAAGTGTAGTCTCCAGAGTCTGATTCCTTCAGGTTTCTAATTATAAGAACAGTGAACCAATCCTCTTTTTTATTCAGGGACGTCTCCAGTATCACGCGTCCGTATCGAGAAGGGGTCAATAACTGACTTCCCTTTTTCCATTCCATGTCTTCTAACTGTAGATATACAGTATCAAAAGTCAGCCCCTCCGTAAACCAGCCTCGGCTCTAATTTTCAACGCTAAAAGTTCAGTTAAGCCTCCTATAAAAAGCTGCTATAAGTTTACGAATACAACTATGAAACAAAACAAGACTTTATATCTTTGTCAATTCAAAAGAGTCTCCTTCGATCTTCCTAGATAGACTCTGCTCGCAGGGTAATTCAAAAGCGGTTGCATCTTTTTTAATATTACTGCAGTCAACAAGTAGTCTGTTCCAGGCGTTTAGATAGTAGAGCTCGGGCAAGAAAATTGACAAGGAAAAAAGAAAACGAATTGGGAAGACTTGTCTCCCCTCGATTCTTTTCTTCCCCTCGTTTTGCCCGCGTACGATTTAACTCGCTCCCCATCTAAACGCCGCGCTCCACGATTTAAACGCCTGGAACAGGCTAATGAACAAGTGCCAAAGTTTTTCAATCTGTGTTCACAGTATTATATTTTGACTCAATAAATTTTACTGCGTCTATATTTGATCGAAGCTAGGAGCATTTTTGGTGAGTTTGCGTTACACTGAGGTTTAGCATAATGCCCCAAGGTGATGATTCGGGCATAACTCGGATAATAAACGTTTCAAAGGGAAAACGAACCATGACTTTGTTGGTTTGTTTGTTAATTTCATCCAAAACAACAACAACAACAAGCAGTCTATATTCGTCACCGCATAGCAGTAAGCTTACGTACCATTGGTTTTGGAACACCACCCTTGACTGTTATATTCATGTTCACTTCACTCCCGCCCTCAAATGACCTTAGATATACAGCGTGTGGTTTGACTATCAACCGCGGGCTAACTGGAAAGCAAAAAAGTAAAATATAAAACAGAGCTTGAATTTAATTAACGAGCCTCTTCCAGAGTCAGATTTGTTTGAACAAAACAACAATACTTGATCATGATCCCACCAGCACGTAGTGTGTTTCGGCTTCATTTCAGACTGCGTAATGAGCCAATTTGCTCTATTCCTCAACAGCGGAGTAAACTCTATTTCCAGGTGTTTTGCAGCTGAATGTCAGAACTCGAGTTCCAATTTGCTCACCATATTCCATCAGGGAGAGCCATCGATTCTAAATTTTTCTAGTGGCATTTTTTTCCTATCCACCCATCTTTCCAGAAAAAAGTTTAAAAATGGGCCACGAGATCAGGTCAGTTCAAACAAAACCAAATATAATATTATACCTTAAATCCAACCTCGGTTCAGGGGGGATACTGTACTTACTTATAACACGAACTTCCACATTCTTCTCAAACTGGCAGTATTTTCCTTTGGCCACAACTCGGTAAGCGCCCGCGGTCTCAAACGAGATTCGAGATAACTTAAGTTTTTTTCGGAATGAAGTGGACCCATGTTTCTCTCCTATCATCGAAAGGAGAAATACGACAATTAGAAATGAATCTGAATGGAGCAGCGATTCTCGTAGACTCAGAATATAATACTGCAGCTACTGGGCCCGGTTCCTTAAAGACGGTTAAGCTTAAACCAAGATTAAGCCAAATTTTAAGCATGGTTTCCTTGTCTTAGAACAAATAACTCAAGCTTACAAAATTCTGTTGAGCTTTTACTCTGGGATACAGTTAATGATAACACAAAATGTTACTCTGGGCGATGTGTAGGAAAGTAAATACAAAAAGTGGAACAAAATTCTTATCCTGGATTAGTGCTAATCGGCCTTTCAGGAACCGGGCCGTGATGCTCTAATTACTATTATGGCATGCCGACTGGTTCCTTTATAGCTATAGAGCATGCGAGAGACACAATATTCAGTTCAGCTGTAAAGAACATGTGTATGACGAACTTAACGATGTTTAAATAGTTGTTAAGGAACACCTGTTCAGAGTGAATTTTCAATGATTAACCAATGTGAGGTCTACGGCTCTGATGTCAAGGGACATGTTAGGTCCTAAAAATATGCCGACACAGCGAGTCAATGAGACTAAAACATTTGGCTTTGTCCCCCTAAAAAACCATTTCAAAGTTCTTAAAACTACATAATCATTTTTTGACCTACAGTTTCAGCAAAATCGAAATTGCACATCTTGACGTAGCCTGAGAAAACAGACGACATTTAGCGACGCCACCAACCGTTTCCCCGCGAAATGGCGTCTAAGAAACGAGCGCAGAAATTCCAGTTCTGATGACGCATCACTACCCAGATCTGGATAGTGCTTCTGATTGGTTGAAGCAAATTTCACAAGCGGCACGACCAATCAGAAGCACTACCCAGATCTGGGTAATGACGCGTCATCAGTGTGGAATTTCTGCGCTCGTTTCTCAGACGTCCTTTCGCGGGGAAACCGTTGGAGGGGTCGCGAAATGTAGGCTGTTTTCTCAGGTTAGTATCTTATGTCGATAACCGTTTTACCAGGAAATGCGAAGCCTTCTGTAGTCCTTTCAATGAGCGTGCCATTGTGGTACCAATCAACTCTCACCAAGGTTTTGTCATTTTCGATTTTCACCTCCAAAACGTCGCTCACATCCTTAGCTGCAAAGTGGGGTGATGGCGTAATCCAGGTTATGGTAGGGACATCTAAAATGTAATTGCTACATGACGTTAGTATGAAGGCGCTACAATAAAGCAAATGATAGACTTTCTCAAAGTCCTTCGCTTCTCGTTTCCGGTTCCGGTGGTTGCCCTCAGCGCTAGCTTCCGCTCTCTCGCTGGCTTTTGCCGCAGAAAACATAAAAAATCTAACGCTCGCACTTCGCGCTATTGAAAAACATTGAGCTCTACTTGTAGGCAAGTTTAAACAAATAATAGCAGTAACAGCAAGCGCAGTATCAAGTTTTGCTTTGTGAAACACGATTTATGGGAATAACGAGATCTGCAGCTATAAATTCGTCGTTATTAGACAACCTTTGCTCGGGAAAAAACTGTACAGCTGATTTTAAGGAGCCCATAGGCGAAATTAATTCACTTAAATATTCTGAAATTACAAAGTATAGAAAATTGCTGTATTTTTAATAATTGTCTACACGATACGCAGTAGCATTTATTAAACGATCTATGGATCATTCTTCATTAAATACCACTATCTATGTGGGTTACAAATGCCTCAGAACTGCCTTTAAAATATATAAAAATATTATATATCTACCTTCATTGATCCATAGTACGAGAAGAAAAGCTAAAACTCGGATACCCCAAAGAAAGTCAAAGAACAAAACTAGCACATCAGTTAGGCGTCTTTCATTGAAAAGAAATTCCACAAACCAGAAAGCGAACTCAAAAATCGAAATTGTCTTCCTTTTAGCATGCTTTGGTTTTTTAATTCAGTCAAATAAATTCTCAAAGCGTACCATAAAGGCCAATACACACGAGGGGTTTTGCTCCCGGAGCATGCTCCAGGCTCATTTTGCACGTGTCAGTACACACGAGGGAGCGTTTTCAAGTTCGCTCAATTTGCTCCGGGAGCTTGCTCCCAAATATTAAACCTGTTAAATATCGTGGAGCATTTTGCGGGGTGGAAATTCTACTCCCGAGGATGAAGTATAGCCATGAAATTGTTGGTACACACGGAGGAGCTTTGCTCCAGGAGCGTGCCCCTGGAGCATGTTCCAGGAGCAAAATCCCTCGTGTGTATCGGCCTTAATACAAAAGACAACTTACCTTCAATAACTATGATCTTAGAAACACCTTTAGCAAAACCAAACTGGTTCCTCACTTCCACCTCATACCACTCTCCAGTTTGTCGTAAGAGGGGTTTTGGTACTCTTAGAATAGTAGATCCTTGAGCAGTAGGCGATCGTTTCCACCCTCCATACCAGCGGTGCCAATGATACCAATTTACGTTCCATGCATTTGGATCCCGGAAGTTTTTCTCATTCATTGTGACTTTTACTTCCGTAGACGCTTTTGCGCACGCACCAAACGTTTCAGGAAGAGAAATTCGAGGTTCCTCTGCAATATTTAAGAAACTGTCTTCAATATTTTCCTTTCAAATTATTAAAACATAGTTATCGTGATCCAACACCATTTTTGTGAATGATGAGTTTTCTATAAGTTATGAAATTTAACAAAATGGTTACTACCTTTGAATAAAATGAACAAGAATTAGAAGAAGTTGTATACATTGTATTTTCATTCGGCGTTGTCTATTCAGGTGTTTTTGAGGTTGGCTACTTAAGATTCACGTTTATGACAGACGGCAAACTTGAATTTGTACCACGCGACCAAGTTTTAGCTTTACATATCTTGGACTGTTCGTTAATTCTAGTAGTTTCACGCTATTTTCATCCATAAGAATTGATTTAAACTGTTTTTGTCTGATCATTTGCTATTTTTGGAAATTCTCAACCTGAATCTGCCGTTTGCCGTTTGCAATCGCTATTTTTTAGATATAAGCCTGAAAATTTTCAGGTTACCTAATTTTAATATGCTCTTTCAGTTCGTGCGAACAAAATTTTTTTGAAAAGCAAACTGTTTTCGTGTTTGCCCGAAAGTTGATCACGTGGTCAACTCATGCAAAAGACCTATTATAACTGGACCGTTGAAGTTCACAAAAATCCGAGTCCAATACTTTCTCCCTCTTTACTCTTATTCAAGTGTTCACAGAAATCCGATCCCGGTATCCGGTTTAAAAAAATAACACTGGAACAATGCCTGGCCAAAGCATTACGAGCAGAGGTTATTGCACACCAGGGCGGATACGCCTCTAAAGGATTCTTTTTTTCTTTAATTCTTTAAGTCAATAAAAACTCAAGTCCTTTAAACTGCTGATATATTATCAGTGTGTTAAGTGTCGCTCATGGATTCCTGCCTGTAATCATACCCTTCAATTAAGCAAATCGGACTTGATCTCACGAGCCTGGCCGTTCTATTTAATTCATAATCATAACTATAACAAAATTCTTAAAACTGATTGGCTATCAACTGCCCTGATTTCAGCCTTAATAGACAGCACGCGTCATGCCTAAGTAACTGGACAGTACGCGCCATCACGCGCGCGCTTAAATGAATTTTTGTCACTGCTAGCAACAAAATCTTGGAATTTCTTGTGTTTTGATTAACTAGAAGAGCCTTATATATCACAAATTTTGTTGAAGTTATGGTTAATTGGTAATTAATTTCGGTCTATAATCATCCTCGTGATCAAACAAATCTGACTCCCGCTACGCGGTCGTCCGATTTTGTTAATCGCTCGTATGATTATAGACCGAATTGGACTCCACTCAGTCCTGTTACCATGACAAATTCTTAATATAATAACTGCAGATGGAAATTGGACTCTACTCAATAGCCTCACCTTCATGCCGTAACTCTATAATAGCCTCGCTCCATGCTCCAGTGGCAAGAACTCGAACCATCACTTTGTACGTTCCTAGGTCAACAGTTGACAGTCTATCGATCTCAAGCACGTGACTTGCCGAAAAATAATCACCAAAGTAGGTCTTGTCGTAGGCTCGATATCGTCCACGAGCTCGTAAATAATTAAAATTAAGGTCATCGCCTATTGTTTCCAGGGTGAATAATAGTGAAGTTTCACGATCGGGATCTTTGACCTGATACTTAAAAATCTGGATCCACTGGTTAACGGTATTGGCTTTCAGCTTATACCAAGCGATTTCATATGACTGAAATTTCCCTAAATTGAAAAAACAAAGAGTAAACACAATTGGCGGGATGAGATAGCTTCTACAGCTGCAAAGAAACGTCGATTTCTTTTTAAGTTATTATATAATTACGCTTTGTCATTTTGTTTTACTCGGTTTGTTTTTTAGTGATTTTTGTTTTCTTTTATGATGTTCTTAAAGCAATAGCCAATTGGTTTTTGGTCAATAACAACAAAGGAATTGGCATTGGCATAACCAATATCGCCTAAAGCTATCTCTACACTGTACCGGTTAGCTTTTCATGTCGAAATGACAAGTTATCGGGTATAGTATGAACACCTGGTATTCAAACTGCAGCAAAGAATGGCACAGAATCCCATGGCTACCCGATATAAGACGATCTACTTTCAAGATCAGCTCGGTTTACTCTTCGCTCCGTTAGTTACAGAAACCGCGCCTACAACACCATTCTCGATCACAAGCCCAATCCGATATGGCTTTAATGCCGCCGCAAGAGCTATCCGCTGGATTGTAGACATAGCCATGACATTCAATGAAAGGGGCTGCTTAGTTCATTTTGTTAATATTGGCAATTACAAGTTCTTATTCGGAATAGAACTTAACTTTACAGACGATTTCACTGGCAAATTGTGAAATCACAGCTTCATGTCAAACTGAGTATGTCGCCCAAGCATTAAATTGAACTGTTACAGAGAACAAAGATAAAGTGTAAAAAACTGTTAGGCTAACAAGTTTTCAAAGACACAATTTTCAATCCGTTTTAATCTAGTTCATGTTTGTCCATCTGTTCCTCTTTTTGTATTTGATGTAGCCTGCGAGCAAGCTCTCCTGTTTGGGCGAGCGAAGCGATCTTCGCGAGAACGCGCGAGCGAGGAGCCGAGCGCGGCTTCGCCGCTCGCTCGCGCGTTCTCGCGAGACTCGCTTCGCTCGCTCAAATTGGAGAGCTTGCTCGCAGGCTATATTTAATGTGTTATTTATAGCCTTATTTTAAAGTTTTGAGCTGTTCCCACTGTTTGAAATTCAGTTTATTCTGGTTGGTGCATTTGCTTGGCTTGCAACTTGCTAAATTGTT
>OZ038005.1:13633504-13651004 GCA_964035705.1 Porites rus | reverse complement strand
TCAAAACCACCCACAATACCTTTCGGGATTGTCGCGTGCACTTTTTCCGACAACCTTTCTCGAAATAGCTGTATACTTACGTATTCCAGTGACAATCACCCCTATAGATGCCACTGGACCGCTAGCGTAAACTACTGCTGGCTTTTTCCATATGGGCTTTCCACCATCATATGCAACATCAATCCTCTGCTGTACAATTATTGTAGGCGACTCTAATGAAAAAGAGAAACTATTCTGTTCCACTAGACCTTTCGCGCCCAGAGGGGTACCCCGGAGTTTAAGTGACGGGGAAGATCGAATGGGGGCTACAATCAAAACCCAAGAAAAATCCCGAGACCGAATTTCGGAGCCTTAAAAATTTTCAGAAAGCGTTAAATGATATAAGATGTTGTACTTTGTCGAACCATATTCGCAGAGCTACGCAACAACAACAATAACGTTTATTTGCATGACTATAATTTTTAACAGTATTGCAAAAGGTACGTAAAATAAGAACGCAAAGAAAAAGAAATAATAATAATAATCAAGCGACATTATTCTAACATGACAGTACACTGTCCGCTATCACGCAAGTTATTCAATAATGAGATATAATTCGTCGATCGCGAAGAAGGATCGCGGTACTACCACGAATCGTCCAGTTGTTCAGCTTTTGCTAAGGTTTGGTCACGTGATCAACTTTCGCTTTGAAAAAATGATGTTAGCAGAATCAGAACGAACATGTTAAAATTAGGTAACCTGTAAATTTTCGGCCGTATATTTCAAAAGTGGCGATAGCAACGGCCGCCGAAAATTAGAAGGTTTTCAATGGGAGAAGCACGGGCAACTTTTGCCATCCTGTCAAGGTTGAGTGGTTTTCGATACAAATCCTTGTAAATTATGCAATTTTCAAACTGTAGTCAAATTTTTCCATACACGTAACGGCACTCAAATTTTCTTTTGTTCACGGACAAACAATTTTTTTGAGCCCTGTAATACGTAAGGGAAAGATTCATCGTAAAATTTACAGGAAGTTAACGAGGCGACCTACTGCAAAAGGCCAAGTTCTAAATCAGCGCGCAGTGCAGACTGCAAAACAAAGGTTTTTCTCAAAATCGTTTTAACGTAGCGACAGAGTCTAACGAGCGAGGCTCGCACGAGAGAAAAAGAAAACGTATTGTTAGTGTCTCTCCCCAGTCTCAATCCAGACCGTTAGTTTAACTTTTCGCACAGGCCAGGTTCTTTTGCACTCTACGCGCAGGAGTGGAATTCACATTGAAAGCGCGTTTCCTAAAAACAATAAAATAACTTTTTATTTTGTTCGTATAAGTTGTAAAAGAAGCTGGAAAACGTCATTATACATTGTAAGTTTTAATAAAACAAACAAATTACCTCAATATAAGCATTCCCTTCAACAAAGCACACACCATGAACACACACACATGAACAAAAAAGATAAATGAAAGTAATGAAAGCTCTGGTAACGTTGATTTATAAGATACAATAGAATATATAGTAAATATACTATATTCTAAATTAAAAGCTATAAAATTGGACCTGGAGAATTCCATCGCCTGCTACACGATTTGACGCACGCATGCGCAATTCAGAGTAGGCAAGCTTTATAGAGCGTTTAACGCATAACGTCACGTCAGCCATGTTGGAGTTCCAAACCAATCCGGTGGCGATTGGACTCTTTTCTTACGTTAATTGACGCTTTTTTTTTGCTTCATTAAGTTTGCACTATAGTAGGAATTGTTCGTTCAGAAAGGGCCTGTTTACAGGGAGTTGGCGGACCCTAGGCAGGTGAGGTAACCCACTTAGGTGGGGTAATCCTCCTGTTCATATAATCTCTCATTTTTATTTGATCACGTTTTCATGTTAGGTGGGTGACCCGTCGCGGGTTACCTCACCTAGCTGGGGTACGCCACCTCCAAATAAACAAGCCCTAAAAATATTCACATCATGCCAAGTGCGGAAGTGAAAGAAAATATTTCCATACCAAATAACGTGTTCCAAACTGGTTCGCCATAAATCGGGTTTCCAGGGTCCCATCTATCGGGTGCTTCAAATCCTAAAAAGTGGGCAAAAATCCATTTATTCAAGATCATAAGAAAAGCTAACATCATGCCAAAGATCACAGGTATCCCATAGATCACAGGTACCACAAGCTCACGAGTGAGAATCGTTGTTGGGTAACAGAAATAACATAAGAGTTTGTATAGAGATTTAAGCGACCGTCATTTGGGGGTCAAAAAAAGTAATAAAGATACATCAGAATTTCTAAACCGCGTGTCCTTGTCGAAATTTATGGTGTTTTCTTAGAATTTTTGGCCGTTTTAGGGCGATTCCAGCGAAGTTTAGTTCTGCCGTTGTTCGATTCGTTATATACATCTGACTATTTTAACCCCTAAAATTTCCAGACAAACTCTTTAAATATTTCTGTTACGCAACAACGATTGTCACTCGTGAGCTTGGGGTACCTTTGTATAAATCTGTAAAAATTTATTTATTTATTTATTTACTTACTTTTTTGGCAACATTAAATCTGAACATGGTCGAAGGTTTCAGACTGAAAATCGACCTTTTTTATCGTTTGATTGGAAAAAAAACCTCAGTGAGTTAATTCAATGTTCAATTTCTAATATCTAATTTTTTTAATTACAAATCGATCCGGAGAAAAACGCTTTAGCAGAATGATTAAAAGTTTAATTAATAGATGTACTCACTAATAAACCACCTTCTAGCCTTTTCCCTGTTATATAATAAAATACAATAACCGGCTAGGAGTCCATAACCCAAGTGAGCAACTTTCATGTACCCGTATCCCGGCGTGTTCACCGATCAGCGTTTTTTAGAACGAACGATTAGAGTATCATAAACCAATCAGCAAGTCTTACAAACCTAAAAATAGTATATCTTTTTAGTTTACCTTTTAATGACGTCCAGTTTACCTGTTTGTTATCTTATACTTCAAATACGCTCATAAGAAAAGCGGAGAACTTCCATTTGCGCGACAAAAAGTGCTCTAAAATAGACCTTAAATTAAAATAAACGACCACTGAGAGTTATGGGCTCCTGACAAAGTCTATGATCTGTTATCCACGTAGCACTAAGAACCTTATAGAAACTCGTTTAAAAGTGTATATGCGGGCATAAAAGCTAATAAAAACAAGACTATAACACTAATACCATCACTAACTAATTAGCCCGCTAAGCATTATACCCCAAAACTGATGAATATAGCCCGAGCAGTAGGCTCTTGGAAGTAGTGGGCGCAAAGAAAGAACGAGCGCGCGACAGGGAGACACGCGAGGTCTCCCTCTTGCACCCACTACTTCCAAGCGCCTGCTACGCAGGCTATAATGAATATAATGTACATTACATGTATAGATAAAAATGTAGTAACATTATCTGTAATGGCGGTGATAATAAAATACTTATTATAATCAACTATATTACCTTATGTAATCTTTAAAGGTTTGGATAAGCTAATCGATTCCTTGGTGATTTAAGTTACGATCTAGACATACCGATTTTGGAGGCAATAACATGATGTCGATATAGTTCTGTGCCATCTTTCATTATTCCTTTACAAACAAAATGCTTTGCAGATTTTGTTTTAAGAACCCGTAGCTCATGCAGAAAGAGCAGCCAATATCCAGAAGCGTTAAATTCATTGTTGAATGCTTGCTGTACCCAAAATGTTTTCTCATGATCCAGGAGGTGGCTGCAAAAATTTCAAGCATTTGAATCACATGCTTACAACAAACACTTTAACACTTTTCATAAAAGAAGAACTTAGAGTTTAACATTTGAAATTTAACCGTAACCTAGTTTTGTTGTTCTAACGCTACAGTGACACGTTACCCGATGCACAAGGCACTTAGTAGATAAAAACATCCCATTAAACGTTTCTGGGAAACTGCCAACACCTTAAGCCAACACCCTTATATGGTAATACCGGGATGTGAGGCTGATTATGATATGGTTTTTGACCTCCCTGTCCTAAACAGGATATAAAACCTCGAGTGAGTCTGTCAACAGGGTATTGCCAGCGCGATTGATTTGATTTGCTAGATGAATTTTGTTTCCAAGTATAGAAACGCAATAAATGGCTTTAAAACAAGACGGTGTGAATTTTGTCCTTTGTCCTAAACAGGGTAATAAAATAGAGGGTTTTTCCCAAACAGGGTAGGTATTTAAGGAATTTTTTTGCCCAAACAGGGTCAGGGTTTCAAACCCTCAGCGACTCACCTCTACCCAAATATTGGTCTAGTGTTCGATTACCCCCCCGCCCCGGCGCAGCTTTGCTCTAAGAAATCGCGTCGAAACCACCAGTCTTGTGTTATCCGGTATCCGTTATTCAATTCCAACAATTAGTAATTAAGTTTAATTGAAAGAATAATTGCTAGGTGTCATGTCATCGAGTTCAGTTAACCGTACGTTTTGTAACACTGGGTTTCATTCACGTTGCACTTACGCGAGGTATCTATAGTTTCCCCACCAAGGTTCCCTATCTGGTGTTCCACATCCAACTATCGTCCTTCCGTAAAAAAGGTTAAATTCGTCGCGATGTTTATTGCGCAATAATCCAGGTACGACCATACTAAGCTGTAAGCGTTCTTTGTTTATCTCTAATACGAGAACAAAACGAGTGTTAGTTGTTTGAAAACAAGTCAATTTCAACCTTAACCCTAACTCTAATTCTAACTATAACCCCACCCCAAGTTACCCATTCTTAACCCCTAAACCTAACCCCGACCTAACTTTCCCTAGTCCGTGTACGAATTTTCCCCAGGCCTTGTCGGCCAATTCACTTTGTGACTTATCTTAGGCTCACTTTTTTCGCTCCGACCACGTGACTCGAATCACATTGGCCAAGCGGAATAATGAGGCTTAGGAACTAGGCAAGACCTAACGCATCACGCATTGACTCATGACTCATAAAAGAACTCCTGAAGTTACAAAATCTCCAGAAGTAATAATTGTTTTGAGCAGACAATTAAAAAAAATTTTCCAGTTGTCATCTGCGTGGGATATTATAAAGTTTGGTTGCTGCCACGCTATCACCAAAAAGCTAAAAATGAAGGCATAGGATTGATTAACGGACGAACTAGCAGTTTAAAAACGCTAATGATTGGCAAAATACCAAGTAAAGTTCTCTTCTTATTCTTGTTCTTACCAAGAAGTTTCTTCTCGAGTTTATCCTGTAATGATTCACCTACAATACAAGAAAAAAGGAGTAAAGGAGAAACATGCATGAGTTAAATTAAAATTTTGGTACTTACCTGTTTAACTCTTTACGTCATGATATAACTGATTATGCACCTGTGGATATGCTTCCTCTAGTGTGAACAGTCAACAAATTAAAGAATATATGTCATTATCATAAAGATTATACACTCAGAGAGCTAGAGTCGTGAGTTTGATTCTCACCTGGAGCTCGGAATTTTTTTTCTGAGATTTCTGGTATAAGAATTCTCCTCCTTCTAAAATACATTGTACAGTCTTGTCTCGTACGCTCGTTCGATACAGTCCTCTATAATTGGTGTAGTTATAATGAAATTTCGACCCTGCTCGCCATAGAGATTCCAGTAGCTCAGTGGTTGGAGCGTCCGAAAAGGAAATCGGAAGGACGTGGGATCGATTCACACCTGGAGCTCTGAATTTTTCAGAGCTTTCTGGACAGGTATAAGAATTCTCCTTCATCCAAAAAATTTATATACAAGAAGTTCTTGAAATGCCAACTGGCTTGAAGGGAAGGGAAAAGAAAGTGATTCTCGAACGTTTATCGACTATGGCTGTCAAGAAATTGGAATTTTCATTACATTTGAGTGTTCTTTATTTAATTAACTAAGCCGAACATTCAGAGGCACACTGTGACATCCGGCGACAAAAGCAAGCTTCAAATATGCTCTAACTTGCAGTCTATCCATTTTTCTTTGGCGTGAAGTTGGGGCTAGTGCCTTGTAAAGATTGGGAAATTTTCTGACTTACCGGCATCGCAACCGTAAATTTCTGCCCTCATACAGATCCAGTTGTGCCACGCGACAGGAACAAATCTTACGAAACGAGCGCGAATTCGGGGATTTAAATACTGACGAACGGTGTCTCGTCTATTTTTGTTAGCTACGAAATACTAAAAGAAAAGCAAAAATTATATTTTGGTCCACAATTTCCTATTATTCTTTCTTTTATCTATTTTATCTTAATTTATTTAATATTTAATGTTAAAACGGCTCATAAGGTAAAAAAAAAAAACAACAACAACAACAACAACTAAGGAGGGTTTGCATGTTAAGATGGAAAAATGCTACGAAACCAAAACCTGAAGCATTCTATCGTGGAGTGTGTTTCCAAATCCGAAGGCGAGTGGTAAGTACTCATTGACATTATCAAACAATCTGATGTTAGTCCAATTTAAGAGTTCTTCCTCTTACACTAACCTCCAAATACAGTCAACTCCTTTTATAAAGGACACCGTAAGGACCTCGAGTTGGTGTCCTCATTAGCGAGAGTTCTTAATAGCGGACGTTGATTTCAGTCAAACATCTGTAATTTATTTTTGCCAGGAATTTAGCTATGCTGTCCTTTTTTAGGGGTCTCCGTTATAGCGGGGTATCCACAAGGCGCGAGTTGACGATAAGAAACAAGACTCAATGAAACATCTGGTAATTCTATTGACTGACGAGACGATGATATTTAATCTGTTTCACAGTTGTTTGCACTTTTAAATGGAAACAGGAACCTAATACACCGGAGTTTCCATCTGCTTTCGATAGGTCCTTTGCAGCTCGCAGTCACGTGACCTGCCTAATGCAAAAAAGGGGGGATACATGGCCTTTGATAGATTATGCTAGCATATTTTTGGTCATAACTCGTCATTACGAGCACAATTTTTGTCTATTTTCGGAAAAAAAAAGCTCAGCTAGACCAGAAATTTTCATTTATTGATCACATGCAACCAATGTTTTTGGCCCGAAAGAAGTGTTACAAGCAAATACAAAATCAATTTTTTGTCTGCTTATTGTCACATTTATATTGGGGGACCTGGGTCCCACTAGCCTGCGAACAGCAGACGCATTTCCGTCCGTCGCTTCTCTTCCTCCGAATTTTCGGAGGGAGAGAAGCGACGACTGGAAATGCGTCTGCTGTTCGCAGGCTAGGGTCCCACAGGAGGGGACCCAGAACTCTTTCCACAGGACTTAAACGCATGCGCATAACTTGCACGGTTACCCAAAATGGCGTCCCCAACAACGAATGCATACAGTGATAATAGAGAGGGATTTATTATGAATTATGCTCTAGTGACGTTTCTAGTTGCAAATAGGGTAAATATCTTTACCATTTACTTGATTGTTGCATAGCTGTGTAGGTGTTTGCCAAATTTAAAGTAAAAGATAGAATCATAATTTCTCAATTTTTTGCTCAAATGAGCATAATTCACAAAAACTAGCGTATGTAATTATTGGTATAAGTAAAAGAATGTATAAGCACTGCTAAAAGCCCCCCACCCCCCCCCCCCCTCCACCTTTTTTTAGGAAAAAAAAGGCTTGCCTGGGAACTGGTGCTACATAAAGTATTTACTCGGTCATTCAAACCACTATAAGATCGCACTGTTATGAGTTTAAAACTTTAAAAAAAAAAGTAAATGACAGACCCACTATTTGCTTAATCTTTTTTCAGTGTATTGAATTTGTGGGGTCTATCCCATACAACTGGCATGACACGGGTCACGTGACCCCAAGTTGTAAAGGGCCTATTGAGTAACAAGTTTGGCATGGAATGGATCGAGCTATGTTATCACTTAGGTGACTCAGCTCTAGTACAGAATGAAACCACTCACTCGTTCGCGTTCCTCGGCACTGATAACATCCCATGAAAACCCATTGAGACTGTAATGCACCACATATCCACTGACCCAGCGCCCATTGCTATAGCTTGAGTGACCTTGAGTTGCAAATCCATCGATAAACTTCTCCGAGAGCAGATCGATTTCTGAGGAGAGTCAGAGGAAAAGAAAAAAGGAGGCTATTCCTGACGAAGGTTTGATAAGTTTGGAAATTTGAGTTGTCAAAAAACAATATGAAAAGACAGCGTCGGCGATAAAAAGATGCAGCAGACAGGCCGCATTCTTACAAGCAAAATGAAATTTATTACGCAAATGACCAAACTAAACAATTTTTTCTTTTTTGTTAGGAAAGCTGTGTGCGTTAAAGTTGCTTAACGTCACACGGTTAATTTAAGGGGGCATCAGATCGTGGTATTAAACCTCTTTGCAATCTCGACCCAGAGCTCTTCTACGCATGTAGAGGAAAGAGATCACGAGCTCTGAGGAACCCTGGAGCAAGATTGTCTCTGATTGGTTTCAGCAAAAAACAATAACAGTGTTTCTGATTGGTGCATTCATGTTTGCACGAGAGCGGTTGTCTGGAGTGTGAGCGAGTTTTTCCCTAGAAATGTTGAAGTAAACACGACCGGCCAATTCTTGATTTCGTCGATTCCAAAATAACATTTGCACGACTAATTAGGCAGAATTGAACAAACATAAATAAAAGGACGCTAAATTTATATTTTGGAATTTAGAATTTGGGATTTGGAATTGGAATTTCGACATACGTTTATCTCAACAAGCCATTCGGGTTTCACTTACCGCCTCGTGAAGTAGTCCACAGAAATATTTTTAAAATTAACTGTCAAGCATATGGAAACTTCAAGTCTCAAATCTATGATTGGGAACGTTTAACGGTATCTTCTCAGCAGCTACCACAAAATTCAAGGCCGTTAACTGAATTTCTTCAGTTCTAATACCGAAGCAGCACAAGACTTTCGCTATGAAGCAGATATAAAGGAAGCAAAACGTTTTGGTTGGATCAAAGAGCATGCGCTGTGAGGCTAAAATAGCCAGATTGGCTACTCCGGCGCAGAGTTTCCCAGAGCTTACGCGCGTATTCCCAAACCCGTAAGCACTGGGGTCGAGAATGACCTCCTTGAAAAACGTAGCGAAAACCTGCGCGAACACTGACATTTAGGTTATAGACACGATTATGCAGTAAGGTGAACAGTGATGTGAGGCGTGTAGAGCGTTTCGACCTGTCATTTGTCATTCAAACATGTCGTCTTATTGTGCGTCAAATTTGTCGCTTAAGCTACTCACTGGACTAAAGATTTCGAAAATGTTTTTTAGTCAGAGAATTTCTTTATCAAAAATTCTTTGTTAGGAATTTCAGTCTGATCAGTCATTAGTCAGTCGTCTCATTCTGTCCCAATGGAAGATAATATAACTAGCAAATCGTTAATTAGAAGTTTAAGATACTAAAACGACCACAGCAATATAGTTTCAGGTTCGTGTAGGAGTCAAAACACTGAAAACAATTCGAAAGTAAACCGCTGTCGGTCATTTTCAATAGCGGTCACCTTAATTTTCTAAAATTATTGACTGGCTTTTGATGTTTTCCAGCGTTTACTTACCTAAGTATTCATTAGGTATATGTAACTTTTTCTCCTTTTTTGGGAAAGTAAGCATTGTTTTCACACACCATCCCCCATTGCTGTTAAGGCGAGCATTGGTGGCCCTCGTATCAAACCTTGAGGTACTAAATGTCGAAACTTTTATTTGTGAGTCTTTAATTTTCTTGGATTCCATTCCAAGCGGAGAATTACAACCTGAGATAAGACACAAAAGTCAGTGATGATGACAACGATGATGATTATGGTGATGACGATAATAAAAACGATTTTGAAGATGATGAGGATAATCATGATATTCACGAAGACGACGATGATGTGAATGCGAGATTGGTGATGATAATGTTAATAATGATGATGATGACGATGAACCGATACTGGTGATGATGATGTTGATGATGTTGATGATGATGATGGTTATGATGATGGTGTGAAGGCGATGATGATGATGACGATGATGATGTGAAAGCAATATTGGTGATAATGATGTTGATGATGATGATGATGTGAAGGCGATGATGATGTTAATGTTGATTTACGTGAGGATTCACAAACAGTTATGCACAGCCTCGTCCTTAGGCGTTTTCTCTTTACCCGTTGCTCGAGCGAAGTCTGGGAAAGGGTGGGAGAGAGAACCTCGGCGAGTCTCTCAAGGTGACGTCACAGCTCCCAGTAGGGTCTAGTCTAGGATTGACGTACCCTTGACGGAACCTATACCGCCTAGGGACTAGGCTGAATTATGCCCATATATACCATAGGGTAGTATAAGACATGTGTGCTCAACTAGCCAAGGACGAGTGACAATGAAATAGCAAGAAAAAATTTCAAGTACCTGGTTTTCTTCTTCCGTAATATGGCTGGGGACTTCCTAACAACACAGGCAAAATCACAAGAAATCTATTTACTCAGTACAGATCACCTACAGTTAATAAATATTTTCCCTAACTTCGAGGACCATTTGTCATGTGCAAAAGATGTCATGTCATGTGTAAAAGATTTTCGCCAAATCTGAAATATAGCAATATTGTGAAAACAGTAAGGCCACCAGTTCTTCTTTATTTATTATCGACTTAAAATATATAGAAAGATCTTTCCTATGGAGCAGTTGAAACCTGAAGTCAATCATGTCAGTTTAGCACTTTTTGAGTTTGTAAATAGCGATAGCTAGGGTTTGTTTTGTCAGTTTGCATGATATCATTGGTTCGTTTAAATGTGTTTGCATGTCTTAAGTAAGTTTAAATTTATAAAGAGTCATTGTCTTTACATTTAGTATAGAAAATTCCAAATCTCGGAAAAAATTACCCGGTTCATTTCCAAATATGTCTAAAGCTAGGCATTCAGTTATCCCAGACGTCTTTGGTCTTGCCCTCTGATGTAAGTGGATATGTCTGGCGTATATCGTAGGCATGATATCCAACATCGCAAAACACCCGGGCCCGTACTTTTCTTCGAAGTGTATATTAAGACCCTAAACATAACAGTTTCAAACAAAACAGTTGTCAGTCATTAGCTGACGGAATCGACCAGGAAATTGATGAGTGATTTATATATTTTCAGCGGACAAAAACCTTGTACCAGAATAATTTCTAATTAAAGCATATTGGGTTCTTCTTTACACTCTCCAAGGGCTATAGGTTTAATTAGTTATATGTAATAACACACAAAAAAATTCTGATGGGAGCCCGAACAAACAAATTTCAGAAGCTTCAAATTCTTACGCAAGAAAAGCTACGTGTGTTTTCTCAATTCTTGTAAAATTTTGAAAGTTATTTTTTTTTCTCGGGCTCCCAATAAGAAATTGTCTACAGCCAACTTATTATCTATAGATAGCTCAGTTTTTGTCTATAGCCGTTCGAATTAGTAAAAAAAAGAATGCGATATGGTTTAAAATATCCTGGTGCAAGGTTATAATTTTTGTATACTGAAAATTAAAATTACTTTTCTTAATGGATTCTGTCTCTAAAAATGAGCTATACAACTGCCGAAAAATAAGCTGTGGGAGTATATACTGCGGGAATATGCCGTAATTGTTGTAAAATTTCGAATTTAGTGGGTCCAGGCAAAAAAACATTCAGATTTCCTCATAAATTTGCACACAGCTTATAATTAGTAACCCTCATTTTCAAGAACTTTTTAACCCAATTTCAAATTAATCACACTGGGATGAGTTATAACTTTAATGTCTACAATGTTACCATGTTTGACTTATCCCCGGATAATTGGTTGTATGTTCCAAATAGGCTCCATAATCGACCATCGATGGAGTAGTGAATGTTCACTAGCTTGGCAGACTTGCTTTTAAGGCATTCCTTTCCTCTCTCATCTGACTTTGCTCCAAGAAAAATAATCCGTGTGACGGCAAAAACTTTGCGCATGTCAATCTCAATCCACCTAACATTGTCATGATTCTGTAAAAAATTATATACAACTTATTAACTGTAAGTAGCGTCACAATAAGTTATTTATTTTATGGCCTAATTTTCGTGGACCTGAACCTGCGATCAATTTAAACCAATAACAAGTAAGCGGATAACTTTAAAGACACGTCATCTCAATGAGTTGTACACTTGAGCCCACGATACAGTCATGTGACACTGCTCAGCGGATACTCTTTCTGACAGCTGTCAATTGACCATAACATGGAAGTTCATAAGGATGTCCAACATCAAGTTCATCACAAATAGTATATGCCATGACACCTAACTAGTAACACCCGGTCATTACAAGAAAATAATGCCTGCTTAGCAGCCAATCAGAGCGCGCTTACTATTGTAGCCATATGATGAAAACCTTGCTTGAAAGCCGCTTTGATTATTAATACACACACATAAGGTACATAAAGGTAGCCATTACTACTCATATATATACACTGTTTACTGGTAGCCATTACTACTCCTGAAGGAGGATCATGAGGTTATCACCCTATTAAGATCTCTTCTTACAGATAACTCACCCGGCCCAGTAAATTTTGGACACACGACCGGGGTCTATGTCCCCTATTCTTTTCGAACAGTGGTGTGGGTTCCTTTACGTCCCATAAGAATCAGAAGAGTAACAGTGCTGTGAGACGGGACCTACGGTTTTTCGTCCTTATCCTAGAAGACTAGACAGTCTAACGGTTTGCAGATGTCATAACAAAAGCAGCACTTTCTTCTCAGTTATTTAAGGATCTTGAGTCCGGTCGGGATTTGAACTCGCGACCTCTTGCTCAGTAGACCGGCGCTCTTCCAACTAAGCTAAACAATTGTCAGTATTTCCGCCCCTCACACTTTATAGGGGAAAATCCTTGAGTACGAAGTTTGTAAGAGCAACGCCATTCTGTTCTTGACATGAGGGGAGCCTTAGGCTTAGGCCAAACGTCGAACTTTTCATGAGACGAACCAAACTAAGGGTGTAAAGTTAAGGAAATTAAAAGTTCGGCTTCTGGCTAATACTTTTTATTAGTTAGGTTCGTCTCCGGGACACACGTTAAAAAATTGTGTAATAGTGTTTATTTAGCCTCGTTCTGGAGAAATTTATTACTGATCCGATCCAGTTGATTGGTTCGACGCGTCCTAACTTAGACATCTGACCCAAAAGACGATCATGTAACTTATTTTAATTTAGGTCAACCCAAACTAGAGTTTGGTTCGTCTCACGAAAAGTTCGACGACAGGCTTAAGCCTTAATAAAAAATGAGAAAAAAAATTGTGCCGCGACTATCTATAAAAGATTCTAAGATATTACAGAGATTCAGAATCACTTTTCAGATTCAAGTTGACAATTTCTCAAATTTGGAAATGAGAAGATAAAATTGAACTATCCAGAATCATTCTTATATTATTGATGAGCGAACCTGGCATGTAACTTTAAATGTTCATGCAGGTATAATGAATTCGAAACGACAAGTCAAGAGGAAACTAATTGGTCACGTGGTACAAATTGACAATAGACCTTTTTACCCATACCGCGGCCATAATGAATTAATTCGATTTAAGGAGTATTATAGGATGCGCATGGGGGATGAGCACATTTCGCTTGTATTTTCGAGCACTTTTCGGGACATTTTTTCTTAATGCTTCTGCCGTGTTTGGATGTAATAATGATCGCTTTTTTATAGTTTAGTATTAGAAATATGGTCTTTCACTGTATATTTCTTAGGAAAAAGGCGATCATTATTACATCGAAACACGGCACAAGGATCTTTTTCCCCATTAGAATCTTATTGTAAGAAAACTTTAAGAAAAATTGTCCCGAAAAGCGCTCGAAAATACAAACAAAATGTGCTCATGCCCCTGTGCATCCTATAAAACTCCTCAAATCGAATTAATTCAATATGGCCGCCGTACTGGTAAAAAGGTTTACTCTCTCTATTATCTATAAAAAATCATCCTCTCATAAACATACCAGAAAACAAGACAGACTTTGTCCAGGCTTGACGAGGCGTATTTGCTGAGGTGTGGCGGACGACGAACGTTGAAACAATGATACTCCTGAAAACTTGACTCTACCTCGATCATTCCACAGCCCAAGCGACTGCACCTCATCTGTATAATAATGCAGTTCGTAAATTGTCAGTGAATTGTCACTGTTCTACATAAATGATAAATTTTTAAGATTTATGTTTATGTATGTTAAATCCGTCACCAATAAGAACAGTACCATAAATCAAACGTGTGTCAAATAAATGCCGAATTTTGGCTTCCCTAAATGCAATTTTCCTTTCTAACCGACCGTTCCTCAGATTTATGACAAAGTGTTTGAAATCAGTAAAATGGCGTTCAGAAAAAGAAACGTTTCAAGATCACACCAGAGAGAGTATATACGTTGTTGTTGTTACTAGTTCTCCGAAAAACGCCTGGCGCTGATCTGCAAGCATCCGGTTGGAACATTCGTGTGTAAACATGAAATTAACATTTTGACAATTAAATTTCAGTGACTTTGTAAAGAACGACGTGTCACAAAGTATATCCAGATCAGCTGGAAAGGTAGGAATTTCACTTTCAATGCCCATGTTCTGAAGTTGCCCGAGCCAAACAGAATTCATCAATATTCTAACCGGAAATTCCTAAATTCAAACAATTTCCCGGAATCAAAAATTTCCACGTCCACACGTATCCGGATTCATTCTCGTACCCAGGACTCCTCCGGGAATATGGGCAACAGAGCATGCGTCGTAAAGCGCGCGAAATTTGCATCTTGACCTTTCACGGTAAAGAACTGGGCTCGATCTTGTTACGCAATCGGGTAAAAATATCTGGATTTAGCGTCCACACGATTCCGGAGTCATAGCGTATTAAAAACTTTCCACTATTAAAAAAGTTGCGGATTCGTATGCTAGTCTGCTACACAGCCGTTTTTAGTGTCGTCACGCAACGCTCCTCGTGGGGAGGAGCATTGCGTGACCACACTAAAAACAGCTGTGTAGCAGACTAATTCGTATGCCGGATTGACCGGCTATGTGTGAACGGAAGCTATATCCAAAAAGAAAATGTCGCGGATTCAAAAATATCAGGATACGTATGGACGGGGTCTTAATTTCTTGCCCCTAACATTGTTCTGGATCCGATTCACTTATATTAGTTGCGTAATTCGTGCATATCAATGACAGAGAGGGTGGCCCTTACTCGGCATTAATTCAGCCAATGAAAACTGAAGTTTAAATTCTTAGTCCACTAAGGCCATCGTCATGTCTAAAAACGGGCATGTCCTTACAAGGAAAAATAATCTATGAGTTCGTCATGACCAAATAAGGACATAACCCTATTGATTTAAAATAACTCAAAACCTGTAAAAAACAAACTAAAATAGTATGCGATGTATTTTAATGAGATCTCGAATAACTCAGAGCGAATGCCTGCCATGTTAGCGTGTCGCGGCCATCAATTAATTTTTACAACAAAAAATTTGGCTCGAATGCAAATTATCTTTTAAGTTTCACAAACCAGTCAGCGAGACCTATAGACCTGAAAAATGTTTTGTTTTTTTATCTTTTAATTACGTTAAGTTTTATTTTTTCATATCTCTTCAAGTGGAGCCCCGTGAAGGCGACCACAGCTGGGCCATAAAATCCTGGTCGTAATAACCAGGTTATCACATTAACGGGGTCTTCAAAAAAAATAAATGACTCGTTATTTTTTCTTTTGGGTTTAAAGAATATAGTCGTATTAAAACGGTGGTCGTATAAATGAGTTGGTCCTAAGGCGGAGTTCCATTGGACTTCGAATGAGTTTGACTAATAGTCGCGGGTCGCGGGTCGCGGGTCGCGGGTCGCGGGTCGCGGGTCCAATGTCGCGGTAGGGGAAAATGATTTGGGGTTCGAGGTAACAGCTGAGTGAAAACGACTGATATGAACACAATATAAAGGGCAAAAAATCGTTTTTATGCACGATACTCTACGGTAGCCAATTTACAGGTTACGGATGTCAGAGTCAACAAAATAATGTCTCAAGAAAAGACCTAAAAGAAAAAGCTGGCTGACTTTTGTGTTCACCGCAAGTTTAATTTTTTTTCTTTCTATCGGGCTCAGTTATGTATAAATTCAGCTTTGAATGTACTTATGCATAACAGTATCTGATAAAAAATGTTACCATGAGTTACCATTGTTTTCTTCTTGTCTATGAGTTGCTCACAAATTCTTAGGGGTGCATTCACTGAAAAATGTGTGATACACTTCATAGACTATAAATTATAAACGTTACAACAACTTAAAACCTTTTTTAAAAAAGGCTAACTCGGGTTCGAAAAGCTACGAGTCTGTCGGTTGAAGAATCGAGAACTGTTTCAATTTTAACTAATGTTTTCGTCAAAAATAAAGAAAACGCTTGTTGAAAAACTTCCTGGTCGAAAACTCCCAAAATAAACTTTTTGCACAAGTAACTGGAAAGAGGAGGAGAGACGTTGGGCTTTAAGTGCGAGTAAATTACATTCAAGTGGGTATTCAAGGCATGAATTTAATATAGAAACAAGTAATAATCCACAACAAGAGGGGATAAAGCTCGAGCTTTATCCTCTCTTGTCCACAGATAGGAGTTTGTTCCCACTAACGATTGAAATCCGGAATCCAAGTTCTACCAAGAGAGAACTTTGGACCCGCGACCCGCGACTATTAGTCAAACTCACTTCGAATGCGCTCACTGACAAAGGCGGGGAATCCATTTTCGAGGGAAAAATATCCAATATGAACAGATTCCAAAAAACAAAAGGAAAAAATTTATTCTACGCAATATCCTGTTAATTCATTTTGTTTCTTTTGTATTAGGTGAATTTCTTCTGTATTTTTAAGTTTCTATGTTTTTGTAATGTGTGTAAAAAGCATGGAATTTTTTTAAAAAAAAATTGCGGGGAAAAAGTGCGCTGAAATGTTTTTTTTTTTAATTTACGGATACGTGAAAAATCCGTGACATAGACCTTGTATGGAACTTGCTCACTGCATAATCCTGAGCCAAAAAAACGACTAAAAACGTCCATACCGCACTACTTTTTATTTAAATTTATTTATTTAATTATTTACTCATTTATATAGTTACAGCTTACCCGAGCAGCCAAACAGCTGCAATCGTACGCAGGTAGAGAAGTAAGAAATCAGGTGAGTAAAAATTCGTATATATCTGACAGCATCAATGCGCTCATGGTAGTAGATCCCTTCCGATGACAAGGAAATTCCTTTCTGAAAAGGAATGTTAACAATGTGAGGTTAAGACCTTGTTTACAAGAGTCCGGGATTTTTAAACGAACGGATTTTTTTACCTGTGCAACTCATTTACACGGGACTACCCTGCAAATTCTGTTACAGAACTGTTGACACGACTGCGTAAAAATTTTGGCAGTGTTAGTATTCGTATGGCTTTTTTCAATCGAACGCGCGTAGCTATCCTATAGGCTCCAGGCTTTTACCGCGCAAACTGTGCAAAAACTTGCATGGTTCACGTGTTTACACGAGTCCGTGTAAACGTGGAACCATACCGGTAAAAACTTTGACCTTCTTCTGATCAGATCAGAAATGAAACTTGCACACTTTGCCGTTCAAAAACTTGCATTGTTCCGCGGGTTCCGTGTAAACGAAAGGCGG
>OZ038005.1:13576004-13628504 GCA_964035705.1 Porites rus | reverse complement strand
AAAATGTAGTTATTTGACTGCACACATGCTTACTAGAATTATATAAGGTTAGCAATACCGCAAAGAGGCTCTTCTAAAAAAGCCTGAAATGTATCGTCATATATCGTCTTCCACCAACAGTTTTCAGTGGGCCAGTGCGAATTAGCTAGCTGTTTTCACCATCGTGGTTGTTAAAGCTTGAATGAAGATAAACGCAATAAAAGGTCAAACTCACCAATGTTGATCCTCTTCTGCCTTTGTATGAGTTGCCTGTTTTCCGTTGCCCAGTCTTGCGCAATATATAAACAAATTCAAAGTAAAATAAGGGATCGCAGTCACACAAATTTTACTCTTATAAAGCTAATTGCAGTATCAGGCATTCAATATAAAGGTCACTAGGGAAGAAGACCTTAATAGTTAACATCGGGGATGTCATCTCTAACTCTCCCATGATACTACATAACCAAAAATACCCGAAGGCAAGACACAAACTATTTTCGTTAAAAAAGACATGAGATAAATATTTTTCCTCTTTAACGAGTGCAAATGAAGACAACCTCGTCACCCCTCTCCATAACTCCAGTAGGTAGATTCAAATGTTTTTCTCTTTTAGTTATGTCATAAAAGAAATAGTAAACGCCTCAGCGATGGAACTACCGATTTATGGATTAGTTTGGGAGGTTTTCTAAGCAGTCAAAAGGCTAGAGTTGCTCTATACAATAGACTACATTGGCTTGTAGGCTATATTTTCCTAATTCAGACCACGTGATGTCCTCAATAGCTGACTCGTCGCGACGGCACCGACGGTTTCCTCGCGAAATGATGTGTAATAAACGAGCGCAGAAATTCCATACTGATGACTCAACACTACCCAGATCTGGGTAGTGCTTCTGATTAGTCGTGCCGTTTGGGAAATTTGCTTCAACCAATCAGAAGCACTACCCAGATCTGGGTAAATGACTGGTCATCTGTATGGAATTTCTGCGCTCGTTTCTCAGACCCGTACGTCATTTCGCGGGGAAACCGTTAACGTTGGTGGCGTTGCAAATAAAATGTCGGCTGTTTCCACAGGCCATTTGCTTTTTGTCTTTTCGTTAGTTATGCAAGCATATGCACGTGGATCACGCGACTATTGAAAAAAACAGTTCCCCGGGGTAACATCATATGGTCTGCAATGGAAAAACGCTCCTTTCGTGCTTAGCAACCTCCCGAGTTGATTCATAACTCGATGTTTGCAGGTTTTCACAGCGGGGAGATGGATAACTTAATATTTTCTAAAAAGTTATACTCACATGAGTCACATCCATACAACTCCAAAGTGAGACACTGATGACCTCGCCATGCGCGAATCTTTAGTCGAAAAAATCTAGCGTGAAGAAAAGGGTCGAAAGCCTGGTACCGAGCTTTAGCTTTGGAGTAATTTTTTCGCACGGATTTGTGTTCCCTCTCCACTCGAAAATGCTGCAAAAAGAAAACATACGAATATATGACTAAATATATGACAGTCTGTTGTTTTTGACAAGCGATATTTGAGCGTCGAGAGACCGACCTTTTTTCTGCAGTCTTCTCTCTGTTAATAAGAAACCTTACGATCTGACAACGGAGATGTCATTATAAAAAACGTCACTGAAAAACCTTCCTCCGTAGTTTCTTAAAATTTGAAAAATTAAGCTAGAGCTGAAGACAAAGAATCGCAATAGAGCTCAGAAAGGTAGAATAAAAATTATCGCCTTACCGTGAACGTCCTGAAAAAGAATTTTTTAAAATCTGGTCATTTCAAGTCGTAATTGAACAGTGACGACGAAGAAATAGCCAAACCGCGTGACGCACTTGTAAAGTTTTTGTTTTGCTTAATAAACCTACTGTTTTTTGACGTTCCAATTGCCTTCCCCGTCGACGTTTTGGGGCCCCCGAATAAACATTTGCTACTCCTGCTTCCATTTCGCGCCAACCTTCATAAAACCCTCTGATGAGGAAGGGTGGCAGTAATAACTCACCCTAGGAAGGCCATAGTCATCTTTCACTACTGTCCACAGTCGACCATCTGGGCTGAATTCAACGCTGTAATGAGTAACTTCATCAGTCCATTCTTTATCAGGTCCACCACCTTGGCCCCATTTCCAACCTTCGACGACTGCACCAGAAATCAGCTTCATGGATTCTGCGAAAATTAACCAGAGGATATTACACGGTGGCGCGAAGATATGAATTTTACTTTCGAGTGGCAAAAAAATATTTGGCGAACAAGCGCAGCGAGTGAGTAAAATATTGTTTTTGCCACGAGAAAATAAAATTCATATCTTCAAGCCGCCGTGTAATGTTCTTTTTATTATATAGACAAAAAGACATCGATAAAACAATAGAGGGAAATTACCGAAATTACGTCATCGATAAACTCACGTGTGAGATTGTGGAAAATAAACTACTCGGGTCCCGGATGTAGTTTTTATGAATTTTTCGAGTGGTATATTTTCCAGCAAAACACTCGTGTCTATATAATAATATATATTATTATTCATTCAAAATGTTTTCCCGATTCTAATTGGCTTAAAAGCACTCGTTTCATTCACCACAACCAGTTACTGATGACCAAATTTGGAAGAATTTTGTGTTTAACGAGGAAATGACGTCAAAAATGCAGCGTTTTCGCAGGTTAAGGCACCGTTAACTCAGAAGACCTGGGAACGAGGTTGAGTTGTTTTGATTGTGAACTTGAAAAATGGCGGACATTTCACTCGTTTCAAGAGTAAGAACTAGGCGAAAACACAGCTAAAAACATGGCAAGAAGAGCAAGAAGACAACTCAAAGGATGGCATCTGCTACTTGGAGAATATTTGCGGAGCTGGACAAACCTAAACGTGCACTATCGAAGATAAACTTAACATCGATGGATCGATGGAGGTTAGCATGTTTTCGCCATGTTTTTAAAGTAGGAATTTTTTTGAATGAATAATAAAACAATTATTGAATTCGCCTTTCGTATCATATGAAGAATTATGGAGATCTAGGAGGGTGTTATCCGCCTCGGCCTACGGCCTCTACGGATAACACCCTCCTCGATCTCCATAATTCTTCATAAGATACTCAGCCTCATTCACTAATTGTTAAAAAAACGACAACATAGAAACTTTTTGGTTGCAGTCGATTGATTTTCTTTATTATCATGAGGTGATGACGTCACGTAAAATGTACGTGGAAGGGAGTTTTCAAGTAAATTTCCAGAGTGCAAGCAAATGATAACCGAGGTGTGTTAACAGTCAACATTGCACGAGTCCACCACTGGTTTCCTCGCGAAATTGACGTCTGAGAAACGAGCGCAGAAATTCCATACTGATGACGTGTCACTACCCTGATCTAGGTAGTGCTTCTTCTGATTACCGTATTTATTCGACTAAACGCCGTCCTCGAATAAACGCTGCACCTCATCAAGAAGAATGCGGTGTTTACTAGAGGACGAATAAGAAAAAACTCGGTACAACTTGGTAATTTACACCATCCAGACATTTACGATTCTAACTCAGCAAAATAGGATACACATTGGAACCATAGTTAATTGAGTGGAATGGTTATGAAACCCGTCAGATTCCTTTGTTATATGTTTTTGTGGACCTGAAAGTGCACAACGTTCAAAAGAATTCCTATCATTTTGATTGTATTGATCAATAAAAACGTTGCATTAATTTATTCCGTAACAATTTGCCAACAGAAAACAAAGGATTGTGCACTTTCAGGGTGCTTCCAACATAAACTGCAGCACTGTTGTTTTTATCATTGATGTTTGCCGCTTTTCATAACCAGTCTCCTCTAATAACTATGTTGGAACCTTTCAATTACATAATTTTTACAAACGATTTACAGTAACTGTTGTCAGTGATTTGAAAAAGTGATCTTGAAATATACGCCGCATCGGAAACGCTAAAAATTAAATAAACGCCGCGGTGTTTAATCGAATAAAAACGGTAGTTGATCAGAATCAAATTTTTCTCGCGACAGAACCGTCTGCGAATCTTATCGGTTAATGCAGACAGACATGCCACATGATATCATTATCCAAAGCTTTTTCCTAGAGTAAGTAAGATAGAACGAATCCTGCCTTCTAATTGGTTTATACTCGAGTAATTGAGAGGGGCCTGTCGTGCCCGCTCAAGATTATCCAGTTTATCTTAGTTCTGCCAAAAGCAATGCCAGCTCCTCTGTACTTCCAATAACATACCCTATACACTGGCGAAGCTTTCGTAAGCGACCAAATGGGAAATTCGAAAAATTAAAGTGGTCGTAACTAGAGCTGGTCGCTTACGAAAATGAGCTCTGGAGAGGGGGACTGCATGGTAAAACAATAGGCGTTTTCAAAAGACGTCACAGCGGCCATATTGGTGTTCCAAAACAATAAAACGACGGCCATGTTGGTGTTCCAGACAAATCTTGTGAGAGTCTAACTCTTTTCTCACGTAAACACTTTCATTTGTTCCAAAAATTTGCATAGAAGCTGGTCACGTGAGTGAAAACGCTTTTAGAGGGTGATGTTTAATGAGTGTCTTAATATCATTCTGTTATAGACACGGCTAAACTTTACGTCCAGTGTTTTAGTTCATTAGGCCATTCCAATAAAATGTTTCGTTTCCCATCGCCCGACCGGCCGATTTTTTTCGAAAAGTTAAAAAAAAAAGATTCACTAGCCAAAGAAGCAAGCACTTTAATTTACAAGCACACAATCTTGTTTTATTAACAACAATTGGTATATTGGTATGATGTGATATCCTTGTCTTTAATTAATATCGATACTACGTTTTTTAAAGGCTGTTTAGACATTTTCGAGTTGACTTTGTAACCAGGCCTTCTCTCTTAGCAGCCCGGCCTTCTCTGGAACCCAGACCCCTTCAAGTATTCATTCTTTTTTTTTTGTTTTGCCTGACCGACCGACCCACCATCACAAGAGACGGGGCGATGGGAAACGAAAAATTTTATTGGGATGGCTTTAGCGCAGTGTACAGTTTCATTAAAGTTCAAACGGGGTTTCACAAAGGTGGTCGTAACTAGAGCTGGACGCTTGGAGAGCTTCGACTGTATGTAGTTAAAAATTAATTATTTAAATAACTTACCCAAGTCAACTTGCACCCATTCTCCAAATTGGTATCCCGCAGAAGTACACCAGGGATTGAACAAACCTACGCGCATTGGATCGCCGAATTCATTGTGCATAGACGAAACCTGTATGTTCCTTAAGTGAAAATCTTCGCTCTTTATCAACGGCTTCATACAGTCTAGTTTAAAAACAAGCACAATAAAAGAGAAAATCACACCCCGTTCAAGAAGCTTTGACAATTAAACCTTGAAGCGGTCGGTTTGCGGGCATGTAAATTACATAAACAACCCTGGTTTTGCGGAGCCCAAGTGTTTCAAGCACTGTTGCAGTAATTCTCACTGTTACTTTTTACTAGATTTTCAGACATGTTTTGCCTCAACATTGCAAAAGCTAGCAGCCCACTGGTTTCCTCTAGAGCTGTGGAAGACTGCTAGTTCAAAACGCTCTTGAGTTAATGACAACAATCTCTTTTGCAAGTGTTGTGGGGGTCTTCCGTCAAGCTTACCCAATTCCCAAAAACTCCTGAAGATCTTAGAATTTGTGATCACTGCAGTCTAGATTCAGTTGAAAATGAAATGCACCTATCAGTTATTTCACTGTTACCTACATGATGATTTAAGAAAGACTCTTTTTATTATAATCAACGAACGAAATGCATTATCTACAAATTACAATAACCAGGATAAAGTCTGTTTTCTTTTCAACAATACTGATTCGCATATCAGCAGGCTAACGGCTTATTTCGTTTTTCAAGCATAAGAAAGGCGAAAGAACATCATAATAATTAATTATACCATTCAATTACATCTGTATTTCCTTATCTCTCTCTGTTTATTATTGTATTTCAATCGGTATAACACCATATATGGAAATGGCAATACTGAATAAAGTTGTTGTTGTTTTTGTATAACACTTGTTGCCAGGAAACAGTAAAAAAGACTCTAAGAGAAAGAATTAAGATAGTGATCATAAAAAGCCTTTCGTATTTCTCCAACCCTGCTAACCAGACAAGAAGAAAAAATATTCCCCTCTACTTTTTTCTATGAAAAAGTAAATAGCTTGATAAATCTACACTAAAAATTGGTTAAACAAGGTTCCTCACGAGCTGCGAGAACTGGCTTTTGTCACCTGAATCAGGAAGGGATTTATTATAAATTGTACTCTCCTCGCATTTTCCTCATAGGTTTCGTGTTTACTTACATGGTGTGTCCTTCTTGTAGATCGGTATATATACAGGATAACTGCGACAAATAAGTGGATGGTAAAAGATCAGCCCAGCAACGAGCACAAACAGTTTCATGATGGTAGAGAAAAAAAAAAACGACAAGACAAACCATGCTGACGCAAACAGAGAGTCATTCGTAACAAAGGGTGCGAGCGCGCGCGCACTTCCTCGCACATTCGATTCGGTGCATGGTAGTGCCAGTTCGGAGATGAGCTCATAGGTCGCCTTTACAAACCTCGTTTCATTTCCTCATATAAACCCTGTGGGCCAATCAAACGAAGTCTAACTTAAGCCGCGGTTTAACGAATCTTCGAACCTTCAGATCTCTTCTTTAGTGGTTTTTTTTAAGAAGATAAATGCTTTTCTAGTCTTCTCTATATGCTTTCATAAAACTGTTCACAATAAATGATGTTTAGATAAAATCGTTGGGCAAATTGAAAATGACTTAGTCGACTTAGAACGCGGTTTTGTTAAACACTGGCTAAACTACCTTTAAATATTTGGCCCTGTATTTTCGTATTCCCGTAAGTGTTTGGTCATTCTCGTAGACACTGATCCCCAAATTCGACGGCTGTTAATCCCCGACATTGTAAGAAAGGTTGGATAATAAATACAAGCGGGTGGTGAGCATTCGGATCATGAAGTGGATCATAGAGCTTAAGACTGAACCACACTTATTATGGAAATGTTTTTGTTGTTAAAAGGTTAAGGTAAAGGTAGAGCAGCCATTTTACGTCGATAATTCGTGACAGTAGGGAACTTAAGCACCAGACGTTCTTGATTCGCGAACGGCATGGCTGGCCGCCCGCGCAGAACTGGATCGGGGACGCGGTTTGCGTGCCAAATGCAAATAATTAAGCAAAACAACATGAAAACATCACGAACGCCGACAGAATAATTCAGTTGAAAATGCCTTTCAAAGATTTGCGTTAAGTTTTGTTTCTTTGTTACGAAGAAAACATGATTTCAGATGAAGAATTTCTACTTTTGTATGACGAATACTCTTCGAAGAACCCAGAATTTGAACCTCTCGTTTCAACCTGAAAACTCGCACTTTGAAGTCCATGACCGCAGTTCAAGAACGTCTTGACATGCGCAGCGGCTGTCATGCTGCAAAAATACTTCCGGTTGACGTCCGTGGTACGTCTGGTGCTTAAGTTCCCTAGTGATAACTGATAAACTTGAGGTCGACTGTGCGCTCATTTTACCCCCTCTCTCCATCAATGCTCTGTTTTAAGGGTATGTAAAGCTAGTCAAAGCTACAAAGAAAGGAGGAGGAGTTCAAACAAGGATGTGATGTCACCTGGGATCAAACTCGGGACCTCGTGCACTGAAGGCCGCGCACCAACTAACTGTGCCACCCTCGCTCCTATTGTTCTTGTTGTTGGTTTTTTTTGGGGGGAGGGGGGGGGGGGGGGGGGGGGCGCCTGAAAAAAATGAAGCAAAGATGCTATTCCATGTGAATTATTAAATAACAGACACCTTTTCAGGTTACCGAAGGTTACATTTTTTTCTAATTGTTTGTCTATAGGTCAATTCTTAAATATAAATAAAGGTGATCGAATTAAAACTGGTAGATTTTATGGAGAAATAAGAAATACACCAACAGACTTTCAGAAAGGGCAAGGAATTCTACTGCTTACTTGTTTGACTCCTATACATACATGTGTATGTAACAATCGCAAGAATCCTCATACAAGCCCCTCACATCGCGGTTCACTAACAGATCCAGCTCGGAAATACTCACAAGTTCCCTCAGCTTGTCATGTTTTTTGGAAAGGATTGAGTGTCAAGGCAAAAGAGCGCTTGTGTAGTCACTGTGGTGGAATGTAGCCTAGCCTGAATTTCATGCGATTACTTCGAGTCGTTATTACTCCCTCAGTTGTTGAGAGGAGAAAACGACTCGAAGCAATCGGATGAAATTCAGGCTAAATGTAGCCTTTTTACGTCAGATTGCAAAGGTATTAAAAGTAATAGGTTACGGGGGTATTTATTCCCCGTTTATTGTAATCAATATTCGAGTACACAAATTCACAACTAACTATTTAAAAAGCTTAAGCAGATTGATGACATAAAGTATTAAAACTGACTTGTATAATTCAAAAGACTTCAACATGGTTACTTCATTTTAAGCTAGTAATTGTGACTCTAGAGGTATTGTCCACATCGTTTTAAGTGTACGCATGGAATAATTTACTTTGATGCTTAAATTTGAATTTCACGAGTTATTTTTAGAGGTGGTAATTACGGACGGCTAATTCTTTGGACGTCCTCACATTAAAGTCGATTGTTTGAAACGTCATCAAGTCCACGCGCGACCGCCTCAAAGCAAACGATGCAGCACTCAAAAATACATTGTAATGGCGACACACCAAAAGAGCATAATGTCCCATTTTCTTCTCTTGGTAACGCTGAATGAATGTTTGCTAACCTCTCCAGAAATCAACTTCTGATTCTACAAATAACTTGGGTGAAATTCACAAATCGCATGGGATAGACTGGGCGTTTCACTCTCTTGATTAAATTGTTAGGAGAAAACCAATGTTGGTCACTCTATAGACTTGAAAGATTAAGAGAGATTACAGTAAAAACCCACCTATATAAGAATTTTCGAGGTCAGGCTGAACGGTTTCAGCCTGTAGGTTCTTAAATCACTAGGTTCTTATATGCGGGTTTTTACTGTGTACTGCACAGGGGGTTTCTGTTAACAAGGTTTGACTTTATGTGGCTGGGAACTCACGACCGAGGTTGCACTTAAGGGTGGAGTCAACCTACGGGAGATCTGCAGTAGCAGAGGTTCATCTACATAATTATAGCTGTGTCCACTTCAGGGGGGTGTCTCTCTTGTGGTTCAATTTTGTCTTTGATTTTAATTTTGTTTTCCTTTGTTTTGGGGTATGGTTATGTATGATAGTGAGCTTAGAACAAAGGGAAATAAAAATTAAACCAAGGGCAAAATTGTACCACAACATCTACATACAAGAGGTGTTGGTCAGCAGGGCTTGGACTGTCAAAAAAGGGATTTCTGTTTGCACAGATTTCACCTGATTTCACTAGCCTGGACTTTCTCAAAGCCTACTTTCAGTTTCTACTCCTCTCCTGACTTCTTCCCTCACTTTTGCTTCCTTCGCAATCATCCCTCAACTTTGATGCTCTGGCAGTCGCCTTGTGGTGAGTATACAACCTGCTCTAGTGTCTATTAAACTTTGCAGCCCTAAAAATGACCACCATGCATCTAAATACTCCTTATGTGTGTCACTGATTATTTTAATGAGACATTAAGATTATAAGAATATAAAAGAATTTCCTCGCAACAATATTCCTCTAGTGCATGTTTCAAGAAATGTTTGAAGAACAGTATGGAAAGTATGCAGTTTGATGATAAGGCTTAAAGCGATAAATGAAAAAGTAGTAGGGACACTGGGGAAAGAGGAATGCTTCTTTTTTTATTCCATTTTCTCAACCCTCTGTGCCCATACCCCTACCAAAACTGCTAGGAACTAAAAAATTTTACTTTCTCTTGAATATATGGCACTTGCTGCCCCCACAAATGCAAACTTTCAGCAGAGTCTTCATAATTCAATTTCTCACACTACATTTGTTAATCCTTTACCATTCCAGAGAATGGGTTTACAGTGAGAGAGCTGAGCAAAGAGGGGAGGGAGGCTAAATAATTCTAAAAAATTCAAGTTAAGAGGCAGGACAGTCAAGATTTTAAACTGTAATAAGGGTCACTGGGTTGCTGGAGGAGGTAGCGTTGATGTGCTGGGTTGAAGTGTCTGTTGTTGTTGTTGTTGTTGTTGGAAAGCTGCTGCTTGAGCTTGTTGAAATTGCTGAAATTCCTCTTGTTCAGCCTATAATCCAAAAAAAGACGGTTATCCCTAATTTTACAGAAAAGGGAAAATTGAACACATTGTAACAATTAAATAAGCAACTACACTAAAATTTAAACCAACAGGAAACAATCTAGATTCAGTCGAAAGTTTACGCTAACAATGTTCTAGACAATGTTGTACATTATACAACTGTATTTGTTATATTCCTAGACTGTCACCCAACTAAACAGGGACTGCCATTGGTTGATTCTTGGTCACGTGGCCTCCACTAAAATCACTTGTATCCTGGTCGTGATACATTAAGCAATGTTCCCCCGCTCAGGCTACATTACAGAACGTGATCAAAGCATGGTGGAAAGTGGACAGAAGACGGAAAAATCACTGCCAGTTTTCTTTTTCGTGAATTTACACAACAACTTGAACACAGACACGAAGCCTCAAGCTAAAAAACAACGATTTTTAAAGTCATCCCAGAAGAGAAACAGTTGCTGGTGGAGGAAAAAGATGCAGATAATATAGGGAAAGTACTTTGTAAAGTGGTGTTAAGAATTAAACTTGTGCTGCTATAAGTACCGAGTCGACTGTGTTGGTTCGCTCAGGTTATTCTTTTGTTGCTGTTGAAGTGAAAGTCTAGAAATATAACAAAACACTTAATGCCAGGTCCCTCGGGAAACCAGTTAGTTTTGTTTTCTGTTGTAACAAAACTGTTTCCCTTGGGATCTGACATTAAGTGTATAAATGTTACATTTGCAATAAATGTCCAATCAGAGGCTGTATCTACATTTTGTAAATACCTTTCTTCATACAATCATTGTAATAAAGTGCAACTTTAAGATACAATGATTGTTGCAGGGTTATTACATTATTTTAGTATATAAATACAATAAATACAGTAAAATCCCGTGACTAAAAACCTGCACTTTCCCAAGTTAGCCTGAATTGGTTCTCACATAAAATGTTAATCAGCAAAAATTTAGGCTATTTAGGTTATTTAAATTAAAGAAAAAAAAAACAATTTATAGATATCTAAGAGCATTATCTTTATTTTTTCAAACCTGCATACCAGCACAACATACCATTACTTTGCAGTTGGAGAGATAAGGCATCTAAGTCTCCAAAGAGGCTTCAGAATATTGACTTAACATATTTGCCCAGTTGTACCAATTTTTTTTTTTAGATTTTAGAAAATAGGAACCTGTTTCAAATTTTAGGCTAAAAAGGTTCTTGTATGGCTTACCATAACTGGCAAGCCTAACAGGGGCTTAACGGGTTCTTAAACCAGCTTTTTAGACTTAGATTCTTAGTCGCAGGTACATGTAATTACTGTAAGTATGATTTACCTGAGCTTGCTGGAGACGTGCCTGTTGAAACAGCTCTTGCTGTTGCCGCAAAAGTTCTTCTTCCGGAATACCCTTGAAAGGCAACAATAGTATTGTTAATTAACAATGAAATTTTAATGTTTTGTGTCCTCCTCAAAAACCACAATTGCAACAAGAAATAATTTTTGACAGAGGAACTGTTGACAGAAAACCAATTACAGTAAGACTTCAGCAACATGTATAATGGAGAACAAAATAAGATCCACAAGAGACAATAATATGTAGAAATGTTGCAGTGCAAATTTTTCTCCAGTTTGAAAATTTCAAGCCAGTTTAGTTTTAACTTTCACTGATTCTGCAACAGCCATTGCCACATATGATACATTTACATAGTACATAATTTTTTGGATCCAAATGTAAATCTGTCAGACTATTTTTTATAGTTAATTTTTCATCTCAGTTAGTTTTTATTTTTCCTTTGTTTTTTGATATGGTAATGATGCTAATGAATTTGAAACAAAGGAAATACAAAATTAACTGCAATAAAAAAAATAACTGCAACATATACACTGAAAGGGATGGATATTGATGCAATTATTTTTGAAATTATGGACTATAATCCAATTTAAGCAACAACCTTTCAGGACATTATTTAATGTCTTAAACACTGGTAAAGCAGATGGTTTATAAATAAGAATAACAAATGAAGCACTATTAATAACCTTATACATGTATTGAACACTGAAGAGTTAAAAAACAATTAAATCTTACCAGATTCTCTAGCCGTGTGCTTGCTCTTCTTTTGTTCTGTTAAAAAAATAAGCAAGTAAGAACACCGTTGAATTAAAGAATGTGAAAAAAGAAAATTAGAGCAAAAAAAGCCTTAAGAAGAAGTTCTGTTGTAAACCTACACTTAACTATAACAACTAGAGAAAGTTATGCCTTTCTATGGAAGGTTATATTATTGGGTTGGAGAAGTCATACCACGGGACAATTCCCAGAGGCTCAAAAATTATTCTACGTACAATAAACGTATTGTTTATTATAACATTAAAATTTTTCACCATCTTATCAATAGTGTACTTACAGCAGCCTGTGTTTTACATTCTTGGAGAACTGATCTTACTTCTTCAATGTAAGAATGAAAACCAAGTCCCTAAAAGAGCAAACCAAAGGAGCAAGTAAAATATAATTTTACGTTATTTCCATCACAATATCATAACCTTTTAATATCAAACACAGGAAAGATGTATTATTCAACAATCAGGCAGTTGCAATGTACTTACATTGTACTTAGCTAGACTGACAACAGGTTGGCAAACATTTTTCTGTTCACTTGGTAGAGGACATTAATATTTCAGCACATAATTAAAATCTATTTTACCAATTGTACACTGTTGATTTTGTGAAATAGCAGGACATAATATTCCAAGAATGTAGCTATAAAGGAAAAGCTCTGCAACTTTCTACTAAGGTGCACCTTCAAAATTACTCCATATCTTTGTTTTTTAGCTTCAACCCAAATCCAGCCCGTGGTACATATACATGTATGCTCTCTTTCAGCTGGTGGATACCTCTTTAGTAGCTACATCTTTGATGTTCACTTTAATTGGAAATCATAACTTAAACATATGCTCCCCAAAGCCAAGTTTGAAATAAAATAAAGCTGAGAGTTTTTATGAAAATTGTATGCTAATTGGCAATGAAACAGTGAAACTCAGGAGATTATTGGTAGTTTGTGTATGACATGCAACTTTCTTATAATTAACAAACGTTACCTGCAAAGCTTGGAATACATGTTCAGGGAGAATTGTCTTCTTTAGTTGACGATTGCAGATCTCATTTGCCTCTGATGACACTAGATGAATGAACTCTATAAGGGACAATCAGAAATGAACCATATCACTAACATGCACTCAGTGCTATAATATACCTGCCAAGTGCCAAGCCTAAGGCATGATTGTCACGCCTGTGGATTGTAAACTTCGATCTCATGCCTACTCATGCCTGTGTTCTAATTTCTCATGACTGGTAAAAATTTTTGAGCCTTTACAGCATTAACTGTCTCATTTTGAAATATATTAATTATTTAAAGAAACTGGAAACAAATTTAGAATTAAAGAAATGGACTTAAGTCCATGTGAATGATTGACTTTCTCCAAATTCTCCTATTCATTTTTAGTAGGGAAAGTCACTGGAGAAGAGATTGTGTGACTCTTCATGTTCCTGTGTTCGTATTAGATGAAACTCTTCGCAGTATCTTCGAACTGTCTTAGAACATCTTCGGATATTATCGGAACTGTACGAAAAATCCTGGCACTCTCAGGATAAAAATGTTACGCCTATAAATCAAAAAAAGTTGGCAGGTATACTACATTTTAAAGTTTACTCTTATTACACTAGTAATAGTTGACACTACAGCTAACCCCACTCTGTATATTGTCAGTCAATAGTATTCTTGGTCATTGTGTAGCTCTTTGGAATAATTATACTGATTCATAATGAAGCTTTTCACACATATTCCATACAATAGGTGAGAGTAAAAACAGGAAATGCAAGGTTCCATGCACTGTTTCAGTTCAATTTACACAGCTTTGATCTGAAAACATTAAATCAGTTTCAAAAATATTTTATTCTCAACCATAAGAAAAGATTTAACTAGAAGTTGGAATTTTTCGCTATTTTTTCTCTTTCACTGATTGGTTCACTGTTTCAGACTATGATGTTACATTCACCACACTAAGCAGTGAATATAAAGCAAAACAAAATCACTATCGTGAACTGGGTGTTCTACCAAAGTTTGAGAGTAAGAACTTTTTGAAATACAAGAATATCTTACCGTTGACGATTTTGAGGGTAAGAAATGACTTCATGGCAACGTTGTCGCAGAGACTATTCAACAATATGAACTTCACCTTCGGTGATAATTATTGTAAATATGTTCAAGAGTGAAAGAGTTGCTACTACGGTACCCACCTGTGCAACAGTTTAGAATAAGTTCACGTGCATCATTGGACACTCGGACATTGGGAATCATCTCCTTGATCATCTTGTTGACAGCAGCTTAATAAAGTCATGGAACATACACATTATTACTGTTAACCAGGGCTATAAACCATAAGATCAAAATTTGAATACTCATATGTTGCCCCTATTCATTTCCTACAGAAGTAGGGGGGAGAAGTTGATAGAATATCTTGCAAATTCATCTTGTGTGATCATGTCCATAATTCTCATGACCACTATGTTTTATAAAGTGTTGGTATTAAAAGGAGAAATTTGATGCTGATCACTCTTAGGGTTTAAGGGGTTAATTTAAAATGAATGCTTTAAAATACTGCTAGTAGACACTTCTCACTGATGATAATTTATAATACGAATACTTGTCCCATTAAAATGCCCATGCAAGAAGAAAACCCTCATCACAGTGTTAATATGGCCAACAGTGACACTTTGAAATCCCAAAAGGCAGACAAGTAGCACCAAAGGAAAATACATGTATATGCCAAAAATGAACAAAAGAAGAAAATCAAAAAGAGTAAAAATATATCTGATCTGTACAGTAAATGTAACAACAGCTTAAAGTTATTAATTGCAATGATAAGCATCAATCTTTTTCTTTAAAATTCTTTTGATAACAACTTCATCCCTGCAAGATGCACCTTGTGCATCTATTGGGAATATTTATATAGATCCCTTGGGTGTCTGCAGTTGACATCATCCAGTTGTGACATAAGGGTGTATTTTTGGGTTGCCAGGCAATGCCAGATTAAGTGCCAATGCAAATTCTGTGGGGCACTATCATGTTTTATTTAAAAGTGCATTCCACTTCCCTAATGATCGATGTGACAGATTGATTAAATCAAAGACTAGTTTCAGCTCTGCACTTCCACATGCCGTTGAACGCGAGAGTGAATTAAGACCAAAATAATGCAAAATAACTTTAATACACATCTTTTAGCTAATTTTCTTCAAATTTATCTTTGAATTCATGATAAATTCAGTTCCACCAGCTTCAAACAGCATTCACAGCAGAGAGAAATGCTTTAAGCATAGTAATTTTAGCATTATTCAGTGGCTGTGTGGCATATTGGTCAAGGATGACTTTGAACCCCAGCGAAGGCATACCGTATTTCCTCGAATAATAGCCGTCCCTCAAATAATCGCCTCCCTTCAATAATCGCCCCCCCCCCCCCCCCAACCCAGCCTCTCACCATCGTCTCTTTCTTTTATCCCCTCCCTGTCAAGTTGAAGGGAAATTTGATCAAGCAAAACTAATCAGTGATGATTCAAGCTCTGAAAATTAATCAAGGAACCAAATTTGGAACACTTAAAAAGCCCATATTCAGTTTATTTGATGTGATAAATTTTTTTATTCAACGGGATAATAAAACAAAATATTTAAGGGCTTGACTTCCAGTGAGCAATATTTGAAATAATTGCCCCCTCGAGTAACTGCCCCCTTTGGATGTGAAAAAACAAATAATTGCCCCCGGCTATTATTCGAGGAAATACAGTACTTTTAAACTTTGTACATTTTTTTTCCGTTTCAGTGTTCAGATCATTTTTTTTTTCCTTTGGCTTGTTTCCCTTTGTTCTCTCTGCTGATCCTGTAAAGATTCGCGAGGATTTTGCAATAACGTATGTCAAGTTTAATATCATAATCAGCTTTGAGAACGGGTACGTATCAACCGAGGTTCATCTTACTTTAATTGTCCACAAACAAAAAGTAATGCCACATTACAAAAACAGTGGTGTTCGTCTGAGTTTCACAACTATCTGATCATGTCCATGAGAGTACATAAATAATCTTCAAATGAATGATCTCTTCTTCAAATTTTGTGGTGATAGCTTGGCTGGTCGTTCTGGCAAGGAAGGATCCAGGAACAAGTCGGTTACATTGAGCAGTTATTTTATTTTCATGCAACAAGGATCCTTTTCATGGGATCAACGAATTGAATGCTGAAGATACAGCACCAGAAAGCTTTTATTTACAGTAGTGATGTAAGTGACACTGTCAAAGCGATCAGTGTAGAAATAAATTAAAATTCCCTAACTGAACATTTGCCGTATACATTTGTATTTGTTACTGTTACAGTTTGTGTTATTGTTCGTTTTCATAAAATTAATATTGAAGTTTTGTTTTGAACATTCGGTTTTTTCTTGTTTAAGTACAATAATTTTAGCATTAGCAATTATTCAGTGGCTGCGTGGCGCAGTGGACCTGGATAAATTTTTTGATACGACTTGGCTGTAAAATAAAAAGGTCAAACTATATGTGCTTATTACTTATAATTCAATGGGTTTATAGAAACAAAGTAAGCTTACTTGTAAGTTAAAATTAACACAAAATTTCGGCAAAAACGGACAAACAAACCCCTTTTTACCATACAATATACAAAAAAAAATCAAGAGAGATCTTTTGTACGATCCAAAGAAGTTAGAGTGCTGAAAAGGTTTCAAAAAGAAAGAACATTTTCACATTACCTCTTGGTAAAGTAACATCGTCATCAGCTACAGCGTCCGCCATCTTGGACGATTTATATGCCTTCGATCGTGGGCTCATATCAGCACAGGCACACCATCCGAACTGTTCGAGCATCGTGATGTCCCAACCTCGATCCCAGGGTTCTCTCCTACCCTTCACGACGGGTAAAAACGAGATTGCGTGATGTCGATGATGTTACGCGTGACATCGGTAGAAATGCTTCACAAAACACAGAATTTTGCACGTTTTGATCCCAAATGTTGATATAATGTAAGAAAAATCAAGAAAGATAACTTACCGTATGTTTTTAGTCGCGCTCTACATTACGTTTTTGTGGCGTTTTCAAAAACATACGGTAAGTCATCTTTCTTTTCTTTCCTTCCTCATTTTTCTTACATTATATCAACATTTGGGGTCAAAAGTTACAAAATCCTGTTTTAAGAGCCAATGTCTGTAATTTTCGAGAATCGGTTGACAGTCGTGAAGTTTTGAATTTCTTCATATTTTGCCCACATAATCTCCATAGTACACTTATTTTAAAAATCACATTAAATTAAAACTTGTAACGGCTTTTTATTTTTTCCTGAATCGGGCAAAGTTTGAAAAACGCCAAATCGGCGCTCTTTCGAGTATGAAATTAGCGAAAATTAAGCATTTTCTTCGTGCTCGTACATAAAAACGGGATGACATATCTAAATGAAATCAAGTTACAAGGAAAACACAGACTTGTACTTTATAATTCTGCAATTATCTTTAGATAAGCTGTTTAAATGTGACTGTGTTGGCCGCAAGAAGAAACACGATTTCGGCTCGTTTCAAAAATGGCAAATTTGACCTAACTTCACAATCGAAAAAAACAACTGATACATGGAATTTCAACATGAAACAAACACTATTTTAAAGCATTTTCTTTGCCGTTTCTTGAGTTAAAAAATTTTTGGCGGCATTACAAAAGTGCGTCGCTGAGACACCGAAACCTGCAGCGTAGTTTCGCACGTTGGAACGCTGAAAACAAGCTAGCCGCGAGTGTAGGCACACAAAAGTTTTTGCTAACTTAGCTTCTTTTACAAGAGGCACATTACGGGAAGCTCTAAAAATCTTTTGAAAAACGCTTTTCAACTTGATGGTTATAAAAAAGAACTAAGACTGCATTTGATTGCACGCAAGTAGCTGAAAAAGACAACGCTGTTAAGTTCTCATGGAGTGTAAATATTAACTTCGAGTTTCTGCACCTAAAATAAAGCCGCTAGAAACGGCGTGCTAGCTCTAAATAGGATTCGACATCTCTAAGAATTACTTACCACAGTCGTTTCAACGGCAAGTGGCCGCAGTTTACTGAAATCTTCCGTCGTTTAGCCTCAGACTAAACGCTGTGATGCGCGATGAAAGCCCGTGTGTAATTTGAGTCTGGTCACGCAACTGTACAGACAAGGATAAATCATCGCACGAGTGTACAATTAACACTGTTTTTTTTTAGTTTTATATTTTATATTCCCAAAACATGTGGAACTAAACTTGATTTTAGGGTGTCACCAGCCAAAACTCAAACAGAGATAGAAAACAAATAGAGTAAGCCGAGTCTGCCAAACTTTTCACACTAGTTTTTTTTATTTGCACTTAGCCTTCTGCGCCTTTGCTTGTAATAAACTAATCTTAACTCCGCTTAGCGTATAGACTTCTTTATCGATCACCTCAGTATGAATTGAGGGATTTAGGTAGACACGTACGCCATATGCAAAATGAGGGTAGAGCAGGGAAATGGAAACGAGTAAAACTGTTTAAAGAAAATTGGCCAATGCTCCGCAAAAGAACATCCCTGAAAAACCACAAATCGAAAATGGACAATGGACACATTTGATGAGCGAAATACAAGTATTTAACATGTTTAAATTACTGAAAGTAGTATTGCTTTGCTCCTCTGCAGCAAGGGCATCTTCTGGCGAGACCTCAACCTGCTGTTGACGAATTGTACTGATCCCTCGCCCCCCGAACAGAGGCCCTTAAAGGCTAGTCTACACAGTATGGGGTAAACCAGAATGTACGTACTGCTAGCTCCCGCCTGAAAAAAGGTGTAGTCACCTGGCTCTATCCGCCACCATCCCCCGCCACTTGTTCGCAGGCTAGAAAATAAACCAATTCACTGACAAATTCTTTTTCATAACGTCAAAATCCGTCGCGAAAATGAAAAAAATGCTTTAAAGTGCCTCAGCCATTTTACTTACTATCTTTTAACCAAATACGTTGCGGAGAAAAGAGATAAAAGGCTGAAAACAGCCTTTCATTTCGATTTAAAATTTCAGATGGAGAATGCCCTTTTCCTAGGTCTGCACCTGCAGTGACTTGTGTGCTAACACTCCTTCGTGGTGGTATCTCTCAGGCAAAAACGACCGCCTAGCGGCGAGGAGCGAGGAGAGAAGTCCGTGGCCATTTTCGAAAAGAAAAAGAAGTGTAAAGGCAGCACCTTCGTCGCTCAGAAAACGTCTGCGTATATAATTTTCTTCAGGCCGCACAGAGTCATCAATTAATATGCCTTTACGGACCCCTTTTAAATGAGCAGCCAGCATGGCCAGTAGGCTGTTCTGAAACGGTACGACGTGCTTTGTTCTCCGCCACCCGGAACCAAACATTTAGCGGTGGTGAGGAAAAACTTTTGATTTTATGCGCCAATTTTGTGGATCAAACAAAGTCTGTTAGCTCTAAATGTAGTGATAAAGACATGAATTTTTGTATGTGTAGGGTTGATCCTAAAGGAGAACCCAATGCCAACCAACCCACCCATCTCCTCCTCCTTTCCTAAAGTAGACTTTTCATGACGTTAGCATAATCACCTGAGACCTCTTGAAAAGTTCACTGAAATAATAGCAAGCACCTTCGTAGCCTGTTCACAGACCCTCTACTTTTTCATTAGAGATCGCCGATCTATTTTCTCTTTGGAGATCGTCGATTTTGCGTATGAAAATAAAAGCCGCGGGGGATTTATTGACCAGTAGAGCAAGGGGCTCTCTCTCCCGCGCTCGCTTCGCTCGCCTGCTCGTCTATTTTCGAAACGAAAGAGGAGTGTAAAAGCTGCGCATTCGTCGCTCAGAAAACGTCTGCGTATATCACTTTCAGTTCAGGCCATACGCAGTCATCAATCAATGTGCCTTTATGGACCCCTCTATGAGGAGCCAGTAGGTTGATCTAGAACGGTACCACGTGATTTGTTGCACCGCTACCCGGAACCAAACATTTAGAGGTGGTGAGGAAAAACTCTTATTTTCATGCGCCAATTTTGTGAATCAAACAAAGATCACCTAACGTAAATGCAGAAAACCTTACTTTTATCATTAGCATGGTGGGGTCGATGTTTGGTTCTTGCCCTACATATTCACGTGACTAACAAGTCAGGAGCATACCAAGTGACTCACGACATCTTTTCTATGATCGCAATACGTTGTTCAGCATTACTGGGGCGACAGGCGCCACAAACCAAGTTTGAATATGTGTGAGATGCTATACGAACATACAACAAAGACTTGCACCGTAAAACACTTTATTATACCAGGAATTTCTTTTTCGGCGCGTTACGCGTCACGCACTTCCAGAATGTCATCTTCCCTCGTGTTGACAGATTGAAAACATATACAAACTTAACTTCGATTCTGCCGTGATGCAGAATTTAGTTAGCGGTACTGTGACCCCGTCTAGCATTTAAATTCAGGTAAGTAAATAACTTTTCTGATATTAAGGTTTCAATACGATTAAAACTATAGCAAGCGAGTATTTCGACAATATTCCCCTCTACTAACTGTGATTTGAACTGCGTATTCGTCTCTTCATTATGGTTTATCGCAAAAATCAGTTGAAAGGAATCATGTTAAACCGAACAGAAACGCCGAAATATAATCTGCAACCGTTACAACTCTGACTAGGGTTTAAATGTCGAAGTAACTTAGGTTTGCGAAGGATTAATATTCCAAGCGTTGAAACTTGCTTGTTGCACGCGCTTTCCTGGTGTCAAAATACCCTTCAGGTTTTGGTCTCTCGACGGTGTGCATTTGAAATGCCGCCAGAAATATTTTAACACAAACAACAGCAAAGAATATGCTTCAATACGGTTCTTGTTTCATACTGAAATTCCATGTACCAACTGGGTTTTTACGATGGTGAAGTTAGGTCAAATTTGCCATTTTTGAAAAGTGCTGAAACCGTGATTCTTCTTGCGGCCGGTACAGTCACATTTAAACGGTTTATTCAAAGTTAACTGCTGAATTATAGAGTAAAAATGTGTGTCTGTTTTGTGCCTTGATTTCACTTAGAGATATTATTCCGTTTTTATGTACGAGCGCGAAGAAAATGCTCAATTTTCGCTAATTTCATACTCGAAAGAGCGCCGATTTAGAGTTTTTCAAACTTTGCCTGATTCCTGAAAAAATAAAAAGCTGTTACAAGTTTTAACGTGATTTTTGAAATTAGTGTACTATAGAGATTATTTGAGCAAAATATGAAGAAATTCAAAAATTCACGACTGTCAACCGATTCTCGAAAATTACAGACATTGGCTCTTAAGAAGCATTTCTACCGATCACTTGAATCAAGCCGAGAGCAGGCGTTTACGCACAGGAAGGGACCAGTCATAATTTAAGTTGGAGGGGGGTGGGGAGGAGATTTAGATACAGTTTTCCTCAAGGTCCTATATTGTGAAATACTAAAACAATTTAATCAGCATTTTGACAAAAAGATTTAATGCTCAAATAGTAGGTGCATCAACACAACATCCATTATTGTGTAACACTGAAACAATTTCATCGGCATTTTAACAGATGATTGCATGCATAAAGTCATGTTATGCAATCTCACTATCCGAATCATTATTTGTAGATGAGATTTGTAGATGTGGACTCACTGTCTGTGTCACGGTCAAGTTTTTTGCTCTTAGAGCATGTAATGCTCATATAAAAAGCAGTAAGCTTTGGCTGATTATCTTCTTTCTTCCTTGAAGCGGTCCTATCGGCCTCTAACCTTTCGATGGCTTGTCTTATCTCAATTATAACACAATCACTGATATATCCTTGCTCTATAAGCTGTTTGAGAGGCTCTAGGTGAAATCTATTTCTCAGTTTAGTGTGAAGTGCTTCTCTGTTGTTAGTTAGCACATTCGGAACTGACAGTGAGTAAGAACGGTAAAGTAAAGAAAATGTTATTTGTTATTACCATTTGGGTATTATGTAAGAAAGGGGGGGCCCTCAAATATTGGGTGGATAATTTGGGATAAAAGTCCAGAAACTGGGAGATGAAAGAAGATAATATATGACAAAAATCTCGCCAAGATTAAGAGCTTTATTGTAGAGCAGGCGGATTTGTCTGCCGAGCCTAAAGAAACCAATACGGCGGCCAGAAACCAACAGAAACTTATGTTATTAGACTGCAGTGGCGGATTCAGACCTTCAGGGTTGGGGGGGGGTCATTCAGACTATGTGCAAGTACAACAAATTTTTTCGGCCCCTCGGGCCTCATTTTGTTCTGAAAATAACGGGGGGCGGGCCCCAGGGCCCCTTACCCTGGATCCGCCACTGGACTGCTACCATAGTCCCTCAGGATTGTCGCGCGGGCGAGCATGTTACGTGCGAGCGAGCGTGTTGCTTTGCGCGCTGACAAGAAACATGCTCACCCGCGCGACAATGAGGGAATCCTGATATTCCATCACCGTCTTTTGAGGTTGGTTACGAAGAAGTGAATTCATCACTCGAGGAATTCATAAACATTCGAGTAACTCTTTTTATAAGACTAGCGCTGTTCAGATACAAAAGTCTGAAAAGACAAGTCACTTTTAGCTTTATCGCCCACCACTTGCCAGAATGCCGCGTTACGCTAAAGTTTTGAAGCTGCATACTCCTTCACCAAAGAAAGGACCCTTTCGAAATGAAAATTTATGAAAATATGAGTTTAGCTGCTTTCATACCTCATGAAAGACATGAAAGTAATAACGCAAAAGAATTTAAATCGATTTTATAGACCGGAATCGAAGTTTCATATTGTCTAGTTCACACCAAGAAATGCCACAATAAAAAAGAGAGATCTTAAACGTTTTCAAAAAGAAAAGGGGAGAGGTTAAGAAATTCTGATGCCAAGAAGGGACGCCATTTTTTCCATCGCCAATCCACGAAGTTACAGGGTCTCAGGGGATTCTGATTCCCCGCATTCCGGCTACTTTTTCACGTTAATCCCGCATCGCGCATTCAGATTTTCACCGCTTTCCCGGATCCCGTTTTTTGTTTCCAAATAAGGTACTTTAAAAAGACTAATTTTGCTACAAAAGCTAACAAATGAAAGATTTAGATTGGCTCTTTACGACAAAAGAGCACCATTTTCGCCCCGTACGTGTGCGTACTGACATTCGATCAGTAGTTAAACTATCGAATAGTTAGCAACCCGTTTCCATGGTTAAGTTTGTCAAACGACATGGCATTTCTCGGAATGTTGCATCCTAATGACAGTAACGTTGTTTTCACATTAAAAACAACTTTAAGGGCCTGTTTACATGTAGCAAAGGTGGGGGACCCCAGGTAGGTGAGGTAACCCGCTTAGGTGGGGTAACCCGCCCGTCCATATAATCTCTCATTTTAATTTGATCACGTTTACATGATAGGTGGGGTGACCCGCCAAATGTTACCTCACCTATCTGGGGTCCCCCACCTCCATGTAAACAGCTCCCAAGAGTCCTTGAGCTCTTCCTTAGTCTCTCACCTTCCTAAGGGACTCCTGTGAAAGACAGCAAATCCAGACTCTCCCAGCTGCTAGGGTGACGCATCACAGTCACCACGAAATACTCAGAGAACGTAGCCAGAGGTTCCGATGAATTGGCGCTTTGTTCCAAAGAGCTTTGATCCATGTGGTCTCTTAGAGGGTTTGACTTGGTGGTATCTAGCACTGACCAGCAGCAGGCGCGTAGACATAGTGCTGAAATCGTTAAATTACTCGTGCCACAGGGAAAAAATGAAGCATTTAGAAGCAGACGCGACTACCGGAATCTACGACTATACGAATGTAAAGGATTGATACAGATAAGCCGTACGTCCTCTGGTGGAGCCGCATTACTTTTGTTACCTGTTTTGTTGTGTCTTTCGCTAGGTTCGATGTAGCAATTTAGATCCCTCTTGACGGGAAAACAAGTTGCATAACTTTTTCTGCAACTCATGCATAGGAACCTTTTTTCAGCGTATGATGTTTGAATACACTGTCTAATGCTAAAAGCAATATGGCAGTCACTGTGACGTCATATATGACGTTATCATATCTTGACTACAACAATATCTCAGATACGTAGTGGTTTGAAATATACTTTAAAACAATAAATCGTGTGTTTTCAAGAGGGAATCAAAGGTTTGTTTACAAATCCAAGATGTCGACCAAAAGGAGGGTATGAATGGCAATTTTAAAATTCGATTTACACAGTTAAAGCTACCGCTCTATTCTTGCTATTATGTATTTTTGTGATGTTTTTTAGTCAAACATTGATATTATAACAGTTTTGTTTGTTCCCCTTGAGTGAGCCATACAACCCCCCTAGTTGATGGACTATTTATCCTGAGTCAAGGACCGAGTTCCCGTTGAACCTTTCATTCGTTTCAGAGTGGAAACATTTTACGTCAAAGTAGTCAAAACCATAAAACAAACGAATTACCAGCATGTTCACCAATATTACATTTTCACTTGTGCCCCACTTTTACATGATCTGAGCTGACAGCGTAATAATATTGACTGTCAGGTCAGATGATGTAAAAGTACTCAAATCGCGCTAAAACTTCGTAAAAACAAAGACAACGACTCTAGGTAACAATATTTACACTGTATTGATAACTTTTATCGCTTTTACTTCATTTATTTCATCTAAGTTTCAAACTCTCTATTTCCACTCAAACTCTCATATTACGCTTGGGCCACCTGTGATTTCTCTTAAAAAGGAAAACGTAACGCTGCAGCTCTTTGAAAGTGCAGGCGGTTTGATTTTGCAAAAAGGAAGTTATCATTTCCGTATATTGACAACTGCAATAACAATTATACTCACCGATGTGTCACCTGACTGAAAATAGCAATGCTGATAAGTGCAATATATGAGTAGCCGTCTTGCTCTAGCTCCCTCTTGCTCTTAGCGTTTGACTCAGAGACAATAATACTCATGTCTCAGTTTATGATCAAAACCTACAATAGAAATTAACACCGGTTAAATTACGCTTACTATATTTCGTACGCTTCCTGCACTTGCGTGCTGTATTTGCTGCCGGCTTGCTACGTGCTACACTTGGTTGTATGTCTTTTTTAGTTTATATAATTATACTCCAACCAACTGGAGGTTGTTAGGTTCATAGCATCAAATGCAAATGCGCAACAACCATAAAACTTAGCTTAAAAACATAATAATGAAGTAAATAAATAAATGAAAGGATTTTACGACCTTATATGTATACAAAATGAATTTTTAAAATACTAAATTATATTTTTTGCCTGATATACAACTTATAAATTTTTTCACTCTCAGTAGAACATAAATAACAATAGACCTTGTCGCGTTTTTTGACGCCATCTTGACGAGTAGGCAAACGTGTGAGAAATTACAGCGTTTGTATGAGAATCTAATTTCGAGTAATTTCCCTAAAACTTGTTTTGAAAAAAATATGAATTGTAAACATAAGCTACAAAGCAAAGGATTTTCCAAAAAAAATTTTTCGGGCGCACCTGTGCTTAAATTTATCCAGAAGCTTGCTTTAGATTTTCCATATATTTGCCTGTAATTTTTCCCGGTACTTTCTTACAGACAAGTGTATGGAATATTTAAAAAAGTGTTTCTAGGTCTTCTTGCGCATGTAACGCCCTCAATTTTTTTTCAGTAGAAAGCTTAGGAGTGACGCTTTAGTTTACAATTCATATTTTTTTTAGGCACAGCCGTTCTACGGAAATTATTCGACATAAGATTCTATTAAAAAAACTGTAATTTCTCACGAGTTTGCCTACTCGTCAAGACGGCGTCGAAAATCGTGACAGGGTCTATTACAGGTATCGAAAGTCTTGTTTCGAATTTGCGGCACAAAAATCCTAATGGTAGGAGCATTGCTTAAATCATCGTGCAAGGACTTCCAGATGTCTGGTCCATAACAGCCAGGTACAAAAGTCGGACCGGATCAACTCGGACCGCCAGTCGGGGTCGGATCAACTCGGACCAACTCGGATCGAATAAAAAAATAAAAATAATATAAAATTGGACTCAATTAAAAAAAAAACAACAACAACAACTCGGATCATAAAAAGAAAAATAAAATCAGTCGGTATCACTTAACTTTCACCCGCCACTTTGTTTTTTTCTCACGAACTCGTGGTTGCGTAAATTAATTTTATTTTTAATATATAGATTTAGCCAGGGCTAAAAGCGAAGCTCCAATTAATAAATTTATAATTTAAATCAAAAAATAAACTTTTAATCCACAAATCATTTAACTTAAGGGCACATTCATGTGACTTTTGAGGGAAAGGCTAAGTTATTTTAGAGTGAAACATCTTACAGCGAATTGATAACCTTATATGTACACCCAAAAAATAGCAAACATCTTCGATCACATTCAAGATCACAGTAGATTAGGCCTCGAAAACAAATTCTTGGAAAACAAATCACGCCGAATTTTTTTGCATTCGACAGGTTTACTTTACAAATTCTTGCCAACAAATCTGGGGGTGTTTAAACCAACCTTCTATAATTTTTATACATCACATTTGAGGTGAATCAGTACTATTTATCATACAGACCTCGGACAGAATGCAGTATTTCACAATTTTTCAAGACAAATTGCACTCAGTCAATATTCAGGACGATCAATTGTAAAGCGAAACCGTTCAAAAATTTCCAAAATCACCCATATGGCCAGCCGGTTCTCGTTTCTATAGTGCGATTTATTATTTTTTTTTTTGTTATTTAATGGTTTCAGTTATAACGATGTGTAATCTCGGGGGCTTCTAACGGCAATTTTCGGAAAATATCTGTTCGGAAGACGATTTGAGATCTAGAATTTTCGGAACATTTATTGTAAAATTTCTTGCTTGCCTGCCTCTCCTAGGATTTTCGAACATCTACAAAATGATATAATTACCCATTTTTAACGGATTTTTACCCTAAAAAAGGCCACCTAGAATTTTCGGGAGCCTTTTCCTGGCTGAAATTTTCGAAAAGGTAAGTTTTGATCCCTATAATTTTCGGATCACTAGACTTTCAGCTAGGAAATCCGAACAGATGAAAAGTTTTAAGGGGATAAAAATATGCCTATATCTACCGTTTGAATACTAAAATACTTTCAACAATGCTTTGTTAAGTGGTTTTGAACTATATCCTCGTTGGGTGCCTCTGTAATCTTATAAAGCGTTTGATACGCGCGACATTTTTGAGTACTCCTGCAAGCGATGTTCATGAACGATGAAAACAAACGGCACAGACTAGCGATTAAAATTGCAAGAGAGACTACTAACAATCAAAAAAAGAAATATAACTCGGTGAAACATTTACAGAGATAACAATTTTCATTCATGAAGACAAGTATTAAAGTGTCTCTAAAAATCCTGAGTCTCGGCGTGAAGCTTTATAAGCCGGCTTCCCGGCGCGGGTGTTTACTGTTTTCCAAGGTGAACTCCTCGAAGCAAGAAAATCGCTCAAAGTTTTCTTTCTACAGCCAAATTTATAACTGAATATTCTTCGGAACTTTTTCTTTCTATCTGTGGTGAGCAAATATATCTGAAGGCTTTTTAAAGTTCTGTAAGCTTATATCAAACCGTTCAAACCTGATACTAGGTCAGATCATTGACTCAAACTACGGCTACAAACGTGCATAAACTTGCCGCATAAACTGTCAGCGTGAATGTGCAAGACTTCATGAAATTAGATATAACAAAAACAAACATCAAATACAATAGTTACTCAGGCTTACCATTCGAGATTCAGTTCCTGAAAGCTATCAAGGAAGGCCACAGTTGCTTGAGACTTTTAACCCCTCAAACGCATTAAGCAATGTGAAAAACGAAAACGATGCCATCCGAAATCGAATTACCAAATTTTGACAAGCGACGCGTTCCTCAACCAAAAACCCAGTAAACAAACCAGCCATGAATAACAGAAGACTCTTGATAGCAGCTGTATTTCATTTTGTACATCCAGAGGAAAGAGACAGTTTAAAACATGACCCGTTGACACAAAACTCTTCAGCTTCAGCTGTCAAAGTAAACAATTTTCAAGATGCTGCATAATTTTTTCGCATGAACTCACCTGTCAAATTTTGACCAATCAGAGTATAAAAATTGGACGTAGAGCGTGACCACGGTAAGATAAGGTCTTCCTCGCCTGTACTTTTAAAAAAACTGGCTGAATTTTCATTTCCGAAGTCAGTTTGAAATCAAAATTCTAATAGTGCGGGGCCATAGTGACATAAACACAACATATTTGATATGAATCCTTGGAAAAAATAAACTTGAGCCTGCGATCATTCCAAACTGGTAATTTGTCAGCGGATAACTTCAAAAAAATATTCGACCTCGATGGGTCGACACTTGAGCCCGCGCTACCGTCAGGTGATACTGGTCAGCGGATGCCCTGTTTTGACAGCTGTCAATTGATCACAACATTGATGTGAAATTAGTTTTCTCTTGGGTTCCCAAACTAGCTAAAATGTGAGAGTAAACATTGGTTTTCCTATGGTGCGGACGGACGGTCGGTCGGCGGTCGGCGGTCGGTGTACGGTCACGTGATTACCAAATTTTCTGGGATGGGTAGATTTACTTAGCAATGGTGCTCCGCCCACGCGCGCGCTTCGCTTGCGCGTGGAGCTCCGCTATTAATGTTAATGATACACTAGTGAGCAGCACACATACACTTCCAGAGAACATTTTCAGCTTCGAAGGAGGAGAAATCATGCTCGCCCGGGACAACGAAAATTTTCGGATCCCAGGCGAGAAATACTACATGTTTATTGGACGTTCCAACCACTGAACCGGAGCGACGCGAGTTCGATTCTTGCCCGGGGCATGGAAATTTCCTTGTCCCGGGCGAGCATGGTTTCTCCTCCTTCCAAGTTGAAAATGTTCACTGGAAATGTATGTGTGCTGCTCACTGGTGTATCATTAAAATTAAGTTTCAGAAGTCCTGTAGAAAAAAAAACAAACAGGAACAAACAAACAAACACTCTTCGGTAACTATTTAAATGCGATCAACAGACAGACCAGGCTTTTGATGCTTTTCTCATAAATAATTCAGTACACTTATAAATTGCTTTGTGACAAAAAGCTGCAATAAAATAAAAATAATAAGCAAATATATAAGCAATATATATATTCTAGGCGACTGAAACTATCATTTTCTTGGAATGGAGCAAATTTATTGAGATAGATGGTCGAGATTTTACCTTCCTCGAGGTCATCCATATCTGTGAAGCAGATCGCGTCGTGTAACGCACACCACGCGTTTATAACATGATCCGAGAAGAACTGGCACTAGTAAAACAAAATGGCGCCTGAAAGCCACGAAGAAAAAAAAGGATGATCTGGCCTTTTTTACCCTCCAAATGGGTTAAACTTTTAGTTTTGCTGATTTAATTTAATTTTTTTGATTGCACCCAGTTGATCCGAGTCACGAGTCCAGTTTTATTTTATTTTTATTTTTTCATTCGATCCGAGTTGGTGCGAGTCGATCCGAGTTGATCCGACCCGGACTGGCGGTCCGAGTTGATCCGGTCCGACTTTTGTACCTGCCTGTCCATAACACCTAAAAGTGTTTAGTCCATACTTACAAGTATTTAATTACCTTTTGTAGAGACAGCTTCACTTACCCGAGTAGATTTTGCGTATTTCCGAGCTCGGGGACATCCTCTTACCCCTGCGTCATTTTTGTTTTTGTACAATCGTTCTTGACCTATCCCTAGCTGATAACATTTTTGTCCTCGAAACCTATGTCGCAAAGGAGTACGCGTGCACCTTGATTTAACCAGGAATCAGGTAGAAGAAGAAGCACTATGTGGATGTACTACCTGCAAATCGTTATTTATTTATTTTATTTTTAACTGCACGGGACGAAAGGGTAAATTGCTGTTTAGGAAGATTTTTAAAAAGAAGTCAGGAATCGGATACAAGGTAGCTAGGTCCAAGGTGCTTAATTATGCTCGTAAAAAAAATGAAGGTGATTTAGTCATTTCTACAGAATTTATCAAGCCGAGAGTGGAGCAGTCTTCAATTGTTTCTGGCCTTCCAATAATTAAAAGTGATTAATTAAACTGGAAAAACAAAAATCTTAATATCTCTTCCAAAATGCTTTGAAGCATCCCGAGAAACGCACAAATTGCAACATATACAATAAAAGAGTAATACATTTCCTTTATATTTCAAATTCTTTATTATTTGTGGCAATATAGCAATGTTTGTAAAATGTTCTAATTTGCAGGTGACGTCACGGCGGCCATGTTGGTGTTCAAGAACAACAGCATTTTTCTTCTCTGAAAACTAAACTCCATTTTCATGTAAATTCTTCGAGAAATATTTCTATTGTATTGACCCCCAACATGGCCGCCATGTCACGTGGTTGTAAACCAAAACAGGTCATTTACGAAGATATTAAATAGGTGAAGGCCAAACAACGATCCTCGTCATGACTAAAGCTAGTCAATATTTTTGAGCTTCATACATTGCGTTCTTGCTGTAATTGTTACATACGCTTGATACGCTTGCTACAATTACTACATTTACTACGCTTGCTACACTTGCTACGCTACCCTCGTAACGCTTGCTACACTTGCTACGCTTGCCACACTTGCTACGCTTGCTACACTTGCTACCCTTGCAACGCTTGCTACACTTGCTACGCTTGCCACACTTGCTACGCTTGCCACACTTCCCACGCTTCCTACCCTTGCTACATTTGCTACCCTTGCAACGATTGCTACACTTGTTACGCTTACCACACTTACTACGCTTGGTACGCTTGCTATATTTGCTAAGCTTGCTACGCTTGATACACTTGCCACACTTGCTACCTTAGCTACACTTGCTATGCTTGCTACGCTTCCTACGCTTGCCACCTTGCTACGCTTTCCACGCTTGCTACACTTGCTACGCATGCTACGCTTGCTACACTTGCTACGCTTGCCACGCTTGCTACACTTGCTACCCTTGCCACGCTTGCTACACTTGCTACGCATGCTACGCTTGCTACACTTGCTACGCTTGCCACCTTGCTACGCTTTCCACGCTTGCTACACTTGCTACGCATGCTACGCTTGCTACACTTGCTACGCTTGCTACCCTTGCTACGCTTGCTACCCTTGCTACGCTTGCCACACTTGCTACGCTTCCACACTTGCTACGCTTGCTACACTTGCTACGCTTGCTACGCTTGATACACTTGCCACACTTGCTGCGCTTGCTACCCTTGCTACGCTTGCCACATCTGCTACGCATGCTACGCTTGCTACACTTGCTACACTTGCTACACTTTTTACGCTTGCTACCCTTGCTACGCTTGGTACGCTACGTTTGCTCTCCTTACTACCCTTCCTACGTTTGCAAGTTTACTTGCGACACTTGCCAACGGCGCTTGCTACACTTGTTACTCTTGCTACGCTTTCCACGCTAGCTACACTTATTACGTTTGATAAGCTCGCACGATGCACTTGCTGCGCTTGCTACAGTACATTTGCTATACTTGTTGCCCTAGCTTGCTAAAATGTGTAGAAGGCCAAGCCAATGCCCGCAGTTAGTAATGGTTAAGTCTCTATAACTTTACATAGATCGCGGTAAGTCAACCCGCAGGTAAGTATTTATGTTTTGGCTCGACAAATGCATCTGGTTACCAGGGGTGTACTCCTTTAAGAAGGCAAATATTTCGCGTGAGTCTGTCAGCCTGCGCGATTGCTTTGATTTGCTTGATACATTTTGTTTGTACTCTAATTATACAAAAGCAATAGGGAGCCCAAGCAACAACGATGGCGACCGGTACGAAAACGTCACTACAAAAGTGAATTCGCACTAGCTCAAACTTTATCACGCTTATTCCATCTCGTTATTGGCAAATGACTTTGAGAGTTAAATTCTAAAGGACTGTATCAAAGTTCAGGAAAATAAAAAGAAAGTTCTTGTCTTGTCCTAGACAAAGCGTGAAATTAGGCTCTCACACGTCGTACTCATGCAACGACGCAAAGAGATGTACAAAAGGCGTCATGCACGTGCAAAGCTGTTGCTTTCCTAATATAAAACTATGCTCGTTTGCTGTTTTCGGTGCCGTCGCCCTTGTCGTTCCTTAAAATATTGTAGCTTGTTGAAACACCAACAGGTTCAGGGCCGAGCTTCTCCAGTGTAGTCGCTAGAGAACGTTGCTGATACTCCTTGGCTTGATCGAGGTCACCTAGGGCCTTGTAAATTAAAGCCAAGTTATTGTAGCTTGTTGCAACATCAACATGTTCAGGGCCGAGTTTGTCCAGTGTAATTGCTAGAGAACGTTGCTGATACTCCTTGGCTTGCTGGAGGACACCTAGGTCCTGGTAAATTAAAGCCAACTTATTGTAGCTTGTTGCAACATCAACATGTTCAGGGCCGAGCTTGTCCAGTCTAATCACTAGACAACGTTGCTGATACTCCTTGGCTTCCTCAAGGTCACCTAGGTCGTTGAAAATTGAAGCCAAGTTATTGTAGCTTGTTGCAACATCAACATGTTCAGGGCCGAGCTTGTCCAGTGTAATCCCTAGAGAACGTTGCTGATACTCCTTGGCATGCTCGAGGTCACGTAGGTCCTGGTAAATTGAAGCCAAGTTATTGTAGCTTATTGCAACATCAACATGTTCAGGGCCGAGCTTGTCCAGTCTAATCGCTAGAGAACGTTGCTGATACTCCTTGGCTTGCTCGAGGTGACCTAGTGCCTTGTAAATTGAAGCCAAGTTATTGTAGCTTGCTGCAACATCAACATGTTCAGAGCGGAACTTGTCCAGTGTAATCGCTAGAGAACGTTGCTGATACTCCTTCGCTTGCTCAAGGTGACCTAGGTCATTGTAAATTGAAGCCAAGTTATTGTAGCTTGTTGCAACATCAACATGTTCAGGGCCAAGCTTGTCCAGTCTAATCGCTAGAGAACGTTGCTGATACTCCTTGGCTTGCTCGAGGTGACCTGGGGCCTTGTTAATTGAAGCCAAGTTATTGTAGCTTGTTGCAACATCAACATGTTTAGGGCCGAGCTTGTCCAGTGTAATCGCTAGACAACGTTGCTGATACTCCTTGGCTTGCTCGAGGTGACCTAGGGCCTTGTAAATTGAAGCCAAGTTATTGTAGCTTGTTGCAATATCAACATGTTTAGGGCCGAGATTGTCCAGTCTAATCGCTAGAGAACATTGCTGACATTTCTTGGCATGCTTAAGGTCACCTAGGTTCTGGTAAATTGAAGCCAAGTTATTGTAGCTTGCTGCAACATCAATATGTTCAGGGCCGAGCTTGTCCAGTGTAATCGCTAGGGAACGTTGCTTATACTCCTTGGCTTGCTCAAGGTCACCTAGGTCGTTGTAAATTGAAGCCAAGTTATAGTAGCTTGTTGCAACATCAACATGTTCAGGGCCGAGCTTGTCCAGTCTAATCGCAAGAGAACGTTGCTGATATTCCTTGGCTTGCTCGAGGTCACCTAGGGTCTTGTAAATTGAAGCCAAGTTATTGTAGCTTGTTGCAACATCAACATGTTCAGGGCCGAGCTCGTCCAGTCTAATCGCTAGAGAACGTTGCTGATACTTCTTGGCTTGCTCGAGGTCACCTGGGTCCTTTTAAATTAAAGCCAAGTTATTGTAGCTTGTTGCAACATCAACATGTTCAGGGCCGAGCTTGTCCAGTGTAATCACTAGAGAACGTTGCTGATACTTATTGGCTTGCTCAAAGTCACCTAGGTCGTTTAAAATTGAAGCCAAGTTATTGTAGCTTCTTGCAACATCAACATGTTCAGGGCCGAGCTTGTCCAGTGTAATCGCTAGAAAACGTTGCTGACACTCCTTGGCTTGCTCGAGGTCTCCTAGGTCGTGGTAATTTAAAGACAAGTTATTGTAGCTTGTTGCAACATCAAAATGTTCCGGGCCGAGCTTGTCCAGTCTTATCGCTAGAGAACGTTGCTGATACTCCCTGCCTTCCTTGGGGTCTCCTAGGTCCTGGTAAATTAAAGCCAAGTTATTGTAGCTTGTTGCAACATTAACATGTTCAGGGCCGAGATTGTCCAGTCTAATCGCTAGAGAACATTGCTGACATTTCTTAACTTGCTTGAGGTCACCTAGGTTCTGGTAAATTGAAGCCAAGTTATTGTAGCTTGCTGCAACATCAATATGTTCAGGGCCGAGCTTGTCCAGTGTAATCGCTAGGGAACGTTGCTTATACTCCTTGGCTTGCTCAAGGTCACCTAGGTCGTTGTAAATTGAATCCAAGTTATTGTAGCTTGTTGCAACATCAACATGTTCAGGGCCGAGCTTGTCCAGTCTAATTGCAAGAGAACGTTGCTGATATTCCTTGGCTTGCTCGAGGTCACCTAGGGTCTTGTAAATTGAAGCCAAGTTATTGTAGCTTGTTGCAACATCAACATGTTCAGGGCCGAGCTTGTCCAGTCTAATTGCAAGAGAACGTTGCTGATATTCCTTGGCTTGCTCGAGGTCACCTAGGGTCTTGTAAATTGAAGCCAAGTTATTGTAGCTTGTTGCAACATCAACATGTTCAGGGCCGAGCTCGTCCAGTCTAATCGCTAGAGAACGTTGCTGATACTTCTTGGCTTGCTCGAGGTCACCTGGGTCCTGGTAAATTAAAGCCAAGTTATTGTAGCTTGTTGCAACATCAACATGTTTAGGGCCGAGCTTGTCCAGTGTAATCGCTAGAGAACGTTGCTGACACTTATTGGCTTGCTCAAAGTCACCTAGGTCGTTTAAAATTGAAGCCAAGTTATTGTAGCTTCTTACAACATCAACATGTTCAGGGCCGAGCTTGTCCAGTCTTATCGCTAGAGAACGTTGCTGATACTCCCTGGCTTCCTTGGGGTCTCCTAGGTCCTGGTAAATTAAAGCCAAGTTATTGTAGCTTGTTGCAACATTAACATGTTCAGGGCCGAACTTGTCCAGTCTAATCGCAAGAGAACGTTGCTGATACTCCTTGGCTTGCTCGAGGTCACCTAGGGCCTTGTAAATTGAAGCCAAGTTATTGTAGCCTGTTGCAACATCAACATGTTCAGGGCCGAGCTCGTCCAGTCTAATCGCTAGAGAAAGTTGCTGATACTTCTTGGCTTGCTCGAGGTCACCTGGGTCCTGGTAAATTAAACCCAAGTTATTGTAACTTATTGCAACATCAACATGTTCAGGGCCGAGCTTGTCCAGTGTAATCACTAGAGAACGTTGCTGATACTCATTGGCTTGCTCAAAGTCACCTAGCTCGTTTAAAATTGAAGCCAAGTTATTGTAGCTTATTGCAACATCAACATGTTCGGGGCCGAGCTTGTCCAGTGTAATCGCTAGAGAACGTTGCTGACACTTCTTGGCTTGCTCGAGGTCACCTAGGTCCTTGTAAATTGAAGGGAAGTTATTGTAGCTTCTTGCAACATTAACATGTTGAGGGCCGAGCTTGTCCAGTTTAATCGCTAGACAACGTTGCTGATAATCCTTGGCTTACTCGAGGTCACCTAGGTCCTGGTAAATTAAAGCCAAGTTATTGTAGCTTGTTGCAACATCAACATGTTCAGGGCCGAGCTTGTCCAGTCTAATCGCTAGAGAACGTTGCTGATACTCCTTGGCTTGCACGAGGTCTCCTAGGTCCTGGTAAATTAAAGCCAAGTAATTGTAGCTTGTTGCAACATCAACATGTTCAGGGCCGAGCCTGTCCAGTCTAATCGCTAGAGAACGTTGCTGATATTTCTTGGCTTTCTCGAGGTCACCTAGGTTCTGGTAAATTGAAGCCAAGTTATTGTAGCTTGCTGCAACATCAACATGTTAAGGACCGAGCTTGTCCAGTGTAATCGCTAGGGAACGTTGCTGATACTCTTTGGCTTGGTCAAGGCCACCTAGGTTGTTGTAAATTGAAACGAAGTTATTGTAGCTTGTTGCAACATCAACATATCAGGGCCGAGCTTGTCCAGTCTAATCGCTAGAGAACGTTGCTGATATTTCTTGGCTTTCTCGAGGTCACCTAGGTTCTGGTAAATTGAAGCCAAGTTATTGTAGCTTGCTGCAACATCAACATGTTCAGGACCGAGCTTCTCCAGTGTAATCGCTAGGGAACGTTGCTGATACTCTTTGGCTTGGTCAAGGCCACCTAGGTTGTTGTAAATTGAAACCAAGTTATTGTAGCTTGTTGCAACATCAACATATAAGGACCGAGCTTGTCCAGTCTAATCGCTAGAGAACGTTGCTGATACTCCTTGGCTTGCTCGAGGTGATCTAGGGTTTTTGTAAATTGAAGCCAAGTTATTGTAGCTTGTTGCAACATCAACATGTTCAGGGCCAAGCTCGTCCAGTCTAATCGCTAGAGAACGTTGCTGATACTTCTTGGCTTGCTCGAGGTCACCTGGGTCATGGTAAATTAAAGCCAAGTTATTGTAGCTTGTTGCAACATCAACATGTTCAGGGCCGAGCTTGTCCAGTGTAATCACTAGAGAACGTTGCTGATACTCATTGGCTTCCTCAAAGTTACCTAGGTCGTTTTAAATTGAAGCCAAGTTATTGTAGCTTCTTGGAACATCAACATGTTCAGGGCCGAGCTTGTCCAGTGTAATCGCTAGAGAACGTTGCTGACACCCCTTGGCTTGCTCGAGGTCACCTAGGGCCTTGTAAATTGAAGCCAAGTTATTGTAGCTTCTTGCACCATTAACATGTTTAGGGCCAAGCTTGTCCAGTCTAATCGCTAGAGAACGTTGTTAATACTCCTTGGCTTGCTCGAGGTTACCTAGGTCCTTGTAAATTGAAGGGAAGGTATTGTACCTTCTTGCAACATCAACATGTTGAGGGCCGAGCTTGTACAGTGTATTCGCTAGACAACGTTGCTGATAATCCTTGGCTTACTCGAGGTCACCTAGGTCCTGGTAAATTAAAGCCAAGTTATTGTAGCTTGTTGCAACATCAACATGTTCAGGGCCGAGCTTGACCAGTCTAATCGCTATGGAACGTTGCTGATACTCCTTGGCTTGCTCGAGGTCTCCTAGGTCGTGGTAAATTAAAGCCAAGTTATTGTAGCTTGTTGCAACATCAACATGTTCAGGGCCGAGCTTGTCCAGTGTAATCGCTAAAGAACGTTGCTGATACTCCTTGGCTTGCTCGAGGTCACCTAGGTCCTGGTAAATTAAAGCCAAGTTATTGTAGCTTGTTGCAACATTAACATGTTCAGGGCCGAGCTTCTCCAGTGTAATCGCTAGAGAACGTTCCTGATACTCCTTGGCTTGCTCGAGGTCACCTAGGTCCTTGTAAATTGAAGCCAAGTTATTGTAGCTTGTTGCAACATCAACATGTTTAGGGCCGAGCTTGTCCAGTCTAATCGCTAGAGAATGTTGCTGATACTCTTTGGCTTGCTTGAGGTCACCTAGGTCGTTGTAAATTGAAGCCAAGTTATTGTAGCTTCTTGCAACATCAACATGTTCAGGGCCGAGCTTGTCCAGTCTAATCGCTAGAGAACGTTGCTGATACTCCTTGGCTTGCTCGAGGTCACCTAGGTCCTGGTAAATTGAAGCCAAGTTATGGTAGCTTGTTGCAACATCAACATGTTCAGGGCCGAGCTTGTCTAGTGTAATCGCTAGGGAACGTTGCTGATACTCCTTGGCTTGCTTAAGGTCACCCAGGTCGTTGTAAATTAAAGCCAAGTTATTGTAGCTTGTTGCAACATCAACATGTTCAGGGCCGAGCTTGTCCAGTCTAATTGTTACAGAACGTTGCTGATACTCCTTGGCTTCCTCGAGGTCACCTAGGGCCTTGTAAATTGAAGCCAAGTTATTGTAGCTTGTTGCAACATCAACATGTTCAGGGCCGAGCTTCTCCAGTCTAATTGCTAGAGAACGTTGCTGATACTTCTTGGCCTTCTCGAGGTCACCTAGGTCCTGGTAAATTAAAGCCAAGTTATTGTAGCTTGTTGCAACATCTACATGTTCAGGGCCGAGCTCTTCCAGTCTAATCGCTAGAGAACGTTGCTGATACTCCTTGGCTTGCTCGAGGTCACCTAGGTCCTGGTAAATTAAAGCCAAGTTATTGTAGCTTGTTGCGACAATAACATGTTTAGGGCCGAGCTTGTCCAGTGTAATCGCTAGAGAACGTTGCTGATACTCCTTGGCTTGCTCGAGGTCACCTAGGTCCTTGTAAATTGAAGCCAAGTTATTGTAGCTTGTTGCAACATCAACATGTTCAGGGCCGAGCTTGTCCAGTCTAATCGCTAGAGAACGTTGCTGATATTCCTTGGCTTGCTCTAGGTCACCTAGGTCGTTGTAAATTGAAGCCAAGTTATTGTAGCTTGTTGCAACATCAACATGTTTAGGGCCGAGCTTGTCCAGTCTAATCGCTAGAGAACGTTTCTGATATTTCTTGGCTTGCTCGAGGTCACCTAGGTCCTGGTAAATTGAAGCCAAGTTATTGTAGCTTGCTGCAACATCAACATGTTCAGGGCCGAGCTTGTCCAGTGTAATCGCTAGGGAACGTTGCTGATACTCTTTGGCTTGCTCAAGGTCACCTAGGTCGTTGTAAATTAAAGCCAAGTTATTGTAGCTTGTTGCAACATCAACATGTTCAGGGCCGAGCTTGTCCAGTCTAATCGCTAGAGAACGTTGCTGATACTCCTTGGCTTGCTCGACGTCACCTAGGGCCTTGTAAATTGAAGCCAAATTATTGTAGCTTGTTGCAACATCAACATGTTCAGGGCCGAGCTTGTCCAGTGTAATCGCTAGAGAACGTTGCTGATACTCTTTGGCTTGCTCGACGTTACCTAGGTCCTGGTAAATTAAAGCCAAGTTATTGTAGCTTTTTGCAACATTAACATGTTCAGGGCGAAGCTTGTCCAGTGTAATCGCTAGAGAACGTTGCTGATACTCCTTGGCTTGCTCGAGGTCACCTAGGTCCTTGTAAATTGAAGCCAAGTTATTGTAGCTTGTTGCAACATCAACATGTTTAGGGCCGAGCTTGTCCAGTGTAATCGCTAGAGAACGTTGCTGATACTCCTTGGCTTGCTCGAGGTCTCCTAGGTCGTTGTAAATTGAAGCCAAGTTATTGTAGCTTCTTGCAACATCAACATGTTCAGGGCCGAGCTTGTCCAGTCTAATCGCTAGAGAACGTTGCTGATTCTCCTTGGCTTGCTCGACGTCACCTAGGGCCTTGTAAATTGTAGCCAAGTTATTGTAGCTTGTTGCAACATCAACATGTTCCGGGCCGAGCTTGTCCAGTGTAATCGCTAGAGAACGTTGCTGATACTCCTTGGCTTGCTCGAGGTCACCTAGGTCCTGGTAAATTGACGCCAAGTTATTGTAGCTTGTTGCAACATCAACATGTTCAGGGCCGAGCTTGTCCAGTCTAATCGCTAGAGAACGTTGCTGATTCTCTTTGGCTTGCTCGAGGTCACCTAGGTCCTTGTAAATTGAAGCCAAGTTATTGTAGCTTGTTGCAACATCAACATGTTCAGGGCCGAGCTTGTCGAGTGTAATCGCTAGAGAACGTTGCTGATACTCCTTGGCTTGCTCGAGGTCACCTAGGTCGTTGTAAATTGAAGCCAAGTTATTGTAGCTTCTTGCAACATCAACATGTTCAGGGCCGAGCTTGTCCAGTCTAATCGCTAGAGAACGTTGCTGATACTCCTTGGCTTTCTCGAGGTCACCTAGGGCCTTGTAAATTGAAGCCAAGTTATTGTAGCTTGTTGCAACATGAACATGTTCAGGGCCGAGCTTGTCCAGTCTAATCGCTAGAGAACGTTGCTGATACTCCTTGGCTTGCTCGAGGTCACCTAAGTCCTTGTAAAGTGAAGCCAAGTTATTGTAGCTTGTTGCAACATCAACATGTTCAGGGCCGAGCTTGTCCAGTCTAATCGCTAGAGAACGTTGCTGATACTCCTTGGCTTGTTCGAGGTCACCTAGGGCCTTGTAAATTAAAGCCAAGTTATTGTAGCTTGTTGCAACATCAACATGTTCAGGGCCGAGCTTGTCCAGTCTAATTGCTAGAGAACGTTGCTGATACTCCTTGGCTTGCTCGAGGTCACCTAGGTCCTGGTAAATTGAAGCCAAGTTATTGTAGCTTGTTGCAACATCTACATGTTCAGGGCCGAGCTTGTCCAGTCTAATCGCTAGAGAACGTTGCTGATATTCCTTGGCTTGCTTGAGGTCACCTAGGTCGTTGTAAATTATAGCCAAGTTATTGTAGCTTTTTGCAACATTAATATGTTCAGGGCCGAGCTTTTCAAGTTTTATGGCGAGTGAATAGGAAAAGTATGTTTTGGCCTCGTGAAATTCACAATGCATTTCACAAATATGCGCCATTTTTTCACACTTTTGTGAAATGTCTTTATCGTGAAGTTTAAGAAAATTTTCTTTTACAAACACGTCGTTGGTTACCATGGTTATGGCCTTTAAATGTGGAACGAGACGTATGGTTTCCAGTCTGATATTTAATTGTGGAACGGCGTCTATAAATTCGTCAAATGATGTAATAACGGCATTTATGACTTGAGGGGTTTGAATCTCTGGACAATTGCTCTTCAGAATTTTGATAGTATCATGCACAACCTGGTGCACACGAATGAAGCAGCCACCTTGGGCATCTTCGAAAAGCAAAAGTGAGCAATTTCTTAACTTTATGCGTATTAGTTCCTTGTCCTCTTCATGATAGTCTTGGAGTACGTTAATAATATAATTAATTGCTACGTCCACGTTTAATTGTTGTGGTGCGCAGAGGGAAAGGAGAGTGAAAAGGTGTTTGACAATCTCGTCAGAACTCATCAGTGTTTCGACGGCTAGCTTAATTGCTTGTGTCATTGACTTTGGGTAAATTGGGTTTGTATACACGAGTGTATCCTCCGTAGTTGCTCTTCTGCCTTTTTCTAACATCTCCAGGTATTTGTTCCAGCCAAAATGCTTTGATGCTTTGTCCTGTCGTATCCCTTTGACAAAGACGGCAGCGCCTGCCAAAGCAAGAGGTTGACAGTCTAGTTTTTGTGCCACTTTTCTCGATAACTCGCTATCTTTTATTCCAGATAGCTTGGCCAATAAGGAACAGGCATCGTTGGGCTCCATACCTTTGCTTGCTGAGATGTGAATAACAAAAGAGCCTTCTGGGGGGATTGACCTAATGTCTTGAGTTGTAATCAGCATCTGACCCCTTGCGCAAGTGTGGATTCCAGCCTGTGGTAAAAGGACATGCACAGAGGACATGGTACTGACATTGTCAACAACCAGTAGCCAAGATGTATAACAGCTAATTTTTACAGCAACCAGCATCTTAAGATAAGTGATCTTTTCCTCTACTTTCCAGTCCTTGGAGCTGAGGATTTCCATAACCGAATAGTCTGGACACCTTAAATGGCGAGCAAATGAGACATATGACTCCAAGAGTGAATCTGGACAAGCTGCATTTAACGTCATCACAAATGAAGAACTGCCTGGAATTTCCTTAATATCGTCAAAGTACCTCTTAGCTACGAGACCAGCTAACTATGATTTGCCACTTCCAGGATTCCCCGAGATGTACAGACAACTCAGGTTGTTGTCACTGGACTCTTTTAGCTCCCTCAGCTGCTGGGCTATTTCTGACACCTCACGTTCACGACCATCGACATAATGTGAAGGTTTAGGTGGGAGAACACAAAATGAGGGCGTTTCTTTCTGAAGCTGATCTTCAAGGACCTGGCGTTCATCTTCCTTATGTTGAACTTCTTGTTTAAGGTCATCAACCTTTTTTAGGATTGCTTGTAATTCTTCTGTTGGAAACTTTTTCTGATTTTTTAAATCTTGAAGTTTTACAGTGGGCAGACGAAGCGCTTGAAATGCCACCTCGACTTTGCTAATTGCATTCTGAAAATCTATATCAGAAAGACTACCTTGTATAATGTGAGCGAATTCTTGGTTCCTGAAATTTCTAAGATCATCCACATTTTTACTTACTGTTGCACTCAGTCTGGGACCAACACAATCGGAGAAAAGAATAGCGTAGAAAAGCATTGTACAATCCCATTCTCGTCTGTTGCCATTTTTCATTGTGGCTAAAAGATAAGCATTTCTTCTTTGGTTACGGGCAGACTCTCCGTTATAAAAGTCCATTCCATTCCGAGGCTCGTCTTTCCATTCTCCTTTTGTAAATTTGTGCTGTTTGTCCCATTCTTGTTTAAAGACTTTTCTCAGGCCTTCGTTGAGAATATCAGTTGTTGCGTAACAAATTCTGAAGTAATTCAGCTGTTCTTTGGAGTATTCTTGGGAAATGGACATACTTGATAGAATTCTGGTCCCTGAAACCTTTGGGAAAATAATCCCTTGTGTTAGCAAATCAGCTCAAAGGGACAAATTAATTTATACCAAAGAACCATAAAAGAAAACAAGGGACACTAAGAATGAAAATAACTAACAAGAGTAGTGTTGAAATTACATTTCAATCTCCCGTTTCGAAAGCTCGATAAGCTTTCTTTGACATTTAACAAAGCAACGTTAAGCCATCAAACATAAACTAAAAGAAGACTTGAAGTTTTAACAATAGCATATTTAAAATGTCGCCTTATCAATGACCTACTGAGCTCTCTTCAATGCAGTCTCCCCACAATGTTATAATCCTCTCAATCATATCCAAATTTTATAGGCACCGGACCAATTTTCGACTAGTTTAAATTTCTTGCGTTCATGTGTTCCTTTCACACCTTCACACGGACTAACCGTACGAAAATTTACACACTTGGCCGTTCAAAAAATTTGAACGCCAAATATCGACCTCCTTGCATTTTTCAGCTCTGTTATACGATGCAACAGTACAAGACAGAAAACCTAAACGATAAGTAGAAGGTTTTTTAAAAAATGAATATTTTTGCTTAGAATTATGGGATAAAATTTGATCGTACAGGGGGTGGGGTGGGGGGGCTTAGGGCTAGATTCCTTTTCCTAAGGGAAGTTTTTTGTAATTTTTAAACAATGATTATGACAATTAAAAACTCTTCTTTTTATTGGCCGTTAGTTTATTTGTAACAAAAAGTAGCTCAATTATTCAAACCTATAAACTTTGAACACCCCTTAACAAAATTGAAAGTCGATTGCTATGGTTAGGAGATACAACGGCGGCATAAGTGACGTTCACTATAAAGTCATGTACCTGAAACAGATCCAAAGGAAGCTAAATGTCTGTGTGTTCAGAGTTTTAACTTAGTTTTCAGTAAACCCCATAGTGTAAGCAATTTTGACCTACGTCACAGGTCGCCAATGGCACGATGAGGCATTTTTATTACAAAAAGTCTTTGTTTTCACTCTCACCTGTCCCATTATATCACATGAAGTGTCGGCCATGTTGACTGACCTTATTGTTTCCCAGCTGCGCGATATTCCATACATGTAGAAGAATCTAGGTAACTCGAACTCTGAAGGGAAAGCGGAGAACTGGATCGAACTATTCGAGTTAGCCGAGTAAAAAAGACTGAAAATGATGGGTCGTAGAATTAGGAATTAGAATTATTTCAACGCCTTCTGCTAATATGGTCTGTTTCAAATAGGATCCTCTTAATACTTATAGAGCCACATACTGTACTGCAAGCCCAAACTTATTTTGGACATTAATATTCCTGTGCATGAAAAACAGCAACTCATACGTCATGCTACAACTGGCGGACACGGTAATGATCAATCAAATGTGTATTGCGCGCGAAGTGAAGCGCCAAAGGCGCCTGGCCTCGCGAGGTTTATAATCTCGTCGCGCGCTAAGCGCTTGTCCCGCGCGTGGTGTTAGCGACCTGCAAAGTCGGCCGGTCCATCTATACTTGCATATATCACGATGGTGTCTGCCCTGACGTCATCTAGTGTGTGACGTCACGGAGCATTTTGTGCTTCCAGGCAATACAGAAGAGTGTCAACGCTTTGGTCATATTTCTATCGGTTTCGGTTTTTTGCGGTCGTTTTAGGAGTTGGTATTAAGTGCTTCTTGCAATGAATTTCGAATTTAAAAATACTTTTAAGAGCAAATGGAAGCGATTTTTGATAATAACCCTTAAGATATGAGCAAAAATCGAGGTAACAAAACACGTTTTCATGGTAGACGAATTTATACCGTATCGCCTTAGTTCGGCATCTGTTCTTTAAATGCGATAAAATGAGTTTACGTTGGGGTTTCAGCGTCAAAACAGCAGTCATTCTTCTGAAAGGTATATTTGAATCCGTGTTTAATGGGGCTCGATCAACTTTATACAGGGCGCGCTGGCGAAAGTTCTAGGGAAAAGCCTTTCAATAAAATAATATTTAGATTTAGCCACGGCTAAAAGCGAAGCTCCCATTAATAAATTTATCATTTGAATCAAACAATAAACTTGTAATCCACAAATCAGTTAACATAAGCACATATGTGACTTTTAAGGGAAAGCTAAGGCTAAGTGATTTTAGAGTGAAAAAAAGTCTTACATCGAATTGACAGCCGTATATGTACACCCAAAATATATAAATCATCTTCGACCACATTTAAGAGCCATAAATGGCTCTTGATCACAGTAGATTAGGCCTGGAAACGAATTCTTGGAAAACAAATCAGGCCGAATTTTTTGCGTTCGACAAGTTTACTTAACAAAATCTTGCCAACAACGCTGGGTGCGTGTAAACCAACATTTCATACTTTTTATACATCACATTTGAGGTGAAACAGTAATACGAGGCGCTGTTTTTATCATACAGACCTCAGAAAAAATGCAGTATTTCTCAGTTTTTCAAGACAAATTTCACTCATTCAATATTCAGAACCGTGCGAAGCACGCGTGGGCTTTTAGCAAAACCGTTCAAAAAATTTCCAAAATCACCTATACAGCCAGCCGGTTCTCACTTTTGACAAGCACCAAATTTTCAGTGAACATTAAAAGAGTTACGTTTCAACGTAATAAAGAATTTATTGTGTTTACTTTTTTATTCATTTAATGGTTTTATAACGATGTGTAATCTTAAAAAGCGTTTGATACGCGCGGCATTTTGAGTACTCCTGCAAGCGATGTTTATGAACGAAAACAAACGGCAAAGCGATTAAAATTGCAGGGGACTACTAGCAATCAATAAAAGAAATGTAATTCGATGAAATATTTACAGAGACAACAATTTTCATTCACGAAGACAAGTATTAAAGCGATCCTGAGTCTTTAAGCTTAAGCTTAAAGCTTTTAGCCTGCTTCCTGGTGTTCACTGTTTTCAAAGACCAGGGGCACCCAATGAGAATATAGTTCAAAACCACTTAAACATAGCATTGTTAAACGTATTTTAGTATTTAAACGGTAGATATAGGCATATTTTTATCCCCCCAAAATTTTTCATCTGTCCGGATTTCCTAGCTGAAAGTCCAGTGATCCGAAAATTATAGGGATCAAAACTTACCTTTTCGAAAATTTCAGCCAGAAAAAAGGCTTCCGAAAATTCTAGGTGACCTTTTTAGGGTAAAACTCCGTTAAAAATAGGCAATTATACCATTTTTTGGATGTTCGAAAATCCTAGGAGAGGGCAGGCAAGCAAGAAAATTTACAACAAATGTTTCGAAAATTCTAGATCTCAAATCGTCTTCCGAACAGATATTCTTTCGAAAATTGTCGTTGGGTGCCCCTGAAAGATGACCTCGAGGCAAGAAAATCGCTCAAAGCTTTCTTTCTGCAGCCAAAACTATAAATAAATACTCTTCGGAACGTTTTTTCTTTCTATTTTCGGGGAGAAAATATCGACTAAAGGCTTTTTAAAGCTCTGTCAAACCTCATACTAGATCAGATCATTGTCTCAGATCTTAATACAAACGTGCATAAACTAGCCTCATAAACTGCGCTCGACTTCATGAAATTAGATATAAAAAAACAAACACATACACTGTATACAATAATTACTCAGGCTTACCATTCGAGACGCAGCTCCTGAAAGCTATCAAGTAAGACCAGAATCGCTTGAGGGACTTTTCAACCCCGCATCCAGCAAGGTGAAAAACGAAAATGATGTCATCCGAAATCGGATTTCCAACTTTGACCAGCGGCGCATTTCTCAACCAAAAATTCAATAAACAAACCAGCCATGAATAACAGAAGACTTTTGATAGCAGCTGTATTTCATTTTATGCATCCAGTGGAAAAAGACAGTAAAATCATCACAAGTTGACAAAAAACTCTGTCAGCTTCAGTTGTCAAAGTAAACAAGTTTCAAGATGCTGTATAAATTTTCTGCATGAACTCACCTCTCAAATTTTCACCAATCAGAGCATAAAAATTGGACGGTCGTAGAGCGTGATCAACGCGTGACTATGGTGAGAAAAGTGAAAAGCCTCTGTCTTCCCTGTTTGTATTTTTAAATGACTGGCTGAATTTTCGCGTCCGAGATCAGTTTGAAATCAAAATGTTAATAGCGTGGGGCCATAGTGACATTAACACGACACTTTCTGTCATCATGTCATTATTTTGCTGCCGTTCTCTTTGCCTTTGTATTTCTCTTTCGCGTTGCCTTTGTCTATTCATTCTAGCTCTGTCTCGTTCTGCTTGCCGGCGTTTTTCACTATAATTTTCTCTCTTTCTTCTTGCCCTGACTCTTTCTACTTGCCGACTTTCTTCGCTAAAATTTTGTCGTCTTCTTCTATTTCTAACGCCCTCTCTTTGGCGATCGTCTTCGCTTGCTCTACGCGTGTTGACTCTTGCTCTCTGCCGTTCAGCTTCTCCTTGCTCTCTGCCTAAAACCTGTCGTGTACACGCTAAAATCTCTCTGCTGTTGTTTGTTGACATAATAGCTTTCGTAAGTTGTAATAAAAAGTTATAAAGGCTCTGTCGAAAAATCTTTTTGCTAAGTTGCTTTGAAATTTCTTTTTTCAAAACCAGTTGCGCGATATAATTGCGCGACGTTGCGCCATGCGATTTCCCCCCCAAAAATATCTACTTTCCTCTACCCCAAGAGTCCATGCGGACTGCTTTCCACTACCCGGAAAGTCCGTACGGACGGACGTACGCTGACGTCATAACCAAATTAAATTTACCAAATTATCTTAGTTATGATGCTCCGCTGTTATCTTTGCGTTCACAATATGTTCCACGTGGCTTAGTGGTAACAAAACGTTTAGTTTTTGTTAAATTAGTTATTGTAGTTTTGTTTTGCTTCTTTATATAGCTTAAGTTTGTTTTAAATTCACATATTTCCTTCCCTATTTCCTCTTCAACTTCTTGCCGTTCCCCCGAAGTCCTTCGCGAGGTTCTTCGATTCATGTATTTCTAGTAATCCTTAGCTATTGTTACCAACGTTGCCGGTTTACGTATCTTTAAACAATTCAGGGTTGTTGAAACAACCTTTCTGCCAAACTTTCCATCCCCAGATTGTCAGTTTTTAACATGCCTGTGTGTGACGCCTGTTTTTATTTTCGCCGTAATTCAAACCACTTGAGGCAAAAAAAAAAATACCCATATCAACATTTCACAGCACATTTTATTGCATATTTTCACCATTTGCTTCTGCTTACCGCTTCCACAATGTATTAACAATTATTCCTCGAGCCCGAATGGGCTCTGAGTCAATAGCCCATTCGGCCTTTGGCCTCATGGGCTATTGACTTAGAGGCCATGAGGGCGAGAGGAATAATTGTTCTAGTAAAATCCAACTAGTTGGTAAAAAATATCGAGACAAAACAACTTTAGCTAGTTAAGGCTAGACTTAAATCCTTTTTTGCCGCCAAAAAGCCGGCGCTTTTCGCTACTAGTGGGCTATAACATATAGCCTAGTAGTAGCTCAGCCAATCAGAATGCAGCATTGGTAATAGACCGTTAGTTGGATTTTTCTAAACTAGCAGTAACCGATGGTAAGGAAGTGCGGGCGAACATGTGGGTTCACCTTAGAGATGTAATTGATGAGAACCGCTTTCATAATTGTGTAGGTGAATCAGAGAAGGCCATTTTAGTTCCAGTGTCAAAAAAAGAATTACTACGGATCATGAGCGTAGAAACTGAATTGAACAACACAGTAAACAATACTGATATTTAATTCATGGATTTTATTCACAGTTGCTCAGGTACAATTATTAGCCTGCAAATGGTGAAGAGCGAGGAGAGAAGGCTGCATTCTCATTCAAAGATACAATAAAAACAGTAATGCGTGACACAACGCTCAACCTGAAATGTATACAGTCACGACTGCTCCAAGTCTTACTATTCAATCCGGTATTGAATCCGTGTTTAATGACCTAAGGCAATTGATATGCAAAAGAAATTAATGAAAAAAGCTTAGTTTACCACTGGATTTTGAAGCCTATTGAAGCTTTCAGATGACAAGCGACGTAACATGCCTGACATCGTATAAAAATACAAAAACCAAGCACTGGAGTGAACCCTAAATAAACGTAATTTACATGGATTTCTAGACTTTGCTAACATTCGCATCTTCCAGACAACTCGTTTCACACCAAGCCTGGCCCATTTTCCGAGGTAAAAAGAGAACCGGCCGGCAAGGCGAACAGAAAAGTCTCATATTTGGTACAGTATTTGCGTACCTGAATTACGTGTGCTTGCGAAACAAACAATGATTGTTGCATCACTTGCATGTACTTTCACGTGATTACTGTGACATCAAACGGACATTAAACTCAACACCAGGCCTTCGTGGCCATATACCATGCATATTAGTCGGTACAACACGAGCATCCCAAGAATGTGGACAGATTTGGGAAAAACCTCGCTATACAATTAATAGAGTACCGCTGACCAAGAAAAGTCTGCAGGCTCCTTTAGTCGCCCTCAATTACTCAGTGAACCGTATTTTCATGGTAAGTGCTGACCTGTTTCAGGCGTTCAGATGAGCGGAGAATGGCGCTAGTGGAGAGCAGAGAGAAAATAACAAGCGGGTGGGAATCGAAAAAGAAAGCAATATGTCAATTATTGCACAATGGCGTCCGTATTTTCACTCTCAGCGTATTCAACCTACTCAGCCCGTTGACCCGCAGCTAATCATGTATTTCTTCTTCATATTACGCCTACCTAATGATTTTTTTGGTAACCTAAAGCTGTAGGTCGATGACGTGCTATGATAGTTCAGCCACAAATGTTTTTCGCATTGCAGATTTTGAATAATTGAGAATATTACATTTTAGCACCGTAAGCGGTACCACCTCACAATTTATACGCCAATGGGGTAAAACAAGCACAGTCATTTTGCAAGGGAGGTCCCCCCGGGTTTTGCTGTGACTGTCCTCGGGTGGGGTCGGGCAAACGAAACTGAGAGCCCAATTTAATGGGCTCTTTCTTCTCCGTCACCTTCCTTTGATATATCCGTTCAAAAAATACATATATTTTATAAACTAAGGGAGAGCCTCATACAGTTCTGAAGGTCAAAATTCAGTCAGTACACATTGTTATGCAAATCAGCTTCCGTCATGCCTGAATTGATGACACAATCAATGGAGAGTTCAAAAAGCTTGGCGAAACAGGATCAGGACGTCGCTTGTATACATTCTTTTCACCACTTTTTGCATTAAGTATCGTAGTCCATCTACAATCATTGCCAGAAATTAGGGACAAGATGGCGCTTGCGTGTGCGCACTAAGGCCATAATGGCTGCGAATTCGTACAAGAAAATGTATGGAGATAAGGAAACTTGTTCAAATATATCGATTATGAGCTTACGGGTCTTCGGTGCACGACTCGAAACATGTTAAGTGCTGTGTAACCTTCGCATCTGGGTTACAAAAGGCTAATTAGAAGTAGGTTTACTTACTTCCCGAAGTGGCCACTTTTATCTCTCGTTGTACGCTCCATTTCTCAATACATTGTCTTAAAATCTTGCCGAAGTCATGCGAAATACTCGTCGATTAGAGGATAAACCCTTTAATGAAGTAAATTTGCACGACTCGATATCACTTCTGCGATGTAAGATGTTTCCTAAACAGTCGTAAAAAGGACGATTTTGGCACTGCAAAATACTTCCAAAGGCGCATTATTTCCCTCAGTTTTCCATCTGTAGTCCAGTAATGGACGCTATAGTTGCGAATGACACATTTCGGTCGGACAAAGCTTCACAACTCCAAACCTCACCGAATCGCCATTTTGTTTGTTGCTACAACTCCAGAGATGCTTCACGGGATATAAACTAGGTTCCAGACATTCAAAAATCCTCGATTAGCCTACCAGGCTTGGTTTTAAAACAAAATTGTCACGAAAATGTCACGAAAGGTACATCCGCGTACTGTTTTGTTGCTATCAGCCGCTCGGCCGAGTATAAACCTAACATTTTCTTGCAAGGTGTTTTATTCCAGCTGTTTTCTTCGTAAAACAGATCCACAGAGCTCAAATTATTTAAAAAATTGCAGGGGATACGCTTTCCCTGACTACGATCGTTTTTGTCCGTCATTTTGAAAATGAGATTCCGCTGACAATTAATCACGGGCGCGAAATGTCCACGATTTCTGGCAATGATCCCATGTTCGCCGCATTCTTTAGGATCATGTGTGCGATTGAGGCTCAACATTTTGAACCATTGCTATATAGCACTGTATATGGACCGAAGTTAGAAAATTGTTTAAACTTCACGGTTAGAGACAGTCTGTTATCTTCGCAACTGTGGCAAGTTGACTAAAATACTCAATACTTGGTTACAAAGATCTGGTATCTCATAACTATTGCGGCAAAAAAGCCAAAAGGTTGCCATATGTCATTTTGGGCAATTTTAAGGTTTCAAACATGAAATAGCTTTCTACCGAGACTGCATCAAGAACTCCATCACTAAGATAGTCATTTTTTAAAGTACACTTATTATCTTAAGGGACTGTTTTTTACTACAAGTAGACACCCGATTTGCATACTTGCATTGATGTAAATTAGCTTGCTGTTGAGGACACAATAAATGGTTGAGGTTTGAAGCAGTGGTGAAACAATTAGAAAAATACGTCGCTTGCGTAGACTTATGGATTTTGCTGTCTTGTTAAGAAATTCGTTCTAAATGAGGAGCAGTATCGGCGATATAAGTTACTTGAGGTCCGACACGGCTCAAAATAGTATACTGTTACAATACGCTATTGCATAGTTAATTAGCAGACGATTGTTTAGATCGCTATTCCCAATACGGACCATTCTTTGTTCATATTCAGTTAGCTGTAGATCACGCTAAAAATTATTATTCATTGTGCAGTGTAACTTTGTAGTGAAAACCGGTAGGACGCTGAATAAACTTCGCTCGTCAAAAGTTGTCTTGTCAGGATATTTATTCATGCTGGAAGCGGAAAGAACATGAGGAAACATATATCTCGTGAACATTAATTGCTACAGGCCAAACTTTTTAAAAGTTTGTTTCAATTCCAAAAAACAGCTCATTTTCTTCGTCACCGCCTGGGCAAGGTCACTACGGACACTTAACGCATGGTCTCCAAAAGACACTTTAATATTCTTAAGCTATTGCTGTTAAGGTCGCAAGTCGCTTGAACAGTTTTAGCGCGCGATGTCCCACGTCAAGCATTCCATTCCCCGATTGTCCTTGTTATCACTGCAAATAGAAAGCCACACGATTTGTAGCTGACTTGAGGCAAATGATCCACTAATTACTGTTTACGACGAAGGCTTGGATAGCAAATTATTGTAGCATGGTTTTCATGGTATTTACAAAGAGTTACAGCTTGAATGACTAAGGGAAACAGACCGCGTGAAAGACGGTTTCTTTCTTTTCAATATGCCCCTGCGTGACGTCTGTTTTTATTTTAGTGGCGATATTAAGCCCCCAAAAATGCGCATTTTAATTGCATAATTAATTCTCGGCTCTAGTACCATTTGGTTTCGTTTGCTGCCTTCACAATCCATAGGTCATTGCCCAGGGGTTGGTAGCTTAGTGGAGTATTTTAGTATGAGTAGCCGGTTCCAGGTGTTCCGTTGAGCGGAGAATGGTGCGAGTAGATAGCAGAGAGAAAATAACAAGAGGAATCGAAAGAGGAATCATTGTATCAATTGGGCGATGACGTTAGCGTTCTACTGTCAGGGAATTCGACCAAGTCAGCTTATTCACCCGCAACCGCTGGTCATGTATTTCCTCTTTACTATTTTGGTAACCTGCAGGTCGAAATAATGTTTGCGACAGGAATTTTTTGGACAGCACTTAAATACCTATATACTGTAAAAGTTCACCCACACCTAACGTTTTTCGCATAACAGTTATTTGAGAAAACGTATTAATGATCATTAACATATATCAAGAGCACAAGAGCAAACAAGGAAAAAACATAATTAGCTTTCACCTCACAGCGTAGGCAGACGAGGGAAAACCTTTCTAAGAATTTCTTGAAATAAAATGAAATGGCTGTTATATTTTGCTATTTAAATCAATTCTTTTTCAGGGGGAGGGAGAAGGGAAGGTGAACTACAACAAAGATCTGTCCTGCTTTCCACGTCACACTGCACTAGTCACGTTTGCTATATGTCGC